>CANXME010002047.1:2022500-2622500 GCA_948144175.1 Closterium sp. NIES-65
GCGTGTGTGTGAGCGTGCGTGTGTGTGAGCGTGCGTGTGTGTGAGCGTGCGTGTGTGTGAGCGTGCGTGTGTGTGAGCGTGCGTGTGTGTGAGCGTGCGTGTGTGTGAGCGTGCGTGTGTGTGAGCGTGCGTGTGTGTGAGCGTGCGTGTGTGTGTGTGAGCGTGCGTGTGTGTGTGTGAGCGTGCGTGTGTGTGTGTGAGCGTGCGTGTGTGTGAGCGTGCGTGTGTGTGAGCGTGCGTGTGTGTGTGTGAGCGTGCGTGTGTGTGTGTGAGCGTGCGTGTGTGTGTGTGAGCGTGCGTGTGTGTGTGTGAGCGTGCGTGTGTGTGTGTGAGCGTGCGTGTGTGTGAGCGTGCGTGTGTGTGAGCGTGCGTGTGTGTGTGTGAGCGTGCGTGTGTGTGTGTGAGCGTGCGTGTGTGTGTGTGAGCGTGCGTGTGTGTGTGTGAGCGTGCGTGTGTGTGTGTGAGCGTGCGTGTGTGTGTGTGAGCGTGCGTGTGTGTGTGTGAGCGTGCGTGTGTGTGTGTGAGCGTGCGTGTGTGTGTGTGAGCGTGCGTGTGTGTGTGTGAGCGTGCGTGTGTGTGTGTGAGCGTGCGTGTGTGTGTGTGAGCGTGCGTGTGTGTGTGTGAGCGTGCGTGTGTGTGTGTGAGCGTGCGTGTGTGTGTGTGAGCGTGCGTGTGTGTGTGTGAGCGTGCGTGTGTGTGTGTGAGCGTGCGTGTGTGTGTGTGAGCGTGCGTGTGTGTGTGTGAGCGTGCGTGTGTGTGTGTGAGCGTGCGTGTGTGTGTGTGAGCGTGCGTGTGTGTGTGTGAGCGTGCGTGTGTGTGTGTGAGCGTGCGTGTGTGTGTGTGAGCGTGCGTGTGTGTGTGTGAGCGTGCGTGTGTGTGTGTGAGCGTGCGTGTGTGTGTGTGAGCGTGCGTGTGTGTGTGTGAGCGTGCGTGTGTGTGTGTGAGCGTGCGTGTGTGTGTGTGAGCGTGCGTGTGTGTGTGTGAGCGTGCGTGTGTGTGTGTGAGCGTGCGTGTGTGTGTGTGAGCGTGCGTGTGTGTGTGTGAGCGTGCGTGTGTGTGTGTGAGCGTGCGTGTGTGTGTGTGAGCGTGCGTGTGTGTGTGTGAGCGTGCGTGTGTGTGTGTGAGCGTGCGTGTGTGTGTGTGAGCGTGCGTGTGTGTGTGTGAGCGTGCGTGTGTGTGTGTGAGCGTGCGTGTGTGTGTGTGAGCGTGCGTGTGTGTGTGTGAGCGTGCGTGTGTGTGTGTGAGCGTGCGTGTGTGTGTGTGAGCGTGCGTGTGTGTGTGTGAGCGTGCGTGTGTGTGTGTGAGCGTGCGTGTGTGTGTGTGAGCGTGCGTGTGTGTGTGTGAGCGTGCGTGTGTGTGAGCGTGCATGTGTGTGAGCGTGCGTGTGTGTGAGCGTGCATGTGTGTGAGCGTGCGTGTGTGTGAGCGTGCGTGTGTGTGAGCGTGCGTGTGTGTGAGCGTGCGTGTGTGTGAGCGTGCGTGTGTGTGAGCGTGCGTGTGTGTGAGTGTGCGTGTGTGTGAGCGTGCGTGTGTGTGAGTGTGCGTGTGTGTGAGTGTGCGTGTGTGTGAGTGTGCGTGTGAGTGAGCGTGCGTGTGTGTGAGCGTGCGTGTGTGTGAGCGTGCGTGTGTGTGAGCGTGCGTGTGTGTGAGCGTGCGTGTGTGTGAGCGTGCGTGTGTGTGAGCGTGCGTGTGTGTGAGCGTGCGTGTGTGTGAGCGTGCGTGTGTGTGAGCGTGCGTGTGTGTGAGCGTGCGTGTGTGTGAGCGTGCGTGTGTGTGAGTGTGCGTGTGTGTGAGCGTGCGTGTGTGTGAGCGTGCGTGTGTGTGAGCGTGCGTGTGTGTGAGCGTGCGTGTGTGTGAGCGTGCGTGTGTGTGAGCGTGCGTGTGTGTGAGTGTGCGTGTGTGTGAGCGTGCGTGTGTGTGAGTGTGCGTGTGTGTGAGTGTGCGTGTGTGTGAGTGTGCGTGTGTGTGAGCGTGCGTGTGTGTGAGCGTGCGTGTGTGTGAGCGTGCGTGTGTGTGAGCGTGCGTGTGTGTGAGCGTGCGTGTGTGTGAGCGTGCGTGTGTGTGAGCGTGCGTGTGTGTGAGCGTGCGTGTGTGTGAGCGTGCGTGTGTGTGAGCGTGCGTGTGTGTGAGCGTGCGTGTGTGTGAGCGTGCGTGTGTGTGAGCGTGCGTGTGTGTGAGCGTGCGTGTGTGTGAGCGTGCGTGTGTGTGAGCGTGCGTGTGTGTGAGCGTGCGTGTGTGTGAGCGTGCGTGTGTGTGAGCGTGCGTGTGTGTGAGCGTGCGTGTGTGTGAGTGTGCGTGTGTGTGAGTGTGCGTGTGTGGGTGTCCCATCACTCCCACTACTACCCCATGGGCAACCTGTTTAGGTTCGACCACACGCTGACAGCGGGAGTGCTGAGCAACAGGCGAATGTGCTACTTGGTTTAGTAGTGTGCGTTTGTGAGTGTATGTGTGTGTGTGAGAGAGAGAGCGTGTGTGTGAGTGTGCATGTGTGAGTGTGCCTATGTGGGTGTGCGTGTGTGAGTATGTGAGTGTGTGGGTATGCGTGTGTGACTGTGAGTGTGTGATTGCATGTGTGATTGCATGTGTGAGTGTGCGTGTGTGAGTGTGCGTGTGTGAGTGTGCGTGAGTGAGTGTGCGTGTGTGACTGTGAGTCTGTGTTTCCTATGGTACATGAGTGTGTAGCAGAGCGTGTTTTTTGAGAATTCTCAAAGAGCACGCTCTGTAGGGATCATAAATCTCCCCTCCCCTCCCATTTTTTGCTTCCCTCTCACCCCTTCCCTCCTCTCCTCTCCTCTCCCCTCCTCTCCTCTCCCCTCCTCTCCTCTCCCCTCCTCCCCTCCTCTCCTCCTTCTTCCACCATTCCCCTGCTCCTTGTTTTTGAGAATTCTCAAAAGCCACCTCAAAAGGCGCCATCTATACCAACACAGGTGTAGGGATGCAGTAACGCTGCCCATATCCTCAACTCGTCGCCCCTCCCCTCCCTTTTTCTCCACCCTCTCCTTCCTCTCTCCCTCCCAACAGTGGCGGCCCTCTGCTTGACTCGGCTGGAAGGCTCATCGGAATCAACACCGCCATTTACACCAACACCGGCACATCTGCCGGGGTGGGCTTCAGCAGCAGACGGCCGTCCATATATTGTTAGTCACCCTAGCATCTCCCCCCCACCCCCTCTTTCTTCCCCAACCCCCTTCTCCTTCCTCTCTTCCTCCCAACAGTGGCGGCCCTCTGCTTGACTCGGCTGGAAGGCTCATCGGAATCAACACCGCCATTTACACCAACACCGGCACATCTGCCGGGGTGGGCTTTGCGATTCCTGTATCAGTGGTGGCGCGCGTGGTTCCCCAGATCATCCAGTATGGCAAGGTGAGTGAGTGGCGTAAAGGAAGGACTTACGGGAGAGCGTGTGGAAAGTTCAATTCTGTGGTTGTTATTTGAAAATCACTTTTGAGAATTCTCAAATGTGTGGCGTTTTTAAGTCTGTGGTTGTCATTTCAATTTTGTCTATCCATCCAGCTGAAATCGTTTTCCAGTGGGGGGCATGATTCTGAAAAGATTGCGCCGCAATTTTACTCATAAGACGACGCATCGGAATATGAGAATAGCCACATCTATCGAAAACCATTTGAGAACTTCTGATATTTATGCACCAAACGCCTAACTAATATGTCTGTTCCTCTTCCCCCGTGTGAACCTCTGTGCTTACTTCTCACTCCCACACTCCCACACTGCCACACTCAAACTCAACTCACACTCACACTCACACCATGCCTATTCTTCCTCCCCCATGTGATCCTCCTTGTCACATCCTCCTCCCCATCCCCATCCCCATCCCATTCCCATTCCCATTCCCAAACCCATCAGGTCATTCACCCCACTCTAAGCGTGCCGCTGGCTGTCAATGGCATTGTCGGGCAGCTTTTGAGGCGCCTCAAAAGGCTGTCCATGGCATTGCCCGGCAGCTGGTTGTGGGAGGGCAGCAAGGTCTATTGGGCCGGGTTGGATAGAGCTGCTTCACTCACATGTGCTCCGCATTCCCATCCCCATGCCCATCCCCATGCATTCCCATCAGGTGATTCGCCCCTGGTTGAGCGAGGCGAGCAGCTGGCTGCAGACGGCATTGCCAGGCAGGCAGCTGAGCGTGCAGGGAGTTTTCGAGAATTCTCAACGTCAGGTTTTGAAAACTCCCTGCAACGTCAGGTGATTCGCCCCGGGTTGAGCGAGCAGCTGGCTGCAGACGGCATTGCCAGGGAGGCAGCTGGGCATGAGCGAGAAGCTCGCGTAGTGGCCCTGAGGTCGCGTAGTGGCCCTGAGGCCCTCTCATCCTCCCACCCACTCCCACTCCCATCCCCATCCCATTCCCATGCCCATCAGGTCATTCGCCCCACGCTGAACGTACAGCTGGCTGCTGATGGCATTGCCAGGCAGCTGGGCGTGAGCCCGTTGTGTGTTCCCACCATCCCTGTCCCTGTGCTTTTGCGCTCCCGACAATCCCTATACCTCTCCCACTCTTCCACACCCATGCCTGCCCATCAGGTCATTCGCCCCACGCTGAACGTTCAGCTGGCTGCTGATGGCATTGCTAGGCGGCTGGGCGTGGGAGAGCAGCTCGCGTTGTTGCCCTCTCTGTTTCATCCTTATTCCCATAACCATCTCCAACCCCGTTCCAATGCCCATTAGGTCATTCGCCCCACTCTCAACCTACAGCTGGCTGCTGATGGCATTGCCAGGCAGCTGGGTGTGGCAGCAGGGGCGCTGGTGCTCGGGGTGAGTGTCAGTGTGGAGTGAGTGGTGATGAGTCTCTGGTGATGAAACTGTGCGATGAAAGTGTGTGATGAAAGTGTGTGATGAAAGTGTGTGATGAAAGTGTGTGATGAAAGTGTGTGATGAAAGTGTGTGATGAAAGTGTGTGATGAAAGTGTGTGATGAAAGTGTGTGATGAAAGTGTGTGATGAAAGTGTGTGATGAAAGTGTGTGATGAAAGTGTGTGGTGCAAGTGTGTGGTGCAGTGTGTGATGAAAGTGTGTGGTGCAAGTGTGTGATGAAAGTCTGTGGTGCAAGTGTGTGGTGCTAAGTGTGTGTGGAGCGTGGAGCATGTTTCTGCATGGTCTATGGTGGACACACCATGACACCATCCCCATCTCTTGCTCACCCCATTTTCATACCCTTTCGGGCGTGTCCGGACTCTTCCTCGCTTCCCCTCTCCCGCCCCTCCTTTTCCTCAGGTGAAGTCTGGATCAGCAGCGGCCAAGGCAGGGGTGACGGCAACCAGGAGGGGCTTTGCAGGCAACATTGTGCTGGGAGATGTGATTGTAGCGATTGATCAGTACACTGTAAGTTCTTTGTACCGTTATGATTGAATCCATTGATCAATATAATATAATTTACGTGATCTACAACTTTATTGTCTTTGGCTGTACTGCGTTGGTTGATTTATTTGTTGGCTTCTGGTTGGTTTGCTTCATTGACTGTCACTCACCCCGTCTCTCTCCATATTGAACCCCTGTCAAATAAAACCTTTGATGCATGTACAGGTGAAAATGGCTGCTGATGTGGACAAGGCCTTGGATGACCTGTCAGCAGGTCAAACTGTGTCGCTTCAGTTATTGAGAAATGGTGAGAAGGTGCTGGTGCAATTTCCTCTTGAAGAGTCTTCATAAGAATTATATTGGCAACGAATCATACACATGCACACAGCGCCTGTTGTGATACAAAACATAGTTAGTTGCAAGGGCATTAGTTAGAATTGTCATTTATTGAGGGTTCCTTCGTTATAAATGCAGCATATCTGTTCCATAAAAAAAATGCATATAAAATTTTTCGTGCCTAAAGAGAAAAATATTGGATGTTGTTTTCTTAAAAAAAATAAGGTTCCTTCATCATATATGCACCATGCTTTTTCTTTCGCAAAACATATTTAAAATAAATCTGTTTGTGGCGGTGCTGCTGTTGCGATCTGCTCTTGGTTGCTTGTGATCGATCTCCACTTCTGCCGGAGCCAATACCAGCCTCCAGCGTGGTAGCTCTCAACGCGCTCCAATCATATCGCGACTCAAATTCACAAAGTAGCGCCACGTCATTTCGGTTACCGCTCTCAGCATGACCCAGCCCAATAGTGGACGTGTCGCGGACCAGATTTCTACGAGCTATTGACATTGACTTGTCCTGGACTCTAGAAACCAGCTGGGTGCGTGAATCGTAGAAGGCTGCCGCGTTTCGCGAGCAAGTTAGTCTGTCGAAATCATTTTGAAGTGCCACAGACACAGACTAGCTTTCTCGTGAATGCAACTTTTTCCTGCTGCCAATTGCACGACAGGTGTTGGAATTTCGATTAGAAGTTACCGAATTTCCGCGTGTTTCACAAGTGGTCACGACCAATCAAAAGGCCAGTGATCAAACTATTAGTTGTCCACGTGGAACTCCTCGGTAACGCTGATTGGGTTGTGGAAGATGCTCGTCGTACAAGCACAGCATCCCCACTGCGCCACCTACTCCTTTCTCTCAGATGTGTTTCGCCAAACGTCGTCAGGTCAAAATCGTTATCGCCAACCTGCGTCTGTCCGTTATTCGGTAACACCTTCATGGGGTTCGTCCAACCACCCGCGCTTGTGCAGCAGGAATGCGCGCATGGACAATGCGGCTGTGTCGAAGCTGCCTCGTTATAGCAGGCGTTTCCTGACACGCGCATCGCAATCTGGGGACGCCCAGACACCTGGTGAAAGGACCTTAAAGGCCATTAGGGATGCTGCGGGGGCAAAAAGCGGAGCGGCTGCCGATAAATCCGGCGTAGGAAACGGCGGGGATGCCGGCAGTAGCAGCGGCAACGCAGCGCAATCGGCACTGGAACGCGCACTCGCGTATAAGGCGAAGAGACAACAGCAGCAGTCAGGAGCGACCGCAATCGCGACAGCAACACCTGCTGACAGTAATGCTAACGCTTCCGACGGTAGTAACGCCTCAAGCAGCAGCTATGGCGGCGCCGCTGCTACCGGTACTCTCGGTGCTGCTCCTGCTGTTACCAGCAGTGGCACCAGTGGTAACACTACCGGCAGCACCGTTACCAGTAGTAATGCTACCAGCAGCACTGTTACCAGTGGTAACCCTACCAGCAGCAGCAGCAGCAGCGGCGTGCGATCGTACGCGGATCAGGTGGCGGAGATGGCGGCGGCACTCGCGGCGCGCGAAGCAGAGAAGGAAAAAGCGCAGCAGCAGCAGCAACAGGGGGACGAGGAGAGGAAAGCGAAGGCGAAGGGAAAGGAGAAGGAGGAGGACGACAAGGATATTATCGAGGTGGAGATAGTAACGCGGGACGGAGTGATTAAGCGCCGGACTAAGCGGTCCGAGATGGAGTGGGGAGGGTACACCGGCGGGAAGAGCGCCAAACCCGGCGGAATCAGCGGCGGGATCGGCGGCGGGATCGGCGGCGGGGGATTAGGTGGCGGTATGATGGGCAATCCTGGGGTAGCCGGGGCGCGCGCGCGCAGCGCGTCGACTCCGTCGGTTACTGGCGCGGATTTTCTGGGATTAGGGTTTCAGGAGGAGCGGGAGAAGCAGCAGGGGCGCGGGAAGGGGCCGCTGCCAGCTGGCCTGCAAGCTGACGTGGAATTCGACCCGGCCACGTCAGGAGGGAGTCTGCCGCAAGTGGAGATGATCGTCGGGTCGCGTGTGATTACAAAGAGGGGGGAGGTCCCGGGGGAGCAGCAGCAGGGGGGTGCGCAGGGGGAGGGGGAAGGGGGAGCGGGGGGAACGGAAAGCGAGTATAAGCCCAAGGTTGCGACGTGGGGGGTATTCCCGAGGCCTAGAGACATCTCGAGAACGGTGAGAGGGAGGGAGACGGTGGGGGATGGCGGTATTACCACGGCTGATGCCATCTCCACCGCTCTCCACCCCTCTTCCCCATCATCTTCCCTTTTTCTCCCCATCTCCCTTTCAGTATGGCGGAGGGCGCACCATTAGGCCTGGGGAAGCAAGCACTGGAGAGGAGGAGCGGGAGAGGGAGGAGAAGATGCCATTTCCACCGTTCTCCACCCCTCGCCTTCATCGACCTTCCTCCCCTTCTTCCCATCTTCCCCTTCAGTAGGGGGGTGGGCGCACCATCAGGCCAGGGGAGGCGCTCGAGACAGAGGAGGAGAAGCGGGAGAGGGAGGAGAAGACAAGAAGGCTGTTAGGTTATAGAGATCCCACCATTGCTGATGCCATCTCCACCGTTCTCCACCCCTCTTCCCCACCAACCGTTCTGCCCTTTCAGTACGGGGGTGGGCGCACCATCAGGCCAGGGGAGGCGCTCGAGACAGAGGAGGAGAAGAAGGAGAGGGAGGAGAAGACGAGGAGGCTGTTAGACGAGTACAACAGAAGGATGGGCTTTAAGATGGACCCTGCTGTGAAGGCGGAGTGCGAGGAGGTGAGTTGTTTTGAGATGCCTGCTGTGCTGGTGTCCTCTGGTGTCCCCTGGTGGCCCCTGTCACGCACGTGGGCTTTAAGATGGGCCCTGCTGTCAAGGCCATGTGCGAGGAGGTGGGCAGAAGAGAGCGAGAAGAGGAGGAGGTGAGATGTTGAGAGAGGATTGTGAGGAGGAGAGGATTGTGAGGAGGAGAGGATTGTGAGGAGGAGAGGGTTGTGAGGAGGAGAGGGTTGTGAGGAGGAGAGGACGAGGAGGCGGTTAGATGAATGCAATTGAAGGATGGGCTTTAAGATGGACCCTGCAGTCAAGGGTCGCATGCAAGGAGGGGGCGATGAGTCACTTCGACTTGGCCAGTCACGCCACATTTCCTGCAGTGCTGCTCCCTTCCCCATGGAGGACTCTTTTTTCCTTGTGCAGGCCATGATGGGGCAGCACTGGAGGCACGCTCAGGGGGGGCCTGGATCCGTTTGGGGTGGTGGTGGTGGTGGTGGTGGTGGTGGTGGTGGTGGTGGTGGTGGTGGTGGTGGTGGTGGTGGTGGTGGTGGTGGTGGTGGTGGTGGTGGTGGTGGTGGTGGTGGTGGTGGTGGTGGTGGTGGTGGTGGTGGTGGTGGTGGTGGTGGTGGTGGTGGTGGTGGTGGTGGTGGTGGTGGTGGTGGTGGTGGTGGTGGTGGTGGTGGTGGTGGTGGTGGTTGTGGTGGCAGTGGCAGTGGCAGTGGCAGTGGCAGTGGCAGTGGCGGTGGCGGTGGTGGGTGGGTGATTAGAGATTCCCTCTCCTACCTTCTTCCCCCCTCCCTTTCACGTACAGGCAATGAGGGAGGGAGCGGTGCTGATGGAGAGGGGGAGGCTGAGGGAGGCACTGGAGCAGTTTGGCGTGGTGGTGGCCAAAACGACCTTTCAGAACGAGATGCACGGCCGGGCTGCTATTCAGCAAGCTGTGTGCCTCGACTCCCTCGCCCGGTGAGTGCTGCTGGGGGTAAGTGTTTCGGGTTTAAGGTCCAGCTGTGTGGGGGCTTGGCTCAATGCACCACCTTCCAGAACGAGGTGCACGGCAGAGCAGCCATTCAGCAGGCTGCGTGCCTCGACTCCCTCGCGCGGTGAGAGAGAGTTTCCTGCTGGGTCAGGGTTTCATGTTTTGGGGTTCAGGGTTCAGCTATGTGGGGCCTGGCTCAATGCACCACCTTCCAGAACGAGGTGCATGGCAGAGCGGTCATCCAGCACGCTTTGTTTTGAGTCGACTCCAAACACGCCATCCAGCACGCTTTGTTTTGAGTCGACTCCAAACACGCCATCCAGCACGCTTTGTTTTGAGTCGACTCCAAACACGCCATCCAGCACGCTTTGTTTTGAGTCGACTCCAAACACGCCATCCAGCACGCTTTGTTTTGAGTCGACTCCAAACACGCCATCCAGCACGCTTTGTTTTGAGTCGACTCCAAACACGCCATCCAGCACGCTTTGTTTTGAGTCGACTCCAAACACGCCATCCAGCACGCTTTGTTTTGAGTCGACTCCAAACACGCCATCCAGCACGCTTTGTTTTGAGTCGACTCCAAACACGCCATCCAGCACGCTTTGTTTTGAGTCGACTCCAAACACGCCATCCAGCACGCTTTGTTTTGAGTCGACTCCAAACACGCCATCCAGCACGCTTTGTTTTGAGTCGACTCCAAACACGCCATCCAGCACGCTTTGTTTTGAGTCGACTCCAAACACGCCATCCAGCACGCTTTGTTTTGAGTCGACTCCAAACACGCCATCCAGCACGCTTTGTTTTGAGTCGACTCCAAACACGCCATCCAGCACGCTTTGTTTTGAGTCGACTCCAAACACGCCATCCAGCACGCTTTGTTTTGAGTCGACTCCAAACACGCCATCCAGCACGCTTTGTTTTGAGTCGACTCCAAACACGCCATCCAGCACGCTTTGTTTTGAGTCGACTCCAAACACGCCATCCAGCACGCTTTGTTTTGAGTCGACTCCAAACACGCCATCCAGCATGCTTTGTTTTGAGTCGACTCCAAACACGCCATCCAGCACGCTTTGTTTTGAGTCGACTCCAAACACGCCATCCAGGACGCTTTGTTTTGAGTCGACTCCAAACACGCCATCCAGCACGCTTTGTTTTGAGTCGACTCCAAACACGCCATCCAGCACGCTTTGTTTTGAGTCGACTCCAAACACGCCATCCAGCATGCTTTGTTTTGAGTCGACTCCAAACACGCCATCCAGCACGCTTTGTTTTGAGTCGACTCCAAACACGCCATCCAGCACGCTTTGTTTTGAGTCGACTCCAAACACGCCATCCAGCACGCTTTGTTTTGAGTCGACTCCAAACACGCCATCCAGCACGCTTTGTTTTGAGTCGACTCCAATCACGCCATCCAGCACGCTTTGTGCCTCGGCTCCCTCTCCCGGTGAGAGAGAGTTTCCTGCTGGGTCAGGGTTTCCACTTCAGGGCTAGAGGGGCTAGAGGCGGGCTTAGGGTTCAGCTGGGTGGGGCCTTGGGTCGAATCTCAAAGCACGACCTTTCAGAAAGAGATGCATGGCAGAGCGGCCATTCAGCAGGCGTGTGCCTCGACTTGCTTGCATGGTGAGAGTGGTCAGGAGTCAACTGTGGGAACCAAGTTCACCTGTGCGGGGGCTGGTTAGATGGACCACCTTCAAGCACCATTGCTCCCTTCTGCACACCCGCTCCTTCCCATGTTCAACAGGCGGATGGGGTGATGTGTTCCCTCTTGCCTCCATGCCTCCTTCCTTCAACCACCCCCGTTTGCTTTTGCGCCCCCATGCTTCCACACCACCTTCATCACGTCGGATGAGGCAAAAGCCATGTACGAGAGGCTGGCAAAAGCCACGTACAAGAGGCTGGCAAAAGCCATGTACGAGAGGCTGACAAAAGCCATGTACGAGAGGCCGACAAAAGCCATGTACGAGAGGCTGACAAAAGCCATGTATGGGAGGCTGACAGGGCATCATTTTCCTACGGCTATCTGTTCCCCCACCCACCAACACACGCGCCTTCCCTCCCTCCCCCTCTTCCCGCAATTTTTTTGTCGACTCTAAAGTCGCACAGCTCCGTCTCCCTTCCCCCCCCCACATTCATGTATGAATGAGAGGAAGGCACCCCAACGAAGGGGTCAAGAGGAAGGCCTCTTGCCTCCATGCTTCCTCCCCCCACCCACCCACCAACCCACGAAGGCAAGCAAACCGTCCCCACCCCCCCCCCCCTCCCCCCAACCAGGTCAGGCAAGGCCAAGGCCATGTATGAGCGGCTGACAGGGCATCCCAACGAATGAGTCTTACCCTCCTTTCCCCCCCACACACACACAAACTAACCTTCCGCGTTTCCCCCATTCACCAGGTCAGACGAGGCCAAGGCCATGTATGAGCGGCTGACAGGGCATCCCAACGAAGGGGTCAAGAGGAAGGCCCGGCAAATGCTGTTTGGGTTTCAGGTGAGGAAAACGGTTCAACATTTCATATATTCCATGGTTTTTCCGCTATTCCCTGTTGACTCCGTATGCTGCTTGTGTCGGCATGTTCTGGAATTTGTAACACTCTCAGTCACCCTTCTGTTTGTCAGGGTTTCATCTTCAATCATCTGTTCTTTTTAACATGTTTGCTGCGTTGCTGTAACAGGCAGCAGAGAATCTTCGCTTCACTGGTGGCTCAGACTACGACTCGTCTTGGTACAAGAAATACTTTGACGCATTCGCAAAAGGCTCCAAGTACAATAATGTCTACAAGGCAACGCAAGAGGATGAGGAGGAGAGCAACAAGCAGCTGTTGCAAGATGCGCTACTGTATGGGCTCTTGTTGCTCATGCCTGTTGTGCTTATTCTGGCAGTGGCGGCAACAAGGAATGCGACCTGATGGTTTTCTGCTCACTCCCATATTTCAATTGTTGGGAATACACTGCTAGTGGCTGGCCTTCAAGAGAACATTCATTTGAGCCTTTTTTGTAAAATCAGCTCACTGAGTAATGCACATTCCTCCAAGCGGTGCTTTAGGTGAACTTATCCTCAGCTGTCCACACAATCTTCCTGCAGCCCCTCAGCTCCTATGTTGGTACTGTAGTACATGATATATTCGTATATACCAGGCTACATGATTGATCTCATTGCTACAGCTTCAAAATGCCCCGGCAACACGTTTTATTATAACGAGCATCTCACGTTTGATTGGTGTAGAAGGACGCAGTTCCATTGAGTGGGTTGATGTGGGGTGAAGTAGGGTGATGTGGGTTGTGGGGTGGGGCAAGGTGGAGTGGGATGGAAGAGAAACCATGAGTGTGGCATGGGAGATGCCGCAATCACTGTACACCCTTATTCTCGTTAGACTGGCATATGTTATACTGTCCACGACGCTTAGTGTAGCCGCAGCGGACCAAAGAAGGTCCTATCACATGCGTTATACTGACAGTTTGACCCAGGGCGTTTAGTCAAGGTTCTCTACGTTCTAAAATGGTAATGCTGTTTTCTAAACGGTTAAGACAGTTATTCAGCGTTAACGGAATTTTACGGCCCAAGTCTGGTTTCGTCGCCTCGTGCGACTTGGCCCGCAACCGAGTTATCTCACCAGCCCGCTACGTCCAAACACTGTAGCCACTGCTTCCGCCGGTGAGAAGACTGAGAATAAGGGTGTACATAACATTTACTGTACAGCGTGATCCACCGACACGGCCCACCAGTTGGAATCGGCTGGCTAGACATGGTGCGAGGTAGTGTGGCGTCGTTGCATCCCCTATCAGACGCGATTTGGTTTCTGACACTAAGAAATGTTTTCGCAGACATCCCTTTAACCCCTTTAGTGAGGGTTTTCACAAAGATCACAGCGAAGGCGAAATCAGATGTCATGGGAGAAACAGGCCCATGGCACTAGTCGGAAAACCTTTGCAGTGGAGAGATTACGCAGTCTGTGCATACTGTACCAAGTTGTTTGCAGGGCCAGAAAGTCAAAACCCAACCACTTTTCTGATTCTTCACTCTGCCACCGAAACACCGCTCACGCTCCACCAAATCTGAAAGGCTGACCGAAAACACGTCGATGTTGGTCCTTGCCGGAAGACTTGTTTCAAATGGCCCGAGGCGGCCTCCCCCCCCACAAATTCCCGCCCAGGCAGGTCCGCCTGGGTCATCCTCCCCTTCATCCTTCGGTCTGGGCATCCCCATTCCGCCCTCCCCAGCATCCCCATCCCGCCCTCCCCGGCATCCCCATCCCTCTCCCTCCAGCCTTGGTATCCCCAGATCATCCCTGTTCGCCTTCAGCACCCCAAACCCGAGATTTCTCCCGCCCCCGCAGCAGCTCCCTCCCGCATTGACATCCCCACCAAACCATCCATCGTCCGCCTCCGTTGCTTCCCGCTTCCGCGTAGGGCAGGATGTTTGATTGGTCTTCCTCCCCAAAACCACTGACCACTGGCCTAGGACTGTAGCGCCACGAGGTACGACCAGCTTAGCATAATATAGCTCAGCCGACGAAAACTGCCGCCCATTTTCGCGGTTCAGAACGGACAACCCCCCTCCTCGGGGTCGACGACCCCACGACGACCTCCGCGTGGAAAGCCCAGGCTATCTGGCTGGGCCAGGTGCTGGTGAGCCCTCGGGATGGTCGACCACCTGTCGACCTAGAGTTCCGCTGAGACAATTCCGAGAAGGACGTCTCAGCCGCGTGTCAGAATACCAGCTCGGCAAGTCGGGCCGCGATGATCGCCACGCGGCCACAAAGGGACGCCCGAGATAGTCCCCTGGATGGCGGGGCCACCTAGGTCTGCCAGGTTGGACACGACGGGCCAACGGAAGGTCGGGGTGCTTCGCTTGGGAGAATCTCGCGCATGAACGTGGCAATGTCGGTGCATACCACACGGCATTCATCCAACGGTTGCTCACATGCGCAAGGAGAAATCCGGCCGTCCACTATCTATGGCTACGTGCAGTGGACACTGATGATGCGGGACCTGTCGGCGTCGACCAGAAGAGCATCATCGTGGTGCCACACGGCAGTGTCTCCCGACCTCGACCTACCGAGGTGCACCTAATTCGGGACCACGCCACGTTGCCGCACGAAAGAGCCAGCGTGTAGCAGCCACGAAAAGAGCATGATGAGCGAAGCGCTTCAAGCAAGCAGCCATGCACGCCTGGTGGCACGTCGGACACGGCGCCGCCGCACGAGCGTACATGCATGGCGGCGTCGTGCACTGGGGTTTGCGTGGAGCGCCAAGTGGTGCGGAGTCGCTCACGACCATCCCCATCCGTGGTCCCCGAAATGGTCGCTCATTCCGCCTGCCATTGTGTGTGCCATTGCTTTTTTTTTTTACCACTGACTTGACGGCCGGCACTTTGATTTTCTCTAGAGGCGTAACGTCGGCGTCGTGATAGTAGGCAGACGTGGTCGCCGACCTCTCGTAGGATTGTCTGCTGTCCCGACCTGCCAGATACCGCCGACATAGAATACGCATTAAGTAGTTTATCGACCTCACCACGCCGACTTCCTATCGCCCTAGGTCGCGGTATCATGGCCAGAGGACAGCCTCGTTCGACACCGCCGCAAACCAACCCACCCCCCGCCGATGTCGACATGACGGACCTCATGAACCCCGCTAGCCAGGATGAGGACGTCCGCCCGGTAGACCGTACACCGACCAGTAACCCCTCGTCGACTTTGCCGCTGCTTTACGATCTCGACGCCCTGGCCCAAATCCCGCAGGGAGAGTTCACCAAGGACGTTCCGCCCGCGCCGATAGGGGAGTTCACGAAACCACGCAAAACGTCGACGCCGACGGATGCAGGGGAGGCCGGGCCGTCGTCTGTGCCGGACGGATCGGGCGACCAGGATGAGGACGATTATTCATCGGCGAGCGACGACGACGACGAAGACGACCCGCGGCCCCGACGTGGTGCAGGTCCGCGCACATTGGAAGAAAAACTCAGGGGGGAACGTGCGTTCATAGAGGAACTGTTGGACGAGAACGAGCTTGAGGATCTGCTGCACACGTCGGTCCCTCGAGAAATGTGGAAGGCGGCCGACTTCGTAGAGGAAGATATGGTGTATGCGTGCGTCGACGTGCTCGTGATGGAGGCAATGCGCCACCTGAAAACCATAGAGGCCAAGAGCACGCTCAAGTCCTACACCTCATGGATATACGACTACAAAAGGTGGACGGCGAAGATGCTTAAAAAAATTGGCGACAAACTGCCGACAGCAGAACAAATGAGGCACGTCGACGAGATAGAGCACTGGACACACAACAACAAGAGCAAGGATTGGGACAACGAGAAGGTGGTCAAGCGGAAGCACATATGGCTGCACGGCCCCCGGGTCACTAGTACGCGACTGCGCGCCTACATCAAGTTCATGAGGCGGGAGTACAAGATCGACGCCGACACGAACGAGCCAGTGCGAGCCTACACGGTGCACATGATCCTCGGCCGCATCAAGGCCTGCCAGATGGCGGCGAGGGTGGAGGCGACGCTCTTCAAGGAGAAGGAGTTGGGCATCATGCGGGAAATCTCGGTGGTCCGGTCGGAGGTGCGGGTCATGGTCCGCACGAAAAATCAGAGGGACCTCGAGTAAGTTGGCATGCATCGCCGTGTTATGTCGCCATCGATTTGTTTCCTCGCCCTAATATTCATATCCATATATTGTTATGTCGACAGTAAATGCGCCGACCGTCGACGCGGCACCATCGGCGACACATACACCGCCGAACAGTTCCGCCAGATAATGACGAGGGTGCTGCCGGCTTGGGCGGCGTCGGCATGGAGCCCGCATTTCACCACACCTTCGCAGACGCTGTGGAGGTTTCTTCTCATCAAGGTGCTCACGCTGCTCTCCCACCACAGCCTCATGCGCGGTGCAAGCATACGCGAGATAACGCTCCCCGACATCTTCCTGTACCGACTGGCGAGCACCTCGTCGGTGAACCCGGATAACCAGCCGGTCGTCATGGTGGTCGCCGCGCGGAACTCGAAGACGTCGAAGGATGCGCGTCTTCAACAGAGCTACGCGGCGCGGCACCTAGAAGCGGAGTTGTGCGCCGTCGGCGAGACCGGGCTGTGGTTACACTTCGTCCTCGACCAGATCGGCCAGTTTCACGGAGTCGACCTCATTCCGCCGGTCGACACCAGCACACGCGAGCTCTGGTACAAGAAGCACCTGTTCTTCGCCCGCAACGACCCCGAGCAGGGCGAACTCTCAGCTCCCAGCCACCAGCGATGGACGAGGCAGATGTGGAAGACGAACGGGGTGTTCTGCAAGCGGAACGTCCATGCCGCTCGGGCGGGCGGGGCGCAGGAGTTGGCCATCCAAGGTACGCCTCGCGCCGAGATAGCCGAGCTGGGTCACTGGGCTCTCGACAAGATGACTCGAGCCTACATCACGTCCATTCCCGTCGGCGTGGTGATGAAGAAGGCCGGCTATTCGGGATTCACGCAGGACTACTTCTTGGGTCGCAGTAGGGTGGAACCGGGAGACGAACTCCTCGCTCTCATCGCCGAGCACATCTTCCCCGACGTCGACGACCTCCTCAACAAGGTTTGTTTATCGGTGCCGACCAATCTTGCATGGTACTGTCCTATCCACCATGGAGATAACCCCCGTCTGATGTCTAACTGCAGGCAGAAGAACTCGCGAAGAAGGGGTCCGACGCCGACGTTGCGGCCGTGCATTTCTGGCGCACCCTTCTGATGTTCCGCCGCATTGTCGCCGAGGACCTCGCGGTGAAACTCGTCCGCACCCCTTGGCACCCGTACATCCAGTATTCCAAGCTCTGCCGGATTCCCCTCTTCCAGCACTGGGCGAAGAGGGTCGAGAAGACCGACACCGACACCATAAAAAAGCGGCAAGATCCAACCCTCATCCAGCCAGAGGTAGGTCATCTTTTATGCCGACGTCGCGATGTTATCTATGACCGCTACAACCCCTCATCTGCACCGTTATTCGCATACCATTGCAGGAGATATCGGTCCGCCATGACGCCCAGTTCGCGGTCGTCTCCCTCACGGAGACGCTTAAGCTCGAGAGGGAGCGGTCAACGGTCCAGAAGCTCGACCTCGAGGAGAAGATCGAGAATCGCGACGCAACCATCGCGTCGCTCGCGGCCGAGATAACACGCCTCACCGAGGCTCTCCGCGTTTCAGAAGCTCGAAGGATGCCGGAGGCGCCGCCAGCTGCTAACGACCAGTCGCCGAGCGACGGTGGCTCCGCGGAGTCGGCAAGCAGGGGTGGAGGAGCCAACAAACCCAATAAACCCCCACAGACGGTCGAGGAGGCTAGCTACGAGCTGAACGTAGTGCAGCCTTGGCGGACTGCAACGACCGTCAAGGACGCGTGGCGCCTCTGGACCTCGTGCACCAGCGCCGACACCCGTCGTCTGTGCGACAGGTTCAGGGAGCCGGGATTCGTCGACCGCCACACCCTCCTCGACGGAGCCTCGCAGGGAGCACACGGGACGAGGGTGCGCCGCATGATGAAGGTCATCGATGCGGTGCGCCAGCTTCGCAGGAGCGACGGCGAAGCCGACACGGAAGCCACCGTCGACGCGCTTAACAAGATAGCGTCGCCTGGCATTGGGACCTTCGCGGATGCCCTCACGGTGCTCAACGCGGACGCCGTAGCGACCTATGCTGGGCAGGGTAAGGGCGTCAAAGGGCTCGGCAAGACGGAATTTTCCAAGCTTCGTGTCGCCTGTGCGTTCGTGGCGCGCGGGCTCAAGCCCGAAACGTGGGTCGCCGACCTGTTCCCGGACACCTGGGTTGAGCAGATGAAGAAGACGTTGGCCGACCTGGCCCGCGAAAACGACGCCGGGCAGCTGCCTCCGACCAATAAGTCGACCAAGCGCAAGAAAACCGCTTGAATGTTCCCAGGCCTCCTGCTACTGTGGCCTGTTGCATGTTGTAGATGTTGATGCAGCATGCCTATGTTTCATACTGATACTGATGTCGACTTTTTGTTTCTCTCAATGATCCTGTTGTTCTCGGCCTAGCGGGGCATTCACGTGTCGTTCAAACTGAAGTAGACAATCATTACTAGCTAATGTGTTCATTACTCATCCTACGTAAAGTAGACAGGCACGCACAAAAAAAAACACAAACAAAGAGCATCAAAGGGATCCGACAGCCAAAACAAGGAAAACGGTATCGACCATTTCATCATCGAGTCCACGCAGCACTCAATCTTAGCATGCCGTCGACTAGGCCGTCGTGCTGTCCTTCTTCGACTTCTTGACCTTCTCCGTGCCGCCCTTGGTCTTCGTCCCCTTCTTGCCCCTCAGACCCTTCCTCCCCCTGTTGTCAAGATCGGCCTTCATCTGCGCGTCAATCGGCACCGCGATGTCCCTCGCTCTTAGTTTCGGCCCGGCGACGGGGCACATTCCCCAAAACGCCATCGTCTCAACCGTCGCTCTAGCGATAACGTCGGCATCTACTCCAGCATTCCCCCCCGGATATACCGTATCAAGGGCGGTCCTCTGGAGTGCTGGCGCGACGTTGTAGGCAACCTCTCCCAAGGGGCGGTCCCTGTTCATCTCGGCTTTCAGCACCGCCTCCATGACTTTTCCGAATACATCGGCGGTCGCCTGGCTCGCTCCGCCGATGATCGCCGCCGACTTCCCTTCTTCCACAGCATCCGCCAGCTGGGCATCGCCGTTCTCGACGAAGCACCACACAGCGCATGCGGATGCTGCTAACGCCCATGCCGCCATATCCGTCTTCTCCTCCTTGTCTCCCTCCTTCTTCGCCGCTGCCGCAGCGGTCTTCCCATATGCAGCGCACATTGACACGCGGCCTATCATCGCCGACATCATGGACGCCGACTTCTCCCGGCCTTCCTCGGTGCTAGCATCGACTGGGTACCATATCGCTGGCAGGAGCGCGGCGTGGAGACAATCGCCTGTGGACTTGTAATGGCGATACGCGTCGAGGATCTCCGTCAGCCTGTCACGCCACCACAAACAGGGCGAACATGAGTGACAACGACAACGACATCGACTTTGAATCGGAGGATTGCCGACTTACCGTGTCTTTGGAAGGAGCGTACCCCGGGCCCACATCACCGTCCACATCCCTGTCGGCAAGATCCTGACCTCCTCCCACACCTCCTTCCACCTCTCCAATTCGGCGCTGTCCAAGCCGGTGAGCTCGGTCATGAGCACCTTGCTCACGAAACCGTCGTAGACGACGTACGCGATGGAGTGAACGTACGCGAGCTCCATCTTGTCCCGCGACTTGCCGATGTATCGATTGATGCCGTGCACCTTAATCTCGCCGACCCACCCTTGCTTGTCGCCCGAGGTATCGTGTCCGATGCCATGACCCCTCCTCTCCTTGCCCTTCCCCTCCTCCTCCTCCTCCTCCTCCTCCTCCTCTTCCTCCTGCTCGACCTCCTCCACCTCCTCGACATCCTCATCCTCCTCCTCCGCCTTCCTCTTTCCCTTTCTCCCCTTCGAGGAACCCTCGCCGACCGCCTTCTCCTTCCCCTTTCTCCCGGTCGACGCACCTTCTCCGACCGACTTGTCCTTCCCCTTCCTCCCCGTCGACGTACCCTCGCCGGGCGACTTCTGATTCTCCCCTTTCCCTTCAACCTCCCCAATGCCGCCTCGATCTTTGTCCGCCGCCGTCTCCGCCGCCATCCCCTTCTGTTTATCCGCCGCCTTCACCTCCGACTTCTCCCGCGTCTTCCTCTGTGAGCCCGCCTTCCCCTTCCGTTTCGACTTTCCCTCACCGACCGCATCACCGGTCGCACTAGGCTCTGCCGCGATGCCGACGAGTCCCGCCGAAGGCTCCACATGTTCCGTGTCGGAGATGGCCAGGGTTCTGGGATTGGCTGCATCCAGATGGGCCTGTATGGCAGCGATATCAGCGTCTGCGGGGACCTCCTCAACGGCGCCGCCGCCGGTGGCAAGCGCGGCACGAACGCCCTTCTCCGCCGCCTTCTCCACATCAGCTGCCACATGGGTGGGTGGTGCGACATTCGCCGACGACGGCTTAGAGCCAGAGCCAGAAGCCTGCTGAGTCCTCTCAGTCGACGCTAGTGCGCCCAGCTGGGCGCGCAACAACGCGGACTTTGGGTCTGCAGGAGCACGGGCGGCGACGACCGGCACTACACGTGGCCCACTGGCCGATGGGACGTCGACAGCAGGGGGGGCCTGTTGAACAGCCCTGTGGCCGGCTAGGAGCCTGAGCTGCTCCTTGAGCGCGTCCGCAACTGCCGCCCCTTTTCCCGCGCGGCCAACCTTGTCGGCAGACGGTACGTCGGCATGGCGCGGGACGTCGGTAGGTCGCCCGGCAGACGGTCCGGTCGGATGGCGTGCACCCGCGGGAGACTGGTGAGGAACCGCTGACGCCTCCGCAACCCCCGTCTTCGGGCCCTGGCCAGCTTTCGCGGACCCGCCTGGGGCCGTTTTGGCGGCGGCCTTCTCCTTGTCGCGCAGGCCTTTCACACCGCTACCCTGTCGTGGTGGCTTAACGCCGACCGAAGGCGGAGCCATTGGCAGTGCGTCATCAGTGGCATGCTCGTCGGCGGGACCCCCACCACCATGGCCCGTGCTGGCCGCTCCAACCTGAGCCCAGTGCTTCCTGAGGATGTCGACCACGCTCTTCCCCGACTGCTTCAACGAACTGCCGTCGCCGGCTCCCATGCTCCCACCGCCGCCAGACCCCCCGCCTCCCTTGCTCCGCTTCGTGTTCGCCGAATTGTCCCCGTCGCCCCCCCCGCCGCCTCCCCGCCTCTTGTGACCCAGCTTCAAGCCCTCCGTTGGTTGCGCTTGGCCGGCGTCGTTTGCCGACGGCGACGACCCACGCCGAGCATACGCCACCGTGCCGACGACCTCGGCCATAATCTTCAGTCCGGAGGCGAGGAAGGACTGCTGCGTGGTCTCCGTCACCGCCTTCAGCACGTCCTCCTTGAAAGACTTCAGGAAATCTTCCGGCAAGGCCTGCGCTGGGCCGGTAGGCGGCGGCGGCTGGACTAGGCGGGGCGCGACGGCGGCGGCAATGTTGGTCTGCGCGGCGCCGATGTATTTGATGAACGACTCCTCCAACCCCTTCCTCGCCTCGCCCACCTCCGCCGTCACGTGCTCGGTCACTGTCTTCACCGCGGTCGCGCGTGCGACCGCCGCTCGTCCCTTGGGGTCGTCAAGATCCAGCAGCGTCTGCCTCGCTAGCTCGGCGAAGGACTTGGCCGATTGAATGGCGCTGTCCATGTTGTCGGTGAGGCCCTCGGTGATTGTGGTCGCCATGGTCGACGTGGCCTCTTTGAGGCGCTCCTCCGATTTCCGGTCGGTGTCGGCGACCTGGGCGGTCAAACCCTTCAACTTCTCGAGGAGCCCAGCTAATGCCGCCGCCAAGCTGTCGACCCGCCCCGTCTGCTCACCGAGCCGCCGTTCAAGGAGTGCATTGTCTGCACGCAATCGCCTGTTCTCCGCCCTCAGCTGATCGACGACGTCCAGCCGCGCCTGCCGCCCAGCCGCGGTGGAACCGGGATGACCGCTCGCCGCCTTCTTCCTCCTAGACCGCTCCCCGCCGGCCTTCTCCGCGGTGGCATCGGTATGCACATCCACGCCCCCCTGCTCCGGGACCGCGGCGTTATCCCCTTCACCGACCTCGACCATGCCACCACCTCCGTGAGCCGCCTCCACGCCGACCTCGCCGATATTCGCTGTCGCACCCTTCCCCTCCCCTTCGTCGTTCTCGACATCCGCCGATCTCCCACCCGTTTCCTCCGCTCCTCCGACAACGTACCCCTCCGCTCCTCCGACAACGTACCCCTCCGCCATTTCCACGTCCTCCACCTCTACCAACTGCTCCTCCTGGTGCTGCCTCTCGTGCTCCTGCGTCTCCTGCTCCTGCTCCTCCTCCGACTCCGACTCCGAGCCCGATCCCGACCCCGACCTCGACCCCGACATCGACCCCGACGACTCCTCCGAGCCCCCCTCACCCTCACGTTCCTCCTCGCGATCCTGGGCCCCATCATCATCCCCGTGAGCAACCTCGGTCCCGGTCACCCCCTTTCCTGCGGCCGCATCGGCCTCGTCGACGCCGACTCCCGACTTGCCACGCGCATCAGCGACGTTCGGGGCGACCCCTACTGGCACGGATGCAGAATGGACTTCCTCGCCGTCGTCGTCACAGGCGTCGGCAGCAACAACGGTTTTCCCCGACCGTATGAGCGGGACTTGCTTCTTGATGAGGGCTACCATCTCGTTCCGCAGCGCCTTCAACCCCGAGACGGTGGGCTTGTCCATGCTGGTGGCAATGCGACGGAGGTCGCCGGTCAGGCGCTGGAACCGCCTCACAACCCAGATCAACGCGCTCATTGCTAGCAGGCCGGAGCCCGCGTCCGAGTCCCGGACGGTATCGGGAATTTTCTGCATACAACAGTGCAGAGAGCAAGGATGAGGGCGGCGTAGATGTGACACCATATGACGGCGAATCGTCCGTAACTCACATCTCGAAGGGGTTCGTCGCAGTCGGCGAGCCTCTCCTGCACCTCGTCTTCGGACGGCTTCGCCCACTCCCATTTCCTACCCTCGCGCCGCAGCTCGGCCAGAACAGCGGTCCGGAAAAACCTGCAAAAGCACGGCAAGGACGGTCGGTTAGCACGGTGCACGCGCCGTGTCGACAATGTATGCGATGTCGACTAAACTATCGAGCTCACTTCAGCACGCGGATCGCCTCGTCGCGGTGCCACTCCTTCACTGTCTGCGGGTCGGCGTGCCGGATCGAGGTCCTGACCTCCTGCCCCGAGGCATTGAACAAATCGCCGGGGCACAGGATGAGAACGACGCTGCAATGTGCTCCCGGAAGCGGTGCGATGCTGCACAGACAAGGCACGTCGATGGCGCTCAGAACAAATCACCGACACAGGTTGCAGCACACAGCAGGACCTCGAACCTGCTCACCTCGATATCAGTGGGATAACCGCCACGTCGGCGTCGAAAATCGTCGCAAAGCATGTGTGGTCGTCCTGACCCATCGCCGCCCGAAGCCGGCCGACTCCTATCGACCACAATCGCTCGCCTGCATCCGTTGAGCGGATCCATGCGTGCCTGCACGCATGCATGATTACAACAGATTAGAGAGGTATAGGTGCGCGGCACGACGGTGGAATGACGGGAGCCGAACGACTTCGGCACAACTCAGCGTCGTCGACGACCTAACGCATTACGTCGGCATCACCGATGTGATGTGCCTGAACTCTAAGCCCGTCGACATATACTACTGGACGCATTGAAACCCCGCCATGGCCGACCAGCATGGAATAGGCCCGTCGACGACGACATCTCAATAAGACACTCACTTGAGACCGAGTCCCAAGCAACGGGCGTTAAACTCTAGCATAGGGTTTGTCAGAACGGCGTAGTCGTGCTCTTCGAGCTTGGCCGTGTGTCCTCTACCGATGTCTAGATGCAGGGGGAAATCTAGCGAGGTCGGCGCCGCTTCGGCGGCTTTCTGGCCGGCTGCCATGGCGGGAGAGCGAGGATGCTATGCTACAGGCTAAGGGAAGAAGCGGTGGGAGTATGGAAGGCGCCGAGGTGGGAGGAAAAATGAAAGAGAAACGAGAACGCGAAAATGAGGGGCCAGTCCACCTCCAGCGAAGAAAAGCCAGGCGGAGCCACGCAGGCCCGGTTGAGCGTCGCCCAGGGGGCCGTGATGCCTGGCTCGGCAGGGCTCGTGCACAAGTTGCGTGGCACAAGTGCACCCTCGCCGCCGAGCCAACAGGTCGACGTCACGTGCCCCGGCCTCGGTCGGCCAGGGGACGCAACTTCGCGTGGGCGCGGTGCGACGTTTCGGCACCACGTGTCGATTTCGCAGAGGGTCGCGAAAGCCGTGCGCCCCGTGGCGAACGACCCAGGTTTTCGCTCGAGTTTCGGGGGGTACGAAATGTCTCATGCACGCGATGCGAAATGACGGGCGAGCACGTGGCGTCACCGCAACGGGTCGCGAAATAGTCGAGCGACCCGAGGGGAGCCCCCGATTTTCGCGTGGACCTCGCCTGCCCGTACGGGCAGGCCGCGATGGGTTACTAGGGCCTCGCGGGCACGAGGGAGGGGTGGGCTGCCTTCGCGGCAGGGTTACTTCCCCTCGCCCGAGGTCTCGCCAGCTCGCCGCCCCCACCCGGTAACGTGGGTCGCTGTTCACTCTCGGGGGGGGGGGGTTGCGGGGCGGCGGTCGTGCGCCCGGCCCAGCCCAGGGCCAGGCTGGCGGGCCCGCACGCGCGTCACTCGCCCGCCTCGTCAGACCCCTGTCCGTCGACCCCCCTCGTCGACCCTGGCAACTCGATTCCGTCGACCTCATTCCGCTGGGATCTTCAGCCAATAACATCTCCCCCAAGAACATACAGTGTGGTTTCTCCCCTCTCTCCCCCCCATTCCCCTCCAACATTTCCGGACCAGACCATCGAAGCTCGCAGGTACAGGTTGGGCGGGTGGCGCCACTGGTCCGCAAAACATGGCCTTTTTCGGCCCTCCAGACCAGACCAGACATGCGATGGGATGGAATGAGGGAAAGCCACGTCTATCGAAACATCCCCCAAACCAGACCTAACGGTACAGTAACAGCCTCGGCTCTGCTCTACCTCGTCGCTCGCTCCCCTAACCTCCCCTTCCCCCTTACCCTCCCTTCTCACGCTAATCCTTCCCTTAGACGAGCCACCCCAAAATCAGCTCCGCCTTCACCAGTCCACCCACCCCACCCATTCCCATCCCAACCCATTCATCCTCCCTCCCTCCTCCCCTCCCCTCCCTCGAACATCTAACAGGACCAACTTCCTTGCGCTTCGAGCTTCCTCCCTTCAATTCCCTTATGCGTAAAATGATTGGTAATCCAGTGGCTGCGAACTGGACTATACTGTACTGTACATATATCCACCGCTGCCTACCGGCTCCTCTCGTCTCGAAATCTCGCCTACTCTCATCTACAGATTACACGTCGCACCGCGGCGCGTGTACAGTGATAACATAGGTGTCGCTATTGACGTCACGAACGACTCACGAGTCTTGACTGTTCCGCCCGTATTATCCCCCTGCTTCGAGGTTGGCTTCTCCCACTGCGGATTTGTCGCTCATCCTTCACTTCTTCGTGAGTCGACCTCACTCATCGAGGGAAGTTTTTTCCCCTTCCCTCCCCCTCTCCCCCTCCCCCGAACTACCACTCCATTCCATTCACCTCAGGCTGCGCTCCAGAGCAGGGCTGACGATTCAAGGGCAAATGCCCTTAATGCCCTGAACATTAAGGGTTGGGTTCGGCCCAGCTTCCGAATCTTAAGGGCTGGCTTTGAGGGAAGCCCTTTCCCGCTAAGTGCTGGTTGTGGGCCTAATCCGGATTTCAAGTGCAGATCCCGCGGCTAGCCCCTATCGTCCCATACTAATACCTCCCTCCCTCCCATTCGCTCACCAGTCCCCCCACCTCCTCCCAGCCACTCCCCCTACTTCCTTTTCCCATCCCCGTCAAAACCATCGACATGTTTCGTACCTCAGACACCTAGCTGGCTCTTAGTAGTTTGCCTAGGATACGGACCCGAAGAGATGGAGGTTTTCCTTAGCGAAAGTGCAGAAAAGTTGGTAGCCCTTATTTCAAGGGCCAGGTTTGCTCTCAGCCCGTAAATTTCAGGGCAACTTTTGGGGCACCTCAGCCTCTCAAGTTCTGGCTCCAAACCAATGGACAGCCCTGCTCCAGAGTACATTACTGTGGTGTCGTGTTCGACTCGCAAAGCTGACCGAAAAGGCCATCGAGGTTTGAGAGACACCGGGAGAGTGGCAGTCGGGAAAGGGTACATGAATCCTCATATATATGCCAATTGCTCCCGCCTGCTCAGACTCGATAGAGGTTACCGGGTTACCAGTCTAGTCATCGCCGCACACCGCCAGCCCAGCAGGTGCTCAGATGTCTTATTTCTCTGATGTATTCCTCTCGTAGTAACCGTTTCTTTGGCGTACGGTCTCAGGAGGACATATGTTACGAGAGGGACGCGCGTATACATCTGATGTATTCCTCTCGTTTCGAGGCGTACGGTCTCAGGAGGACATATGTTACGAGAGCGATGCGCCGCGCATAGTATGGCCTATGATCGTATACATCCGGATGTGTCGCTCTCGTAGCATCGCAGGACGTCGGCGCCACGTCATCATATTTCGCGACCCGCAACTGTGCTAAGTAGGCGTCTGCAGTTGCGGCAGCAATCCCGTTCTGCGAGTATTATTCGAAATGCGGCCACTTAGTAATAGGAGTGCTTCGTGTAGGTTCCACCGCGGCAAATTAGGGTTACCATTAACGAAAGCGATAGAAATGCGAGAGTGCTTAGCGTGGATGAGACGGTCTCGGATCGCTATTCTGCTGTTGACTGTGGTCGCTCTCAGTTGCACCGCAGTTCACGCCGAAAGTCGCGCCGTGTCTCACGCCGCCAATGACGCTGGATGCAGCAGTAGTAAGCAGGCATCCGTAGTTGGAAGATCCTCCAGAGAAGCGTCTCGACTTTCGTTTCCAGACGTAGATGATTCGCTGCCGGACAGCGCGGCGAAAACTTTCGACGAAGGTAGTAGCAGGTTACAACGAGAGTCGAGGCCCGGCGAAGAAGTACCTGCTTCGGCATCGTTGGCGAAACAGGGTGGCGGGGACCTTGCGGAGGGTGGCGAAATATTATGGCGAGAGGTTACGCCATCCCAAACGCAGAAGACACAAAGGGAAATGCAAGTGGCGGAGATACAAAGGGCGGAAGCGGCGCAAGGGGCGGAAGCGCAAGGGGAGGGCGACTTGGAATCAGGAAAGCACAAAAGCAGCGGAGACCACGGGGAAATGGTTCTGGCAGAAGATAGGTCCGATCAACGACATAACTGGTGGAGCTCTTTCAAGTCGCTTTGGACGAGTAACGAATTGACTCCAAGCGCGGACGACGAGGGTGCTCCTAGAGAAGCACGATTCGCCAAGGATGAAGCGAAAGGTGGAAGTGACGAAGGAGGGGAGGCGGGAGAGGGGGAGGAGGCGGAGGATGAAGGGGACGGGGAGGAGGGAGAGGAAGGGCGGATTGGGGAGGAGGAATACGCAGGTGAGGAAGAAGAAGGGGGAACCGGGGAGGCGGGGGGCGACTCGGAAGGGGAGTGGGACGAGGGAGGGGAGAGCGATGACGAGGGGGAGTGGGACGAGGAAGAGGAGGGTGACGAGGAGGGGGAGTGGGATACGGATGCGCTTGGAGGAATGAGCGCGGAGGAGCTAGATGGGCTCTGGCGGGCGGGGGACGACGCGGCGGAAGGGGAAGGGGAAGGAGAATGGGAAAGGGAGGGGGAGGGGGAAGGAGGAAAGGACCGGGACCCAGAATGGGGCACGCGGAGGGGGGATGAGTGGGACATTGGCGCGCAGGGCTGGGCGCGGCCGGAAGAAGCGGATGACGTGGCGGAAACGGCGGAATCGGAGGAAGCCGAGGCGGAAGGCAGCGCGCGCAGGGAGGGGAGCGGAGAGCGTCGGAAGGACAGATCTGGATCCGATGTTGGGTCAGACGAAGCAGATGTGACAACAACGAGCGTAGCGCAAGCGCAATGGACGAGCGACATCGCCCTCAGCGAACCAGAGATCGACGAAGAGCTTTCGTTAAAGGGAAAGCGACGAACGCCGCAGCGCTCCCTCATCGCAGTCGCCAGTGCCGTTACCGGCGGTCGCAGCGTCGTTACACGTGCGACACCGAAATCCAATCATATCGGCGGAAAAAAACCCAAGTTTCCCTCGAGCGCTGGTAAAAGGAGGAGTGGAGGTTCCGGTGCGCGATCCAGTTCAGCGAAGAAGCTACGGAAACAGTTTCGCAAACGCTTTAAACGAGGATCGCAGCAGCTTCTGAACCTGCTTTGGAGTATCGCGGTAAAGGTGAATAATACGAAGCAGTTTGGATCGTTGCGGACGATTATAAGCGCGGTGATTACGAAGGGGGTGATTATCGCTTCAGAAGCGCTCGGGTTGAATATTCCGGAAGGACGTGCTTTCATTGCGACGCTCGTCGTCGTTGCGCGATCGAATGCGACAGGTGGCGACGCTTCTGCTTCTGCGGGAGCTGCTTCTGGCAATTCGTCGTTGTCTCCGGTACGCACGAAAGCTTGCTTCATGTTCTTTTTGTTTTTTGTTTCTTTTTTCCTTCTTGTAGGTTCTTATTTCCTCGTTGTGCTTATCAGAACCAATACGCTTGCTCGCTAACTCTCCAGAATACGCATTTCCTGTGTCTTGTTAGCGAATGTCTGTAGTGTCTTGCTCTCTGCCCGGCCCAACTCACCTGCTTTGTTTTTTCTTCCCACCTCGTCATCCCCGTTACAGGCTACATTCATTTACGACGTTGCGTACGTTCCAACAAACAACACCTCAAACCGTACAGTTCCCGCGCCGCCTCCGCCTTGCCCTTCTCCTCCTTCGCAAGTCTCCCCCTCGCCCCCTCCCCCTGGTAATCCTTCCCCCACGTTCTCCCCCTCCCCGGCGCAACCCCAACCCTGCAATCCGCGAACCCCCCCCTCCCCTGGAAATCTATCCCCTCCCCCCCTCACCTCCCCCTCCCCAACTCCCCCTACTAACAACTCGTTAGAATCACCCCCGTTACAACCACCACCAACCTCACCCAAACCAGCCATACCGCCGCCAGGCTCGGTTTCCGAACCTAGTCCTCCTATGGTTGTGGGTTCCACCAGTACCTATTTCGAGTTTACCTCACCCCAAGCCTCCAATAGCAGCAGCAGCAGCAGCAGCAGCAGCAGCAGCAGCAGTGGCAGCAGCACTACCAGCAGCAACGGCAATACCCCCTCCAATCCACCCAAGCGACAGCTGGCAACTATATCCCCCTCCAGTAACCAAACCCCCAGGCCAGCAGGTGGTGCAAGAGGTTCGGCAGCCGCCTCGGCAGCAGGTTCGGCAGCAGGCTCGCCGCGGGGCATCGACTATGTGTTCCCGTCCTTCACCCCTTCCTGCTCCTCTGGCCCGTTCGTCTCCATGCTCTTCATTCCCCTCAAGCCCTCCTGCCCCAGTCCGCCCAACACAAGACAACTCACTGTAATCACGTGAGTGTTCTTTCACACCCTTAACTCCTCCTGCTCTCAAACCCTCCTGCCCTAGTCATCCACCCCTTCCTGCTCCTCTGGCCCGTTTTTCTCCATGCTCTTCATTCCCCTCAAGCCCTCCTGTCCCAGTCCGCCCAACACAAGACAACTCACTGTCATCACGTGAGTGCTATCCCAGAACACTTATTCTGTATTCCCTTAACCCCTCCTGCCCAGTCCCCCTGAATGCATTAAGTCCACCCTGTCATCTTGTGATTGGTACTCCACACGTTTGCCATTGTAAACCACTCGTCAGCCCAGGTTCTAACAAACCCTCCCAGTAGTAGAACAAAATCGCAACAATTACGATTCGTGGACTTGATTTCCCTCCTGGTGGGAGACAGCTCAATGTAATCATAGCACATTGAATTGTCATGACTGTTGTTCCTGTTGTGTTCTTTGCTCCTCTTTTCTCCCTTCTATGACTACTGCTCCATTTGTTTTCTACAAAGTTTTACTCCATTCTTAGATGCATTACTCACGAGTTTGTGAAACTAATCATGCTGACTGCTCCTTTCCATTTCAGGTATAAAAACATTCGATACCTGCGATTGCGATTCGGGTTGCCCGGAAAAGGCTGCCAGCGCCTGTATAAGTTTCAGCTGCCCAACTTTATGGGACGGCTGGTGAAAGGGCCAGTGACAATGAGGGTGTGTGCTCAGGGCAAGCCGAAAAAAGACTCGTGTGGGGTTATGACACTCACTGCTGCTGTTCCTTCCTGTAGACGGTAATGCAACAGTACCGTATATTTCTTAACATACCGTATGTTTGAAGTTCTGTAACAAAAGTTACGTTCATTCATGGAACATTTTCACACTCCTCAAAACAGGGTACAGTCCACATCTCTTCTGTGATATGTGTTCGCATGCCGATAGTTCACACACGATCGTTGTGTAAGATTGAATAAAATGAGGAAAGGGGTACAGCACACCTTCCAATACATAACATCTGTTGGAAACAATAAGTCCTAAGTGCGCTTCTGTCATATCAAAATCCAAGGCACCAAGCGAAGCAGTCCCAATCGAAGCATCGAGTCAACCTCGGAGGTTAGGGTAACCGCCTGGAGGTTACGAGAAAGTCAAAGGTCGCTGACCTTTGACTCGACAATTACAGCGCGACAGTTAAGGACACACAACTGACTCGTTACAGAGCAGTTGCCCGAGTCGCACTATATCGAACCGCAACAGCAATACAGTTATCTATCTATCTATTCGTATTCCCTGTACTCTTATATAAATCCTTGTATTTGCTTGTTTAATTTAATCTACTTTGCTCTCACACACCAGTGCAAGGTCGGTTCACAATCCTCATTAAAACGCTTCCGTTATTACAAGTTTCTACCCAAGAGTTCTCCTCTGCAAAGATCCTAAGGGCTATTTTTCAGCCCAACATGGTATGAGAGCGGACAGGGGAAAACTCTAACTCTTTTCAAAATCATTTCAAGACATGGCAACAAACAAGGAAAGGAGCTCTCCTAATGACTCCTCGGGCACTATTCCTACTCCACCACCAGCCTCTGGCCTGCAGACAGAGGAAGGCACGGCAGCAAGACCAAGGGGAACTTCAACCGAGACTCCTACGAACCATCCTTCTGACTTAGACCAGAACATGATGGAGAAATTCTTCTCCTTCATGTCCTTCTACGAGCAACACCAGCAGTCGGGATCTGCACAGACACACAACAGCAACAACCGAGCGGCACCCATGAGCCTTGACGGGTCGTCATACGCGCGAGGGAATCAACAGCAGCAACCCACCTTCGCCCCGTACGAACGCGGGTCGATCAGCTTCCTGCCTCAACCTCCACCTGCGCAAGACAAACCAATGGATGCCTTAAAGTACAGTCGCAGTTCGCGCATGTTCTGAAACTACAGACGTCAAGACCTTTCGACGGAAAGGACTTCTTTACCTGGTCCTTTGAATTCGAGTTGATGATGGAGGGCGCGCAGATACTCGGCTTCTTCGACGGATCCCTGCAGTATCCAGCAAACGGGACACAGTATGAAAAGCAGCAGTATACGTATCAATCCATGATGGCGTATACTATTCTACTGAGAAACATCACACCAACCCAGCAGCAGAACATTCGCTCTTACGGGAACTTCGGCAACTCGGCGGAACTCGCGTACGGCCATCTGAAGAACCTGTACCAGGCAACAGACAGTGTAAACCAGAGCAGGTTAATGGCGCAGCTGACAACAGTTGAAATGAAACCAGGAGAAAAAGGGTTGGCGTATATCAGCCGATGTCGCGAATTGCGCGACAAGCTTCTTCGATGTGGAGGGTCAATCTCTGAAGACGCCTTCGTAACAGTCGTCATCGGTGGCCTCGGTCCTCAGTGGCGCGCCACCAAAGCAATTCTTCGAGCACACGGGAGGATCTCCGAAGCGGCACTTTGCGCAGAAATTCACGCCGAGCAGCAGGATATGGACCTGCAAGAAGAAAGACACAAGAAAAGGACATTAGCACCGGAGTTTGCTTTCCATACTCAGCGACGACACAACAACTACAACAATCGACAGCAGCAGCCGAAGCTAGTACCTCCATTTTGTCACATCTGCAAGACATCAGGACACCCACGCACGCACTGCCCGTCTCGACAGACAACACCACAGCGACAACTGCGGCCTTCAAGCACCCAAGTTGCTTCGACACAAGCAAGCTCGACAACCACGATTCAAGCTTCAACGACCTCAACTGGACAACCTGCACAAGGAGCAAGACATATAGTCAACTGCATGGTCAAGATAAACGACTCTTGCATAACAGAGTCACCACCCCATTACTCACCGGAAGAGGAGCTCGACAACAGGACGCCTCGTCGCGAATCACTCCATCCAAATCCGACTTACGCCGCTATCGCTCAAAGTGAACCGTCCGGCCAAGACACCTGGTTCTTGGACAGTTGGTGCGGGCAACACATGTGCTCTTCCGGGCGTTTCGTACAACGCGAACATCGACTCCAACGGGAAGTGATCATCACGGTTGCCAACAACCAAAACCTGCGCACACGAAGACAAGGAGTGGTACAGCTTCAGTCAAGAGAAACAAATGTCATACTGCACATGTCTAAGGTACTCATCGCTGAAGGACTCGGCTACAACTTACTGAGCGTTAGCCAGTTGATGGCGAAAGGAATTCATCTGGAAGCCGACAGCACGACCCAGGAGTTCAAGCTTTACCACGGGAGAGGCGGTCTCTACATCGGGAAAGCAGTGCTGAAGAACAACGTCTTCGTCCTCGACTTCGCTCCCGACCTCGGCACTGCAGACAGCGACGCCATTGTGAACTTTGCTGATTGGACACACCCTCCGGATCTCGACCCCGACTTCAGCCCGGGAGGTTTCTGGTACTCCCACACTATCCCTGAAGCAGAACGAACAAGAGCGTTAGCAACGATTCAACAAGAAGCAGAGACGACAACATCGGCAGCAGCGACAACATCAGCAGAGACGACAACATCGGCAGCAGCGACAACATCGGCAGCAGCGACAACATCGGCAGCAGCGACAACATCGGCAGCAGCAACAACATCGGCAGCAGCAACAACATCAGCAGCAGCAGGAACAACGACACCAGTCACAGTCGACGAAGCACCACCAACACCCGCGCAACAGCTGAATCCGACTCAACGTGAAGTCCACCGAAGCGCCAACCTCGTCGCCAGCTTTTACTCCAACTCCGACGCATATCAGCGTTCACCCGGACACCGCGCCTCTGAAGAGATATGGCACGCACGCACAGGACATCCAAGCAACACGGTTTTGAATAACACGATAAGAGCAGGAGTCCTTGACAAAGACTCTCTACTTCTACCCGATGGCAGAGAACTCCAGAAGGCACGAGGGACTTGCCTTATATGTCCCGAAGCTGACTTACCTCATCGACCGTTTGCTTCACATCACAACCCGAGCGCTCCAGCGTACGCACCACTCGAAAAAGTCTACAGCGACATCCTCTACAATCGCGAACCAGGACAAGTCAACTACAACTACACCATCACCTTCATCGACGCCGCCACTCGATACGTCTGGCATCGCAACCTACCCAGCCGCGACATGGCGCTCGTAGCATTCGCCGCCTGGCTACCGATAGCAGAGAGAGAGTCTGGAACACAACTGAAAAGTTTCCACTCAGACGGAGGTGGCGAGTACACCTCTCAGCGCTTCAAGCAGTTCTTGGCGGAAAGGGGGATCAAGCAACTCCTCTCCCTTCCCTACGCACATCAGCAGCAAGGTGTTGCAGAACGACTGAACAGGACCCTGCAAAACAGCATGCGCAAACTGTTACGTGGCATGCGGCTACCCAACCACCAGTGGCCAGCAGCAATGGACCACGCTGTCATGCTGCACAACTTGTTGTCGTCGTCGTCACTCCCGAACAACGCATCACCGCATCTACTGTGGACAGGGAAGCAGGGCAGCACGAAAATGTTACGAGTTTTCGGGTGCATGGTACAGTACAGACCCCCAGAAGCACGAGCGGGAAGATTTTCGCAACGGGCACAGTGGGGACTACACCTCGGCATCGAGAAAAATTACAACGCATGGAGAATCTTCGACGTCCACACAAAGGAAACAGTAGCAGCACGTGACGTGATCTTCTACGAAAGACTCACCCTTCAGACGTACCTCGCCAACTTGCACGAGAATCGGGACCTCACCAGTGGTTTTCGTGGTGACCGAGCCTTCGCGTCAGCAGCGGACGAAGCAAACTGGGATGAACAGAACGTCGACAACGCCTCGGAAGAAGCCGGACCTCTCCCATACTGCTCCGTCGACGTGCCCATGGATGAGGATAATCCTCGCGACAGTAACAACGCCGAAATCTTCTACCGTTTCGCCGACGATGGTTACGTAACACCTGTGACAGTCAACACCAACGAAGCAGAAAGGGTAGGGCCAAATTTCATGCCCGACCCAGAAACGGGAGACAAAGCAACTTATCCCGAGGATCCAGAACTCCCTCGATACTCACAGACTGGGCTGCAAATCCTTGGTCTCGTCACCGCAGTCCATGGCGCCGGCATTCCTAAGGAGCCTGCGACGGTTCAGCAGGCTCTGGGGGGGGAACACAGGGAGAAATGGCGTGAAGCTATGGACAAAGAGCTGAAGGCACTGGAGGAGCGCAACACCTGGAAAATTGTTCCCATCGGCGTAACTCAAAATAAAAACATTCTTACCGGGAAATGGGTCTTCCGTGTGAAGACGAAAGCTGATGGCACCATCGACAAATTCAAAGCCCGCTGGGTCATACGTGGCTTCGACCAGGAGCACGGAAGAGATTACACCGAAACCTTCGCTCCGGTCAGTCGCCACACCTCACTCCGAATTCTCATCGCCGTCGCCGCCATGAAGAAAAAGAAATTGCGACAAATCGACGTTGCGAACGCATTTCTCTACGCACCTGTGGATGCAGAAATCTTCGTCGAACTCCCGCACGGCTCCCACGGCGAACCCAACCGAGTGTGTCAACTACTCAAATCACTCTATGGGATCAAGCAGGCACCGCGACTGTGGCAGCAGTACCTACACGCCCGCCTCATCCGCACCGGCTTCAAACAACTCCCGCATGACCAGGGCATGTATCGCCTCACAAAAGGAGGCGATTACGTCCTACTAATCGTCTATGTGGACGATCTCCTCTACATTGGGTCAACCGACGACATCGCCACGTGGTTCGAAGGGGAGCTCCAGAAAGACCTCACGCTCACGGTCTCTTCTACGGTTACGCAATACCTCGGGCTCAACATCCGTGAGGAAGAAAACGCAATCTACCTAAGCGCCGAGAAGTACGCCGACACTATCGTGAAACGCTTTCGTCTCACACCAAGCGCCATCTCCACGCCTTACCGCTACGCGTCAGGAACCGAAAAGGGGCAATCTACTCTACTTAAACCCGCCGGCATACGCGACTATCAGAAGAAGCTTGGATGCCTTCTTTTCGCAGCAGTCACATGCCGTCCCGACCTATCCTACTCCGCGAGTCAGCTCGCTACCTATCTCAAGAGACCTGAAGCAGAGCATCTGGCGGAACTCGATCGTGCTCTCCACTACTTCGTCAGCACCGCGACGATCGGACTAACTTATCACAAAAACGTGACTACACCGACCAAGCTAATCGGCTACGTCGACGCCGATCACGCCGGCGACACCGACAACAGGCGCTCACGCACCGGCTATGTCTACCGCCTTGAGCCTATCGGTCCTATCTCTTGGCAGTCGAGCAAGCAGGAGTTAATCGCACTATCTTCAGCAGAAGCAGAATATATTGCACTCTGCTCAGCCACCAAGGAGGGACTTTACCTTCGCGAACTACTGGAAGAAGGGAAGCTAGCCGAGTTACCCAGCTTCACCGTGTTCTGCGACAACCAGTCGGCAATTCGCATCGCCAACAAAAACGGCTTCGCAAACAGGACGAAACACATCGCCCTGCGCTATTTCTTCGTGAAGGACGAGATAGAAAAAGGGAAACTCGATCTGTCATACTGTCCAACATCCGAGATGGCAGCCGATTACTTGACCAAGAAACTCGGAAAGCAGAAGTTCGAATACTGCATGATGCTGACTGGACAAGACCACGTCACCAGCAACGACACTCCAGAAGCGAAGGGGAGTGTTGGAAACAATAAGTCCTAAGTGCGCTTCTGTCGTATCAAAATCCAAGGCACCAAGCGAAGCAGTCCCAATCGAAGCATCGAGTCAACCTCGGAGGTTAGGGTAACCGCCTGGAGGTTACGAGAAAGTCAAAGGTCGCTGACCTTTGACTCGACAATTACAGCGCGACAGTTAAGGACACACAACTGACTCGTTACAGAGCAGTTGCCCGAGTCGCACTATATCGAACCGCAACAGCAATACAGTTATCTATCTATCTATTCGTATTCCCTGTACTCTTATATAAATCCTTGTATTTGCTTGTTTAATTTAATCTACTTTGCTCTCACACACCAGTGCAAGGTCGGTTCACAATCCTCATTAAAACGCTTCCGCTATTACAAGTTTCTACCCAAGAGTTCTCCTCTGCAAAGATCCTAAGGGCTATTTTTCAGCCCAACAACATCAAGCTACCCCCTTCTACTGATTCCAAACAATGGCTAGCACAACAGAACCTAAACAGATAATACCATATATTCTAGCAAATACCGTACTAGTATAAAACATTCACTTGATGAGGGTGTCTTCTAACGAGGATAAACTCCCCCAGGAACTGCCTCGGCTCTGCATCCACCTCCCTCCCCTCCTGCCACGACTGCCCCACTATCACCCCCGGCCCTGCTGCCCTCACGTAGTCTCTGAAATCGTCGTCAAATATGGGTGGGTGGGGTCCTGATAGGGTCGGGGAAAGACAAGAGAGGTTGATACGAAAAGGGGGAGAGCGAAGAATGGATCGTAGGTGAAGAAAGCCCATTTGCCCCCTTCCTCCCCTCTCTGCCCCTCCTGCCATGACTGCCCCACTATCACCCCCGGCCCCACCGCGCCCGCACATGGTCCCTGAAATCATCGTCGAATATGGGTGGGTGGGGACCTGATCAGGGCTAATTTTTGGTTTCCAGCAACCCTTGTGATCAGTGTTGCACAAGTCCAAAAACCTGATTATCAGTGTGACACCTTGTTCAAACCCTGATCCACCAGGGTTTTCCTAGTTTTTGAAAATTATACCCTGTAGGATCAGTGTACCAGTTTTGCAAACCCTGGTGTATTGATATTATCGTTGGTAGGCAATAACGAAAATGTATTTCTGGCCAATGGAGGCCCCCCTCGTGCCAGCTCAGAGATGTTGCCTTTGCCAAATTTCAGTTTCTACAGTCGGCATGCGAGAACCTCGATACGGGAAAGGGGGGGTGGGTAGAGAGGGGGTGGGGGGTGGGGCGGCTCGGGGAGGGTATGTACTCGATTCAGGGTAAAACTCGTTACAAAGATCGGTAACCCTGGGCCGTCAGTGTACCTCAAACGTAAACCCTGGCCTATCAGGAAAATACAAGCTCCCGAAAAAAGTACCCTAAGGCATCAGTGTGACAGCCAAAAACCACCCTTATTATCAGGGTATCAGGGTGATTTACCCTGATAAAATTAGCCCTGGACCTGATGCGGTCACGTATAGAAGTGAGAAGAGGGGTGGGGTGGGTCGGTGGGGAGAGAGAGGAGTAGAAGGGAGAGATAGGGAGAGTGAGAAGAATGGATTGTGGAAGAGGGGCTTCTACCCCCTCGCCCCCCTGCCCTCCTGCCACGACTGCTCCACTATCACCCCGGGCCCTGCTACCCTCACGTAGTCTCTGAAATCGTCGTTGAATATGGGAGGGTGGGTGCCTCATATAGTCGGCAAGAGAAGGGAGGAAGATGTGGGGGTGAGAGAGTGTAAGATGGAAGTGACAGAGAAAGTGAGAGTGAGAGAAACTGACTGTAGAGAAAAGTAGCCGCTTACTCACGCTGCTCCCTGCCATGATTGAACCCACTACCCCCCCGGCCCCACTGCAAATCTCAAAGAATTCAACTCACGAGGGTCAGGGAAACCTTCGGGCAGCCCCGAATCTTTCAGGTGCAGCTGCCCGGATTCATAGTCGAAGGAGAGATCACACGGCTCGTCTGTTGCGAGGACATTAGTTGCCGCCCGGATGCGGAAGTACAAGGGGGTGATTACATTGGAGAGGCCTGTAAAGAGAGGGCCACCTGATGGGATGGAGGGGAAGGCTCTGAGAGGATAGCAACGAAGGGTATGTTATGGATGGAATCATTTGTTTCTACTTCTTTGTTGCTAAGCTCAGGTGTAACGTATACGAGCCGTGTTACCAAATGAGCGACACCGTGTTTCCAACTGCTTCTCTTCCTGCAGCTTTCGCGGACGCCGCTTACAATCTGCTCCTCGCAACCACCTGCCGTCGCTGGCGTCGCCTGGCGAAGAACCACGTCGCCACGCTCCTCTTGAAGACAAACCGCGCCGTTTCCTTGGAGGATCTCGGCGCGGTTTGTCTTCAAGAGAAGCGTGGCGACATGGTTCTTCGCCAGGCGACGCCAATGACAGCAGGTGGACGCGAGGAGCAGATTGTAAGCGGCGTCCGTGAAAGCTGCAGGAAGAGAAGCAGCTAGAAACACGGTGTCGCTCATTTGATACCTGAGAGGTGTAACGTACCTGAGAGGTGTAACGTACCTGGGAGATGTAACGTACCTGAGAGATGTAACGTACCTGAGAGATGTAACGTACCTGAGAGATGTAAAGTACGTGAGAGATGTAACGTACCTGGGAGATGTAACGTACCTGGGAGATGTAACGTACCTGGGAGATGTAACGTACCTGAGAGATGTAACATACCTGAGATGACTCGACCATAGCGCAGCCCATCAGCGCCAACAAAAAAGGACTGCAGGGAGGCAAAACCGAGTTGAAAATAAACAGTAGAAAGAAAGAAGAAGAAAGATTACAGAGAAGAAGAGGAAAGGGTCGCAAAACATGACTAGACCATTGTTGCCATTGAGGCGCAGCCCATCAATGGCAACTAGAACGATTGCAGAGGCGATATTAATTGCAGACAGAACTCAAACAGAAGCAGGCCGGGTTGGGTCAAACGTGGTGAGGCAAGAAATTTGGCAAATCGGATGTTTTTTGTTTTTGTGAAACCTCACATAAACGGGTGATTTGGAAGCGAGAAAAATGTGAACTTGCAAGCAGGCAATTTGTGTGATTTCACACACTTTAATGGAAATAGTGAGGCAGGCAATAAGGGGGTGATGGTACCTTTTGAAAGCGTGAAAGCCACAACAATGGACCTGGGACTGGTGAAGGGGGTGAGGTGTGGAGGTGGGGGGGGGGGGAGGGGGAGGGCAATGAGCAACGACTCTTAAGGTTTGAGATGCCTCAACAGCTGTTGGAGGGGCATCTGTTGAGAGGGAGTAAGGATTTGATAGCCATGAAACTCACCCTCCTCCACCCTCAACCCACCCTCCTGTCAATTCCCCTCCCCTCCTATTCCCCTCCTATTCCCCTCCCCTCCTATTCCAGCCATGAAACTCCCCCTCCCCCTCCCCCGCCCTCAACCCACCCTCCTGTCATATCCCCTCCCCTCCTATTCCAACCTCCTCCCCTCTGCTCCCACTTCCCTCGTCCCACTTCCCAATTCCCTCTGCTCCCCTCGTCTTCCCTCCCTCTGCCCTCCCCTCCCCTCCTCTTCCCTCCCCCTCCCGTCCCATCCGCTTCTTAACTCTCCCCCCCCTCCTCTCTCCTCCCCTCATCTCCTCTCCCATCCAACTCTCCTCCCCTCCCCTCCCCTTTCCCGCAAACACCACTCACCTCCAATCACCCTCCCATCCCAAATTTCTGGCTGAAGCGGTGCTGACGTGGCAACGTCCGGCAGCATTCCCCCTGCTGACGTCACCGGGTCCGCACCTTCCTCCCCATCTTCCTGCTCCAGCTGAAAGCGATTGCCAGCCGCGTCCCACATGAGGGTGATGTGACTATAACGGGAAAAAGGGGGTAAAAGGCGGGAGGGGAGGGGCGAGGGAAATAGGGAGAGAGGAAAGGCGGGGAAGTGGGGAGGAACGGGGAAACGGGGGGAATGTAGGAAGGACGAACGGGGGGAACGGGGGGAACGGGGGGAATGGGGGAAGGGGGAACGGGGGGAACGGGGGGGTGGGTGGTTGCTGTTCCAACGGGAAAAGGGTTAGGTGAGCATGGGAGAGGGGAGGAAAAGGGTCAACCTTATCCCACAATCGCGAGGATGATGTGAGAATAGCATAGCAGCATAGAGCGCGAAAGGGAGGGGAGGAGGGGGTGGGAAGTGGTTGGGTTGGGTCACGGGGTCCACACGGTTATGAAATGCAAGATCAACAAAGTTTACTGACTATGATATTGCAATGCAATGGAAAGGAGGTGTACTGACTGGGGTCTGAGCAGGTCCAGGAGACTGATAGGTGAAGTGAGTAGGTTATGGAATGCGGAAAAAGAAAAAAGAAAAAAAAAGAGTGTACTGACTGCGGTTTTAGCAGGCCCAGCAGCCTGTGGCGCCTCTCTTCGGGAATGTCGCCAATCTTCTTCCTGCAGCCAATCAGAGCGCGGCAGAACCGAAGGGAGAATACGGGGAGGGGAGTAATAGAGGAACGCAAACGAGAAAGTTTTGCATAACGAGGGGGAACGAGCCAAACTGAGCAAAGCTGACTCTTACTAGCAAATAAAAAAGATTTTGTCTTTGTATGGAACAATACATATGTACAACAAATTTGGATAACACAGAACCTCATACTCGATAATAGAAGCCTCGATCGAAATGCTCACCAGAGGAATACTGCCGGATTGTAAGTTTCTGGATCCGATGGCCGTAAATACCGCGAGCCGTCCAGGAATCCCGGGATGTCCAGCTCATCTAGATAGTACTTCCGTCCGTCCACGAATCTGTACGGCTTCTCCTCCTCCTCCACTTGCGCCATCTGCTCTGCTATAAGCTCCCTCAATCTCGCCTCGCGTCGCTCGGCTGCTTCGGACGCCGCTATTGAAACGTTCCTATCGCCGTTTGATGCGCTGTGAATGCGCTGCGAGGGTCGGCGGGTGATTCTAACGGATGGGATTCTAGGGGAGACTCTGGCGCAAACGGTGGACGAAATGGCTTTCGGCACGGTTAAAATTTCGGGAAATGACGAAGCCATGGCGGCGGCAGCCATGGTTGCCATAGAAAGGAACGAACTTGGGGCAAGAAAACCTCTTCGGAGTACGACTTTCGAATTTGAAGACTCCTTGAGAGCGAGGACTACGAGTGGAAATTCATAATAAATTCGAGTTCTGCTAGTCCCGCCATCATTGACGCTGCGTGGGCATGAGACATGCCTGTTATCCGCAACATGGTGCTGGCATGGCGTCTGTATGGTTTCTTGTTGCACCTGCGGTGTAGGAGATAAGCGTAGGTGAACGTGGCACGTAAGTATGATTATGCCAAGTTCTTTTAGGTGCTAGCTATAGCGGAATACGGAAAAGGCTATGTCAATTGTACTCTATTTTGGTTTTCAGCTGAAACGTAACTTGCAAATAACGGAGATCTCCTGATTTGCTGGAGCCTCACACTTCTGGTCCTCCACCGATATCCACGCCAGCACAGCTCGCGGCGTGTTTATAACCAATCAGGGGTAAGGAGCTGGTCTCGAAACTGTGCTGGTTTTGTCTGGGGCTCTCTTTTCGGGCATCTCATAAGGTCGTTCGTCCCACACAGTTTTGGTGGCAGAGCCACTAGTGTACATTCCTGATCGACTCATAAGGGTTATGTGTGAACTGATACATGATATTCAGTAGGCAATAGGAAAATTTGCCTTCATCATAAGGCTTCTTGTGCAAGTGACTCTAGGGCTTGCCGCGTCTCCAGTTTCTCATTATTCAGCGGGGTTCTCCGTGTTTCTTCATTCCCATTTTTTGCTTTCCTTATTAGGTTTTCTCGACTCTGTTCTCCTCGATCACTCCTTCCCACTCCAAGCGTTCGCGTGATTGGTTGTTTTTTATGATGAGGAGCTTAGCTCCTCTTCCGAGTAGGCAAGTAGGGCCGGGTGCATTTCCTCGTCTAGGTCACGCGTTGCTGGCCACTAAAAACGCGGTTCGTGGAGGCTCGGGAAAAGTTAGAGGCGAGAACCCGGAGGAATGGAGCGGTATGTTCGCGGCTGATTCGCGAAGGCGAGTTTGGCCCAACGGTGCCGAGGTGGACAATCAGGTTCGTTCGTTTATCCTCGAGCTGCGCATTTCGCGAAGTTACGACGCGAGAACTCGGACGCTTTCGTCCTTACGTCGCAAGCTGTAGTTGAAGGTCCTTCCTTGAGTTTATGTTCCCCGTATAGCCTCGACATTATTCATATTGACGTCTCGAGGCGTAATACATGTTTTCACAGAATAGCCCTTTTTTTTTCTCGGCCTCTTAAATACATAATCGTCCTTGGTTGCACCTGATCGCAGAACTCGTTGGTGTGGATGCCAAACGCGTTCTCAGGAGCGCAGCCAGCGCTGGCGGATGAGGAGCTCCCAGGACTCGACGATCAAGAGCGACCTTATTTTCGGTATCCGACCGCAGCAGCGCAGAAAGCAATCGCAGCCGCGCAGGAAGGAACTGCAGCAGCTGGAGGAACCCTAGCAGGAGCACCAGCAGCAGGAACAAATGCCGAAAGTTTTGCTATGATTAGAGCTCGCGAGTCCACCCCAGCTCATTTCGCCATTCGCCATTCTCCTGTCGCAAGCGACGCAGCCCCAGCAGGAGCAGCAGCTGCCGAGGGTTCGAGATACAACCCCGACGCGCTCCGCATCCTTTCCGAAACCCTAGCACCACAAAATAGTCTCTCTGGCTCCCCCACAGCCTCCCTTTCACTCATCCCAGCTTCTAATAATCCATCGGCTGAAGCGAACGTCGTTTCTAGAGATGGTGCTGGGTCGCCAGGATTGCCAGGATCGCCGGAAGAAAACGCTATTGGGAAAAGCGCCGAGTTGTCAGGATCGAGTAGGGTGGGACGCGACGCGACTTTAGGGGGATTGCTGCCTCCGCGAATGACGGCGCTTAGGTTGACGTGGTCGTGGGAGGAATGGATCTTGGGGCTTGGGATTGGCGCTGCGGCTATTGGCTTTGCCATGGCTCTTGTCACCAGCGCGACTGGTGGGAGGCTCGGACTGGGACGGAATATGTCCGCCGTTGTAGCCCCTGGCGGGAGGGCTGTTAGCGGGGTTGTTCTTAACGAAGCTGCTGCTGCTAGCGGGTCGGTTCTTAGCGGGGATCTTCTGGCAGGCGGCGATGCGGCCGCGGCGCCAGTGATGGTGTTAGGGGAGGAGCAAATGGTGGGGGTCGGAGAAACCGGAAAGAAGGTTCCTTTCTACCTGTAAGTGTTGAAAGACGTTGCTGCTGGTTTTTACATGAGTGGGCGCCGTCTTTCACGGTCCCTGGTGTGCTTCATTGTTTAGGTGTCTTCTCTCCCCATTGTTCGTTCCAAGTTGTTTGCTCATTCTCCAAGTCCCGCATTTGGTTTGTGTTGTTGTGCCATTCTGTACTTTGCGTCGACCAGGAGGGAGGCGAAGCCAGGAGTGATCGAACTGTCTGCAGCCACTCTGCCCCACGTGCTGCGGCTCAGGTGAGCTTTCAGATGATCTCAGGTGAGCTCTTAGATGATTCCAGGTATTCTCAGGTGATATCAGGTGATTTCAGGTGCTCTCAGGTGATCTCAGGGTGATCTGAGGGTGACCTCAGGTGCTCTCAGGTGCTCCCAGGCAACACAGAGAAACTCTCAAGTGCTTTTGGATCGAGTCGATTCGCGTCCAGGTATACGCGGGTGCTCTCCAGACCTTTCAGGTGTTTTCAGATGCTCTCAGATGTTCTCAGGTGCTCTCAGGTGTTCTTTCTTGATGTCAGGCGTCACACCCTATGCCCAATTTGATCGTGCTCCAGCCCCCCAGTGCCGCTACTGTCAGCGCATGGAGGCTGCATGACGGCATGGGAGCACGTGATAGAAGTAGTGTTTTGAGACGTCTCATACCACTATTTCCATCACGTGGCATGGGAGCACAGCCCTTCTGCGTATCTCCACTTCCTCTTCCCCTCCCTCCTGTGCAGTCTCCCCTCGCCAGGCCCACCCTCGTCATGTTCTACCCGCCCTGCTGCCCCTACCGCCAGCGCATGGAGGCTGCAGGGTGGCATGATCACTCAGTGCGGTGGTCTCTGTGCCTTTCCTCTCTCCCTTTACACTCCCTCCCATGCGTCTCCCCTCGCCAGGCCCACGCTCGCCATGTTCTACGCGCCCTGCTGCCCCTACTGTCAGCGCATGGGCGCTCGCTCAGTGCTGCTGTTCCTGTGCCTGCACTCCCTTGTTTTGAGACGTCTCAAAGCATGGATGCTCAGTGCTGCTGTTCCTGTGCCTGCACTCCCTTCCCACTCCCTTTCACCCTTTCTTCCCTTCTTCTTCCCTCCGTCCTGCGTTTCTCCCGTCCCCAGGCCCACCCTGGTCATGTTCTACGCGCCCTGGTGCCCCTACTGCCAGCGCATGGAGGCCGCATGGGCGGCTCTGGCGGAGAAGCTTCATCAGGAGAGCTTCAACGTGCAGGTGAGGGGGTTGGGAGTGGTATGGCTCGGTGCAGGTGGCGTGCGTGTGGTAGGCTGCATGCTGCAGACGGCATGGGCGGCTATAGCGGCTTTTGAGACGTCTCAAAAGTATGGCTCGGTGCAGGCGGCATGGGCGGCTATAGCGGAGAAGCTGCACCAGGAGAGCTTCAACGTGCAGGTGGGAGGGGAGAGGGAGAGAAGAAGGGGGGGAGGGTGGGGGGGGGGGGGGGGGGGGAGAGAGTGGGGGAGGGGGTGGGGTGCGCAAGGGATGTTATGAGGAGTGGTGCAGCGACTGAGGGTACAAGGTATGCGTTGCTGTGCAGGCTGCTGTGCAGGCTGCTGTGCATGCTGTTGTGCAGGCTGCAGTTTAGACAGGGGACATGGGCGTCTCTGGTGGTATGGCCAGGTGGAAAATGGGGTATGGCTCGAATAGGATGCATGCTTGCTCGAGTGGATGCATACAGATACCCTGAGTTGACGGACAAGTACAAGATTCCAGGCTTCCCCACGCTCATGCTGTTCAACGGAGAGAGTGATTTCTTGGCACCTAGATTCATAAATCAATCCACCCCTTTCCGCCCTCAATCACCAGGTTGCTCGAGTGGATGCATACAGATACCCTGAGTTGACGGACAAGTACAAGATTCCAGGCTTCCCCACGCTCATGCTGTTCAACGGAGAGAGTGATTGCTTGGCACCTAGATTCTCAAATCAATCCACCCCTTTCCGCCCTCAATCACCAGGTTGCTCGAGTGGATGCATACAGATACCCTGAGTTGACGGACAAGTACAAGATCCCAGGCTTCCCCACACTCATGCTGTTCAATGGGGAGAGGCCCGTTGCGACACACAGGGGGAGGAGGAACCTGGAGGCGCTCTTCTCCTTTGTGGAAAAGCATTTCTGACGGGCAGGGAGTTGTTTTTGCATTTCAATCTCTGCCCGGAAGGCCTTCAGTGAAAGGAAGTGATGCAACGGGAGAGGAGCCTGGAGGCACTGTTTCCCTTTGCCGGGAGGAGGAGCGCACTTAGCAGTGTGGGAAATAGCATTTGCCAACGGGGAGAATGTCAGATCTGACAGAAGTCGATTGACGGGTTGAATGGGGGAAGGGGCGAAGGGGGGACTTGATGGGGAGAATGAGAAAAGAGGTCAGCTTTCCAATTCTGAGTCAGGCTCTGATCTGATCTGAAGCACTCCTGGTGGGCTGCAGTCCTGAACCTTGGTTAGGAGGTGTGGAGGGCTACTTGCCTGCTGGATGGGGTGAATCTTCCATCTGCTTATAATGGATCATGTTATAGGCGACACAGATATGGACTTGTCACTTGTCTTGTGGGATGCGTTGCTCGGGGATGGGGTGTGGGAGGTCAGCCACTGGGCTGTAGATGTTGCAGCAATAAAGTGAGGTCGTAGTTTTGAGTATCGATGTAGTCTGGGTATGGTATGAAGTTGCTGGTAGTATGGTATGTAGTTGTGGTAATATGGTAGCGGGTATAATTTACAGCTGCTGGTATACAGTTTCCGATGTGAGGTATGTAGGCAGTTTCTCCGAACATAGGGCTAAATGCTGAACTATATGTATTGTGAACATTGTAGATTACCTAAATGCGTATTATTTTTGTCATCAAAAGGTGAAGGGAATGTTATGAGATGTGTACTTTCGTTAAGAGCCAACTCATCAAGACAAATTCAGCCACCCAGCTCCCGGCAGGTAAAACGTACGGGAGTACCCAGAACTTTGGCAGAGGTACCGTATATATCTGAAGGCATGAATCAACAAGCAGCTCACCAAGAATTGGATCAACAAGCAGCCCACCAAGAATAAAGAATGAAGGAATTCGGTAAAAAGCCCATTCTGAAACCGAGACCCATCAAGAGTACAAACTAGGTTCGTCGCTAGCAGATTTTTTTATTTTTTTTCTGTTTGTCTTACATTCAGATCGATTTTTTATCGTTCATCTGATTTTTCAGAAATTGGTTTTTGTAATTTCTGATTGATAAGGAGTAGTTTTTGAGTTTATCTGATCAATCAGGTTCTTGTTTTGGTTTCATCTGATACCGAATCCAATTATGTAGGGGTGAATATGGGATTCGCGTTGTGAATGGGCGAATCTGATGCGTCAGGAGGCGAATCTTAGTGTCAGGGGGCGAATCTGTTAGTGTCAGGGGGCGAATCTGCTAGTGTCAGGGGCGAAATTGTTGTGACGGGACGAATCTGCTGTGTCAGGGTGACGGCGAATCTGCTGTGACGGACCGAATTTGCTGTGAGGGGGTGATTTTGCTGTGACTGGTCAAGTCCGAATCAATTGCCCATTCGATTGGTCAGACATGCATTTCGAAAATATCTGATACATCAGACACGGTAAAAAACAGAATCTGATAAATCAGACGGGCCCTTCGGGCACGTCTGATGCATGAGATGCCCTCAAATCCTAGCGACGACCCTGGTACAAACTGACAAGCACAGCCCACCACCACTACAATACAACCCACACAGGGAGGACTCCTCCCAAATGATGGGGCATTATTGAGCCACGGAGATTTGGCCCTTTGGCAAATACACCGGAAGAGAATCGGAGCAGCTAAAGTCGGGTACAACACCACGAATTGACATGGGGACAACCAAGCCAGCCTGACCGCGACCATCTGGGGCGTTTCTACTGAGTGCGGGGAAGGAGAAGCGCCTTGCCGTGGAACGCGGAGAAGCGGCAGTCCGCAGCGAGCACCGAAGTAGACTCGTAATCCGCCGTCTCCCCATCCAGGAACCCCGCTCCCTCCGCCGCATCCGCCGCGACGGGCCGCCCCAGCGCGTGAGCGAGCGTGTTGTAATCCATAGCGCGTTTCGCCTGCCCCTCGCTGTGAGGATCTAGGATCGAGCTCAGAAAAGAGAATTGTAATTGAATAATCACCTGGGTACAACACGAGGCTATATATAGGCTCGACACAAGACCCCGTAACCAGGTGTTACGCGAAGGTTCCGCGGGTCGCGAAGCGTCCCGAATAGATCCTTCCCGAATTCGGTAGAAGGCAATTCGGTGGCAACCGAAAAACCAGAATTCGGTGCACGCAACCTAGCTCGGTATAGGAAAGCACCTAGCCTAGGAAAACAAGCAATTCATGTATGCATATAATTATCCTATGCTAGAAATAGCATAATAAAGTAAAGGCAAGCAAGCATAGCTGGCATAAGCCGTCGTACTCTCACACTCGCGGTACGCCTGCCCCATGATTCCATGCACTTGATTGGTCGCTTCGACGGCATCGAACGCCACCTTGATGTGCGTCTCCGCGTCCTCAGGTGTTTGCAACAGAGGGTGCGCGACGCACAGCTTGATCTTCATCTCTAGAAGCCCCGTAATAGTCACACGGTACACGTCCTTAACGAACACGCCGCCGGTTCCAATCTCGACGAACGTGAACGTGAGGCCTCCGGGGAGAGAGAGCGCCTCGCCTGGCTGGGTCATCCGCGGAAAGGCTTCCCCGTCCATTTCCGCCAACGAAAGGAACCCGTCCCCACGCTCCTGCTGCTTCCCCGCGCGCGCCACCACGCGGAACTTGTGCTCTGCCTCCCCCGTCGCCACGCGCCACACGAACCCGAGCGCGCGGATCCATGGCGCACCGCCTTCCCGTCGCGCAGAACCGTCGCGCCGACGGTGCGCGTGTCGTGGTACCCGCGCATCTGCATGTTCACGTGCACGTTGCGGTCCGTCAGCAAGCAGAACGTCTTCTTCGGAGCGGCGTTGAACTCAAATCGCGTACCCTGCGCGCCCTGGAAATGCGGGTCGTTCTTGGTGTATGGGCAGCTGCCGCCGATGCGCGAGGAGTTGTACTTGATGCGGTAGCCGTTGTTGTTGTCCAGCTGCGTTTCGCAACGCGGCGCCGTGCCGGGCGGGTAGAGCCAGCAGATGCCGCACTTGAGGCACTTGCCAGAGGGATTCATGAAATTGAAAAAAAAAGGAAACAAAAGAAAATTATGGCTTCAGACTGAGAACTCTTATCCGAAAAAAAGCGAAGTATCTGAGGAAGGGACACAAAGCAGGTGGGGGAAATTTGCGAAGCGAAACGGAGTAGGTGGGGGGAATTTACGCAAGATCGCTCACCCAATGTAGTGCTGCCACATGGCGCACGACTCCTTGCTCTCGGAGCACGCCTTGCAGCACTGCGACGGTGTGAGCTCCGCGACGCACCAGTCGTTGTTGGGCTTCGGGTTGGCGCGCCCCGGTGGGCACACGAGCGACGACTGCTCGGGGAGCTGCGCGGATCAAAGCGGCGACGGGGGAAACATCGGATCTGAGTCAAACTCAAATATGCGGCAACTGCAACCATCATTAGTAATGACGAGCTAGTTGAACAGCGATAAGAGACAAGGCTGGCCGGGACAGTCGTTAAACCAGCCGTTTTGAGCGACGCACTGGCGAGATTCGAATCAAACGTCATGCATAGTACTAGCAACGTGACCGTTCAGAATTTTGGCAAGAAAGAGCCGCGCTCATAATGAGCGGCGTCTGAGAGATTAAATCCGGCACTCACCCTCCAACGGCCGAGGATTCCGGCAGTGTCGTTGCACATGCCGCCAGAGCAGTAGTGCTTGAAAGGGGGGCACGCCTTGAGCGGACACGTCGGATACTCCTGGTCGTTGTACCAGTCGATGACGTCAGCCGATGTGCCTTTGCCGTTGCCGTTTTGGTTGTTGTTGCCTGCGGTGGAAAGGATGATGTTGCCGTTCGCATCGTAGTTGTAGTTCGACTGGGAGGATGTTTCTGCTCCCTTGGCATTGCCCGCGAGAACGAAGGGTAGTGCGAGGCCGAGGAGGAGTGCAACGACGGCGATCTGATAAGCAGCCATCTCGGAAGACGGGGTTTCGAAAGTCAAAAGTCCAGCATAACTAATAAATCCCCCTCCCGCTACAAGTGAGAGAAATGTCTCTCAACTTCGAATGAAAAAGATTGAGTGAACGAAGGGGGTTGAAATATTGATCGGATCACATGTTTGAGGGCGTGATAGGACCACTGTCGTGCGGAAATCCAGGATCGTCAATGGGCCGTGTCGTCACATCAAGTAGAACGCGATCACATTTCGTCAAGCTTTTTGTCGTGACGTTCTCTGTGGTTATTTGCTGCGTTTCGATCTGGGACCTCACAACTGACCATCCATTGATAATCTGGCATCGGGTTGACTATGGGTACATTCTTGCCTCGTGTCTGACATCAGGTCATCCGCCCTTAGTCTCTAATTCGCCTCTTCCCATGTTGATTTGCCCCTATTTCGAGCCACTTCGTGTCTTCCGAGCCTCCAAGGGCGGATGACTTGATGTCAGACACGAGACAAGAATGTACCCTATGTATACAATTTGTGCAGCTGAGATTTCTTCTTAGGGCGTGTCCCACGAGTTCGTTTACAGTTCAAGTTCAGTGTTGTAACCCTGTTTCCCGTATGTACCCCTTGCCTGCATGACATGCGTTTTCAATGACGCACCGGATGACACGCCTAGGACGTCAAGATGTTCGTACTATCCCACGTACAAGGTACGTGAGATCACTTCGTACCGGGTCCTCCATCCCGTTACCCCAATCGGAGAATTCGCGCACATTCAGTCGCTCAAAGAAAAAACTAAATTTCGCAAGGGGCACAGTTGATTCGCACTGTGGCGGGTTACCGCTCGCGGCCCATGTTCGGATGACGATTTTTGTGTGGGTGGGGCTATGAGTCAGCGTGGGTCAATTTCGTTTGGCGCAGTGCTGACGCGCTGCGTGTTTTTCACGTCAGAGTGTACACTCTTTTGCTTTGTCGAAGTTACGTAAAAATTATGATTTTCTCCCCAAATGAACTCATGGGACACGCCCTTAGATGTCGCAGTCGTCCGAATTCGCCTTATGCACACCACAAAAGGGCTGAAAATTGAAGGGCATTCTTTCTTGTTTCACTTAACATTCTGGGTTATTCCTTTAGGGTCCTGCTTAATCTTGCCCCTCTCCCAATTTCAAATAGGGCCTTTCGCTGTATTTAAGTTTTTTTGTGAAAAAAAAAAACCTACATACGCATGCAAATTTGTCATTCTATCATAAAGGTCCTCTATCAATTCGTTTTGCATATCTGATTAACGATGTAGTTTAGTTCGGCATACGTCCAGCTCCAACTTTTTGCGTATGTATGCAATGTTGGGTTGGGTCGTGGTCGCGGAAAACTGGAGCGAACCCACTTTTTGGCGATACTCTTCCTTTTCACGAGCTTGGTACTCCTCGTCATCGAATGTCAGCTCGCTATACGCATCGACCAAGATAGGCGATTTCGGTCGATGGCATGTCAGCTCTTCGTCCACAAAACGAGGACGCAACTTGACCACGTATGCACTTTGGTGCATCCACATGTTTCGTATAGACTTGTCGCGCACAATCTCTAGCCCTAAATACCTCTGCACATAGGAGATTTCCGTAGCTCGAATGTGTTTTGCAAAAGTCACGCAGGCCCTTCAGCATTCCGAGGCTGCTACTCGTGGCGAGCAAGTCGTCAACGTAGAGAGCTTGAAGTAGAGAGCTTCGTCCACTTGACTCTTACTCCATCCGCCTCCGGAGTACGCTGTCGGGAGCCGAATACCACAACAGTGGACTTGAGTCCGTACAAGCTTTTCAGAAGCTTGCAAACGCAAGGTGCACCACCGTTGTAGTGCGATGGCTGCTCCATGTACAGAACTCGATCTAGTTTGCTGTATAGACATGCGTTTTTCATGTCCAGTTGCATGATATGCAGATCGAATGCCGCGATGATGGAGAGGAAAATACGCAGTGTGACGTAGCTTCCAACCGGGGAATACGTCTCATCGTAATCCGCACCATAAATCTGCGTAAATCCCTTCACGACGAGCCGTGCCTTCTCGCGAGCGACCATACCGTCGGCGTTGTACTTTGTTATAAGGAACCACCGGTTGTTCATGACATTGACGCCGCGCTGTCGAGGCACCAGCTCCCATGTTCCGTTGGCGAGGCGGCTATGCATCTCCTCATCTATTGTTGCTTTCACCGCCTTTCCCTTCCAACTCGCCAGCGCTTCCTTCACGGTCATCGTTGAGATCATACTGTCATTCATGGTCAGCGTGCATATCGAAATCCAGTTCTGGCAGTCTGGTATCCGCTTTCGCATCAGTGTGTTAGCAAATACTGGGCACACATTGGCCCATTTATTTGGAGGCACACAAAAGTTGGAGCGGGTTAAATGCCGTGTCGGCGACTTCACTTCCACCACATCGCTTACAGAAGTGTCTCTAGACGATGTCAGATATATATGACATAGTGTTTGTAGGTTCTAGTAGGGTAGACACTAAGGGGTACAGGTTTCTAGGGTTTCATATTTGTAGCACACACTTTTCTAGTTGATTCATTTCTCATTATTTTCACATGGTATAGAGCAGGTTCCCTAGTGGGAACGTTTCCTAGGGCCCACCACTAAAACGATTTTTTTTTTTACTTGCCCGGAGCGCGCTTCGCGCCTGCCCTAGTCGCGCCCCGTGCGCCTGCCCTCCTGTCGCGTCCCCTGCCCTTAGCGGCCCGTCGCGCCCTCCTAAGGCCCCTTCGCGGCCCCTCTCACGGCCCTTCGCGGCCCCTTCGCGGCTCCCTCGCGGCCCCTCCACGGCCCTTCGTGGCCCCTCTCACGACCCTTCGTGGCCCCTCGCGGCCCCTCGCGGCCCCTCGCGGCCCCTTCGCCGCTCTTCGCGGCCCCTCGCGGCCCCTTCTCGGCCCCGTCGCCGCCCTTCGCGGCCCCTTCTTGGCCCCGTCGCCGCCCTTCGCGGCCCCTTCACCGCCCCTCGTGGCCCCTTCTCGGCCCCGTCGCCGCCCTTCGCGGCCTCTTCATGGCCCCTCGTGGCCCCTTCTCGGCCCCTTCGCCGCCATTAGCGGCCCCCGTCGCGGCCTCACCGCGGCCCTTCGCGGCCCGTCGCGGCTCCTCCACGGCCCCTCCGCGGCTCCTTCGCGGCTCAACGCGGCCCCTTCGCGGCCCCTCCCCGGCTCTTCACGGCCCTGCCGCCCCGCCGTCGCCGCCCCAGCAGCAGCTGCCGTCGCGCCTGCTGCCGCTGCTGCTTCTTCTACGACCGGTCGCCGCCGCCGCTGCTGCCGTGACAGCCGCCGCCGCTCCTGCTGAGACAACCGCCACTGCGGCTGCCCTGCAGCTTAGGCGTGGCACTCCTCTGTCGCCCTGTCGCGGCCCTGTCCCTGCCGGCGCGCATCCGCCCTGCCCCACCGGTTGCGGCCCTCTACCCACCCGCCCCTGGTAAGAGCACCGCCGAGCCGCGCCTCTCCTGCTGAGCTGCTCCTAGCCTGCTGCTGCCACTGCTAGCTTGCTGCTGCTGCTTTCATGGCCACCCCTAGTGTTCTCACCTTTCATTCTGAGGGTCGAGCTGTCGACTTTGAGGTCTGGGTCGATGATCTGCAGCTTTTCCTGCAGTGCGATAGAAAAGATGGTCTCTCACTGTTCGATCTCACGTCTGGCGCCTCTGCTGCCCCTGCTGCCGATACTGACAGTTTTGTTCGCTCACAATGGGCCACACGCGATACTGCTGCCCGTCTTGCTGTGCGTAGTCACTTGCCGTCGCCTGAGCGCGCGCACTTTAGTCAGTACAAGAGTGCTAAGACCTTGTACGCCTCTGTAGTTGCACGCTACTCTTCCCCTGCCACTGCTGCCCTTAGTCGCCTCATGCTGCCGTACCTGTTCCCTGACCTCGCCACCTTTCCCACGGTCGCTGACCTCATTACGCACCTTCGCACGAAAGACACCCACTACCGCGCTGCGCTTCCTGCTGAGTTCTGCGCCAAGAACCCCCCCCCCCCCCCCCCCCCCCCCCCCCCCCCATGTACATCACCCTCTACTACCTAGTCACCCGGCTCCCTGACTCCCTTCGCTCGGTCAGGGACCACTTCCTCTCTGTTTGCCCCACCACACTCACCGTTGACCTCCTCGACGAGTACCTCGTGGCAGCTGAGAAAAGTATAGTCGCTGTAGGAGCCTCTCGTGGTGACCCCCGTGCCCCCTTCTTTGAGGGGTGCTCCCCCTCCCCCCTTTTGACCTCTGTTGCCTCTGCTGCTGCGGTCGACCTCGTTAGCACCGAGTCAGTCGGCGCTGCGTCTGCCCCTAGCGGGAGACAACGCAACGGCAAGGGCAAGGGGGGTAAGGGCGCTGGAGGAGCTGGCGGGGGCGGTGGAGGTGGCGGTGGAGGTGGCGGAGGAGGCAGCGGAGGGAGTGGGGGTGGCGGTGGGAGTGGTGGCAGGGGTGGGGGCTTCGGTGGCGGCGGTGGAGGCGGAGGCGGCGGCGGCAGTGGTGGTGGGAGCGGAGGAGGCGGCAGTAGCGGCGGTGGCGGCGGCGGCGGTGGAGCTGGTCGGGGTGGCTCTGTGCAGCGGGGCGGCTTTGGTGGTGGTCAGCGCCAGCAGCAGCAGCGCACTCGTGAGACCCCGCCCCCCCCAGCAGCTTCGTGAGTGGTACGCTACGCGTCAACGGGGTGGGGGTGCTGGTCCCTATGCCTACGTCCTTCGTACCGGCGACCGCACTAGTGAGCCGCGCGGTGGCCCGCACACAACCCAGCACTGCTTCGACCGCCTGACAGACGCCTGGCGTCTCCAATTCCCTGACGCCACTGAGATCCCTCGCTGGGGAGAGCTGCTTAGGTTGGGGGTTGTTATCTTTGATCTGGATTATGATGCTATTCTTGCTGCCATGTATGTTGTGTCTACTAGTGATGAGGGTGACTGTTACCTGTGTGTTCCGCCTGACTCGGGCATTGAGGCTGCTGCTCTTTTTTTTTTTTTTTTTTGGGCTTTAAGGAGATCCTCGGAGGAAACCAACCAGGCTGCTGCTATAGGTGCTGGTGAGGCTGCTACTCTAGGTGCTAGTACGTCTGCTCCTCCAGGTGGTGGTAAGTCTGCTACCCTAGGTGCTAGTGAGTCGGCCGGTTGCAGTCTCCCTGGCAGACCCCTCTGGGGGTCCTGTCCTTGCCCACTTCTCCACTGTCTTATCGTGTCCGGCGGCCCCTAATAGGTCTTTACCTCCCCTCGTTCTCTACGAACTTGTTGAGTGGTGCTGATCTACAGGATGGGGGGATCGACCAGATCACTCCTGCGAGTCAGCGAGTGACCCACTGTACGTGTGCTCAGACGGGCCGACACTTGGCCATGTTTACCCGTCAGCCTGGGTTGAGCCTGTACACACTGACTACTGAGTCTCCTCCGATTGCTGCGCCTGGTCAGGTAGCTGCGTCGGGTCAGGTGTTTGCTGCGGCGTCCAGGTCTGGCCCTGAGTGTGCTCCCTGCTCGTGTCGTCTCCTGTCTCACCAGACTCTCCTCTGGCACCACCGCCTTGGTCACCCCTCTCTGCCTCGTCTCCGAGGCATGGCCTCCCGTGTCCTTGTCTTTGGTCTCCCCTGGTCCCTCCCTCCTCTTCCTCCGAGGCCTGCCCCTACCTGCGTTCCCTGCGTCGAGGGGCGGCAGCGCGCCGCTCCTCACTCCTCCGAGTATCCTCCGACAGAGGCTCCGCTGCAGACACTTCTGTGATAATTAGAACGAGAATGATTGAACTATGAAACAGTTGGGTACAAGTACTAACCCTAATTGGGTTGTACCCCTTATGGGCTACCCCACTACAGCCTACACAGATGTATGAGCTATAATGTTCTCACACACCCCCATAAGCAAAGTGGGGGAGAACAAGTGGTCACAAGACCAGCAAAGCAAAGCAACCTCAGGGTTGATCACAAAGTCACCACACAGTCGGAGCACAAGAGCAAGGCCACAAGGCCAGTTCACATGCAAGATCATATACATATAAAGGTAAACAAGCAAGTGCAGGTATAGAGAGAGTACACTACAAACAAGATCAAGAAGTGAGCAAGTGAGGCCAGGTAGGCACAAGACCTAGCAAAGTATAGAAGCGCTGATGATCACAAGGCGGAAGGGCCTTGGTGAAGATATCAGCAGGGTTGGCCTCAGAGGCCACGTAGGTGAGGCGGAGCTGACCACGCTGCTGCAGCTCACGAGCCAGGAAGTAGCGGAGAGCAATGTGCTTCGTTCTGTGCTCCAGTCTGTGTTGTCTACGTACAGAACTGGAGGAGAACGAGGCGGCTCTCCTAGGTCATTCAGCAGGTAGGTGAGCCAGCGTAGCTCCTGTGCAGCCATGGCCCCTGCGTAGATCTTAGCCTCACAGCTGGAGCTGAGAACAGAAGACGAGCGGGTAGACCGCCACGAAACAGAGCCGGAGCCAAGGCTGAAGGTGTAACCCTGTGACGAGCGCTGCAAAGCCTGGTCGTCAGCCCAAGAAGCGTCTGCGTGACCTGTGAGGACCACTCGACGTCGCCCTCCAAGCACTAGCCTCATGCCCGACGTACTGCACAAGTAGCGCAACACCCTCTTCGCTGCAGCCATGTGCTCTGGTCTGTGTCTCCCAGGAGCAACATAGCGTGCCAAGATGCTAAGAGGGTATGCAAGGTCAGGTCGTGTGCAGGTCATCAGGTACATGAGGCAGCCAACAACCTCTAGGTACGGGCCACTCGGCTCTACGGACTCATCCGAAGGCAGAGCTGAGAGCGAGTGGCGAGTAGACAGAGGAGTGGCCTGAGGCGAGGAGTACGTGAAGCCGAAGCGCTGAAGGACCTGCTGCACCATGTGTGACTAAGTCAGGGTAATGGTGCGCTGTGCTCTGTCCCGGGTGATCTGCAAGCCAAGGTAGCTGCGCAGTTCACCCATGTCTGTGCACGTGTGTCTCTTCTGCAGCTCGGACTTCACGTGGGCGAGTCCAGCAGTGGCAAAGACCAAGTCATCGACGTACACGAGGATGTAGAACGGCGGCAAAGAGGTGTCGGTGCGCAGAAACAGCGACGGGTCGGCTGTAGAAGGAGCAAACCCAAGAGCCGCAAGTGTGTCGTGCCACTCGCGGGGTGCCTGGCGAAGACCGTAGACTGGCCGCCGGAGGCTCCACTGGGTACCAGGGGGAAACGACCTAGTGAAGCCAGGTGGGCGGCGCAGCCAGATCTCCTCGTGCAGGCTGCCCTGCAGGAAAGCAGTGCTGAAGTCAAGAAAGTGAAGCTCGTAGTCGCGCTGAGCGGCTATGTGCAGCAGCACCCGAAGAGTGGTCATCTTCGAGGTGGGAGAGAAGATCTGGAAGTAGTCAACTCCCTACCGCTACCTTAAGCCTCGAGCCACGTAACGCGCCTTGAAGACAGGCGAAGAACCTGGAGGCCGCTTCACCCTAAAAATCCACATGCCATTGACGATGTTCGCCCCAGGTGGGGGAACCTCGTCGACGTAGGTGCCTGTGGACTTCCAGGAAGCCATCTATGCGTCCATGGCTGACTGCCACTGAGAGGAGTAGGGACCCTCGATCGCCTCAGCGTACGATTGAGGAGTCAAGATGTCTGGTGCATCCGGGTCTCCCTCAGGGCCAATCAGCGTGGACACGAGATGGGGCAAAGCAGCAGCAAAGCATTGGAACTCCTCCTGCCTGTCCTCAAGGACGTCTGTGCTAAGAGCACACTTACCCCGACGGACGGAGGACAGACAGACGCAGACTCAGCAACGAGACTGGCCGCGTAGTCTAGATGACAGCGAGCAGCAAAGTCGACAAGCTCAGCAACTAGGGCAGACGCAGCAGTGGACTCAAAGGAAGGGTCAGTGACAACAGTAGCAAGGAGACGCGTGACCGAAGGACTAGCAGCACGAAGGGAGTCAGACTCCGGGTCAGCAAGAGTAGAAAGAGAGGACTCTGGAGGAGACGGTAACGGGACACACAGAGGAGCAGTGGAAGGACGCATCGCCATCTGGTGTGTGCCGGGGACCGCATGAGGACGCGGACGCGCTGTACGACCACTAGTGCGAGCAGCACGAACAGGCGACGCAGGACGAGACGCACGCGCACGACGCTCAGCAAGACCTCCAGTAGGACTAGTGTAGGGAGAAGGAGCAGGTAGAGAGGAGGCAGGCTGTAACTGTGACTGCGACTGGACAGGCTGTGGACACTCTAAGGAAGGAGCAGGACTAAGAGAGGGCGGGAGACCAAGAACCTGCTCCAGGAGCGGAACGAAGTACAACCTCGGCCGCTCAGCGCCTCCAGAACTAGCAGGGACGGCACCAGTACCCCAAGCGGCAGCACCAGCGCCAGCAGCACCTCCAGCTCCAACAGCGCCAACTCCAACACCCTCAGAAGCACCAACGCCAGCAAAACACCCCCTTCAGCTCCAGCTCCAGCAGCACCAACTCCAGTAGGACCTTGAGCTCCAGCAGCCTTAGCAGCACCCCTAGACGCACCAGCGCCAGTAGAAACACCAGCGCCAACACCCCCAGCAGCTCCAGCTCCAGCAGCACTAGTACCGCCAGCAGCTCCAGCAGAACCAACTCCAGTAGCGCGAGCAGCACCCCTAGTCTCAGCAGCACGTCTCCAGCGGCGGGCAAACCACTTGCGCAGCTCCTGTGGAGAGAGTGGCTCCCGCCTCGACGAAGCACCGCCGGCGGCCACACGAGCAGACCGAGCGCCCCCAGGCTCGGCACCCCAAGGCTCCTCACCCCCAGACCCAGCACCCCCAGGCTCAGCACCCCCAGACTCAGCACCCCCAGTCTCAGCACCCCCAGACTCCGCACCCCAAGGCTCAGCACCTCTAGCAGCACCAGAGTCAACAGCTACCTCGACAGGCTCGACTGCGTCTACTTGGGACACACCTGACGGGGCAGGACCCTGAGGGGGGAGGGGGTCTACCGGGGGAGGACCTGGTGCAAGGAAGAGCGGCGGCGGGGGGAGGGGCGCAGTGCGGTAGGGGAAGAGACGGTAGTAAGGCACCGACTCGTCAAGGGTGACGTCCTGGGAAGACAGAACACGGCGCGAGGTGGGGTGGTAAAACTGCCACCCAGGCGCGTCAAGGGGGAAGCCAAGGAAAACGCAGGGAACAGCACGGGGGGACAGCTTGTCCGCAGACAAGTCGCGAACAAACGCCCGAGATCCCCAGACCCGAAACGCAGACGCATCGCCAACCTTCCCGGTCCACCGCAAGGCGGGGGAGGTCTCTGGCAAGGAAACCCGGGGCTAAAGGTTGAGCTGATGCGCGGCGTACTGAACCGCAAACAGCCACAGAAAATGGGGGGCAGCCGCATGCATCATGGACGTACGAGCGTCGTCCATGACCATGCCAATGCGGCACTCAGCAATCTTATTTTGCTGTGGAGAGGCCGGAAGCGTGAAGGTCTGGCGGATGCCCTGTGCACGACAGAAGGGCAGAGGAAAACTCCCCGCCTCTGTCCAAGTGCAAACGCAGAACAGGAAAGTCCGAGCCGAAACTCTCTCTGAGCTGGAGACGAGCTGCCCGGATCCAGTCGATCAACACCTCACTTACGTCACCCTTGCTGCGCAAGGGGAACACCGTGGTGTAACGCGAGTAGTCGTCAACCACCAACAGGAAAAAACGCTCGTGCCCCTGTCCACGGACGCGGGCGGGGCCCCACACGTCCATGTGGAGGGTCTGTAGCGGAGCCTCTGTCGGAGGAAACTCGGAGGAGTGAGGGGCGGCGCGCTATCGCCCCTCGACGCAGAGGACGCAGGTAGGGCCAGGCCCCGGAGGTAGGGGAGGGAGAGACCGAGGGAGACCAGAGACAAGGACACGGGAGGCCATGCCTCGGAGACGAGGCAGGGAGGGGTGAACAAGGCGGTGGTGCCAGAGGATAGTCTGGTGGGACAGGAGACGACACGAGCAGGGAGCTGACTCAGGACCAGACCTGGACGCTGCAGCAAACACCTGACTCGACGCAGCTACCTGGCTAGACTCAGCAGCCGGAGGAGACTCAGTAGTAAGGGTGTACAGGCTTGACCCTGGCCGACGAGTGAACGTGGCAAAGTGTCGGCCTGTCCGAGCACACGTGCAGTGGGTCATTCGCTGACTCGCAGGAGTGAACTGGTCAACCCCCCTATCCTGTAGGTCCGCTCCACTCACCAAGTTCGTAGAGAACGAGGGGAGGTAGAGACCTGACAGGGTGCCAGAGGGGGCTGCCGGGCACGGTAAGTCAGTGAAGAAGCTAGCAAGGACAGGACCCCCAGAGGGGTCTGCCAGGGAGACTGCAACCGGCCGACTGAGCGGCGTAAGAGTGGTGCGGTCTTGAAAGAAGGAGCGGGACGCACCCGAGTCAAGGGTGAAGGTGTGGAAGGCCTGAGCCGACGTAGTACCTGAGAGAGCAGACTCACCAGCACCTGGGGCAGCAGACGCACTGGCACCTGGGGCAGCAGACGCACTCTTACCTGGGGCAGCAGACGCACTAGCACCTAGAGCAGCAGCCTTACCAGTACCTAGAGCAGTGGCCTCAATGCCCGGGTCAGGCCGTACACACAGGTAACAGTCACCCTCAACACTAGTTGTCACAGAATACATGGCAGCAAGGATAGCATCAAGATCAAAGACGGCAACCCCCGCCCTAGACAGATCTCCCCAGCGAGGGATCTCTGACGCCTCAGGGAACTGGGGACGCCACGCGTCCGTCAGGCGACCGAAGCAGCGCTGGGTGGAGTGCGGGCCCCCGCACTGCTCACCAGCACGGTCACCGGTACGGAGGACGTAAGTGCAGGGACCTAAGCCCCCACCGCGCTGGCGCGCAGTGTACCACTCACGAAGCTGCTGGGGGGACAGGGTCACACCACTACGCTGCTGCTGGCGCGGACCACCACCTGAGCCACTCCTCTGCGCAGAGTCGCGACCCGCTCCACCACCGCCGCCGCCGCCTCCGCCCTCCCTCCACCTCCGCCTCCTCCGCCACCTCCGCCGCCTCCGCTCCCTCCGCCACCACCGCCGCCTCCGCCGCCTCTGCCGCCTCCACTGCTGCCGCCGCCGCCGCCACCCCCAGCACCACTCCCACAACCACCCCCACTGCCTTCATTGCCTCCACCACCACCTCCACCGCCCCCGCCAGCCCCTCCAGCGCCCTTGCCCCCCTTGCCCTTGCCGGTGCGGCGTCTCCCGCTTGGGGCAGACGCAGCGCCGACCAACTCGAAACCAACGAGGTCGGCCGCAACAGCAGAGGCAACAGAGGGCAAGAGGGGGGAGGGAGAACACCCCTCAAAGACGGGGGTGCGAGGGTCACCACGAGAGGCTCCTACAGCGACTATACTCTTCTCTGTTGCTAGGAGGGCCTTCTCGAGGAGGTCAATGGTGAGAGTGGTGGGGCAAACTGAGAGGAAGTGGTCCCTGACTACGCGGATAGAGTCAGGGAGCGGGGTGACTATGTAGTAGAGAGTGATGTACATGGGGGGGGGTTCTTGGCGCAGAAATCAGCAGGAAGCGCAGCGCGGTAGCGAGTGTCACTAGTGCGGAGGTGCGTAATGAGGTCAGCGACTGTGGGAAAGGCAGCAAGGTCAGGGGAAGAGGTACGATAGCATGAGACGGTTCAGTGCAGCAGTGGCAGGGGAAGAGTAGCGTGCAACTACAGCGTCATACAAGGTCCGAGCACTCTTGTACTGGCTAAAGTGTGCACGCTCAGTGGTCGATAAGTGGCGCCGCACAGCAAGGCGAGCAGCAGCATCACGTGTGGCCCACTGTGAGCGAACAGTGGCGTCAGCATCAGCAGCAGGGGTAAGAGAGGCACCAGAAGTGAGGTCAAACAGGGAGAGACCGTCTGCCCTATCGCACTGTAGGAGAAGCTGCAGATCATCTACCTAGACCTCAAAGTCAACTGCCCGACCCTCAGCGTCAAAGGTGAGAACACTAAGGGAGGCCATGACAGCAGTAGAAAGGCGGTGAGTACAGTGGGGCAGGGCAGTGCAGTGGTAGAGGCGCTGCTCTTAACAGGCAAGTGGGGCGGTCCCGGGCAGGCCGACAGGCAGCAGCGCCTCCGCTCCTGTACGGCTCGGCGGCTCGGCGGCTCGGCTGCTGGGCGGCTCGGTGGTCGGGCGGCTCGGCTCAAGGGCGGCTCGGCGGTCGGGCGGCTCGGCTGCAGGGCGGCTCGGCTCCTCGGCGGCTCGGCTGCTCGGCGGCTCGGCTACTCGGCGGCTCGGCTGCTCGGCGGCTCGGCTGCTCAGCGGCTCGGCTGCTCGGCGGCTGGGCGGCTCGGCGGCTCTGGCGCTGGGGGGCTGAGTGGCGACCGGGCCGCGGAAGGGCGGCGAAGGGGCCGTTGAAAGGGCGATGACGGGCCGCTGAAAGGGCGGCGACTGGCCGCTGAAATGGCGGGCGGCGACGGGGCCGCTGAAAGGGCAGCGACGGGGCCGCTGAAAGGGCGGCGACAGGGCCGCGGACGAGCGGCGACGGGGCCGCTAGAGGGCGGCGACGGGGCCGTGGAAGGGCGGCGTCGGGGCCGCGGAAGGGCGGCGACGGGGCCGCGAAAGGGCGGCGTCGGGGCCGCAGAAGGGCGGCGACGGGGCCGCTTTAAGGGCAGGCGGCGAGGCCGTGAAATGGCGGCGACGGGGCCGCTGAAAGGGCGGCGACGGGGCCGCGGAAAGGGCGGCGACGGGGCCGCTGAAAGGGCGGCGACGGGGCCGCGGAAAGGGGCCGCGAGGGCGGTGCGAAGAGGGCCGCAAGGGCGGCGCGATGGGGCTGTGAGGACGGCGCGACGGGGCCACTAGGGGCCGTGAGGGAGGCCGCTAGAGGCCACGAAGGGGAGTCACACGGGGTGCGACTCGGGCAGGGGCCAAGCGCGCTCCGGGCAGGAAAAAAAAGGTCGGTGGGCCCTAGGAACAGTTCCTACGGGGGAACATGCTCTATACCATGTGATAATTAGAATAAGAATGATTGAACTATGAAACAGTTGGGTACAAGAACTAACCCTAATTGGGTTGTACCCGTTATGGGCTACCCCACTACAGCCTACACAGATGTATAAGCTATAATGTTCTGACAACTTCACCTCGACGTGTGGGGCCCCGCCCGCGTCCGTGGACAGGGTCACGAGCTGGTAGTTGACGTCTACTCGCGTTACACCACAGTCTTCCCCTTGCGCAGCAAAGGTGAGGTCACTGAGGTGTTGATCGACTAGATCCGCGCAGCTCGTCTCCAGCTCAGAGAGAGTTTTGGCTCTGACTTTCCTGTTCTGCGTCTGCACTCCGACAGAGGCGGAGAGTTTTCCTCTGACCTTCTGCGAGCCTTCTGTCGAGCACGGGGCATCTGCCAGAAGTTCACGCTTCCGGCCTCTCCAGAGCAAAATGGGATTGCTGAGCACCGCATTGGCATGGTCATGGACGTCGCTCGTACGTCCATGATCCATGCGGCTGCTCCCCATTTTCTGTGGCCGTTTGCGGTTCAGTACGCGGCGCATCAGATCAACCTTCAGCCCCGGGTCTCCTTTCCGGAGACCTCCCCTACTCTGCGGTGGGCGGGGAAGGTTGGCGATGCGTCTGCGTTTCGTGTCTGGGGATCTCGGGCTTTTGTCCGCGACTTATCTGTGGACAAGCTGTCCCCCCGTGCAGTTCCCTGCGTCTTCCTCGGCTTCCCCCCTGACGCGCCTGGTTGGAAGTTTTACCACCCCACCTCGCGCCGTGTTCTGTCCTCCCAGGACGTCACGTTTGACGAGTCAGTTCCTTACTACCGTCTCTTCCCCTACCGCACTGCACCCCTTCCCCCGCTGCCGCTCTTCCTCGCTCCAGGTCCCCCCCCGGTAGACCCCCTTCCCCCTTAGGTGTGTCTCATGTAGACGCAGTCGAGCTTGTCGAGGTAGCTGTTGACTCTGGTGCTGCTAGGGGTGCTGAGCCTGCGGGTGCGAGGTCTGGGGGTGCTGAGCCTGGGGGTGCTGAGCTTGAGGGTGTGGAGCCTGGAGGTGCTGAGCCTAAGGGTGCTGCGTTTGGGGGCCTGAGCCTTGGGGTGCTGCGACTAGGGGTGTGGAGCCTGAGGGTGCTGGGCCTACTTGTGTGGAGTCTGGCGGTACTGGGTCTGGAGGTCCTTCGGGTGCTTCGTCCCAGCGGGAGCTACCCTCTCCACAAGAGCTACGCGAGTGGTTTGCTCGGCGCTGGAGCCGTGCTGCTGGAGCTGGAGGTGCTGCTGGAGCTGGAGGTTCTACTGCTGCTGAGGTTACTTGTGCCACGGGTCCCGGAGGTGCTCGTACTGGAGGTACAGGAGCTGCTGGGCCTGGGGGTGATCCTTGTTTTGAAGCTGCTGGCGGTGCTGGAGTTGGCGGTGCTGGTAGGGTAGGTGCTGGTGGAGCTGTTGGAGCAGGAGCTGTTAAGTCTTCCGGTGGTCCAGCTGGAGCTGGAGCTGCTGGGGGTGTTGGCACTGGAGGTGCTGCTGGCGCTGGTGCTTCTGAGGGTGCTGGAGTTGGCGCTGCTAGAGCTGGGGGTGCTACTGGCGCTTGTGCTTCCGCTGGGGGTGCTGGTGCTGTCCTTGCTGGTTCTAGAGGCGCTGCGCGGCCGCGGCCGTACTTCGTTCCGCTCCTTGAGCAGGTTCTTGGTCTCCCACCTTCTCCTGGTCCTGCTCCTTCCTTAGCGTGTCCGCCGCCTGTCCAGTCCGAGTCACAGTTACAACCCCCCTCCCCACTGCCTGCTCCTTCTCCCTACACTGGTCCTACTGGAGGTCTTGCCGAGCGTCGTGCGCGTGCGTCTCGTCCTGCGTCGCCTGTTAGTGCTGCTCGCACTAGTCGTCGTGTTCCGCGTCAGCGTCCTCCTACAGTCCCGGGCACGCACCTGATGGCACTGCGTCCTTCCACTACTCCACTACGTGTCCCTTTGCCGTCTCCTCTAGAGTCCTCTCTTTCAGCTCTTGCTGACCTGGAGTCTGAATCTCTTCCTGCTGCCAGTCCTACTGTCACGCGTCTCCTGGCTACTGTTGTCACTGACCCTTCCTTTGAGTCCACTGTTGCGTCTGCTCTAGTTGCTGAGCTTGTCAACTTTTCTGCTCACTGCCGTCTCGACTACACTACGAGTCTTGTTGCTGTGTCTGAGTCTGTCTGTCCTCCATCCATCGGGAGTGAGTGTGCTCTTAGCACGGACGTCCTTGAGGACAGGCAGGAGGACTTTGAGTGCTTTGCAGCCGTTGTACCTCATCTCGTGTCCATGCTGATTGCCTCTAAGGGAGACCCGGATGCACCAGACATCCCGACTCCGCGCTCTTACGCAGAGGCGATAGAGGGTCCCTACTCCTCTCTGTGGCCGTCAGCCATGGACGCAAAGATGGCTTCCTGGAAGTCCACGGGCACCTACGTCGACGAGGTTCCCCCACCTGGGGCGAACATCGTTAGTGGCATGTGGATTTTCAGGGTGAAGCGGCCGCCGGGTTCTCCGCCTGTCTTCAAGGCGCGTTACGTGGCGTGAGGCTTCAGTCAGCGGTAGGGAGTTGACTACTTTCAGACCTTCTCGCCCACCCCGAAGATGACCACTCTTCGGGTGCTGCTGCACATAGCCGCTCATCGCGACTACGAGCTTCACTCTCTTGACTTCAGCACTGCTTTCCTATAGGGCAGCATGCACGAGGAGATCTGGCTGCGCCGCCCACCTGGCTTCACTGGGTCGTTTCCTCGTGGTACCCAGTGGAGCCTCCGGCGGCCAGTTTACGGTCTCCGCCAGGCGCCCCGTGAGTGGCACGACACACTGAGGACTACACTTGCGGCTCTTGGGTTTGCTCCTTCTACTGCCGACCCGTCGCTGTTTCTACGCACCGACACCTCTTTGCCGCTGTTCTACATCCTCGTGTACGTCGACGACTTGGTCTTTGCTACTGCTGACATTGCTCGACTCGCCCACGTGAAGTCCGAGCTGTAGAAGAGACACACGTGCACAGACCTGGGTGAACTGCACAGCTACCTTGGCTTGCAGATCACCTGGGACAGAGCACATCACACCATTACCTTGACTCAGTCACACATAGTGCAGCAGGTCCTTCAGCGCTTCGGCTTCACGTACTCCTCGCCTCAGGCCACTCCTCTGTCTACTCGCCACTCGCTCTCAGCTCTGCCTTCGGATGAATCCGTAGAGCCGGGGTCAAAAGACCAGTCAAGTAAAGCAAAGCAAAGCAAGCTCAGGGTGAGCAACACGTGATGAATGTTGGTGATGCAACACGTGAGCAAGCTCAGCCACACCCTCTTAGCATTCTCGCACGCTATGTTGCTCCTGGGAGACACCGACCAGAGCACATGGCTGCAGCGAAGAGGGTGTAGAACGGCGGCAGAGAAGTGTCGGTGCGTAGAAACAACGACGGGTCGGCAGTAGAGGGAGCAAACCCAAGAGCCGCAAGCGTAGTCCTCAGTGTGTCGTGCCACTCACGCGGTGCCTAGCGGAGACCGTAGACTGGCCGCCGGAGGCTCCACTAGGTGCCAGGAGGAAAAGTCCCAGTGAAGCCAAGTGGGCGGCGCAGCCAGATCTCCTCGTGCAGGCTGCCCTGCTGGAAGGCAGTGCTGAAGTCAAGAGAGTGTAGCTCGTAGTCACGGTGAGCAGCTACGTGCAGTAGTACCCGAAGAGTGGTCATCTTCGGGGTGGGAGAGAAGGTCTGAAAGTAGTCAACTCCCTGCCGCTGACTGAAGCCACGAGCCACGTTACGCGCCTTGAAGACAGGCGGAGAACCCGGCGGCCGCTTCACCCTTAAAATCCACATGCCTCTGACGATGTTCGCCCCAGGAGGGGGGACAGCGTCAACGTAGGTGCCTGTGGACTTCCAGGAAGCCATCTCTGCATCCATAGCTGCCTGCCACTGAGAAGAGTAGGGACCCTCTATCGCCTCCGCGTAAGAGCGCGGAGTCGGGATGTCAAGTGCATCCGGGTCTCCCTCAGGGGTAAGCAGTACGGACACGAGATGAGGTGAAGCAGTGGCCAAGCACTGGAACTCCTCCTACCTGTCCTCAAGGACGTCCGTGCCAAGGGCACACTCACCCCCGAAGGACGGAGGACAGACAGACTCAGACTCAGCAACAAGACTAGTAGCGTAGTCTAAACGACAGCGAGCAGCAAAGTTGACGAGCTCAGCAACTAGGGCAGACGCAGCAGTGGACTCAAAAGAAGGGTCAGTGACGACAGTAGCAAGGAGACGCGTGACAGTAGGACTGGCAGCACGAAGAGAGTCCGACTCCGGGTCAAGAAGAGCAGGAAGAGAGGACTGAGGAGGAGAAGGCAAAGGGGCACGCAGAGGAGTAGTGGACAGACGGAGAGACATCCGGTGCGTTCCAGGGACAGGAGGAGGACGCTGACGCGAACCGCAACCACTAGTGCGAGCAGTATGGACACGCGACGCAGGGCGAGACGCAGGCTCACGACGCTCAGCAAGACCTCCAATAGGACCAGTGTAGGGAGAAGGAGCATGCAGTGGGGAGGCGGGCTGTAACTGTAACTGTGACGGGACAGGCTGTGGACACTCTAAGGGAGGAGGAGGACCGAGAGAAGGCGGGAGACCAAGAACCTGCTGAAGGAGCGGAACGAAGTACGGCCGCTGCCGTGCAGCGACTCCAGAACAAGCAGAGACACCAGCGCTAGGGTCCTTCGCACCAGCAGCTGCTCCAACGCCCGACTCCACAGCACCAGCAGCATCACCAGCTCTAGGGTCCTCAGCACCAGCAGCAGCTCCAACGCCCGGGTCCTCAGTACCAGCAGCAGCTCCAACGCCCGGGTCCTTAGCACCAGCAGCAGGTCCAACGCCCGGGTCCTCAGTACCAGCAGCACCTCCAACGCCCGGGTCCTCAGCACCAGCAGCAGCACCAGCGCCCGGGTCCGCAGCACCAGCCGTAGCTCCAACGCCCGGGTCCGCAGCACCAGAAACCGCTCCAACCTCCCCGCAGCACCAGCAAAACCAGTAGAGTCTCCAGCACCAGTAGCACCACCAGCAGCAGCGGGGTCCGCGACACCAGGCGCGCCACTCTGAAGAGTGCAGCGCCGCTCGTACCACTCACGGATCCGCTCACGGGAGGGGAGCTCCCGGATAGGAGGAGAAGCACTAGCACCAGTCCCAGTAGTACGCCTGGCTCCAGAGGTTCCTCTCCTGAGGCTGCAGTAGTGGAAGTACCACTCACGCAGCTGCTCCGAGGAGAGGGCTCCGCCATGTGTAGGACCCTCAGGCTCAGGACCTCCAGACACAGAACCCCTAGACTCCAGACTCTGCGGCTCAGCACCCCCAGGCTCAGTTCTCCTAGGCTCAGCACCCCCAGGCTCCGCACCCCAAGGCTCAGCACCCCCAGGCTCCGCACCCCCAGGCTCCGCACCCCCAAGCTCCGCACCCCCAGGCTCAGCACCCCCAGGCTCAGCACCCCCAGGCTCCGCACCCACAGCAGGACGATAGTCGACAACTACCTCAACAGGCTCAACCGGGTCTACCTTAGACACACCTGAGGGAGCGGCACCCTGAGGGGGGAGGGGGTCTACGACAGCAGCACCTGGCGTGAGGAAGAGAGGCGGGGGGGGGATCGGGGCAGTGCGGTAAGGGAAGAGGCGGTAGTAGGGGACGGACTCGTCAAAAGTGACGTCCTGAGAGGGCAAGACTCGGCGCGAGGTGGCGTGGTAAAACTGCCAACCAGGCGCGTCCGGGACAAAGCCGAGGAAGACGCAGGGAACAGCACGGGAGGAGAGCTTGTCCGCAGACGTATCGCGGACAAAGCTCAAGATCCCCAGACCCGGAAACGCGACGCATCGCCAACCTCCCCCGTCCACAGCAGTGTGGGCGAGGTCTCCGGCAAGGAGACACGGGGCCAGAGGTTGAGCTGATGCGCAGCGTACCGAACCGCAAACGGCCACAGAAAGTGGGGGGCAGCCGCATGGATCAAGGAGGTACGGGCGACCTCCATGACCAGGCCAATGCGGCGCTCTGCAATCCCATTCTGCTGTGTAGAGGCCGGAAGCGTGAACGACTACTCAATGCCGTGCTCAGCAGAGTAGGCTGCCAAGAGGTCGGAGGAGAACTCACCACCTCTGTAAGAGTGCAAGCGCAGGAAAGGAAAGTCCGAGTGGAAACGCTCGTTGAGCTGGAGACGGGCTCTGCGGATCCAAGGGATCAAGACATCAGGGACCTCACCCTTGGTGCGCAAGGGGAAGACCGTGGTGTAGCGCGAGTAGTCGTCAACAACTATCAGGAAGTACCTCTCCTGACCCTGACCACGGACGCGGGCTGGGCCCCACACGCCCATGTGGAGCGTCTGCAAGGAAGCACTCGTCGGGGGAAACGAGGAGGAGTGAGGAGCGGCGCGCTGCCGCCCCTCGACGCAGGGAAGACAGGGAGGAGCAGGCGAGGGTGGGAGGGGAGGGAGGACTCTGGGAAGACCGGAGACAAGGTACCCGGAGTGCATGGCAAGAAGGCGCTGCACAGACGGGTGGCCAAGTCGGTGGTGCTAGAGGACAGTCTCGTGCGCCAGAGAGCGACACGAGCAGGGGGCAGACAGCTGAGCTGACGCGGACGCAGACGCAGACGCAGCGACCTGAGGGGACTCAGTGGTCAGTGTGTACAGGTCCGACCCCGGCTGCAGAGTGAAGGTAGCCAAGTGGCGGCCCGTACGAGCACACGTGCAGTGTGTCACGCGCTCCTAGGCAGGGGTGAAGTGGTGAACACCCCCGTCCTCGAGTGCACTACCTGCCACCAAGTTCGTAGAGAACGAGGGGAGGTGGAGACCTGACAGTGTGCCCGACGGGACCGCAGGACAGGGAAGGACAGTGGAGGAGGTCGCAATGACCGGACCCCCAGAGGGGTCAGCGAGGGAGACAGCAACTGGCCGAGCAAGCGGCTCAAGGGCAGTGCGGTCACGAAAGAAGCAGCGAGAAGCACCTGAGTCCAGTGTGAAGGTGTGTAGTGCTGCCGTCGACTCAGTACCAGGGAGGGCAGACGCACGAGCACCTAGAGCAGCTGCCTCACCAGCACCTGGGGTAGCAGACATGCGAGTACCTGGAGCGGCAGACGCACTAGTCCTAATGCCCGGGTCGGGCGGCACACACAGGTACTCAGCACCCTCTCCACTAGTAGACATCACATACATAGCAGTGAGAATAGCATCAAAGTCTAGAGCATAGATATCAATCCCCTTCTTCAGGAGATCAACCCAGCGAGGCAGCTCAGTGGCCTGAGGGAACTGAACACGCCAAGCGTCGTTGAGACGAGCGAAGCAGCGCTGTGTGGCGTGCGGTCCCCCACACGGCTGACCAGTGCGGTCACCAGTGCGAATGACGTACGTGCAGCTAAAGCCACCCCCCCCCCCCGTGCTGAGAGTACCACTCACGGACCTCCTAGGGCGACGGAGTGTGCTGCTGGCCCTAGCCACCGCCAGCGCCTCCACGACCACCCCAACCCCTGCCGCCGCCGCGTCCACCGCCACCCCCACCACCGCCTCCGCCCCTGCCACCTCCCCCGCCGCTGCCGCCACCACCCCCACCGCTGCCACTAGCCCCTCCAGTCGCGCCACCACCCCCACCGCCGCCACCGCCCCCACCACCGCCTCCCCCGCTGTCACCGCCACCGCCCTTGCCCCCTTTGCCCTTGCCGCTACGGCGCACGCTCGAAGCAGACGCAGTCCCGACCTTCTCAGCACCAAGGAGGTCGACAGCGGCAGCAGAGGCGACAGAGGGAAGAAGGGGGGAAGGAGAACACCCCTCAAAGAACGGGGTACGGGGTCGCCACGAGACGCACCTACAGCGACTATGCTAGCCTCAGCTGCAAGGAGTTCCTTCTCGAGGAGGGCGATAGTGAGCTCAGTGGGGCAGCGAGCTAGGAAGTGGTCCCTGACTGAGCGCAGAGTGTCAAGGAGGAGGGTGACTAGGTCGTAGAGAGTGAGCCAGAGTGGGGGTGGGTTCTTGGCAAGGAACTCATCAGGCATGGCGGCGCGGAAGCGAGCCTCACTAGTGCGGAGGTGCGTAATGAGGTCAGCGACTGTGTGGAAAGAGGCTAAGTCGGGGAACAGGTAGGGAAGAGAGAGACGGCCTAGTGCGGCAGAGGCCGGTGAGGAGTAGCGGGCAACGACAGCAGTGTACAGTGCCTGTGCAGTCTTGTGCTGCCCAAAGTGCTCGCGCTCATCTATCGGCAGGGAGTTGCGAATAGCAAAGCGAGCGTGGGCGTCACGAGTCTGCCACTGTGAGCGGGCAGTGCTGTCAGCAGTAGCAGCAGGAGCAGGAGCATGGCCTAGGGCGTGATCGTACAGTGAGATGTCCTCCTTGGCAGTGAGCTGTAGGAAGAGGTATAGGTCATCTAGCCAGGTATCGAACTTCACTGGGCGGCCCTCAGCATCGAAAGCCAGCACAGGAGGGCTAGCCATAGCAGTAGTAGGAGTAATAGCAGTAGGGGCACCCCAAAAACAGTAGGCAGTGCGACTCAGGTAGGGCGGCTCGGTCCAGTACGGGCGGCGCGGCTCGGTTCAGGTAGGGCGGCGCGGCTCGGAAAGGGCGGCGCGGCTAGGTTCGGGCGGCGCGGCTCGGTTTGGGCTGGGCGGCTCGGTTCAGGCGGCTCGGTTCGGGCGGCTCGGTTCGGGCAGCTCGGTTCGGGCTGGGCGGCTCGGTTCAGGCTGCTCGGGTCGGGCGGCTCGTTCTAGGGGGGCCGTTCGGGGCCTCTAGGGGCGAGCGCGGGGCCGTAAGGGGCCGCTAAGGGCGAGCGCGGGGCCGATCGGGGCCTCTAGGGGCGAGCGCGGGGCCGTAAGGGGCCGCTAAGGGTGAGCGCGGGGCCGTTCGGGGCCTCTAGGGGCGAGCGCGGGGCCGTAAGGGGCCGCTAAGGGCGAGCGCGGGGCCGTTCGGGGCCTCTAGGGGCGAGCGCGGGGCCGTAAGGGGCCGCTAAGGGCGAGCGCGGGGCCGTAAGGGGCGAGCGCGTAGGCCGACGGGGCCTTAAGGGGCGGCGCGCGAGTTGCTAAGGGGCGGGTCGCGGGTCGCGGGGCCTTAGGGGGCCGTGAAAAACGAGGCGCCCTAGGGCGCAGTTAGGTAGGTAGGTAGGTAGGTAGTGGTGGGCCCTAAAAAAACGGTCCTAGCGAAGGACCTGCTCTATACCATATTGAAATGAACAAACAGGAATGATTGAACTAACAGTGAAATCAGTACAAGTACCTAACCCTAGAATTGTGTACCCCTTATAGGCTAACCCACTGTAGCCTAAACAAGCACAACATATATAAAGTTTGACAGCCAACACTGCTGATATCTTTACAAAGGCACTTCCGCCTGGTGATCATCAGCGCTTCTGTACGATGTTAGGTCTTGTGCCTACTTGGCCTCACTTGCTCACTTCTTGACCTTGCTTGTACTGTGATCTTTCTATACCTGCACTTGCATGTTTACCTTTCTATATGATCTTGCATGTGAGCTGGCCTTTTGGCCTTGCTCTTGTGCTCGGATTGTGTGGTGACGTTGTGATCCACCCTGAGCTTGCTTTGCTTTGCTTGACTGGTCTTGTGACCTCTTGTTCTCCCCCACTTTGCCTATGGGGGTGTGTCAAACTCATATGCTATAGTCTGTGTAGGCTGTAGTGGGGTAGACAATATGGGGTACAACACTTCTAGGTTTTCCTACTTGTACCCACCTGCTTGCTAGTTCATTCATTCCTCATTTCTTCACAATTCTCGCTCGTAAGCTCGCAATATATTACGAGCCCAGAGCATAAGCTACAGCCTAGCACAGTCTCATTTCGAGCGTTGGAAAGCAACGCTACTATTCTTCCCATCCCTGTCAGCTCTCTATACCCGTGACTCTCACGTGACTCCCACGTGACTGCACACAGCTTTTCTGTTCCGCCTTTGAGCCTCTGTTTGTGCCTCTTTTAACCTCTTCCGCCGCCTCTCCCGCGGGACCCACGCCGTCATCATCATCATGGGCTATCAAAATACTAGGAAGAGGTGGGCTTAGGAGCCAGGGCTTAGGGGCCTTGGTGGTTGAGGTTCGAGTGAGTTTAGTTAGGAGAAATATCGAGAGGAATGATGTTTCACTAGAATGGCAAGTACATATAGGCAAACAGCAACACAAGGAGGTGCACCACCAAACATGATGCTATGTCTACACTACAACTGCAAACTATTATATAAAATATGTAACCATATTTTGACACGCCCCCATAATTGATTGCAGGAGTAAGTGTAAAACGCCCACTCTGGTAAGTGTAAACCGCCCACGCTGGTCACCCACTCCATCCCCTCACCCTCCCCCTCCCCTTACCCCTCCCCTTCCCCCTCCCCCACACATTGCTGCAGGAGCAGCAGAGGGGGGAAGAGAGGAGAGGTGGACGGACTGCGGCTGGGTGGTCTCACACCCGCCACCCCAGTGCCACTCCCCGGGCTCCCCCACACCCTCACACCCTCCCCCCCCAGCGGCAGCTGCAGCAGAGGGAACAAAAGGAGGAGGAGAAGGGGGGGGGGGGGGGGGGGGGCTATGCACGGCCTCCCCGGGCGCCAAAGCAGGCGGCAGAGGGGGCGACGCCTGCCCCCCCCTTCCAGGTCGCCCCTCCCGTCACCTGTCGAGGCGACCTGAGGGGGCCTAGTGCGTGCGGCCCCCGAAGGAGCCGCGATAGGTGACGGGAAAAGGGGGGTGAGCGGTGCACGTGCCCCCGATGTGCCGCGGCTGGCGACAGGGCATGGCCGGGGCGTGGTCGGGGCCGCAAGTGGGCGGGGCCGCAGGTGGCATCGAGGCCGCATGATGCTATGTCTACACTACAACTGCAAACTATTATATAAAATATGTAACCATATTTTGACATGGGCGCGATGCGCGCCTCTCCCGCCGGCCTCCTACTGCTCGCCCTTGCCCTCATCTGTGAAGAAATGAGGAATGTGAAATGACAGAAGAGGAGGTTCACTAGCAAACATTGGGATACATATAGCAAACCCTAAAGGGTTGTACTCACTATAGAGTACCCCACTACAGACTAGAGAAACATAATATTCTGACACACCCCCATAGTCAAAGTGGGGTGTAATCAGCACAGCAAGCAAAGCAGAACAAGCTCAGGGTGGATCACAATGTCACCACACATTCTGAGCACAAGTACAAGAAGCAACAGTTTAAAGTTCACAAATGTAAGCAAAGCTAGAGGCTATCGCAGAGGGCAAGTGTGGAGGAGGAGGGACTATGAGAGGAGAGGAGGTAGTGGGCGGCAGCTGAAGCTGCTGGCACACGGCGCAAATGGAGCAACTGGCACACAGGCAACTGGAGCAACTAGCACATTGGCAACTGGAGCAACTGGCACACGGGCTACTGGAGTAACTGGCTCCGCGGCTAACTCTAGGCGGCAGGAGCAACGGACTCACGGGCGACTGGAGCAACGGGCTCACGGGCGACTGGCGCAACGTGCTCACGGGCGACTGGTGCAACGGTCTCACGGGCGACTGGAGCTGCTGGCTTCATAGCGGCCACCCCCTTCAACCTCCCCAAACTATCCCACCCCCATTTCACACACCCTCTACTGCACCCCTAGGTTCACTCACACCCCACCCCCTAGCACCACTCCGTCGACTCCCACACACCCACCCCCCTCAGCGGCAGCTGCAGCAGTGGGAGACAGAGGAGGAGGAGGAGCAAGGGAGACCACACACCCGCCACCCCCCACTCGCCACCCCCAAACCCTAACACAAGGCAGGGCGGGATGGCGGGTAGGGAGGTTAGGGGGGGGGGGGGAGGGGGGGGGGGGGGGCGACGCGCGGCCTCCCAGGGCGCCAAAGCAGGCGGCAGAAGGGGCGACGCTCGCACGCGGCCCCCTCAGGTCGCCTCGACAGGCGACGGGAAAAGGGGGGGGGGGGGCGGTGCACGTGCCCCCGGTGCGCCGCGGCTGGCGACGGGGCATGGCCGGGGCGGGGCCGGGGCCACAAGTGGCGGCGACGGGGCCGCTGGAGGCGGCGATGGGGCCGCTGGCGGCGACGACGGGGCCGCTGGCGGCGGTGACGGGGCCGATAGGAGCGGCGACGGGGCCGCTAGGGTCGGCGACGAGGCCGCTGGCGGCAGCAACGGGGCCGCTGGCGGCGGCGACGGGGCCGATAGGAGCGGCGACGGGGCCGCTAGGGTCGGCGACGGGGCCACTGGTGGCGGCGACGGGGCCGCTGGCGGTGGCGACGGGGCCGATAGGAGCGGCGACGGGGCCGCTAGGGTCGGCGACGGGGCCGCTGGCGGCGTCGACGGGGCCGATAGGGGCGGCGACGGGGCCGCGAAGGGGCCGCGAGGGGCCTGGAAGGGCGGCGACGGGCCGCGAAAGGGGCGGCGACGGGGCCGCGAGGGGCCTGGAAGGGCGGCAACGGGGCCGCGAAGGGGCCGCGAAGGGGCCTGGAAGGGCGGCAACGGGGCCGCTAAGAGTAGCGCGAGGGGCACGCCACGGGGCGTGCCGAACACAGAGTAGCTGCGGAACCAGTTAGGTGGGACCACAGGCCAGGAGCGTAGATGCTCTGATAGCATGTGAAGAAATGAGGAATGTGAAATGAGAGAAGAGGAGGTTCACTAGCAAACATTGGGATACATATAGCAAACCCTAAAGGGTTGTACTCACTATAGAGTACCCCACTGTAGACTAGAGAAACATAATATTCTGACATCATCGCCGATCAGTTTGCCTTTGACTTTGCCTTGATCCGTAGGTATGTTTTGAGTCGACTCGAAGGCACCTGCTGCTCGCCCTTCCTTTCATCGCTAGTCAGTCTGCTGCTCTCCCATTCCTGTGATCCCTAAGCCTTTTTTCCTGTTCCCTCTGCCTCCCCTGCTCGCTTCGTTTTCCACACCCTCCATCTCATCGCGGAAAAGGAAATTTGTGATTTGGGGGGTCCGAAGGTTTTTATGCGGAAAACCTGTGACTTAGTTGCACGAAGTGTACAAAAAACAACGCACGCAAAATGCAACAATCCGCACACCAGTTTCGAAGGTTTTGACTGAAACAAAACTGTCACGCAAAAGTTGCATTTTCGTCCACATTTTCGCGTCATGCGGTGACGCACGGTCGACAAAGATTACATGCGGTTAAGAGCTTTGACAGTGTTTGTGATTTGTAACAGCAGAACAAACGAAACAAAGCGACGCAACGAAACCGAGCGAATTTGTACAGTTGGAAACCCGCTTTTCGTTTTTTCCAAATCTGAACCCAAACCAACCCACCCCAAACCTCAGACAGTGGATGGCTTCTTCAGAAGTGTGACGTGTGAGCCTAAAAATCATTTACACCCAATCCGCACACGCCGAATTATACACGTCAGCCACCCAACCAAGGCAAACCCAACGTCCACCGAATGCGCTCTCACCTTTCCTCGAGAATCCATCTCCCACGATTCCCCTCTATGCCTGTAATCCCCCGTACTAATACACACAACCAACCTCGTTCTTCCCCCCTTGCTCATTTTTCCCTTTGATGTGCTCCATATGCGCGCTCAAAATTCCTTTAATCCGACAACTATGTGGCGTTTAAGAACGCACTGACTATGTTGCGGTCGCCAAGTTAGTAGCCTAATTTGTTTTTCCATCTTTGTCCCTTTTGCATATCCCACGCCTTTTCAGACGGCGGCTTCGTTCCGCCATCAACGTCGTGCTGCAGCAGCTTCGCTGGCTGCTGGGGTACACGTGAGTCGCGGCGAGGAACTACATTGTCACGCAACAGTGCAGGTACGTTTACAGTTCTCGTCTTGCATGTGAAGCTGTCCATTAATTTTATCGTGAAGTTTTAATTTTGATGTGTCACCCATTTTTATATGCATCGATCCCGTTTCTCCTTTCCTGTCACGCATCCTTTTCAGGATTTCCTGGAGTACGCAATGAACGCAAGTGACAGGCTACTCGCTGAGGGGATGCACGCAAGTAGCGACGCGATGTGTACTGTTTTTTGCCATGTCATGTTCATTTCTGGCTACAAATGCAACCCCTTCTTACGGTTGCAGCTAAGTCTCTTGCAGTCGCATCACAATCGTCGTTTATAGTCCTGCCCCGATTGACAGTTCTAAGGCTAAGTATTACTGGTGTCAAGCGAAATCTGCTATTACTAACACCTCTGAAGCAATGTCAGCGGGATACGTAACAGCACGCTGTGTTTGCATGTGTTGCAGAGCGTGCCTGGTTTTACAGGATTACCGTCAACCAGAAGGGCAGTATTTTTATTCTTCACTATTACAGCATACTCCAGTACTAACAACCACAATAGTGAGCATATAGTTTTGCTTGTTTATCAAAGTTTCCATTTCATTTGTTCTTCTAGGTTACATTTCTCAGAACATTATAGCTTATACATTTGTGTAGGCTGTAGTGGGGTAGCCCATAAGGGGTACAACCCAATTAGAATTAGTACTTGTACCCAACTGTTTCATAGTTCATTCATTCCATTCTCACTTCTCGTCATGGTATCGAGCAGGTTCCCGAGTGGGAATACTGCCTAGGGCCCACCACGATTTTTTTTTTTTCCTTCCCTACCCGGAGCGCGCCTAGCTCCTAACCCGAGTAGCGCCTCGAGCCGCCTTAGTGGCCCCTTTTGGCCGCCCTTACTGCCCCTCGAGCCGCCCTCTACGGCCTCGCTTAGGCCCCGCTACGGCCCCGCTTAGGCCCCGTCGGCCCCGCTACGGCCCCGCTTAGGCCCCGCTACGGCCCCGCTACGGCCTCGCTACCGCCCCGTCGGCCCCGCTTAGGCCCCGCTGCGGCCCCGCTACGGCCCCGCTACGGCCCCGTCGGCCCCGCTTAGGCCCCACTACGGCTCCGCTACGGCCCCGTCGGCCCCGCTACGGCCCCGCTTAGGCCCCGACAGCCCCGCTACGGCCCCGCTACGGCCCCGCTACGGCCCCGTCGGCCCCGCTTAGGCCCCGCTACGGCCCCGCTTAGGCCCCGCTACGGCCCCGTCGGCCCCCCTTAGGCCTCGCTACGGCCCCGTCGGCCCCGTCGGCCCCGCTACGGCCCCGCTTAGGCCCCGTCGGCCCCGCTACAGCCCCGCTTAGGCCCCGCTGTGGCCCCGCTACGACCCCACTTCGGCCCCGTCGGCCCCTCTACGGCCCCACTTAGGCCCCACTTCGGCCCCGTCGCCACCGCGGCCCCGCCCACCCTTGCGGCCCGCCGCCACCTGCAACCTCGCCACCACCTGCGACCCCGCCTCCCAGCGCCCGCAACGCCGAGCAGCCGAACCGCCGGCCACCTGAGCCGCCCGACCTCCCGAGCCGCCCAGCAGCCGAGCCGCCCGACAGCCGAGCCACCCAGCACCGTGCAGCCGAGCCGCCCAGCAGCCGAGCCGCCCGACAGCCGAGCCGCCCCGCACCAGCAGCCGAGCCGCCCAGCAGCCGAGCCGCCTAGCAGCCGAGCCGCCCTACAGCCAAGTCGCCCGACAGCCGAGCCGCCGAGCAGCCCGATCGCTCCACCTACCTGGTAAGAGCACAGTCTCTGTCACTCCACTGCCCTGCCTCCTTCTGTTATGGCTTCCCCTAGCGTTCTCACCTTTGATGCTGAGGGTCAGGCAGTGCACTTTGAGGTCTGGGTAGATGATCTGCAGCTTTTCCTGCAGTGCGATAGGGCAGACGGCCTCTCCCTCTTTAACCTCACTTCTGGTGCCTCCCCTGCCCCTGCTGCTGATGCTGACGCCACTGTTCGCTCACAGTGGGCCACACGTGACGCTGCTGCTCGCCTTGCTGTGCGCCGCCACTTACCGACCACTGAGCGTGCACACTTTAGCCAGTACAAGAGTGCTCAGACCTTGTACGACGCTGTAGTTGCACGCTACTCTTCCCCTGCCACTGCTGCACTGAGCCGCCTCATGCTACCGTACCTCTTCCCTGACCTTGCTGCCTTTCCCACTGTTGCTGACCTCAATACGCACCTCCGCACTAGTGGCACTCGCTACCGCACTGCGCTTCCTGCTAAGTTCTGCGCCAAGAACCCCCCCCCCATGTACATCACCCTCTACTACATAGTCACCCGTCTCCCTGACTCTCTCCGTGTAGTCGGGGACCACTTCCTCTCTGTTTGCCCCACCACTCTCACCGTTGACCTCCTCAAGAAGGCCCTCCTAGCGATAGAGAAGAGCATAGTCGCTGTAGGAGCCTCTCGTGGTGACCCTCGCACCCCCGTCTTTGAGGGGTGTTCTCCCTTCCCCCCTCTTGCCCTCTGTTGCCTTTGCTGCTGCGGCCGACCTCGTTGGTTTCGAGTCGGTCGGCGCTGCGTCTCCCCCGAGCGGGAGACGCCGCACCGGCAAGGGCAAGGAGGGCAAGGGCACTGGAGGAGGTGGAGGGGGCGGTGGAGGTGGTGGTGGAGGCGGTGGAGGGAGTGGGGGTGGTGGTGGGAGTGGTGCTGGGGGTGGTGGCGGCGGCGGCAGCAGTGGAGGCGGCGGAGGCGGTGGAGGTGGCGGAGGGAGCGGAGGCGGCGGAGGTAGCGGAGGCGGCGGAGGTAGTGGAGGAGGCGGAGGTGGAGGAGGCGGCGGAGGCAAAGGCGGCGGCGGAGGCGGCGGTGGTGGAGCGAGTCGCGAATCTGCGTTGAGGAGTGGCGCCGGTGGTGGTCAGCGCCAGCAGCAGCAGCGGAGCGGTGTGACCCTGACCCCTCAGCAGCTTCGTGAGTGGTACACTGCACGCCAGTGCGGTGGTGGTTTTGGTCCCTGCTCTTACGTTCTCCGCACTGGTGAGCAGTGCGGGGGTCCACACTCCACCCAGCGCTGCTTTGGTCGCCTGACAGACGCGTGGCGTCGCCAGTTCCCTGAGGCGTCATAGATCCCTCGCTGGGGAGATCTGGCTAAGGCCGGGGGTGCTATCTTTGATCTTGACTTTGACGCTATTCTTGCTGCCATGTATGCTGTTGCTGATAGTGTTGAGGGTGCCTGTTACCTCTGTGTACCGCCTGACCCGGGCATTAAGGCTGCTGCGCTAGGTGCTGGTGAGACTGCTGCTCTAGGTGCTAGTGCGTCTGCTGCCCCAGGTGCCAGTGCGTCTGCCACCCCAGGTGCTGGTAAGTCTGCTCTCTTAGGTACTACGTCGGCTCAGGCCTTCCGCACCTTCACCCTGGACTCGGGTGCGTCCCGCTCCTTCTTTCGAGACCGCACCACTCTTACGCCGCTTAGTCGGCCGGTTGCAGTCTCCCTAGCAGACCCCTCTGGGGGTCCTGTCCTTGCCAGCTTCTCCACTGTCCTTCCGTGCCCTGCAGCCCCCTCTGGCACCCTGTCCGGTCTCTACCTCCCCTCGTTCTCTACGAACTTGGTGAGTGGAGCGGACCTACAAGATCGAGGGGTTGACCAGTTCACTCCTGCGAGTCAGCGAGTGACCCACTGCAGGTGTGCTCGGACAGGCCGACACTTGGCCACGTTCACCCGTCGGCCAGGGTCGAGCCTATACATCCTTACTGCTGAGTCTCCTCCTACTGCTGAGTCTGCCCAGGTAGCTGCGTCGAGTCAGGTGTTTGCTGCGGCGTCTAGGTCTGGTCCTGAGTCTGCCCCCTGCTCGTGTCTGCTCCTCCGACAGAGGCTCCGCTGCAGACTCTACACATGGACGTGTGGGGCCCAGCCCGCGTCAGTGGGCAGGGGAGAGAGCGGTACTTTCTGATGGTCGTTGACGACTACTCGCGTTACACCACAGTCTTTCCCTTGCGCAGCAAGGGTGACGTCACTGAGGTGTTGATCGACTGGATCCGCGCAGCTCGTCTCCAGCTCAGAGAGAGTTTCGGCTCGGACTTTTTTGTTTTGCGTCTGCACTCGGACAGAGGAGGGGAGTTTTCCTCTGCCCGTCTGGGAGCCTTCTGTCGGGCACAGGGTATCCGCCAGACCTTCACGCTTCCGGCCTCTCCACAGCAAAATGGGATTGCTGAGCGCCGCATTGGCATGGTCATGGACGTCGCGCGTACATCCTTGATGCATGCGGCTGCCCCCCATTTTCTGTGGCCGTTTGCGGTTCAGTACGCCGCGCATCAGCTCAACCTTCAGCCCGGGTCTCCTTGCCAGAGACCTGCCTCGCCTTGCGGTGGACAAGGAAGGTTGGCGATGCGTCTGCGTTTCGGGTCTGCGGATCTCGGGCGTTTGTTCGCGACTTGTCTGCGGACAAGCTGTCCCCCCGTGCTGCTCCTTGCGTCTTCCTTGGCTTCCCCCCTGACGCGCCTGGCTGGCAGTTTTACCACCCCACCACGCGCCTTGTTCTGTCCTCCTAGGACGTCACCTTTGAAGAGTCGGTGCCTTACTACCGTCTCTTCCCCTACCGCACTGCGCCCCTCCCCCCGCCGCCGCTCTTCCTTGCGCCAGGTGCTACTCAGGTAGACCCCCTCCCTCCTCAGGGTCCTGCCCCTCCAGGTAGACGCAGTCGAGCCTATCGAGGTAGCTGTAGACTCTGGCGCTGCTAGAGATGCTGAGCCTGCGGGTGCCGGGTCTGCGGGTGCCGGGTCTGGGGGTGCTGAGTCTGGGGGTGCTGAGACTGGAGGTGCTGAGTCTGGGGGTGCGGAGCCCGGGGGTGTTGGGTCTGCTCGTGTGGCCGCCGGCGGTACTTCGTCGAGGCAGGAGCCGCTCTCTCCACAGGAGCTGCGCGTGTGGTTTGCCCGCCGCTGGAGACGTGCTGCTGAGTCTAGGGGTGTTGGCGCTGGTGTTTCTACTGGTGCTGGTGCGTCTGGGGGTGCTGCTGAGGCAGCTAGTGCGGACAATCCGACTGGAGTTGGTGCTGCTGGAGCTGGAGCTGCTGGGGGTGTTGGCGCTGGTGTTTCTACTGGTGCTGGTGCGTCTAGGGGTGCTGCTGAGGCAGCTGGTGCTGAAGTTCCTACTGGAGTTGGTGCTGCTGGAGCTGGAGCTGCTGGGGGTGTTGGCGCTGGCGGTGCTGCTGGCGCTAGTGCTTCTGAGGGTACTGGAGTTGGCGCTGTTGGAGCTGGAGGTTCTGCTGGCGCTGGTGCTACTGCTGGGGGTACTAGTGCCGTACTTGCTGGTTCTAGAGGCGCTGCGCGGCCGAGGCCGTACGTCGTTCCGCTTCTGGAGCAGGTTCTTGGTCTCCCGCCCTCTACTGGTCCTGCTCCTCCCCTAGAGTGTCCACCGCCTGTCCAGTGGCAGTCACAGTTACCGCCCCCCTCCCCTCTACCTGCTCCTTCTCCCTACACTGGTCCTACTAGAGGTCTTGCTGAGCGTCGTGAGCCTGCGTCTCGTCCCGCGTCACCTGTTCGTGCTGCTCGCACTAGTGGTCGTACTGCGCGTCCGCGTCCTCCTGCGGTCCCCGACACACACCAGATGGCACTGCGTCCTTCCACTGCTCCTCTGCGTGTCCCGTTGCCGTCTCCTCCAGAGTCGTCTCTTCCTTCTCTTGCTGACCCGGAGTCTGACTCCCTTCGTGCTGCTAGTCCTTCGGTCACGCGCCTTCTTGCTACTATCGTCACTGACCCTTTCTTTGAGTCTGCTGCTGCGTCTGCTCTTGTTGCTGAGCTTGTCGACTTCGCTGCTCGCTGTCGTCTAGACTACGCTGCCAGTCTTGTTGCTGAGTCTGAGTCTGTCTATCCTCCGTCCGTCGGGGGTGAGTGTGCTCTTAGCACGGACGTCCTTGAGGACAGGCAGGAGGAGTTCCAGTGCTTTGCGGCTGCTTTGCCCCATCTCGTGTCCACGCTAATCACCCCTGAGGGAGACCCGGATGCACTTGACATCCCGACTCCTCGATTGTACGCTGAGGCGATCGAGGGTCCCTACTCCTCTCAGTGGCAGTCGTCCATGGATGCAGAGATGGCTTCCTGGAAGTCCACAGGCACCTACGTCGACGAGGTTCCCCCACCTGGGGCGAACATCGTCAGTGGGATGTGGATCTTCAGGGTGAAGCGGTCGCCGGGCTCTCCGCCTGTCTTCAAGGCGCGTTACGTGGCTCGAGGCTTTAGTCAGTGGCAGGAAGTTGACTACTTTCAGACCTTCTCTCCCACCCCGAAGATGACCACTCTTTGGGGGCTGCTGCACATAGCCACTCAGCGCGACTACGAGCTTCACTCTCTTGACTTCAGCACAACTTTCCTGCAGGGCAGCTTGCACGAGGAGATCTGGCTGCGCCGCCCTCCTGGCTTCACTGGGTCGTTTCCTCCTGGCACCCAGTGGAGCCTCCGGCGGCCAGTCTACGGTCTCCGCCAGGCGCCCCGTGAGTGGCACGACACAGTGAGGACTAAACTTGCGGCTCTTGGGTTTGCTCCTTCTACAGCCGACCCATCGATATTTCTACGTACCGGCACCTCTTTGCCACCGTTCTACATCCTCGTGTACGTCGACGACCTGGTCTTTGCCACTACTGACACTGCTGGACTCGCCCACGTGAAGTCCGAGCTGCAGAAGAGACACACGTGCACAGACCTGGGTGAACTGCGCAGCTACCTTGGCTTGCAGATCACTCGGGACAGAGCACAGTGCACCATTACCCTGACTCAGTCACACATGGTGCAGCAGTTCCTTCAGCGCTTCGGCTTCACGTACTCCTCGCCTCATGCCACTCCTCTGTCTACTCGCCACTCGCTCTCAGCTCAGCCTTCGGATGAGTCCGTAGAGTCGAGTGGCCCGTACCCAGAGCTTGTTGGCTGCCTCATGTACCTGATGACCTGCACTCGACCTGACCTTGCATACCCTCTTAGCATCTTGGCACGCTATGTTGCTCCTGGGAGACACCGACCAGAGCACATGGCTGCAGCGAAGAGGGTGTTGCGCTACGTGTGCAGTACGTCGGGCATGGGGCTAGTGCTTGGAGGGCGACGACGAGTAGTCCTCACAGGTCACGCTGACGCTACTTGGGCTGACGACCACGCTACGCAGCGGTCGTCACAGGGTTACATCTTCAGCCTTGGCTCCGGCTCTGTTTCATGGCGGTCTACCCGCTCGTCTTCTGTTCTCGGCTCCAGCTGTGAGGCTGAGATCTACGCAGGGGCCATGACTGCACAGGAGCTACGCTGGCTCACCTACCTGCTGACTGACCTAGGAGAGCCGCCTCGTTCTCCTCCAGTTCTGTACGTAGACAACAAGGCCATGTTGGCCTTGTGTCAGGAGCACAGACTGGAGCACAGAACGAAACACATTGCTCTCGACTACTTCCTGTCTCGTGAGCTGCAGCAGCATGGTCAGCTGCGCCTTGCTTACGTGGCCTCTTAGGCCAACACTGCTGATATCTTCACCAAGGCCCTTTCGCCTTGTGATCATCAGCGCTTCTGTACTGTGCTAGGTCTTGTGCCTACCTGGCCTCACTTGCTCACTTCTTGATCTTGTTTGTACTGTCTTCTTTCTATACCTGCCCTTGCTTGTTTTACCTTTATATATATGACCTTGCATGTGAACTGGCCTTGTGGCCTTACTCTTGTGCTTGGACTGTGTGGTGACTTTGTGATCCACCCTGAGCTTGCTTTGCTTTGCTTGACTGGTCTTGTGACCACTTGTTCTCCCCCACTTTGCCTATGGGGGTGTGTCAGAACATTATAGCTTATACATTTGTGTAGGCTGTAGTGGGGTAGCCCATAAGGGGTACAACCCAATTAGGGTTAGTAGTTGTACCCAACTGTTTCATAGTTCATCCTTTCCATTCTCACTTCTCGTCATGCTTCACAGAAACTGCTCTAAAAAATTTGTGCGCAAACAAATAAAATAAATGGTATATTTATTAATTTTCCATTTTAAAAATAAAAGTTGGTGTTGCGTTGGTTGGGTAGTTGTAGTTATGTGGAGGATCCAAGGTCGATACCCAACTGTTTCATAGTTCATTCATTCCATTCTCACTTCTCGTCAACATTCGTTTTCTAACTTGCACAGTTTGCAGGGCTCCCTAAGCCGTGCATTATGCGTAGTGTATTACTTTTGCCGAAACTGTACGCTCTTGTACTGTTAAAATTTGTATGCCCTGTAAGATCAACGATTTAGAATATATTATTTCAATTATTACCAGAAACACACACCAATATACCAAAATGGCCAGCCAATGAAATTCGATGCGGCACACCCCATTTCGTGCCGGATTGGCCCACGTAGCACGTTTATGAGCGTCGATATTTTCAAAATCCGACGGTTGACGTTAGCATACAAGAACTGCCACGTCACCCTGTTTCAGTTTCATCTAGCGTACATTGTCTTGAGAAACTGAACGAGAATGGAATGACTAAGGGAAAGTTGGGTACAAGTGCAAACCCTAGAAAGCTGTACCCCATATGTGCTACCCCACTATAGCCTACAATAGCTATGTCATATAAATCAAACACACCCCCATACGCAAAGTGGGGGAGAACAAGGGGTCACAAGTCCAGTCAAGAAAAGCAAAGCAAGCTCAGGGTGGATCACAAAGTCACCACACATTCCGAGCACAAGTTCAAGGCCACAAGGCCAGTTCACATGCAGAATTACATATATATATATAAGGCTAGACAAGCAAGAGCAGGTGTATATATATATATGCAACAGTACAAACAAGGTTAAGGGGTGAGCAAGTGAGGCAAGGTAGGCACAAGACCCAGCTGAGTACAGAAGCGCTGATGATCACAAGGTGCAAGTGCCTTGGTGAAGATATCAGCAGTGTTGGCCTCAGAGGCCACGTACGCAAGGCGCAGGAGACCACGCTGCTGTAGCTCACGAGCAAGGAAGTAGCGGAGAGCAATGTGCTTCGTTCTGTGCTCCAGTCTCTGCTCTCAACACAAGGCCAGCATGGCCTTGTTGTCTACGTACAGCACTGGAGGAGAACGAGGCGGCTCTCCGAGGTGAGTCAGCAGGTAGGTGAGCCAGCGAAGCTCCTGTGCAGCCATGGCCCCGGCGTAGATCTCAGCCTCACAACTGGAGCCGAGAACAGAAGACGAGCGAGTAGCCCGCCACGAAACAGAGCCGGAACCAAGGCTGAAGGTGTAACCCTGTGACGACCGCTGCGTAGCCTGGTCATCAGCCCAAGAAGGGTCTGCGTGCCCTGTGAGGACCACTGGACTCTGCCCTCCAAGCACAAGCCCCACGCCCGACGTACTGCACAAGTAGCGCAACACCCTCTTCGCTGCAGCCATGTGCTCCGGTCTGTGTCTCCCAGGAGCAACATAGTGTGCGAGAATGCTAAGAGGGTATGCAAGGTCAGGTCGTGTGCAGGTCATCAGGTACATGAGGCAGCCAACAAGCTCTGGGTACGGGCCACTCGACTCTACGGACTCATCCGAAGGCAAAGCTGAGAGCGAGTGGCGAGTAGGCAGAGGAGTGGCCTGAGGCGAGGAGTACGTGAAGCCGAAGCACTGAAGGACCTGCTGCACCATGTGTGACTGAGTCAGGGTAATGGTGCGCTGTGCTCTGTCCCGGGTGATCTGCAAGCCAAGGTAGCTGCGCAGTTCACCCAGGTCTGTGCACGTGTGTCTCTTCTGCAGCTCGGACTTCACGTGGGCGAGTCCAGCAGTGTCAGCTGTGGCAAAGACCAAGTCGTTGACGTACACGAGGATGTAGAACGGCGGCAAAGAAGTGTCGGTGCGCAGAAACAGCGACGGGTCGGCAGAAGAGGGAGCAAACCCAAGAGCCGCAAGTGTAGTCCTCACTGTGTCGTGCCACTCACGGGGCGCCTGGCGGAAACCGTAGTCTGGCCGCCGGAGGCTCCACTGGGTGCCAGGAGGAAAAGACCCAGTGAAGCCAGGTGGGCGACGCAGCCAGATCTCCTCGTGCAGGCTGCCCTGCAAGAAAGCGGTGCTGAAGTCAAGAGAGTGCAGCTCGTAGTTGCGGTGAGCAGCTATGTGCAGCAGCACCCGAAGAGTGGTCATCTTCGGGGTGGGAGAGAAGGTCTGAAAGTAGTCAACTCCCTGCCGCTGACTGAAGCCACGAGCCACGTAAGGCGCCTTGAAGACAGGTGGAGAACCCGGCGGCCGCTTCACCCTGAAAATCCACATGCCACTAACGATGTTCGTCCCAGGCGGGGGAACCTCGTCAACGTAGGTGCCTATGGACTTCCAGGAAGCCATCTCTGTGTCCATAGCTGCCTGCCACTGAGAGGAGTAGGGACCCTCTATCGCCTCCACGTAAGAGCGCGGAGTCGGGATGTCAAGTGCATCCGGGTCTCCCTCAGGGGTAAGCAGTACAGACACGAGATGAGGTGAAGCAGCAGCCAGACACTTGAACTCCTCCTGCCTGTCCTCAAGGACGTCCGTGCCAAGGACACACTCACCCTCGACGGACGTAGGACAAACAGACTAAGACTCAGCGACAAGACTAGCAGCGTAGTCTAGACGACAACGAGCAGCAAATTCGACGAGCTCATCAACTAGGGCAGACGCAGTAGTGGACTCAAAGGAAGGGTCAGTGACGACAGTAGCAAGGAGACGCATGACAGTAGGACTGGCAGCACGAAGAGAGTCTGACTCCGGGTCGGCAAGAGCAGTTGCTGCGGAGCCGCCGTATCGCCGAGCCGCCCGAGCCGCCCGAGCCGCCGAGTTGCCGAGCCGCCGAGCCGTCGAGCCGCCCGAGCCGCCCTGTCCGGTAAGAGCAGCGCCTCTATCACTGCACTGCCCTCACCCTATTGTTCATGCTGCTAGTCTACCGCTGTCATGGCTACCCCTAGTGTCCTCGCTTTTGACGCTGAGGGTCGAACCATTGACTTTGAGGGGTATTCCCCCTCCCCCCTTTTGCCCTCTGTTGCCTCTGCTGCTGCGGCCGACCTCGTTGGTTTCGAGTCGGTCGGCGCTGCGTCTGGCTCGAGCGGGAGAAGCCGCACCGGCAAGGACAAGGGAGGCAAGGGTGCTGGAGGGGCTGGCGGGGGTGGCGGAGGTGGTAGCGGAGGTAGTGGAGGGGGTGGGGGTGGTGGTGGGAGTGGTGGCGGGGGTGGAGGTGTCGGTGGCGGCAATGGAGGCGGAGGCGGCGGCGGCAGTGGCGGTGGGAGCGGAGGTGGCGAAGGTGGCGGCGGTGGAGGAGGCGGCGGCGGAGGAGGTGGAGCTGGTCGGGGTGGCGCTGCGCAGAGGGTCGGCTCCGGTGGTGGTCAGCGCCAGCAGCAACAGCAGCGCACTCGTGACATCCCCCCCCCCTTCAGCAGCTCCGTGAGTGGTACGCTGCACGCCAGCGGGGTGGGCGTACTGGTCCGTGCACCTACGTCCTACGCACCGGCGACCGCGCGGGTGAGTAGTGCGGGGGTGCGCACTCCACCCATCGCTGCTTTGGCCGCCTGACGGACGCTTGGCGTCACCAGATCCCTGAGGCCACTGAGATCCCCCGCTGGGGCGAGCTGTCTAGGGCGGGAGTAGCTGTCTTTGACCTTGACTTTGATGCTCTTCTTGTTGCCATGTATGCTGTGACAATTAGTGATGAGGGTGACTGTTACCGGTGTTTTCCGCCCGACCAGAGCATTGAGACTGCTACTCTAGGTACCGGTGAGGCTACTGCTCTAGGTGCTAGCGAGGCTGCTGCTCTAGGTGCTCGTGCGTCTGCTCCTTCAGGTGCTGGTGAGTCTGCTCTCTCAGGTACTGCATCGGCTTCGGCCTCCCACACCTTCAACCTTGACTCGGGGGCTTCTCGCTCCTTCTTTTGAGACCGCACCACACTCACACCGCTTGGCCGGCCAGTTGCAGTCTCTCTGGCAGACCCCTTTGGGGGTCCTGTCCTTGCTCACTTCTCCACTCTCCTCCCGTGTCCGGCGGCCCCCTCTGGCACCCTGTCTGGTCTTTACCTCCCCTCGTTCATTACAAACTTGGTGAGTGGTGCTGACCTACAGGATGCGGGGGTTCACCAGTTCACTCCTGCGAGTCAGCGGGTGACCCACCGCACGGACGCTCGGACAGGCCGACACCTGGCCACATTTACGCGTCGGCCGGGGTCGAGCCTGTACACACTGACCATTGCGTCTCCTCCAGACACTACGTCTGGTCAGGTAGCTGCGTCGGGTCAGGTGTTTGCTGCAGCGTCCAGGTCTGGTCCTGAGTCTGCCCCCTGCTCGTGTCGCCTCCTGTCTCACGAGACTCTCCTCTAGCACCACCGCCTTGGTCACCCCTCCCTGCTTCGTCTCCGAGGCATGGCCTCCCGTGTCCTTGTCTCTGGTCTTCCCCGGTCCCTCCCTCCCCTTCCTCCGGGGCCTGGCCCTACCTGCGTCCCCTGTGTCAAGGGGCGGCAGCGGGCTGCACCTCACTCCTCCCAGTTTCCTCCGACAGAGGCCCTGCTGCAGACGCTTTACATGGACGTGTGGGGCCCGGCCCGCGTCCGTGGACAGGGTCACGAGCGCTACTTCCTGCTGCTGGTTGACGACTACTCGCGTTACACCACAGTCTTCCCCTTGCGCAGCAAGGGTGATGTCACTGAGGTGTTGATCGACTGGATCCGCGCAGCTCGTCTCCAGCTCAGGCAGAGCTTCGGCTCGGAGTTTCCTGTTCTGCGTCTGCACTCTGACAGAGGCGGAGAGTTCTCCTCTGGCCCTCTGCGAGCCTACTATCGTGCACGAGGCATCCGCCAGACCTTCATGCTTCCGGACTCTCCACAGCAAAATGGGATTGCTGAGCGCCGCATTGGCATGGTCATGGACGTCGCCCGTACGTCCATGATGCATGCGGCTGCCCCCCATTTTCTATGGCCGTTGGCGGTTCGGTACGCGGCGCATCAGATCAACCTTCAGCCCAGGGTGTCCATGCCGGAGACCTGCCCAGCTTTTCTGTGGACGGGGAAGGTTGGCGTTGCGTCTGCGTTCCGTGTCTAGGGATCTCAGGCGTTTGTCCGCGACTTGTCTGCGGACAAGCTGTCCCCTCGTGCTGCTCCTTGCGTCTTCCTTGGCTTCCCCCCTCCTCCATCTCACTCCCTGCCCACATCCTTCCCCCCTCCCCTGTCCCTTATACAAACAGATTCTCATTCTCGCCCCTGGGGAACAGGGCGTGGGAAGCCGGGGCACAGGGAAGAGGGGCAGCGAGGGAGAGGCAGTAGAGACCACTCTTGGCATGGGTGGAGAGGGGCGCGGAGAGGTGGGAGGCGGCAGCAGCGGAAGAAAAGGGAGCGCGCGACGCATAGGGTGTCCTGGTGTCAGTAGTGGCGATGTGAGTTCCAGCCGCAGTTGTCTCAGTGCTAGTGTTCGCAGCGGTTCCAGTAGTCATAGTGTTGCTTGCAGCAGTACCGAAGCAGCTTGTAGCAAGGCAGTGCAGGAGGCCGCACATCCCTGTGGACGAAACGGCAGGCGAGACTCGCCCACTGCCGTGCCTCATCAGCAGCAGCAGGCGCCACAGGCCGACTTTGAGTCGAACCGAAAGGAGAAGGTTCGAGGGTTTTCGCCCTCTTCCACGCACCATCATCATCGGCAGCAGCAGCAGCAGCAGCAGCAAGCAACGCGGGCTGCCCAGCACACACTGATGGCTCACCAGCAGGCTGGCAGCAGGCAACCAGCTAGCAGCGCGTTTGGATTCAGGGAGAGAGATTCAGAGGGGATAGAGAGAGGTGGGGAGCAGTTCAGAGCGCACGTGTGGGCGTGCTTTGTGATGAGCACGGCGAGTACATCCTTTACCTGTCAGTCACCCGCCTCCCTCCCTCCCTCCCTGGCCGCGTTTTGCCCTCGCTCCCTGCCTGCCTGCCTGCCTGCCAGCCTACCTGCCTGCCTGCCTCCTCCTCCTCCTTCTCCTCCTCCTCCTCCTCCTCCTCCTCCTCCTCCTCCTCCTCCTCCTCCTCCTCCTCCTCCTCCCACCCAGGCTTTCTAATTTCAGGGACTTGCCTTGGAATCGCCTTGCTTTGCTCTGCCTTCAGTGTTGCCCACCTAGAGTAACACAACACAACACAACACTGCGATGTGCGAAACTCGGATGACGATTATTCGCGAAATGCCTGGTCGAGATTTGCAAGTTGGAACGCAGAACGCCGACGGGCTAAGCAATTTTTGAACATGTCAATCGAACGGCCAGCCGTCAGCCGATTAGCTACTACTTCTGTGATTGTTTCTGCGACTTTTTTACCCATATAATTCGGCTGTTGGTCTCAATAATTTTTTCTCATCGTCGCATATCGCCCCACTGCTGAACTTGATTGGAAGCTGCTAAGGAAAAGCGAAGGGTGGCACCACGTTGCGCCATTGATTTGTGATTCGCTAACGACGACGCATTATATTACCACCCCTCCAATTATTTTGTCCCTGCGATTCACTCGAGTCTAGCACCGCCAGTCAATACCATCGCGCGCATTGCGGTATTTTCAAGATTCAGAGTCACTCGATCCAAGCCCGTACTATTATCGAGTGACTCTGAATCTTGACTATCGCGGTCCTGTAATTATATGTGACCGATGGCTGCAGAGCCAACGGCGCGCTCTGTAATTATATGTGCCTCATTGGATCCGAAGCGCTCCTACAATAATATCATGTGGCACATTTCGTGACGAAGCGAAATAACATAAGAAGCGCGCGAAGCGCGAAGCGCACGGGGCGGCTGCCATGCTGAATTTCGATCGTAAGATCGCAACATAACTCGCAACATAAGTCTCAGTTCCAGCTTTGGAAAGCAACGCTACTATTCTTCGCATCCCTATCAGTATTACTCAACACCCCTGACTCCCACGTGACTCCCACATGACTCCCACGTGACTCCCACGTGACTCCCACGTGACAGCACACAGCTCCTCTATTCCGCATTTGCGCCTCTGTCTGCGCCTCTGTGTGCGCCTCTGTGTGCGCCTCTGTTTGCGCCACTTTCACTCTTCCATCGTCTCTCCCGCGGGATCCACGCCGTCATCATCATCATGGGGTCGATGCGCGCCTCTCCTGCCCAACTCCTGCTGCTCGCCCTAGCCCTCATAGCCGGTCAGTCCGCTGCTCTCTCAGTACATTCTGACTCATGGCTATAACAACTTCGACTTGTGGCCATCCCTTGCCCTTAAGCCTTTCTCCCTGTTCCCTCCTCTTTTTCTCGCTTCGTTTTCCGCACCCTCAGGCTCTTCTTTTCCCCCTCTGCCCTCTCATATCTGCTCTCTCTCTTCTCCGCACGCCCTCTCCATTGTCCTCTGCAGCAGCTCACATAATGAAGGCAGCGAATGGCGACGACTCAGTGAAAAGCATCATTACACACCGTAGCCTGCTGAGAAGCACGAAGCTGAAAGGAGCGTTTGGGGAAGGCACAGAGGCGGAGCCAGCGAGCAGGAAGGGCAATGCGCGGATTGCGCTAGAGACCACCACCACCACAGGCAGCACCGGCAGCATTGGAAGCACCACCGGCAGCACCAGTGGTACGTTCAGAGGGCGTGATTCTGAAGGGCGTGATTCTGAAGGGCGTGATTCCGAAGGGCGAGATTCTCAACAGCGTGATTCTCAAAAACGTGATTCTCAACAGGGTGATTCTGAACAGCGTGATTCTAAAAAACGTGATTCTCAAGAACGTGATTTACGCTTCCTTCCTCTGAAGGGCAATGCCTCTTCAGTCCACCGCCCCCTTGCCTCTGTCACGCACACAGCCTTGCCTCTATCACGCACACAGCCTTGCCTCTGTCACACACACAGCCTTGCCTCTGTCACGCACACAGCCTGCCATTACGATGCCCTTAAGTCGTCCATAAGCATTCATACCTAAGCCTGTAAAAGAATATTCGTATTCGGTAACTATTCGATATTCGCTTCGAATACCGCAATTCGTAAGAATAGAATACGACGGAGTATTCGTCAATATTCGCTTCAGAGGTATTCGTAGAACAGGAATACCGGGTCAAGAATATTCGGGGTATTCGGTACTATTCGCTATTAGGACATTATTGCCCCTCAATACTTGACCATGCATTTTACATCGATTTTTGAAGGGAACGGTGATACTGCCAAGTTTGACGGTTAATTTCTGCATCACCCGTCTTTTACATAAGTTGCGACATCATGAAAGACATCATAAAATGTGTACAGTTGTATGTTTTTTAATTATATGACATGAAATGTTTGAGAGACTATACAGTTTCTTTTTTAATGCAGTGTGTATTTATATATCACAAAGTCATGGTAACCGCGCAACAGCACCCACACATTTTTAACGGATTTCTGGCCGTTTGCCGCCCTGCCGAAAATTGGCGGTTTCCTGCTATGCGGCGGCTGTTGTTGACGACGACTCAGAGGGCCTTCCTGGGATGGGGCCCCAACCGACGTGCCACCAGCAACAGTGCACGGGGGGGGGGGGGGGGGGGAGTATGTGGACATCACACGATTTGGAAGGTCATGTCAGAACGATTTTAGCGCTAGACTGTCACGGAACCCGGTCGTGACTCGTGGGTAGTTGTCGCACGTGAAAAAAATCAATCAAGAACGCGCACAAATTTTTGAAACATTATCTCCCTAAAATTACGGAAGTTCCCTCACAGTACGGGAGTAGGGGGCCGTTGAAAAATGACGCAATTATATTCGAATTGGACGCTGTTACGTGGTTGCGCCAATTGAAGAATCGACTCTCGCCTTAAGCGAAGAGAAACATTGGCGCAAATATCTAGGGGTGCTTTCGCGGACTGACAGCAGTGCAAATTTCATGCGAGGTTACTTCGAAAAAACAAACGGTAAGTCTCCCGAGTCAATGGCGCGGAATTCTTGAAGTGTCCGTTTTTTTTTTTGAAAATATTCCCCGCGTTGCAGGTGCACGTCCCGCGTGCACCTTGAAATTTTCAGTGCTAATGTTCTGCGCCACTTACTATAAACACAGTTTAACTTCAGACTTGAATCCAGAGTTCTCAAAGAGTTTATCAAATCTGAAAACGCTGGACGCTCTTAACATTCCTAAAACGACGCAAGTTACGATGGCGCCCGTCGATGCAACAATGCAGTCTAACATCCATGACGACGCTTTTGCAGTAAATCCGCCTGCTGAGCAAGGATCGGCCACCGTCCCGTCGAACTCAGATAAGCGTGTACGATCCGTAACCTGCTCCGCTCCCAACAATGAAGACGGGACAACGCCAGAGTCCAAAAAAAGGGCGAAGACAGCTCCTTGCTGGCAAGTTTTTGAAGCTGAAGGTAGTGAAACGGCTCGATGTCTTCTGTGTCCAACAAGACAAATCTTCAAAGTTCCTAAGGGTTCAACTACATCTGGTATGAAGAATCATTTGAAAACCCAACACCCTATTCGCCATGCTGAGTTGTACCCTCACGAATCTTCATCTGGCCTTCTGAGCATTGAAAAGTGCATTTCACGAGGCACGCACTCGGATGCGGAAAATCGTCGCCGACTGGTACGTATATTCTCCAAGGGCGTCATTTCTTTCTCCTTTATCGAGTCCGCTGAATTGAAAAATTATTTGCAGTGGCTGGAGCGACAAGTCGAAGTCCCTTGTCGTGTCACTATCGCAACTGACATCATGAAAGCCCACGAAGATCTCCGCGCAAAGCTAAAGAAGCGACTTGGTGCCTTGTCTTCGAAAATTTCCTTTACGTGTGACCTGTGGACAGCACCCAACATGGATCCTTACATAGCCATTGCTGCACACTGGATGGACGAAAACTTTGAAAGTAAGTCGATTTTGTTAGATTTTCGGCGTCTGGGAGGACAACACACTGGAGAGGCAATCAAGGAGGCCTTCATTGATTCTGTCTACACACAATGGGAATTGCAAGACAAGGTAATGGGGGTCACATTTGACAATGCTTCTACAAATGAGAAGTTCCTGTCGCTGCTTGCAGGGGAAAAAGGATTCTGCAAGGACAGGCACTTTATGTGCTTTTCTCATGTCCTGCACCTCGCTGCAGAATGCTTTCTGAAGGCGCCTCGTGTTGATCGAGCGCTAGCGAAAATCCGGGGACTTGCAGTTTACCTCGGTGGCTCATCCCAGCGCAAGGAGAAGTTCTCAAACATCTGCCTGGAGAAAAAAATTAAGGACAAAATATCGCTTAAGCAAGATACCCCAACCAGATGGGGCAGTGCTTACGCCATGGTGGACCGCGCCAAGGATTTGAAGCCTGCCATATCTGCGTACATGAAGGAGGTGCCGGATGAGGTTTTTGAGAAGCTAAGAATGAGGGAAGAAGAGTGGGAATCTCTTGACCAGGTGCACTCAATTCTGGCTCCATTGCATGAGATCACTACCATTTTGGAAGCATCATCATATGCAACTGTTTCTCTCTGCATCCCTCTCATGAATAAACTCATGGATATTCTTGAGCGTGGTGTGGAAAGGGAAGAAGACTTCAGCGATGCTTGTGCAGCTGGACTTGAGAAACTGGAGAAATACTACAACAAGACGTCGGAGGAGTACACCATTGCAACAATTCTGGACCCTCGTTTCAACCTGAGCTACTATACCGCCGAGGCACAGAACAAGGGCCACGTCAATGAGGCCACGGTTTGCCGAACCATCACGAAGGCGTTTCTGCAGTACAAGGAAAAGTATGATGCAACGAAGGAGAAGACAGGAGCTCACACTGCAGCAACAGCCAGCAACAAGAAGCCGACATCCATACTAGGAGGGTTGTTTCGACAGGCTGGTGCAAAGAGAAAAGACAAAGCAGACAAGCAGCTCGCGAAGTATCTTGCTGAAGAAGGGCCTGAAGTTCCTACGGGAAAAATGGCCACGTTCAAGGAGTGGTGGGTGAGTCACGAAAGGTATTACCCAATCGTGGCCAAGATGGCGAGAGACTATCTCGAAATGCCTGGAACCTCTGCAGACTCAGAGTGCTCGTTTTCATTAGCCCGACAAATGATTACCGATTTCAGGCACACCTTGAATCCTGAAACGGTTAGGGCTTGTATGTGTTTGAGATCGTGGCATGCTCTGGAGGACTCGGAAGTTCAGAAATGATGAAAGTTTTTGATTCACTGATAGTCAATATTACATCAGAAGGAAGCGCATACGAACATCTATCACAAAATTGTCAGATTTATATGACATAGTTGTTGTAGGCTATAGTGGGGTAGCACATATGAGGTACGACTTTCTAGGGTTTGTACTTGTACCCAACTTTCCCTTAGTCAATTCATTCTCGTTCATTTTCTCATGGTATCGAGCAGGCTCCCCTATGGGAACTGTTCCTAGGGCCCACCACCTTTTTTTTCCTCCCCGAAGCGCGCTCTACTCTCCCCGAGTCGCGCTCCCCTCTTTCAACCCTGTTGCGCCGCCTTAGCGGCCCCGTCGCGTCGCGCTTGCGGCCCCGTCGCGTCGCCCTCGCGGCCCCGTCATGTCGCGCCGCCCTAGCGGCCGCGTCGCGTCGCCTTCGCGGCCCCGATCCGCCGCCCTCGCGGCTCCGTCGCGTCGCGCTCCGTCGCGTCGCGCCGCCCTCGCGACCCGTTCGCGCCGCCCTCGCGGCCCTTTCGTGCCGCCCTCGCGGCCTCTTCAAGCCGCCCTCGCGACCCCCCTCCTAGCCGCCCTAGCGGCCCCGTCGCCTACCCCTGCGGCCCCGGCGCCGCCCTTCCTGGCCCCGGCGCCGCCCTTCCCGGCCCTGGCGCCGCCTCTGCTGGCCCCGTCGCCTACCCTGCGGCCCCGACGCTACCCTTCCCGGCCCCGGCGCCACCTCTACCGGCCTCGCCACCGTCCCCACGCGGCCCCGCCGTCACCACCGAGCCGCCGGCGCCGCCGAGCTACTGCCGAGCCGCCCGAGCCACCCGAGCCGCCCAAGCCGCCGCGCCACCTGAGCCGCCCGAGCCGCCGGGTCGCCGAGCTGCCGAGCCGCCGTACCGCCGAGTCGCCCGAGCCGCCAGAGCCGTCGAGTCGCCGAGCTGCATTTCCTGCCGAGCCGCCGAACCGCCCGAGCTGCCCTGTCCGGTAAGAGCAGCGCCTCTATCACTACACTGCCTTGGTCACCCCTCCCTGCTTCGTCTCCGAGGCATGGCCTCCCGTGTCCTTGTCTCTGGTCTTCCCCGGTCCCTCCCTCCCCTTCCCCCGGGGCCTGCCCCTGCCTGCGTCCCCTGCGTCGAGGGGCGGCAGCGTGCTGCCCCTCACTCCTCCCAGTTTCCTCCGACAGAGGCCCCGCTGCAGACGCTTCACATGGACGTGTGGGGCCCAGCACGCGTCCGTGGACAGGGTCACGAGCGCTACTTCCTGCTGGTGGTTGACGACTACTCGCGTTACACCACAGTCTTCCCCTTGCGCAGCAAGGGTGATGTCACTGAGGTGTTGATCGACTGGATCCGCGCAGCTCGTCTCCAGCTCAGGCAGAGCTTCGGCTCGGAGTTTCCTGTTCTGCGTCTGCACTCTGACAGAGGCGGAGAGTTCTCCTCTGGCCTTCTGCGAGCCTACTGTCGTGCACGAGGCATCCGCCAGACCTTCACGCTTCCGGACTCTCCACAGCAAAATGGGATTGCTGAGCGCCGCATTGGCATGGTCATGGACGTCGCCCGTACGTCCATGATGCATGCGGCTGCCCCCCATTTTCTATGGCCGTTGGCGGTTCGGTACGCGGCGCATCAGATCAACCTTCAGCCCAGGGTGTCCATGCCGGAGACTTGCCCAGCTTTTCTGTGGACGGGGAAGGTTGGCGATGCGTCTGCGTTCCGTGTCTGGGGATCTCGGGCGTTTGTCCGCGACTTGTCTGCGAACAAGCTGTCCCCTCGTGCTGCTCCTTGCGTCTTCCTTGGCTTCCCCCCTGACGCGCCATGGTGGCAGTTTTACCACCCCACCTCTCGCCGTGCTCTGTCCTCCCAGGACGTCACGTTTGACGAGTCGGTCCCCTACTACCGCCTCTTCCCCTACTGCACTCTGTCCCTCCCCCCGCCACCGCTCTTCCTAGTGCCCGGCGCTGGAGGCGTACTGCTGGAGCTGGAGGTTCTTCGGCTGCTGAGGGTGCTGGTGCCGCGGGTCCCGGAGGTGCTTGTACTGGGAGTACTGGAGCTGCTGGGCCAGCGGGTACGACTGGAGCTGGAGTTGCTGAGGGTGTTGGCGCTGAGGGCTACTGGTGTCGGTCCTGGAGGCGGTCCTTCTGGGGGTGCTACTGGTGCTGCTGGAGGTACTAAAGCTGGAGGTGCTGCTGGCGCTGGTGCTGCCGCTGGGGGTACTGGTGCTGTCCCTGCTGTGTGTGGAGTCGCCGCGCGGCCTCGGCCGTACTTCGTTCCGCTCCTTCAGCAGGTTCTTGGTCTCCCGCCTTCTACTGGTCCTCCTCCTCCCTTAGAGTGTCCACAGCCTATCCCGTCACAGTTACAGTTACAGCCGGCCTCCCCACTGCGTGCTCCTTCTCCCTACACTGGTCCTATTGGAGGTCTTGCTGAGCGTCGTGAGCCTGCGTCTTGCCCTGCGTCGCGTGTCCGTCCTGCTCGCACTAGTGGTCGTGGTTCGCGTCAGCGTCCTCCTCCTGTCCCTGGCACGCACCGGATGTCTCTACGTCCGTCCACTGCTCCTCTGCGTGCCCCTTTGCCTTCTCCTCCTGAGTCCTTTCTTCCTGCTCTGATACCATGAGAAACTGAACGAGAATGGAATGACTAAGGGAAAGTTGGGTACAAGTGCAAACCCTAGAAAGTTGTACCCCATATGTGCTACCCCACTATAGCCTACAGTAGCTATGTCATATTAATCTGACATTTCTGCCACGTGGCGTTGTCTTGACACTTTCGCATAGGTTGCTCAAGAGTGACGTTTTTCACCCCCCTAGTTGCTTTACTGTATACCACACAATTGCATCAAAGTGTACAGTTTGTGCCCGTAAGGTGATGGGAAAGTCACTTCGCAAGTGACTGACGCTACCACTGTTTACGAGTTAGACTTTTTTATTGCGGGGAAAATGCAACCCAAAAGTTACGGTACATATACTTTTAAGTATTTTTTCGCACCTCCCTTTTTCGCGGTGCTCTTCTTTCTCCGTTCTACTCTCACATCTGTGCTCTAATATCCGCTCTCTCATATCCGCTCTCTCCTCACCGCACACCCTCTCCCTTGTCCTCTATAGCAGCTCAGATGATGCAGGCAGCGAATGGCGACGACTCGGTGAAAAGCATCATGACACACCTTAGTATGTTGTGAACTATGCTGAAAGGCGCGTATGGGGAAGGCGCAGAGGTGGAGCTAGCAAGCAGGAAGGTCAATGCGCGCCGGATTCCGATCAGCACCACCGGCAGCACCACCGCTGGCAGCACCCCTGCTGACAAAACTCCCGCTGACACCCCTGCTGATACCCCTGCTAATATCCCTGCTGATATCCCTGCTGATACGCCTGCTGATACCCCTGCTGACACCTCTGCTGACACCCCTGCTGACGGCACCAGCACCACCACTGGAAGCGGTGGCTTTAGTGGCAGCACTAGCAGCAGTGGCAGCACCGCCAGGACTGGCAGCACTGGCAGCAGTGGCATCATCACCGTCGGCAGCACCACCACTGGCGGCACCACTGGCAGCACCGGCACCACCAATGGTAGGTTCAGAGGACATGATTGTGAAGGGCGTGATTGTGAAGTTCGTGATTGTGAAGGGCATGATAGTGAAGGGCTTGATTCACTCTGGCTTCCTCCGAAGGGCGATTTCCCTTTTGGCATGTCTCAATCCACTGACCATGCCTCTTGCCTCTGCCTCTGCCATGCAACGTTCCCATTTCCTGCCTCGCGGCATGCCTCAGTCCACCGCAATGCCCTCTTGCCTCTGTCTCTGTCATGCACACACTGTTTTGAGACGGCTCAAAACACCACTTCATCATTTGGCTTCCTCTGAAGGGAGATTTTCCTTTTGGCGTGTCTCAGCTCATCGCAACGCCCTCTTGCCCCTGTCATGCCCATACTGCCTACGTCCTTCCGACGCCCACCTCTTTCTGCTGCCTACGTCCTTTTGACGCCTATGTCTCTGTCGCTATCCACAGCAACGTCATCTTGCCTTTTGCCGTATCTCAGTCCCTTTTCGCTGTCAAGCACACATTGCCTATGTCGTTCCGATGCCCTTATGGCGACTATAAGCATTCATATCTTCGTCTGTTGCCCCATTCTCCTCGCCTCTGCTGCAGAATATTGAGTCGACTCAGAATGGCGCCAGAATGAGACTTTTGAGTCAGCTTGCGCTTATGGCGACCCAGCTAAGAACCAGCCAGGTTGCATTTCATTGTTACATGCCTCAGAGAGTTGCTTGTTTGGGATTTTTAGTTGGGGGTGAGGGAAGGGGGGGGGGGGAGGGTGGGTGGGGGGTTGTATGTGTTTAGTATCAATAGTTGTAACTGCACTTTGTGATGGCTCAGACTTGTAATATTGCAAGTTCTCTGGAAGTTATAATCAGGCTGGTTTTTCGAAATGTTAGCCCCCGTTTCTTTCCATTTTGTTTGTTAATAATCACGCATATATTAATTAAGATTATGACATGTGTTCGTGCTTCCAAGCTAGTGATACTGTTGACAAAATTAGAAGGAAGAAAGAGGAATGAACTAGCAGAAATGGGGATACAAATAGCAAACCCTAGAAGGGTTGTACTCGCTATAGAGCACCCCACTACAGGCTAGAACATAAGAATAATATTCTGACACACCCCCATAGCCAAAGTGGGGTGTAATTAGCAGAGCAGGCAAAACAGTACTGGCTCAGGGTGGATCACAATGTCACCACGCATTCTGAGCACAAGGTCAAGAAGAAATAGTTCAAAGTTAACAATTATGAGCAAAGCTAGCAGTGGTCACAACGGGCAAGTGAGGAGGAGGAGGGAGAGTGAGAGGAGAGGAGATAGAAGGCGGCGGCTGAAGCTGCAGACACACGGGCAACAGGAGTGGCGAGCACAGTGGCTACCGGGACAGCGCCCCGGACTACGGGAGTAACAGGCCCCGCGGCTCAAGTAGCGGCAGACGGGCAACGGACCCACAGGCGACCGGCTCAGCGACAAGCTCACTGGGCTACCGGGACAGCGCCCCGGACTACAGGTGCTGCGGACGACAAACTGGCAACCTCCGCTCAACCTCCCACACACAGTCCCACCCCCCTCATACACACCCACTGCTACACCGCTAGCTCCACTCCCACGCACCCCCCTTAAACCCTAAACCCAGTCTCCCACATAACCACCCCCCTCAGCGACAGCTGCAGCAGTGGGAGACGAAGGAGGAGGAGGAGAAAGGGAGGAAGGCACACCGGCCACCCCCATACCCGCCACCCCACAGCTCGCCCCTAAATGGCAGGGGGGGGGGGGGGGGGAGGCGGTGTGGTGAAAGGGGCCCAAAACGGGCCTGGTTGGAGGGTGGGGCCGCGACAAGGGGCGGGGCCGCGACGAGCGGGGCGGGGCCGCGACGTAGGGCGAGGCCGAGCCGGGCAGGCGCACGGGCGGCGACGGGCCGGGGCGGGGCCGCGACGAAGGGCGGGGCCGAGCCGGGCAGGCGCACGGGCGGCGACGGGCCAGGGCGGGGCCGCGACGTAGAGCGGGGCCGCGTCGAGGGGCGGGGCCGCGACGATCGGGGCGGGGCCGCGACGTAGGGGAGAAGCCCGCCGCGCGCCTCGGGGCGCACAGCGGGCAATGAACCGCCGCGCGCCTCGGGGCGCACGGCGGGCAGAAAACCGCCGCGCGCCTCGGGGCGCACGGCGGGAAGGGAAAGGTAGCAGCGGAAGCGAGGTGGTAACCCACCCACAGGATCGATCCAAAGGGATCGACCTGCTCTGATAGCATGACAAAAGTTAGAAGAAAGAAAGAGGAATGAACTAGCAGAAATGGGGATACAAATAGCAAACCCTAGAAGGGTTGTACTCGTTATAGAGCACCCCACTACAGGCTAGAACATAAGAATAATATTCTGACAACTGTATCTCGAAGTCAGTGAGTGCCAAATGAAGAAGCCAATTGCAATGATATACCAACGTTCGGCGTATGATGTTTCTATACAAGGTGCAGTTTTGGATAAATTGTAGCCGAGACTGCTGTTAGAGGTGTCCAAACCGACAACCAATGCTTCGCTAGGGTCTGGCGGGGCTTGCACCGTTGGCTGGCTTTCCGGATGGATCGCGCTGGGGAACGGTGTTGACGGCGCGACAGGAGGCGTCGCGACAGATGCGGGTGCGTGCACCATGGGGTCTGGTTGAACGCCGATGTACCCGTACCTGAATCCCACGTTTGCGTACTGCGGCCCTACAAAGTCACGCACAGGCATCCCAAAGAGCTGGCTAGTGGGCACTGACGGGGACGCGATGTGTTGTCCAACAACATGTGGTCCAAGATGAGGCGTGAATACTCCTTGCGTGGTAACATCATCCTGTTGATTTTGAAACGCGGCCGTCGCTGCCGCAAATGGTATTTGTGGCCGCGGTGCTAGGTGGAGCCCGTTGACCAGTTGCTGTGGGTGGAACGCGGGCATCCGCGACCCAAAAACCACGGGCTGCACGTATGGGGTGCTCCATGTGGGGTTGAGCGCGTTCACCCCATGCACGAGAGCGGTAGGCGGTTCGGCATTATGGATTTGCTGCGCGGTTGTGTTGCCCGGAGCATTGATGGAGTCGTGAAGTATGGGCGCCGCAACGCGATTCACGGTATGCATGCAGCATGCGAGATTGCCCCTACTCCTATTCACTGCGTGCTGTCAGAACATATATATAGCTTATACTATTGTGTAGGCTGTAGTGGGGTATCCCATAGGGAGTACAACCAGTTAGGGTTTCCTATTTGTACTCACTTTATTCATAGTTCATTCATTCTCGTTCTATTCTCAACATGGTATCGAGCAGGTTCCCCCGTTGGAACTGTGCTTAGGGCCCACCACCTTTAAACTTTTTTTTCTCTGCCCGGAGCGCGCTCCGGGCCCTCGCTTTCACTTTTTTTTTTTTTTTCGGCCTGCCCTGCGGCCCCTAGCCACCCGCGCGCGCCCGTTCAGGCCCCTAGCCGCCCACGCGCCGCCCGTCCCGGCCCCTAGCCGCCCACGTGCCGCCCGTTCAGGCCCCTAGCCGCCCGCGCGCGCCCGTTCAGGCCCTTAGCCGCCCGCGCGCGCCCGTTCAGGCCCCTAGCCGCCCACGCGCCGCCCGTCCCGGCCCTTAGCCGCCCGCGCGCCGCCTCTCCCGGCCCCTAGCCGCCCGCTGGCCGCCCGTCCCGGCCCCTCGCCGCCCGCGCGCCGCCGTCCCGGCCCCTAGCCGCCCGCTGGCCGCCCGTCCCGGCCTCTCGACGCCCGCGCGCCGCCCGTCCCGGCCCCTGATCGCCCGCGCGCCGCGTGTCCCGGCCCCTAGCCGCCCGCTGGCCGCCCGTCCCGGCCCCTTGACGCCCGCGCGCCGCCCGTCCCGGCCCCTAGCCGCCTGCTGGCCGCCCGTCCCGGCCCCTAGCCGCCCGCTGGCCGCCCGTCCCGGCCCCTCGACGCCAGCGCGCCGCCGTCCCGGCCCCTAGCCGCCCGCTAGCCGCCCGTCCCGGCCCCTCGACGCCCGCGCGCCGCCGCCCCGGCCCCTAGCCGCCCGCTGGCCGCCCGTCCCGGCCTCTCGACGCCCGCGCGCCGCCCGTCCCGGCCCCTGATCGCCCGCGCGCCGCCCGTCCCAGCCCCGGGCCGCCCTGTGTCGCTGACAGCCCGAGCCGCCCGAGCCGCCCGCGCCGCCCGAGCCGCCCGAGCCGCCCGAGCCGCCCGAGCCGCCCGAGCCGCCCGAGCCGCCCGAGCCGCCTGCACCGCCTGAGGAGCCGAGCCGCTGGTCCTGCGGAGCTGCTGTTGCTGCTGAGCCGGTTGAGCTGCTGTGTTGCTGTACTGCTGTGCTACTGCGCTGCCCGACCCGTCCTGTCTGGTGAGACCTTCTACTGCTGTCATGGCTACCCCTAGTGTCCTAGCTTTTGACGCTGAGGGTCGCGCCATTGACTTTGAGGTCTGGGTCGACGACCTGCAGCTGTTCTTACAGTGCGACAGAGCAGACGGCCTTTCTCTCTTTGACCTCACTTCTGGTGCCTCTCCTGCCCCTGCTGCTGATGCTGATCCCACTGTGCGTTCTCACTGGGCCACCCGCGATGCTACTGCACGTCTTGTTGTGCGTCGCCACCTCCCTACCTCTGAGCGCGCGCACTTTAGTCAGTACAAGAGTGCTCAGACCTTGTACGACGCTGTAGTCGCGCGCTACTCCTCCCCTGCCACTGCTGCACTGAGCCGTCTCATGCTTCCCTACCTCTTTCCTGACCTCTCTGCCTTTCCCACTGTCGCTGACCTCATTACGCACCTCCGCACTAGTGACACTCGCTACCGCGCCGCCCAACCTGCTGAGTTCTGCGCCAAGAACCCCCCCTCCATGTACATCACTCTCTACTACGTAGTCGCGCGCCTCCCTGACTCTCTTCGCGTAGTCAGGGACCACTTTCTCGCGGTCTGTCCCACCACCCTCACCGTCGACATCCTCGAGAAGGCCCTCCTCGCGGCGGAGAAGAGCATCGTCGCTGTAGGAGCTTCTCGTGGTGACCCTCGCACCCCCATCTTTGAGGGGTGCTCTCCTTCCCCCCTCCTGCCCTCTATTGCCTCTGCTGCTGCTGCCGACCTGCTTGGTCTCGAGTCGGTTGGCGCGGCGTCTGCCCCTAGTGGGAGACGCCGCTCTGGCAAGGGCAAGGGGGGCAAGGGCGCGGGTGGAGCTGGAGGGGGCGGTGGAGGTGGCGGTGGAGGCGGCGGAGGGAGTGGGGGTGGCGGCGGGAGTGGTGGAGGGGGTGGTGGTGGTAGTGGTGGCAGCGGCGGAGGAGGCGGCGGTGGTGGCGGCAGCGGTGGTGGTGGCGGCAGTGGTGGCGGTGACGGTGGGGGAGGCGGCGGCGGAGGAGGCGGTGTTGGCGGAGGAGGTGGAGCTGGTCGGGGCGGTACCCAGCAGCGGAGCGGCGGTGGTGGTGATCAGCGCTCGCAGCAGCAGCAGCAGCAGCGTTCGCGCGACATCCCTCCGCCCCAGCAGCTCCGTGAGTGGTACACTCGACGTCAGAGGGGTGGGGGTACTGGTCCTTGTACCTACGTCCTTCGCTCTGGCGACCGCGCGGGTGAGCAGTGTGGGGGTGCCCACGCCACCCAGCGCTGCTTTGGCCGCCTGACGGACGCTTGGCGTCAGCAGTTCCCCGGGGCTAGTGAGATCCCTCGCTGGGATGAGCTTCTTAGGGCTGGTGTAGCGATCTTTGATCTTGATTTTGATGCTATCCTTGCTGCTATGTATGCTGTGACTATTAGTGAGGAGGGTGACTGTTACCGGTGTTTCCCGCCCGACCCGGGCATTGGTACTGCTGCGCTAGGTGCTTGTGAGGCTGCTGCTCTAGGTGCCAGTGCGTCTGCGCTCTCAGGTGCTGGTGAGACTGCGCTCTCAGGTACTGCGTCGCCTTCGTCCTCCCTCACTTTCACACTTGACTCCGGGGCTTCTTGCTCCTTCTTTCGAGACCGCACCACCCTCACGCCGCTTGGCCGGCCGGTTGCGGTCTCCCTGGCTGACCCCTCTGGGGGTCCTGTCCTCTCTCACTTCTCCACTGTCCTCCCGTGTCCGGCTGCCCCCTCGGGCACCCTGTCTGGTCTGTACCTTCCCTCGTTTTCGACGAACTTGGTGAGTGGTGCGGACCTACAGGATGCGGGGGTTCACCAGTTCACTCCTGCGAGTCAGCGGGTGACCCACTGCACGGACGCACGCACAGGCCGGCACCTGGCCACGTTCTCGCGTCGGCCGGGGTCGAGCCTCTACACCCTGACCACTACGTCTCCTCCTGTCCCTGCGTCTGGTCAGGAAGCTGCGTCAGGTCAGGTGTTTGCTGCTGCGTCCCGGTCAGGTCCTGAGTCTGCCCCCTGTTCGTGTCGCCTCCTGTCTCACGAGACTCTCCTGTGGCACCACCGTCTGGGCCACCCCTCCTTGCCCCGTCTTCGGAGCATGGCTTCCCGTGTCCTTGTCTCTGGTCTTCCCCAGTCTCTCCCTCCCCTTCCTTCCGGGCCAGGACCTTCCTGTGTCCCCTGTGTCGAGGGGCGCCTCCGGGCTGCTCCTCACTCCTCCCAGTTCCCCCTGACAGAGGCTCCTCTGCAGACGCTTCACATGGACGTGTGGGGCCCAGCCCCCGTCCGAGGGCAGGGTCACGAGCGCTACTTCCTGTTGGTTGTTGACGACTACTCGCGTTACACCACAGTCCTCCCCTTGCGCAGCAAGGGTGCTGTCACTGAGGTGCTGATCGACTGGATCCGCGAGGCTCGTCTCCAGCTCAGGAGGAGCTTCGGCTCGGACTTTCCTGTTCTGCGTCTGCACTCGGACAGAGGCGGGGAGTTCTCCTCTCGCCTTCTGCGAGACTACTGACGTGCACGGGGGATCCGCTAGACCTTCACGCTTCCGAACTCTCCACAGCAAAATGGGATTGCTGAGCGCCGCATTGGCATGGTCATGGATGTCGCTCGTACGTCCATGATGCATGCGGCTGCCCCCCATTTTCTGTGGCCGTTTTGCGGTGAGGTACGCGGCGCATCAGCTCAACCTTCACCCCAGGGTCTCTCGGCCCGCGATGTCCCCAGTGTTACTGTGGACGGGGAAGGTCGGCGATGCGTCTGCGTTCCGTGTCTGGGGATCTCAGGCGTTTGTCCGCGACTTGTCTGCGGACAAGCTGTCCCCTCGTGCTGCTCCCTGTGTCTTCCTTGGCTTCCCCCCTGACGCTCCAGGGTGGCAGTTCTACCACCCCTCCTCTCGTCGTGTTCTGTCCTCCCAGGACGTCACGTTCGACGAGTCAGTCCCCTTCTACCGCCTCTTCCCCTACCGCACTCCTTCACTTCCCCCACCACCGGACTTCCTTGTGCCGGTTCCCCCCCCGGTAGACCCCCCCCCCCCCTCAGGTTCCTGCCCCCTCAGGTGTGTCCCAGGTAGACGCAGTTGACCCGGTCGAGGTTACTGGTGACTCTGGTGCTGCTGCGGGTGCTGAGCCTGGGGGTGCTGACTCTGGGGGTGCTGTGCGCGGGGGTGCCGAGCCTGGGGGTGCTACTGCGGAGGGTGCTGGGCCTGGGGGTGCTGACTCTGGGGGTGCTGTGCGCGGGGGTGCCGAGCCTGGGGGTGCTACTGCGGAGGGTGCTGAGCCTGGGAGTGCTGAGCCGGGGGGTGCTGTGCCTGGAGCTGCTGAGCTAGGGGGTGCTGCGTCTGGAGCTACTGGGCCTGGGGGTGCTGCGTCTGGGGCTGCTGAGCCTGGGGTTTCTCCTGGTGCTGCGTCTCGGCGGGAGCCCCTCTCTACACAGGAGCTGCGCGAGTGGTTTGCTCGCCGCTGGAGGCGTGCTGCTAGAGCTGGAGCTTCTTCGACCGTCGAGGGTGCTGGTGCCGCCGGTCCCGGAGCTGCTGGGCCTGCGGGTCCTACTGGAGCTGGGGCTGCTGAGGGTGTTGGTGCTGAGACTACTGCTGTTTCTCCTCGCGGTGGTTCTCCTGCTTGTGCTACTGGAGGTCCAGCCGCTGGAGGTGTTGGTGGCGCTGGTGCTGCCGCTAAGGGTGCTGGTGCTGTCCCTGCTAGTCTGGAGCTGCCGCGCGGCCTCGACCGTACTTCGTTCCGCTCCTGCAGCAGGTTCTTGGTCTTTCTCCTCCGGTAGAGTGTCCACACCCTGTCCAGTTGCAGTCACTGTTGGAGCCTTCCTCCCCTCTACCTGCTCCCTCTCCTTACACTGGTCCTACTGGAGGTCTTGCTGAGCGTCGTGAGCCTGCGTCTCGTCCCGCGTCGCCTGTTCGTGCTGCTCGCGCTAGTGGTCGCGGTTCGCGTCAGCGTCCTCCTCCTGTCCCTGGCACGCACCGGATGTCTCTGCGTCCGTCCACTGCTCCTCTGCGTGCCCCTTTGCCTTCTCCTCCTAAGTCCTCTCTTCCTGCGCTTGCCGACCCTGAGTCGGACTCCCTTCGTGCTGCCAGTCCTACTGTCACGCGTCTGCTTGCCACTGTCGTCACTGACCCCTCGTTTGAGTCCACTGCTGCGTCTGCTCTTGTCGCTGAGCTCGTCGACTTTGCTGCTCGCTGTCGTCTAGACTACGCTGCTATTCTTGTTACTGAGTCTGCGTCTGTCTGTCCTCCGTCCGTTGGGGGTGAGTGTGCTCTTGGCACGGACGTCCTAGAGGACAGGCAGGAGGAGTTACAGTGTCAGGCTGCTGCTTCACCTCATCTCGCGTCTGTACTGCTTGCTCCTGAGAGAGACCCGGATGCACTAGACATCCCGACTCCGCGCTCTTACGCGGAGGCCGTAGAGGGTCCCTACTCCTCTCAGTGGCAGGCAGCTATGGATGCACAGATGGCTTCCTGGAAGTCCACAGGCACCTACGTTGACGCGGTTCCCCCTCCTGGGGCGAACATCGTCAGTGGCATGTGGATCTTCAGGGTGAAGCGGCCGCCGGGCTCTCCACCTGTCTTCAAGGCGCGGTACGTCGCTCGTGGCTTCAGTCAGCGGCAGGGAGTTGACTACTTTCAGACCTTCTCTCCCACCCCGAAGATGACCACTCTTCGGGTGCTGCTGCACATAGCCGCTCAGCGCGACTACGAGCTTCACTCTCTCGACTTCAGCACTGCGTTCTTGCAGGGTAGCCTGCACGAGGAGATCTGGCTGCGCCGTCCAACTGGCTTCACTGGGACTTTCCCTCCTGGCACCCAGTGGAGCCTCCGACGGCCAGTCTACGGTCTCCGCCAGGCACCGCGTGAGTGGCACGACACACTGAGGACTACGCTTGCGGCTCTTGGGTTTGCTCCTTCTACTGCTGACCCGTCGCTGTTTCTGCGCACCGACACTTCACTGCCGCCGTTCTACATCCTCGTGTACGTCGACGACTTGGTCTTTGCCACAGCGGACACTGCTGGACTCGCCTACGTGAAGTCCGAGCTGCTGAAGAGACACACGTGCACAGACCTGGGTGAACTGCGCAGCTACCTTGGCTTGCAGATCACTCGGGACAGAGCACGCCGCACCATTACCTTGACTCAGTCACACATGGTGCAGCAGGTCCTTCAGCGCTTCGGCTTCACGTACTCCTCGCCTCAGGCCACTCCTCTGTCTACCCGCCACTCACTCTCAGCTCTGCCTTCGGATGAGTCCGTAGAGTCGAGTGGCCCGTACCCAGAGCTTGTTGGCTGCCTCATGTACCTGATGACCTGCACACGACCTGACCTTGCATACCCTCTGAGCATTCTTGCACGCTATGTTGCTCCTGGGAGACACCGACCATAGCACATGGCTGCAGCGAAGAGGGTATTGCGCTACCTGTGCAGTACGTCGGGCATGCGGCTAGTGCTTGGAGGGCGGAGTCCAGTGGTCCTTACAGGTCACGCGGACGCTTCTTGGGCTGACGACCAGGCTACGCAGCGGTCGTCACAGGGTTACACCTTCAGCCTTGGTTCCGGCTCTGTCTCGTGGCGGGCTACTCGTTCGTCTTCGGTTCTCAGCTCCAGCTGTGAGGCTGAGATCTACGCAGGGGCCATGGCTGCACAGCAGCTTCGCTGGCTCACCTACCTGCTGTCTGACCTTGGAGAGCCGCCTCGTTCTCCTCCAGTGCTGTACGTAGACAACAAGGCCATGCTGGCCTTGTGTCGAGAGCAGCGTCTGGAGCACAGAACGAAGCACATTGCTCTTCGCTACTTCCTTGCTCGTGAGCTACAGCAGCGTGGACAGTTGCGGCTTGCGTACGTGGCCTCTGAGGCCAACACTGCTGATGTGTTCACCAAGGCACTCGCGCCTTGTGACCATCAGCGCTTCTGCACCCAGCTGGGTCTTGAGCCTGTCTTGCCTCACTTGCTCTCCTCTTGACTTTACGTGTACTGTGACATATATATACCTGCTCTTGCTTGTCTAGCTTTATATATATGTCTGTACTCTTGCATGTGAACTGGCCTTTGGCCTTGCTCTTGTGCTCGGACTGTGTGGTGACTTTGTGATCCACCCTGAGCTTTGCTTTGCTTTGCTTGACTGGTCTTGTGACCCCTTGTTCTCCCCCACTTTGCCTATGGGGGTGTGTCAGAACATATATATAGCTTATACTATTGTGTAGGCTGTAGTGGGGTATCCCATAGGGGGTACAACCAGTTAGGGTTTCCTATTTGTACTCACTTCATTCATAGTTCATTCATTCTCGTTCTATTCTCAACACGTGCGTCAACATGATGCGCGGTCACTACATGTACACCCGGGTGTGACTTAGACCCATCTACATCGCGACCGTTGTGCTCGCGGACATTCGAGCGCGGCACACAGCGTAACCGCGATACTGGTGTCCCGTTGTCCGTCTAAGTCAGGTAAATCCAGTGGTTCATGAGAGGGAAGAGATTGATGTGCAACTGGCGATCGTAATGCGAAAATGTGGGCATGCTAGGAGCAATGACCGGACACTGCGTGGACGTGCTTGACACGTTACCGCGATCGCGCATCGACCAAACAGCGACAGCTGTGTGGCTCGTTCAAATTGCTGCACGTGTCAGCCAGGATGGAGCCTACCAGTTCGCGCCAGCTGTATCCGAACCAAATCTCGCTGTGCGCTTACGGAACCTATCCTTATGCGAAATTTGTTCGCGATAAGTTGCGAGATAGCACAACCAGTAGTAGCAGTCCTTTGGTTTTGCGTACGCGTAGTTGCATGCGCGGAATGTCCCGCTTGTCAACGTTACCGACCAATCGCATTCGTTTTCTACCGAGTCGCGCATGCATCGGCGCGTAAGAACGAGATGGGTTCTTTCGGTTTTTCGGGGGGCGCGGAGCTTTCGGTGGCAGCCTGGTGGGTTTCACTGAGCCACGCAGGGCCGCGCTAGGTCCAAACCTGGTTTGATCCTGGGTGGGCGACTTCGGCCCACGCTTCCCGCGATATCTCCGCGCCCCGTACATCCCCAGGCGTGGGCGGGGTTTTTCCCGAGCCGCGCCGTATGAACATCCCAGCTGCGTCGACCAAAAGACTCCATGGGGCGACACGTCCTGCTGCTGAGGAGAGTGGGAACAGGGTCAGAGCCGCCGGAGTGGAGATTCCCAAATGTGAGCGGGTGGACTTTTATAGCGAGTGCGAGTGTGGGTGCGAGTGCGACTTGCGCTTTTGCGACTTCGAATGCGATGGCGAATGCGAGCGCAAGAAGCGTATGATTAGAGACACCTCGCGCACGATTCAAAATTCGTTGTTCGCCTCAGCGTTTGTCGCCCGCCCGCCCTGCCTCGCCGTCTTTTGCGGGGCCTTGAACATCCCATCTCTCACGCACCTTACCCATCTCGGATTCTTACCCATTCTGCACCTCACCGACCCCGCACCTCTCATGATCCGGGATTCTTGAGAACTCCGCACGTTTGTGCCCGTAGCGCCGTCCCAATCACTGCAATTCGGGCGGCGTCACAGTAACTCCCTTACCTCCTTCCCTCTCCCCTCTCTCCCCACCGCCCCGCTCCACCTCACGCCCTCCTCCATCTCACTCCCTGTCCACATCCTTCCCCCCTCCCCTTTCCCTTATACAAACAGATTCTCATTCTCGCCCCTGGGGAACAGGGCGTGGGAAGCCGGGGCACAGGGAAGAGGGGCAGCGAGGGAGAGGCAGTAGAGACCACTCTTGGCATGGGTGGAGAGGGGCGCGGAGAGGTGGGAGGCGGCAGCAGCGGAAGAAAAGGGAGCGCGCGACGCATAGGGTGTCCTGGTGTCAGTAGTGGCAATGTGAGTTCCAGCCGCAGTTGTCTCAGTGCTAGTGTTCGCAGCGGTTCCAGTAGTCATAGTGTTGCTTGCAGCAGTACCGAAGCAGCTTGTAGCAAGGCAGTGCAGGAGGCCGCACATCCCTGTGGACGAAACGGCAGGCGAGACTCGCCCACTGCCGTGCCTCATCAGCAGCAGCAGGCGCCACAGGCCGACTTTGAGTCGAACCGAAAGGAGAAGGTTCGAGGGTTTTCGCCCTCTTCCACGCACCATCATCATCGGCAGCAGCAGCAGCAGCAAGCAAGCAACGCGGGCTGCCCAGCACACACTGATGGCTCACCAGCAGGCTGGCAGCAGGCAACCAGCTAGCAGCGCGTTTGGATTCAGGGAGAGAGATTCAGAGGGGATAGAGAGAGGTGGGGAGCAGTTCAGAGCGCACGTGTGGGCGTGCTTTGTGATGAGCACGGCGAGTACATCCTTTACCTGTCAGTCACCCGCCTCCCTCCCTCCCTCCCTGCCCGCGTTTTGCCCTCGCTCCCTGCCTGCCTGCTTGCCTGCCAGCCTACCTGCCTGCCTGCCTCCTCCTCCTCCTCCTCCTCCTCCTCCTCCTCCTCCTCCTCCTCCTCCTCCTCCTCCTCCTCCTCCTCCTCCTCCTCCTCCTCCTCCTCCTCCTCCCACCCAGGCTTTCTAATTTCAGGGACTTGCCTTGGAATCACCTTGCCTTGCTCTGCCTTCAGTGTTGCCCACCTAGAGTAACACAACACAACACAACACTGCGATGTGCGAAACTCGGATGACGATTATTCGCGAAATGCCTGGTCGAGATTTGCAAGTTGGAACGCAGAACGCCGACGGGCTAAGCAATTTTTGAACATGTCAATCGAACGGCCAGCCGTCAGCCGATTAGCTACTACTTCTGTGATTGTTTTTGCGCCTTTTTTACCCATATAATTCGGCTGTTGGTCTCAATATTTTTTTCTCATCGTCGCATATCGCCCCACTGCTGAACTTGATTGGAAGCTGCTAAGGAAAAGCGAAGGGTGGCACCACGTTGCGCCATTGATTTGTGATTCGCTAATGACGGCGCATTATATTACCACCCCTCCAATTATTTTGTCCCTGCGATTCACTCGAGTCTAGCACCGCCAGTCAATACCATCGCGCGCATTGCGGTATTTTCAAGATTCAGAGTCACTCGATCCAAGCCCGTACTATTATCGAGTGACTCTGAATCTTGACTATCGCGGTCCTGTAATTATATGTGACCGATGGCTGCAGAGCCAACGGCGCGCTCTGTAATTATATGTGCCTCATTGGATCCGAAGCGCTCCTACAATAATATCATGTGGCACATTTCGTGATGAAGCGAAATAACATAAGAAGCGCGCGAAGCGCGCGGGGCGGCTGCCATGCTGAATTTCGATCGTAAGATCGCAACATAACTCGCAACATAAGTCTCAGTTCCAGCTTTGGAAAGCAACGCTACTATTCTTCGCATCCCTATCAGTATTACTCAACACCCCTGACTCCCACGTGACTCCCACATGACTCCCACGTGACTCCCACGTGACTCCCACGTGACAGCACACAGCTCCTCTATTCCGCCTTTGCGCCTCTGTCTGCGCCTCTGTGTGCGCCTCTGTGTGCGCCTCTGTTTGCGCCACTTTCACTCTTCCATCGTCTCTCCCGCGGGATCCACGCCGTCATCATCATCATGGGGTCGATGCGCGCCTCTCCTGCCCAACTCCTGCTGCTCGCCCTAGCCCTCATAGCCGGTCAGTCCGCTGCTCTCTCAGTACATTCTGACTCATGGCTATAACAACTTCGACTTGTGGCCATCCCTTGCCCTTAAGCCTTTCTCCCTGTTCCCTCCTCTTTTTCTCGCTTCGTTTTCCGCACCCTCAGGCTCTTCTTTTCCCCCTCTGCCCTCTCATATCTGCTCTCTCTCTTCTCCGCACGCCCTCTCCATTGTCCTCTGCAGCAGCTCACATAATGAAGGCAGCGAATGGCGACGACTCAGTGAAAAGCATCATTACACACCGTAGCCTGCTGAGAAGCACGAAGCTGAAAGGAGCGTTTGGGGAAGGCACAGAGGCGGAGCCAGCGAGCAGGAAGGGCAATGCGCGGATTGCGCTAGAGACCACCACCACCACAGGCAGCACCGGCAGCATTGGAAGCACCACCGGCAGCACCAGTGGTACGTTCAGAGGGCGTGATTCTGAAGGGCGTGATTCTGAAGGGCGTGATTCTGAAGGGCGAGATTCTCAACAGCGTGATTCTCAAAAACGTGATTCTCAACAGGGTGATTCTGAACAGCGTGATTCTAAAAAACGTGATTCTTAAGAACGTGATTTACGCTTCCTTCCTCTGAAGGGCAATGTCTCTTCAGTCCACCGCCCCCTTGCCTCTGTCACGCACACAGCCTTGCCTCTATCACGCACACAGCCTTGCCTCTGTCACACACACAGCCTTGCCTCTGTCACGCACACAGCCTGCCATTACGATGCCCTTAAGTCGTCCATAAGCATTCATACCTAAGCCTGTAAAAGAATATTCGTATTCGGTAACTATTCGATATTCGCTTCGAATACCGCAATTCGTAAGAATAGAATACGACGGAGTATTCGTCAATATTCGCTTCAGAGGTATTCGTAGAATAGGAATACCGGGTCAAGAATATTCGGGGTATTCGATACTATTCGCTATTCGGACATTATTGCCCCTCAATACTTGACCATGCATTTTACATCGATTTTTGCAGGGAACGGTGATACTGCCAAGTTTGACGGTTAATTTCTGCATCACCCGTCTTTTACATAAGTTGCGACATCATGAAAGACATCATAAAATGTGTACAGTTGTATGTTTTTTAATTATATGACATGAAATGTTTGAGAGACTATACAGTTTCTTTTTTAATGCAGTGTGTATTTATATATCACAAAGTCATGGTAACGGCGCAACAGCACCCACACATTTTTAGCGGATTTCTGGCCGTTTGCCGCCCTGCCGAAAATTGGCGGTTTCCTGCTATGCGGCGGCTGTTGTTGACGGCGACTCAGAGGGCCTTCCTGGGATGGGGCCCCAACCGACGTGCCACCAGCAACAGTGCACGGGGGGGGGGGGGGGGAGTATGTGGACATCACACAATTTGGAAGGTCGTGTCAGAACGATTTTAGCGCTAGACTGTCACGGAACCCGGTCGTGACTCGTGGGTAGTTGTCGCACGTGGGTAGTGGTACTCACGGTACTGCAGCCTCCGGCGGGGTGAGTCTCGGGCTCGTGGTACTGCTGGAGTTGGTACTCGTGCTTCCCCACCACAGCGGGAGCCGCCCTCTTCCCCTCAGCTTCGAGAGTGGTACGCTCGGCACATCAGTCTCCGTAGTGGAGCTGCTGGTGCTGGGGTCCCCGGAGTTGACGCTGCTGCGAGTACTACGGACCCTGGTGCTGGAGGTGCTGCTGCTGCTGGCGGTACTGCTGGAGGTGCTGCTGCTGCTGGCGGTGCTGCTGGAGGTGCTGCTAGTACTGAGGACCCGGGCGTTGGAGCTGCTGTGGGTGCTACGGACCCTGGTGCTGGAGGTGCAGCTGCTACTGGCGGTGCTGCTGGAGGTACTGCTGCTGCTGGCGGTGCTGCTGGAGGTGCTGCTGGAGGTGCTGCGGACCCTGGTGCTGGAGGTGCTGCTGCTTCTGGAGGTGCTGCTGCTGCCGCTGGTGTCTCTGCTGGTTCGAGAGCTGCTGCACGGCCACGACCGTACTTCGTTCCGCTCCTTCAGCAGGTTCTTGGTCAGCCTCCTCCTCCTTGTTCTCCTCTCGCCTTAGAGTGTCCGCCGTCTGTCCAGTCACAGCCACAGTTACCGCCTGCCTCCCCACTCCCTGTGCCTGCTCCTTACACTGGTCCGACTGACGGTCTTGCTGAGAGACGTGAGCCTGCGTCACGTCCTGTGTCACCTGCGTCTCGTCGAGCGTCGCCTGTTCGAGCTGCTACCACTGGTAGTCGTGTCCCGCGTGAGCGTCCTCCTGCTGTCCCAGGCACGCACCGGATGGCGCTTCGTCAGTCCACTGCTCCGCAGCGTTTTGCTCTCCCGTCGCCTCCTGCGTCCTCTCTTCCTGCTCTTGCTGACCCGGAGTCAGACTCCCTTCGCGCTGCCAGTCCTACTGTCACACGTCTCCTGGCTACGGTTGTCACTGACCCTTCCTTTGAGTCCGCTGCTGCGTCTGCCCTAGTCACTGAGCTTGTCGACTTTGCAGCTGCGTGTCGTCTAGACTACGCAGCGAGTCTTGTTGCTGAGTCTGAGTCTGCCTGTCCTCCGTCCGTCGGGGGTGAGTGTGCTCTTGGCACGGACGTCCTTGAGGACAGGCAGGAGGAGTTTGGTTGCCTTGCCGCTGCTTTGCCCCATCTTGTGTCCATGCTTGTTGCCCCTGAGGGAGACCCGGATGCACCAGACATCCCGACCCCACGCTCTTACACAGAGGCGATGGCCGGTCCCTACTCCTCTCAGTGGCAGTCAGCCATGGACACAGAGATGGCTTCCTGGAAGTCCACAGGCACCTACGTCGACGACGTTCCCCCACCTGGGGCGAACATCGTCAGTGGCATGTGGATTTTCAGGGTGAAGCGGCCGCCAGGCTCTCCGCCTGTCTTCAAGGCGCGTTCCGTTGCACGAGGCTTCAGTCAGCGAGAGGGAGTTGACTTCTTCCAGACCTTCTCCCCGACCCCGAAGATGACCACTCTTCGGGTTCTGCTACACGTCGCCGCTCAGCGTGACTACGAGCTCCACTCTCTTGACTTCAGCACAGCTTTCTTGCAGGGCAGCCTGCACGAGGAGATCTGGCTGCGCCGCCCACCTGGCCTCACTGGGTCGTTCCCTCCTGGCACCCAGTGGAGCCTCCGGCGGCCAGTCTACGGTCTCCGCCAGGCGCCGCGTGAGTGGCACGACACACTGAGGACTACACTTGCGGCTCTTGGGTTTGCTCCTTCTACTGCTGACCCGTCGCTGTTTCTGCGCACCGACACCTCGCTGCCGCCGTTCTACATCCTAGTGTACGTCGACGACTTGGTCTTTGCCACTGCGGACACTGCCGCACTCGCCCACGTGAAGTCCGAGCTGCAGAAGAGACACACGTGCACAGACCTGGGTGAACTGACAAGCTATCTTGGCTTGCGGATCACCCGGGACAGAGCACAGCGCACCATTACCCTGACTCAGTCACACATGGTGCAGCAGGTCCTTCAGCGCTTCGGCTTCACGTACTCCTCGCCTCAGTCCACTCCTCTGCCTACGGGTCACTCGCTCTCAGCTCTGCCTTCGGATGAGTCCGTAGAGTCGAGTGGTCCGTATCGAGAGCTTGTGGGCTGCCTCATGTACCTGATGACCTGCACTCGACCTGACCTAGCATACCCTCTCAGCATCTTAGCACGCTATGTTGCTCCCGGCCGTCACCGGAAGGAGCACATGGATGCAGCTAAGAGGGTGTTGCGCTACTTGTGCAGTACGTCGGGCATGGGGCTAGTGCTTGGAGGGCGAGACCGGCTTGTTCTCACTGGGCACTCAGACGCTTCTTGGGCAGACGACCAGGCTACTTAGCGGTCGTCTCAGGGTTACACCTTCAGTCTTGGCTCTGGCTCTGTCTCTTGGCGTTCTACTCGTTCTTCTTCTGTTCTCAGCTCCAGCTGTGAGGCTGAGATCTACGCCACGGCCATGGCTGCCCAGGAGCTTCGCTGGCTCACCTGCCTGCTGACTGACCTTGGAGAGCAGCCTCGTTCTCCTCCAGTGCTGTACGTCGACAACAAGGCAACCATTGCCTTGTGCCAGGAGCACAGACTGGAGCACAGGACGAAGCACATTGCTCTGCGTTACTTTCTAGCTCGAGAGCTACAGCAGCGTGGTCAGCTTCTTCTGCGTTACGTGGCCACTGAGGCCAACACTGCTGATGTGTTCACCAAGGCGCTTCCGCCTGTTGACCATCAGCGTTTTTGCACTCTTCTAGGCCTTGTGTCGACTGTTTCTCACTTACTTACTTCTTGACTATACCTGTACTGTGATCATTATATATATACCTGCATGTTTGCCTTGTTATGTTGTGATCATTGTACCTCTTACTCTATTATAAAACTGCATGTGAACTGGTCTTGTGACCGCTTGCTTGTGCTCGGAATTTGTGTGGAATCCTCGAGATCCACCCTGAGCTTGTTTGCCTTGTTTTGCCTTGACTGGTCTTGTGACCCCTAGGTCTCCCCCACTTTGCCTATGGGGGTGTGTCAAACATTTATATGTTTGTGTGGTTCTAGGCTGTAGTGGGTCACACCATAAGGGGTACACCAGATTAGGGTTTGACATATTTGTACTGTTGTTCCTGCTAGTCACTCCTCATTCTCGTTTCTCATTCTGACACGATGTCTTCTGTGTCCAACAAGACAAATCTTCAAAGTTCCTAAGGGTTCAACTACATCTGGTATGAAGAATCATTTGAAAACCCAACACCCCAATTCGCCATGCTGAGTTGTACCCTCACGAATCTTCATCTGGCCTTCTGAGCATTGAAAAGTGCATTTCACGAGGCACGCACTCGGATGCGGAAAATCGTCGCCGACTGGTACGTATATTCTCCAAGGGCGTCATTTCTTTCTCCTTTATCGAGTCCGCTGAATTGAAAAATTATTTGCAGTGGCTGGAGCGACAAGTCGAAGTCCCTTGTCGTGTCACTATCGCAACTGACATCATGAAAGCCCGCGAAGATCTCCGCGCAAAGCTAAAGAAGCGACTTGGTGCCTTGTCTTCGAAAATTTCCTTTACGTGTGACCTGTGGACAACACCCAACATGGATCCTTACATAGCCATTGCTGCACACTGGATGGACGAAAACTTTGAAAGTAAGTCGATTTTGTTAGATTTTCGGCGTCTGGGAGGACAACACACCGGAGAGGCAATCAAGGAGGCCTTCATTGATTCTGTCTACACACAATGGGAATTGCAAGACAAGGTAATGGGGGTCACATTTGACAATGCTTCTACAAATGAGAAGTTCCTGTCGCTGCTTGCAGGGGAAAAAGGATTCTGCAAGGACAGGCACTTTATGTGCTTTTCTCATGTCCTGCACCTCGCTGCAGAATGCTTTCTGAAGGCGCCTCGTGTTGATCGAGCGCTAGCAAAAATCCGGGGACTTGCAGTTTACCTCGGTGGCTCATCCCAGCGCAAGGAGAAGTTCTCAAACATCTGCCTGGAGAAAAAAATTAAGGACAAAATATCGCTTAAGCAAGATACCCCAACCAGATGGGGCAGTGCTTACGCCATGGTGGACCGCGCCAAGGATTTGAAGCCTGCCATATCTGCGTACATGAAGGAGGTGCCGGATGAGGTTTTTGAGAAGCTAAGAATGAGGGAAGAAGAGTGGGAATCTCTTGACCAGGTGCACTCAATTCTGGCTCCATTGCATGAGATCACTACCATTTTGGAAGCATCATCATATGCAACTGTTTCTCTTTGCATCCCTCTCATGAATAAACTCATGGATATTCTTGAGCGTGGTGTGGAAAGGGAAGATGACTTCAGTGATGCTTGTGCAGCTGGACTTGAGAAACTGGAGAAATACTACAACAAGACGTCGGAGGAGTACACCATTGCAACAATTCTGGACCCTCGTTTCAACCTGAGCTACTATACCGCCGAGGCACAGAACAAGGGCCACGTCAATGAGGCCACGGTTTGCCGAACCATCACGAAGGCGTTTCTGCAGTACAAGGAAAAGTATGATGCAACGAAGGAGAAGACAGGAGCTCACACTGCAGCAACAGCTAGCAACAAGAAGCCGACATCCATACTAGGAGGGCTGTTTCGACAGGCTGGTGCAAAGAGAAAAGACAAAGCAGACAAGCAGCTCACGAAGTATCTTGCTGAAGAAGGGCCTGAAGTTCCTACGGGAAAAATGGCCACGTTCAAGGAGTGGTGGGTGAGTCACGAAAGGTATTACCCAATCGTGGCCAAGATGGCGAGAGACTATCTCGAAATGCCTGGAACCTCTGCAGACTCGGAGTGCTCGTTTTCATTAGCCCGACAAATGATTACCGATTTCAGGCACACCTTGAATCCTGAAACGGTTAGGGCTTGTATGTGTTTGAGATCGTGGCATGCTCTGGAGGACTCGGAAGTTCAGAAATGATGAAAGTTTTTGATTCACTGATAGTCAATATTGCATCAGAAGGAAGCGCATACGAACATCTATCACAAAATTGTCAGATTTATATGACATAGTTGTTGTAGGCTATAGTGGGGTAGCACATATGAGGTACGACTTTCTAGGGTTTGTACTTGTACCCAACTTTCCCTTAGTCAATTCATTCTCGTTCATTTTCTCATGGTATCGAGCAGGCTCCCCTATGGGAACTGTTCCTAGGGCCCACCACCTTTTTTTTCCTCCCCGAAGCGCGCTCTACTCTCCCCAAGTCGCGCTCCCCTCTTTCGACCCTGTCGCGCCGCCTTAGCGGCCCCGTCGCGTCGCGCTTGCGGCCCCGTCGCGTCGCCCTCGCGGCCCCGTCATGTCGCGCCGCCCTAGCGGCCGCGTCGCGCCGCCCTCGCGGCCCCGATCCGCCGCCCTCGCGGCTCCGTCGCGTCGCGCTCCGTCGCGTCGCGCCGCCCTCGCGACCCGTTCGCGCCGCCCTCGCGGCCCTTTCGTGCCGCCCTCGCGGCCTCTTCAAGCCGCCCTCGCGACCCCCCTCCTAGCCGCCCTAGCGGCCCCGTCGCCTACCCCTGCGGCCCCGGCGCCGCCCTTCCTGGCCCCGGCGCCGCCCTTCCCGGCCCTGGCGCCGCCTCTGCTGGCCCCGTCGCCTACCCTGCGGCCCCGACGCTACCCTTCCCGGCCCCGGCGCCACCTCTACCGGCCTCGCCACCGTCCCCACGCGGCCCCGCCGTCACCACCGAGCCGTCGGCGCCGCCGAGCTACTGCCGAGCCGCCCGAGCCACCCGAGCCGCCCGAGCCGCCGCGCCACATGAGCCGCCCGAGCCGCCGGGTCGCCGAGCTGCCGAGCCGCCGTACCGCCGAGTCGCCCGAGCCGCCAGAGCCGTCGAGTCGCCGAGCTGCATTTCCTGCCGAGCCGCCGAACCGCCCGAGCTGCCCTGTCCGGTAAGAGCAGCGCATCTATCACTACACTGCCTTGGTCACCCCTCCCTGCTTCGTCTCCGAGGCATGGCCTCCCGTGTCCTTGTCTCTGGTCTTCCCCGGTCCCTCCCTCCCCTTCCCCCGGGGCCTGCCCCTGCCTGCGTCCCCTGCGTCGAGGGACGGCAGCGTGCTGCCCCTCACTCCTCCCAGTTTCCTCCGACAGAGGCCCTGCTGCAGACGCTTCACATGGACGTGTGGGGCCCAGCACGCGTCCGTGGACAGGGTCACGAGCGCTACTTCCTGCTGGTGGTTGACGACTACTCGCGTTACACCACAGTCTTCCCCTTGCACAGCAAGGGTGATGTCACTGAGGTGTTGATCGACTGGATCCGCGCAGCTCGTCTCCAGCTCAGGCAGAGCTTCGGCTCGGACTTTCCTGTTCTGCGTCTGCACTCTGACCGAGGCGGAGAGTTCTCCTCTTGCCCTCTGCAAGCCTACTGTCGTGCACGAGGCATCCGCCAGACCTTCACGCTTCCGGACTCTCCACAGCAAAATGGGATTGTTGATCGCCGCATTGGCATGATCATGGACGTCGCCCGTATGTCCATGATGCATGCGGCTGCCCCCCATTTTTTGTGGCTGTTTGCGGTTCGGTACGCGGCGCATCAGATCAACCTTCAGCCCAGGGTCTCCATGCCGGAGACCTCCCCAGCTTTGCTATGGACTGGGAAGGTTGGCGATGCGTCTGCGTTCCGTGTCTAGGGATCTCGGACGTTTGTCCGCAACTTGTCTGCGGACAAGCTGTCCCCTCGTGCTACTCCTTGCGTCTTCCTTGGCTTCCCCCCTGACGCGCCTGGGTGGCAGTTCTACCACCTCACCTCTCGCCGTATTCTGTCCTCCCAGGACGTCACGTTTGATGAGTCGGTCCCCTACTACCGCCTCTTCCCCTACCGCACTCCGTCCCTCCCCCTGCCACCGCTCTTCCTTCTGCCAAGTCCCCCCCCGGTAGACCCCCTCTCCCCTCAGGGTCCTGCCCCTTCAGGTGTGTCCTAGGTAGACGCAGTCGAGCCTGTCGAGGTTGCTGGTGACTCTGGTGCTGCTGAGGGTGCTGAGCCTGGGGGTGCTGACTCCGGGGGTGCTGAGCGTGTGGGTGCTACGCCTGGGGGTGTTGAGCCAGAGGGTGCTACTACTGTGGGTGCTGAGCCTGGGGGTGCTGAGCTTGGGGGTGCTACCCTTGGGGGTGCTGAGCCTGGGGGTGCTACGACTAGGGGTGCTGAGCCAAGGGGTGCGGAGCCTGAGGGAGCTGGGCCTGCTCGTGTCGCGTCTGGCGGTATTGTGCCTGGAGGTTCTCCGGGTGCTTCGTCTTGGCGGAAGCCACTCTCTCCACAGGCGCTATGCGTGTGGTTTGCCCGGTGCTGGAGCCGTGCTGCTGGAGCTGGAGGTTCTTCGGCTACTGAGGGTGCTGGTGTCGCGGGTCCCGGAGGTGCTCGTACTGGGAGTACTGGAGCTGCTGGGCCTGCGGGTACGACTGGAGCTGGAGCTGCTGAGGGTGTTGGCGCAAAGGCTACTGCTGTCGGTCCTGGAGGCGGTCTTGCTGGGGGTGCTACTGGTGCTGCTGGAGGTCCTGGAGCTTCTGGAGCTGCTGGGGGTGCTCGAGCTGGAGGTGCTGCTGGCACTGGTGCTACCACAGGGGGTACAAGTGCTGTCCCTGCTGTGTCTGGAGTCGCCGCGCGGCCTCGGCCGTACTTCGTTCCGCTCCTTCAGCAGGTTCTTGGTCTTCCGCCTTCTACTGGTCCTTCTCCTCCCTTAGAGTGTCCACAGCCTGTCCCGTCACAGTTACAGTTACAGCCGGCCTCCCCACTACCTTCTCCTTCTCCTTACACTGGTCCTAGTAGAGGTCTTGCTGAGCGTCGTGAGCCTGCGTCACGCCCTGCGTCGCCTGTCCGTCCTGCTTGCACTAGTGATCGTGGTTCACGTCAGCGTCCTCCTCCTGTCCTTAGCACGCACCGGATGTCTTTGCGTCCGTCCACTGTTCCTCTGCGTGCCCCTTTGCCTTCTCCTCCTGAGTCCTCTCTTCCTGCTCTTGCCGAACCGGGGTCGGACTTTCTTCGTGCTGTCAGTCCTACTGTCACGCGTCTCGTTGCTACTGTCGTCAGTGCCCCTTCCTTTGAGTCCACTGCTGCGTCTGCCCTAGTTGCTGAGCTTGTTGACTTTGCTGTTCGCTGTCGTCTAGACTACGCTGCTAGTCTTGTCGCTGAGTCTGAGTCTGTCTGTCCTCCGTCCATCAGGGGTGAGTGTGCCCTTGGCACGGACGTCCTTGAGGACAGGCAGGAGGAGTTCCAGTGTTTGGCTGCTGCTTCACCTCATCTCGTGTCCGTACTGTTTACCCCTGAGGGAGAACCGGATGCACTTGGCATCCCGACTCCGCGCTCTTATGCGGAGGCGATTGAGGGTCCCTACTCCTCTCAGTGGCAGGCAGCTATGGACACAGAGATGGCTCCCGGAAGTCCACAGGCACCTACGTTGACGAGGTTCCCCCGCCTGGGGCGAACATCGTTAGTGGCATGTGGATTTTCAGGGTGAAGCGGCCGCCGGGTTCTCCGCCTGTCTTCAAAGCGCGTTACGTGGCTCGTGGCTTCAGTCAGCGGTAGGGAGTTGACTACTTTCAGACCTTCTCTCCCACCCCGAAGATGACCACTCTTCGGGTACTGCTGCACATAGCTGCTCACCGTGACTACGAGCTGCACTCTCTTGTCTTCAGCACTGCTTTCTTGCAGGGCAGCCTGCACGAGGAGATCTGGCTGCGTCGCCCACCTGGCTTCACTGGGTCTTTTCCTCCTGGCACCCAGTGGAGCCTCCGGCGGCCAGTCTACGGTCTCCGCCAGGCACCGTGTGAGTGGCACGACACACTGAGGACTACACTTGCGGCTCTTGGGTTTGCTCCCTCTACTGCCGACCTGTCTCTGTTTTTGCGCACCGACACTTCTTTGCCGCCGTTCTACATCCTCGTGTACGTCAACGACTTGGTCTTTTCCACAGCTGACACTGCTAGACTCGCCCACGTGAAGTCTGAGCTGCAGAAGAGACACACGTGCACAGACCTGGGTGAACTGCGCAGCTACCTTGGCCTGCAGATCACCCGGGACAGAGCACGCCGCACCATTACCCTGACTCAGTCACACATGGTGCAGCAGGTCCTTCAGCGCTTCAGCTTCACGTACTCCTCGCCTCAGGCCACTCCTCTGTCTACTCGCCACTCGCTCTCAGCTCTGCCTTCGGATGAGTCCGTAGAGCCGAGTGGCCCGTACCCAGAGCTTGTTGGCTGCCTCATGTACCTGATGACCTGCACACGACCTGACCTTGCATACCCTCTTAGCATCTTGGCACGCTATGTTGCTCCTGGGAGACACAGACCAGAGCACATGGCTGCAGCGAAGAGGGTGTTGCGCTACTTGTGCAGTACGTCGGGCATGGGGCTAGTGCTTGGAGGGCGCAGTCTAGTGGTCCTCACTGGGCACGCATACGCTTCTTGGGCTGACGACCAGGCTACGCAGCGGTCGTCACAGGGTTACACCTTCAGCCTTGGTTCCGGCTCTGTTTCGTGGCGGGCTACCCGCTCGTCTTCTGTTCTCGGTGTCAGAATGTTATCTTATGCTCTAGCCTGTAGTGGGGTGCTCTATAGCGAGTACAACCCTTCTAGGGTTTCCTATTTGTATCCCCATTCTTGCTAGTGCAGTCCTCTTCTCTCTTCTAAACTTTCACACTCGGCTCCAGTTGTGAGGTTGAGATCTACGCAGGAGCCATGGCTGCACAGGAGCTTCGCTGGCTCACCTACCTGTTGATTGACCTCGGAGAACTGCCTCATTCTCCTCCAGTGCTGTACGTAGACAACAAGGCCATGCTGGCCTTGTGTCGGGAGCAGAGACTGGAGCTTAGAACGAAGCACATTGCTCTTCGCTACTTCCTTGCTCGTGAGCTACAGCAGCGTGGTCAGCTGCGCCTTGCGTACGTGGCCTCTGAGGCCAACATTGCTGATATCTTGACCAAGGCGCTTGTGCCTTGTGATCATCGGCGCTTAGTCGATTCCCAACTTTCCCTTAGTCAATTCATTCTCGTTCATTTTCTAAAAAATAACCAAAATGGAAAGACACACAACAGCCAGACAACTTTCACTGAAGGGTGCGCGCTGATTCCAGTCTTCCTAGTGCACTGCATGAATGGGGATTAGCATGCAGTTAGTGTCAACGTACAAAAGTCCAGAGCGCAGGCAAAAAAAAAAAAAACACGGAAAAGGACAATCAGCGTGCGATAAGCGTGTATTATTTGGTACCCTAAACGGGCAAATAGAAGTCACATACCTGTTGCTGACGTGATATCGATGCAGAGAGGCGGAGTGGAGGGTAGCTTAGTGAAACGAGCCTACAAAGACGAATTGGGAAAATGAAATTGAGATAGAGTTCGGAGGAGGGGGTCGTTCTTGTAGGGGCACGCAGAGAATTTTGATTGTCGAGCAGGGGGGGAGTAGCCGGCGGGGTGAGGTGTACCGCAGTGGTTGCTGAATCTTTTCCGTGCGAAGGGTCGCGCAGAAAATGAGTATGGTTGGGGGATGGGGGAAGGATGGGGAAGGCGTGGTGTTACGATACCACGCTGTCAGCAACGCTGGCGGGGTAAGCGACGGCTTGGGAGTGTTGCGCGGGAGCAATAGAAGCAAAAATCCTGGAGCCAATAACCTCCTCATCAGGCAAGTGCACATCAGTTGGCATCGCTGCCAACTGACAGCTGTTTCACAGCTGTGTTGTCGCGTGAATCACGTGGGACCGGTGTGGCCAGCTGTGAGGTGCATGTTCCGCATTGTTCACGGGCAGGAGGGAGTGTATCTGTTTCGTCCTCTTTCGAGCAGTGGTGCATCCGATTACGAAGAAATCGGGGGTACAGTAAATATGTGACGGGGCTGAAAACAAAACAACAGTAGGCAGGTGAAAGCAGTAAAAAGTGACGGGTTGTGGAAAGAAAAAAAACAGTGGCATTAGCAAGCAGACTACACGTCAGTAGGCAGCATTCCCCCCACAATTGCCAGCTGTTTTCCGCGTGAACAGCGCTTTAATGACACGCACGGGTGAGAAGTGAATAACGACCAATACAGTCAGCTTAGCTGTCTATGTTGTTGTTGTAAAATTCAGAATAGCGACAACAATGCCACGTTGCAAAACGATCGTGTATGCTATACCAAGATAAAATTCCACACTTGCCCACTGTCCAACTACAAAGAAACGGCGAGCGGTTATTGATCGTTTTCGAGCCAGACGAGGGCGTACGAGCTTCAGATGCCTGCAGGTAACTGCAGCGTCACCTGCGCCACGTAGTCTCCTCGGTAGAAGGGTGTAACAATGGAGTGTACTACACTCCGCCATTCAACAGTTATGACACGATGAGTAATCTACAGAAGCAGTTCTTTTATTGTTATATGTTTGCAATGGATTGTGTTATGTGTGTGTGTGTGTGCAGTGGTAATAGTCTGCCAGTTTAAACCACATACGTACGCTCCAGAGTACAAGAGGGTTGCAACCAACAAAACAAAAACAACAATCAATAATCGCCACAACTTTGTTTGCCCAAGGCAAACCTGTTGGTTACCATAATGCAAATGTGATTAGAAATTATAATGCATGAAGCAGCATTGTTTTTGGAAGCAAGCAGCCGAGCACGTGTTGCGCGAAAGCCTGGTTGTGGAATGGACTTAGTGTCAGAACATTATAGCTTATACATCTGTGTAGGCTGTAGTGGGGTAGCCCATAAGGGGTACAACCCAATTAGGGTTAACACTTGTACCCAACTGTTTCATAGTTCAATCATTCTCGTTCTAATTATCACATGGTATAGAGCAGGTTCCCCCGTGGGAACTGTTCCTAGGGCTCACCGACCTTTTCTTTCCTGCCCGGAGCGCGCTTGGCCCCTGCCCGAGTCGCGCCCCGTGTGACTCCCCTTCGTAGCCTCTAGCGGCCTCCCTCACGGCCCCTAGTGGCCCCGTCGCGCCGTCCTCACGACCCCGTCGCGCCGCCCTTGCGGCCCTCTTCGCACCGCCCTCGCGGCCCCTTTCCGCGGCCCCGTCGCCGCCCTTTCAGCGGCCCCGTCGCCGCCCTTCCACGGCCTCGCCGCCCGCCCTTGAAGCAGCCCCGCCGCCGGCCTTCCGCGGCCCCGACGCCGCCCTTCCACGGCCCCGTCGCCGCCCTCCAGCGGCCCCATCGCCGCTCGTCCGCGACCCCGTCGCCGCCCTTTCGGCAGCCCCGTCGCCACCCTTTCAGCGGCCCCGTCGCCGCCCGCCCTTTCAGCGGCCAGTCGCCGCCCTTTCAGCGGCCCGTCGCCGCCCTTTCAGCGGCCCCGTGGCCGCCCTTCCGCGGCCCCGTCGCCACTCAGCTGCCCAGCGCCAGAGCCGCCGAGCCACCCAGCCACCGAGCAGCCGAGCCCCCGAGCAGCCGAGCTGCCGAGCCGCCGAGCAGCCGAGCCGCCGAGGAGCCGAGCCGCCCTGCAGCCGAGCCGCCCGACCGCCGAGCCGCCCTACAGGCGAGCCGCCCGACCGCCGAGCCGCCCAGCAGCCGAGCCGCCGAGCCGCCGAGCCGCACCGCAGCCGAGGTGCTGCCGCCTGTCGGCCTGCCCGGGACCGTCCCACTTGCCTGGTAAGAGCAGCGCCTCTACCACTGCACTGCCCTGCCCCACTGTACTCACTGCCTGTCTACTGCTGTCATGGCCTCCCTTAGTGTTCTCACCTTTGACGCTGAGGGTCGGGCAGTTGACTTTGAGGTCTGGGTAGATGATCTGCAGCTTTTCCTATAGTGCGATAGGGCAGACGGTCTCTCCTTGTTTGACCTCACTTCTGGTGCCTCTCCTGCCCCTGCTGCTGATGCTGACGCCACTGTTCGCTCACAGTGGGCCACACGTGATGCTGCTGCTCGCCTTGCTATGCGCCGCCACTTACCGACCACTGAGCTTGCACACTTTAGCCAGTACAAGAGTGCTCAGACCTTGTACGACGCTGTAGTTGCACGCTACTCTTCCCCTGCCACTGCTGCACTGAGCCGCCTCATGCTACCGTACCTCTTCCCTGACCTTGCTGCCTGTCCCACAGTCGCTGACCTCATTACGCACCTCCGCACTAGTGACACTCGCTACCGCGCTGCGCTTCCTGCTGAGTTCTGCGCCAAGAACCCCCCCCCCCCAATGTACATCACCCTCTACTACATAGTCAACCGGCTCCCTGACTCTCTCGGCGTAGTAAGGGACCACTTCCTCTCAGTTTGCCCCACCACTCTCACTGTTGACCTCCTTGAGAAGGCCCTCCTAGCAGCAAAGAAGAGTATAGTCGCTGTAGGAGCCTCTCGTGGTGACCCTTGCACCCCGTCTTTGAGGGGTGTTCTCCCTCCCCCCTCTTGCCCTCTGTTGCCTCTGCTGCTGCGGCCGACCTCGTTGGTTTCGAGTCCGTCGGCGCGGCGTCTGCCCCTAACGGGAGACGCCGCACCGGCAAGGGCAACGGGGGCAAGGGCGCTGGAGGGGCTGGCGGGGGCGGTGGAGGTGGTGGTGGAGGCAGTGGAGGGAGTGGGGGTGGTGGTGGGAGTGGTGCCGGGGGTGGCGGCGGCAGCTGCAGCAGTGGAGGCGGCGGAGGCGACGGTGGTGGCGAACGGAGCGGAGGCGGCGGAGGTGGCGGAGAAGGCGGAGGTGGAGGAGGCGGCGGAGGCGGCGGCGGCGGTGGTGGAGCGGGTCGTGACTCTGCGCAGAGGAGTGGCTCAAGTGGTGGTCCGCGCCAGCAGCAGCGTAGTGGTGTGACCCTGTCCCCTCAGCAGCTTCGTGAGTGGTACACTGCGCGCCAGCGCGGTGGGGGCTTTGGTCCCTCCGTACCGGTGACCGAGCTGGTGAGCAGTGCGGGGGCCCGCACTCCACCCAGCGCTGCTTTGGTCGCCTGACGGACGCGTGGCGTCCCCAGTTCCCTGAGGCGTCAGAGATCCCTCGCTGGGGAGATCTGTCTAGGGCGGGGGTTGCCGTCTTTGATCTTGACTATGATGCTATCCTTGCTACCATGTGTTCTGTGACTACTAGTGTTGAGGGTGACTGTTACCTGTGTGTACCGCCTAACCCGGGCATTGAGGCCATTGCTCTAGGTACTGGTGAGGCTGCTGCTCTAGGTGCTAGTGCGTCTGCTGCCCCAGGTGCCAGTGCGTCTGCTGCTCCACGTGCCAATGCGTCTGCTGCCCCAGGTGCTGGTGAGTCTGCTCTCTCAGGTACTACGTCGGCTCAGGCCTTCCACACCTTCACCCTTGACTCGGGTGCGTCCCGCTCCTTCTTTCGAGACCGCACCACTCTTACGCCGCTCAGTCGGCCGGTTGTAGTCTCCCTAGCAGAACCCTCTGGGGGTCCTGTCCTTGCTAGCTTCTCCACTGTCTTACCGTGCCCGGCGGCCCCCTCTGGCACCCTGTCAGGTCTCTACCTCCTCTCGTTCTCTACGAACTTGGTGAGTGGAGCCGACCTACAGGATAGGGGGGTTGACCAGTTCACTCCTGCGAGTCAGCGAGTGACCCACTCCACGTGTGCTCGGACAGGCCGACACTTGGCCACGTTCACTCGTCGGCCAAGGTCGAGCCTGTACACCCTTACTACTGAGTCTCCTCTAGCTGCTGAGTCTGGCCAGGTAGCTGCGTCGAGTCAGGTGTTTGCTGCAGCGTCCAGGTCTGGTCCTGAGTCTGCTCCATGCTCGTGTCGTCTCCTGTCCCACCAGAATCTCCTCTGGCACCACCGCCTTGGTCACCCCTCCCTGCCTCGTCTCCGAGGCATGGCCTCCCGTGTCCTTGTCTCTGGTCTCCCTCGGTCTCTCCCTCCCCTACCTCCGGGGCCTGGCCCTACCTGCGTCCCCTACGTCGAGGGGCGATAGCGCGCCGCCCCTCACTCCTCCGAGTTTCCTCCGACAGAGGCTCCGCTACAGACCCTCCACATGGACGTGTGGGGACCCGCCCTCGTCCGTGGACAGGGGCACGAGCGTTACTTCCTGTTGGTGGTTGACGACTACTCGCGTTACACCACAATCTTCCCCTTGCGCAGCAAGGGTGACGTCACTGAGGTGTTGATCGACTGGATCCGCGCAGCTCGTCTCTAGCTTAGAGAGAGTTTCGGCTCGGACTTTCCAGTTCTGCGTCTGCACTCGGACAGAGGCGGGGAGTTTTCCTCTGCCCGTCTTGGAGCCTTCTGTCGTGCATAGGGCATCCGCCAGACCTTCACGTTTTCGGCCTCTCCACAGCAAAATGGGATTGCTGAGCGCCGCATTGGCATGGTCATGGACGTCGCTCATACGTCCATGATGCATGCGGCTGCACCCCATTTCCTGTGGCCGTTTGCAGTTCAGTACGCCGCGCATCAGCTCAACCTTCAGCCCTGGGTCTCCTTGCCAGAGACCTCCCCCGCCTTGCGGTGGACAGGGAAGGTTGGCGATGCGTCTGCGTTTCGGGTCTGGGGATCTCGGGCGTTTGTCCGTGACTTATCTGCGGACCAGCTGTCCCCCCGTGCTGTTCCCTGCGTCTTCCTTGGCTTCCCCCCTGACGCGCCTGGGTGGCAGTTTTACCACCCCACCTCGCGCCGTGTTCTGTCTTCCCAGGACGTCACACTTGACGAGTCGGTGCCTTACTACCATCTCTTCCCCTACCGCACTGCGCCCCTCCCCCCGCCGCCGCTCTTCCTTGCACCAGGTCCTCCCCCCGTAGACCACCTCCCCCCTCAGGGTCGTGCCCCGTCAGGTGTGTCCCAGGTAGACGCAGTCGAGCCTGTCGAGGTAGCTGTTGACTCTGGTGTTGCTAGAGGTGCTGAGCCTAGGGGTGCGGAGTCTGGGGGTGCTGAGACTGGGGGTGCTGAGTCTGGGGGTGCTCAGCCTGGGGGTGCTAGGTCTGGGGGTGAGGAGCCTGGGGGTGCCGAGCGTGGGGGCGCTGGGTCTGCTCGTGTGGCCGCCGGCGGTGCTTCGTCGAAGCGGGAGCCACTCTCTCCATAGGAGCTGCGCGAGTGGTTTGCACGCCGCTGGAGACGTGCTGTTGAGACTGGGGGTGCTGCTGGGGCTACTGGAGTTGGTCCTGCTGGAGCTGCTGGCGGTACTAGTGCTGCTGGAGCTAGAGCTGCTGTGGGTGTTGGCGCTAGTGTTTCTACAAGTGCTGGTGCGTCTGGGGGTGCTGCTGAGGCTGTTGGAGCTGACGGTCCTACTGGAGTTGGTGTTGCTGGAGCTGGAGCTGCTGGGGGTGTTGGCGCTGGCGGTGCTGCTGGCGCTGGTGCTTCTAAGGGTGCTGGAGTTGCCGCTGTTGGAGCTGGAGGTGCTGCTGGCGCTGGTGCTGCCGCTTGGGGTACTGGTGCCGTCCCTGCTGGTTCTGGAGGCGCTGAGCGACCGAGGCCGTACTTCGTTCCGCTCCTGAAGCAGGTTCTTGGTCTCCCGCCCTCTCCTGGTCCTGCTCCTTCCTTAGAGTGTCCACAGCCTGTCCAGTGGCAGTCACAGTTACAGCCTGCCTCCCCTCTACCTGCTCCTTCTCCCTACACTAGTCCTACTGGAGGTCTTGCTGAGCGTCGTGCGCGTGCGTCTCGTCCTGCGTCGCCTGTTCATGCTGCTCGCACTAGTGGTCGTACAGCGCGTCCGCGTCCTCATGCGGTCCCCGGCACACACCAGATGGCGCTGCGTCCTTCCACTGCTCCTCTGCGTGTCCCATTGCCGTCTCCTCCAGAGTCCTCTCTTCTTACTCTTACTGACCTGGAGTCTGACTCCCTTCATGCTGCTAGTCCTTCGGTCACGCGTCTCCTTGCTACTGTTGTCACTGACCCTTCCTTTGAGTCCACTGCTGCGTCTGCCCTAGTTGCTGAACTTGTCGACTTCACTGCTCGCTGTCGTCTAGACTACGCTGCCAGTCTTGTTGCTGAGTCTGCGTCTGTCTGTCCTCCGTCCGTCGGGGGTGAGTGTGCTCTTAGCACGGACGTCCTTGAGGACAGGCAGGAGGAGTTCCAGTGCTTTGCTGCTGCTTTGCCCCATCTCGTGTCCACGCTGATTGCCCCTGAGGGAGACCCGAATGCACCAGACATCCCGACTCCTCGATCGTACGCTGAGGCGATCGAGGGTCCCTACTCCTCTCAGTGGCAGTCAGCCATGGAGGCAGAGATGGCTTCCTGGAAGTCCACAGACACCTACGTCGACGAGGTTCCCCCACCTGGGGCGAACATCGTCATTGGCATGTGGATTTTTAGGGTGAAGCGGCCTCCGGGTTCTCCGCTCGTCTTCAAGGCGCGTTACGTGGCTTGAGGCTTCAGTCAGCGGCAGGGAGTTGACTACTTTCAAACCTTCTCTCCCACCCCGAAGATGACCACTCTTTGGGTGCTGCTGCACATAGCCGCTCAGCGCGACTACGAGCTTCAACACAGCTTTCCTGCAGGGCAGCCTGCACGAGGAGATCAGGCTGCGCCGCCCACCTGGCTTCACTGGGTCGTTTCCTCCTGGTACCCAGTGGAGCTTCCGACGGCCAGTCTACGGTCTTCGCCAGTCACCCATCGCTGTTTCTGCGCACCGACACCTCTTTGCCGCCGTTCTACATCCTCGTGTACGTCGACGACTTGGTCTTTGCCACTGCTGACACTGCTCGATTCGCCCACGTGAAGTCTGAGCTGCAGAAGAGACACACGTGCACAGACCTGGGTGAACTGCGCAGCTACCTTGGCTTGCGAATCACCCGGGACAGAGCACAGCGCACCATTACCCTGACTCAGTCACACATGGTGCAGCAGGTCCTTCAGCGCTTCGGCTTCACGTACTCCTCGCCTCAGGCCACTCCTCTGTCTACTCGCCACTCGCTCTCAGCTCTGCCTTCGGATGAGTCCGTAGAGCCGAGTGGCTCGTACCGAGAGCTTGTTGGCTGCCTCATGTACCTGATGACCTGCACACGACCTGACCTTGCATACCCTCTTAGCATCTTCGCACGCTATGTTGCTCCTGGGAGACACAGACCAGAGCACATGGCTGCAGCGAAGAGGGTGTTGCGCTACGTGTGCAGTACATCGGGCATGGGGCTAGTGCTTGGAGGGCGACGTCGAGTGGTCCTCACAAGTCACGCTGACGCTTCTTGGGCTGACGACCAGGCTCCGCAGCGGTCGTCACAGGGTTACACCTTTAGCCATGGTTCCGACTCTGTTTCGTGGCGGTCTACCCGCTCGTCCTCTGTTCTCAGCTCCAGGTGTGAGGCTGAGATCTACGCAGGGGCCATGACTGCACAGGAGCTACGCTGGCTCACCTACCTGCTGACTGACCTAGGAGAGCCACCTCGTTCTTCTCCAGTTCTGTACGTAGACAACAAGGCCATGCTGGCCTTGTGTCGGGAGCACAGACTGGAGCACAGAACGAAGCACATTGCTCTCCGCTACTTCCTGGCTCGTGAGCTGCAGCAGCGTGGTCAGCTCCGCCTCACCTACGTGGCCTCTGAGGCCAACACTGCTGATATCTTCACCAAGGCCCTTCCGCCTTGTGATCATCAGCGCTTCTGTACTTTGCTAGGTCTTGTGCCTACCTGGCCTCACTTGCTCACTTCTTGATCTTGTTTGTACTGTACTCTCTCTATACTTGCACTTGCTTGTTTACCTTTATATATATATGATCTTGCATGTGAACTGGCCTTGTGGCCTTGCTCTTGTGCCCGGATTGTGTGGTGACTTTGTGATCCACCCTGAGCTTGCTTTGCTTCGCTTGACTCGTCTTGTGAACACTTGTTCTCCCCCACTTTGCCTATGGGGGTGTGTCAGAACATTATAGCTTATACATCTGTGTAGGCTGTAGTGGGTTGGCCCATAAGGGGTACAACCCAATTAGGGTTAGTACTTGTACCCAACTGTTTCATAGGTCAATCATTCTCGTTCTAATTATCACACTTAGCTTAGAGTTGTTCACTGTCAGGCATATATGCTATAGTCTGTGTAGGCTGTAGTGGGGCAGTTCATATGGGGTACAACACTTTAGGGTTTACTACTTGTACCTCTCATTCTGCTCAATGCATTCATTCTTCGTTTCTTATCATGGTATCGAGCAGGTTTCCAAGTGGGAACGCTACCTAGGGCCCACCACGATTTTTTTTCCTGCCCGGAGCGTGCTTCACTCCTGCCCGAGTCGCGCTCTGTGTGCCCTCCGTACCTTCGCGCCACCCTTAGTGGCCCCTCTCACGGCCCCTTACGCTGCCCTTACGGCCCCTAGCGCCGCCCTCTATGGCCCCTCGCGCCGCCCTTACGGCCCCTTACGGCCCCTCGCGCTGCCTTTACGGCCCCTTACGGCCCCTCGTGCCGCCCTTACGGCCCTCGCGCGGCCCCATTTCGGCCCCTCGCGGTGCCCTTTCGGCCCCTTACGGCCCCGTCGACGCCCCGTTTTGGCCCCTTGCGGCCCCTCTTCGGCCCCGTCTAGGCCCCTTGCGGCCCCTCTTCGGCCCCGTCTAGGCCCCTTGCGGCCCCTCTGCGGCCCCTCTGCGACCCCGTCGCCGCCATCTGCGGCCCCGTCGCCGCCACCTGCGGCCACGCAGCCGCCACCTGCGGCCCCGCCGCTACCTGCGGCCCCGTCGCCGCCACCTGCGGCCCCGTCGCCGCCACCTGCGGCCCCATCGCCGTCACCTGCGGCCCCGTCGCCGCCACCTGCGGCCACGCAGCCGCCACTTGCGACCCTACCGCTACCTGCGGCCCCGTCGCCGCCACCTGCGGCCCCGTCGCCGCCACCTGCGGCCCCGTCGCCGTCACCTGCGGCCCTATCGCCCTCCTCTAGCGGCCACGTCGCCGCCTCTACCGGCCCTGTCACCGCTCAGCCGCCAAGCGACCGAGCCCCCGAGCAGCCCAGCAGCCGAGCCGCCCAACAGCCCAGCAGCCGAGCCGCCCAGCAGCCACGCCGCCCAGCAGCTGAGCCGCTCACCTGCCGAGCAGCTGAGCCGCCCACCTGCCGAGCAACCGAGCCGCCCAGCAGCCGAGCCGCCGGGCCGCCCAGCAACCGAGCCGCCCAGCAGCCGAGCCGCCCTGCCGCCGAGCCGCCAAGCCGCCGAGCCGCCCAGCAGCCGAGCCGCCCAGCAGCCGAGCCGCCCAGCAGCCGAGCCGCCCTGCCGCCGAGCCGCTGAGCCGCCGAGCCGCCCTACTCTGGAGCCGCTGCTGTTCTCACTGGTGCGCCCCGGCCCTCCTTCCCCGGACTGGTGAGCTCACTCCCTACTAGGCCACTGCAGTCATGGCTACCCCCAGTGTCCTTACTTTTGATGCTGAGGGCAGTGCCGTAGACTTTGAGGTCTAGGACGATGACCTCCAGCTGTTTCTCGAATGCGATAGGGCAGACGGACTCTCTCAATTCGATCTCACCTCTGGTGTCTCTCCTGCTACTGCTGACAGCACTGTTTGCTCACAGTGGGCCACACGCGATGCTTCTGCTCGCCTTGCTGTGCGTCGCCACTTACCGACCTTTGAGCGTGCACACTTTAGCCAGTACAAGAGTGCTCAGACCTTATACGACGCTGTAGTTGCACGCTACTCTTCCCCTACCACTGCTGCACTGAGCCGCCTCATGCTACCGTACCTCTTCCCTGACCTTGCTGCCTTTCCCACAGTCGCTGACCTCATTACGCACCTCCGCACTAGTGACACTCGCTACCGCGCTGCGCTTCCTGCTGAGTTCTGCGCCAAGAACCCCCCCCCCCCATGTACATCACCCTCTACTACATAGTCACCCGGCTCCTTGACTCTCTTCGCGTAGTCAGGGACCACTTCCTCTCAGTTTGCCCCACCACTCTCAACGTTGACCTCCTCGAGAAGGGCCTCCTAGCAACAGAGAAGAGCATCGTCGCTGTAGGAGCCTCTCGTGGTGACCCTCGCACCCCCGTCTTTGAGGGGTGTTCTCCCTCCCCCCTCTTGACCTCTGTTGCTTCTGCTGCTGCGGCCGACCTCGTTGGTTTCGAGTCGGTCGCCGCTGCGTCTGCCCCTAGCGGGAGACACCGCACCGGCAAGGGCAAGGGGGGCAAGGGCGCAGGAGGGGCTGGCGGGGGCGGTGGAGGTGGTGGTGGAGGCAGTGGAGGGGGTGGGGGTGGTGGTGGAAGTGGTGGCGGGGGTGGCGGCGGCGGCGGCAGCAGTGGAGGCCCGGAGGAGGCGGCGGTGGTGGCGGAGGGAGCGGAGGCGGCGGAGGTGGCGGAGGAGGAAGAGGTGGAGGAGGCGGCGGAGGCGGCGGCGGCGGCGGTGGTGGAGCGGATCGCGACTCTGCGCAGAGGAGTGGCTCAGGTGGTGGTCAGCGCCAGCAGCAGCAGAGTGGTGTGACCCTGTCCCCTCAGCAGCTTCATGAGTGGTACACTGCACGCCAGCCCGGTGGGGGTTTTGGTCCCTGCTCTTATGTTCTCCGTACCGGCGACTGCACTGGTGAGCAGTGCGGGGGTCCGCACTCCACCCAGCGCTGCATCGGTCGCCTGACGGATGCGTGGCGTTGCCAATTCCTTGAGACGTCAGAGATCCCTCGCTGGGGAGATCTGTCTAGGTCGGGGATTGCCATCTTTGATCTTGACTGTGATGCTATCCTTGCTGCCATGTATTCTGTGACTACTAGTGTTGAGGGTGACTGTTACCTGTGTGTACCGCCTGATCCGGGCATTGAGGCCACTGCTCTAGGTGCTGGTGAGGCTGCTGCTCTAGGTGCTAGTGCGTCTGCTAGCCCAGGTGCTAGTGCGTCTGCTGCCCTAGGTGCTGGTGAGTCTGCTCTCTCAGGTACTACGTCGGCTCAGGCCTTACACACCTTCACCCTTGACTCGGGTGCGTCCCGCTCCTTCTTTCGAGACCGCACCACTCTTACGCCGCTCAGTCAGCCGGTTGCAGTCTCCCTGGCGGACCCCTCTGGGGGTCCTGAGTCTCCTCCGGCTGCTGAGTCTGGCCTGGTAGCTGCGTCAAGTCAGGTGTTTGCTGCAGCGTCCAGGTCTAGTCCTGAGTCTGCTCCCATGCTCGTGTCGTCTCCTGTCCCACCAGAATCTCCTCTGGCACCACCGCCTTGGTCACCCCTCCCTGCCTCGTCTCCGAGGCATGGCCTCACGTGTCCTTGTCTCTGGTCTCCCTCGGTCTCTCCCTCCCCTACCTCTGGGGCCTGGCCCTACCTGCGTCCCCTGCGTTGAGGGGCGACAGCGCGCCGCCGCTCATTCCTCTGAGTTTCCTCCGACAGAGGCTCCGCTACAGACCCTCCACATGGACGTGTGGGGCCCCGCCCGCGTCCGTGGGCAGGGGCACGAGCGGTACTTCCTGCTGCTGGTTGACGACTACTCGCGTTACACCACAGTCTTCCCCTTGCGCAGCAAGGGTGACGTCACTGAGGTGCTGATCGACTGGATCCGCGCAGCTCGTCTCCAGCTCAGGGAGAGTTTCGGCTCGGACTTTCCTGTTCTGCGTCTGCACTCGGACAGGGGTGGGGAGTTTTCCTCTGCCCGTCTGGGAGCCTTCTGTCGTGCACAGGGCATCCGCCAGACCTTCACGCTTCCGGACTCTCCACAGCAAAATGGGATTGCTGAGCGCTGCATTGGCATGGTCATGGACGTCGCTCGTACGTCCATGATGCATGTGGTTGTCCCCCATTTTCTGTGGCCGTTTGCGGTTTAGTACGCCGCGCATCAGCTCAACCTTCAGCCCCGGGTCTCCTTGCCAGAGACCTCCCCCGCCTTGCGGTGGACGGGGAAGGTAGGCGATGCGTCTGCGTTTCGGGTCTGGGGATCTCGGGCGTTTGTCCGCGACTTGTCTGCAAACAAGCTGTCCCCTCGTGCTGTTCCCTGTGTCTTCCTCGGCTTCCCCCCTGACGCACCTGGGTGGCAGTTTTACCACCCCACCTCGCGGCGTGTTCTGTCCTCCCAGGACGTCACCATTGACGAGTCGGTGCCTTACTACAATCTCTTCCCCTACCGCACTGCGCCCCTCCCCCCGCCCCCGTTCTTCCTTGCGCCAGGTCCTCCCCCGGTAGACCCCCTCCCCCCTCAGGGTCCTGCCCCGTGAGGTGTGTCCTAGGTAGACGCAGTCGAGCCTATCGAGGTAGCTGTTGACTCTGGTGCTGCTAGAGGTGCTGAGCCTACGGGTGCCGGGTCTGGAGGTGCTGAGTCTGGGGGTGCTGAGACTGGGGGTGCTGAGTCTGGGGGTGCTGAGCCTAAGGGTGCTGGGTCTGGGGGTGCGGAGCCTGGGGGTGCGGAGCTTGGGGGCGCTGGATCTGCTCGTGTGGCTGCCGGCGGTGCTCCGTTGAGGCGGGAGCCACTCTCTCCACAAGAGCTGCGCGAGTGGTTTGCCCGCCGCTGGAGACGTGCTGCTGGAGCTGGAGGTACTACTGTCGCTGCTGGTCCCGAAGGTGCTCGTACTGGTGGTCCTGGAGCTGCTGGGGGTGTCGGCGCTGGTGTTTCGACTGGCGCGGGTGCGTCTGGGGGTGCTGCTGAGGCTGCTGGAGCTGACGGTCCTACTAGAGCTGGTGCTGGTGGAGTTGGAGCTGCTGGAGCTGGAGCTGCTGGGGGTGTTGGCGCTGGCGATGCTGCTGGCGCTAGTGCTTCTGTGGGTGCTGGAGTTGGCGCTATTGGAGCTAGAGGTGCTGCTGGCGCTGGTGCTGCCGCTGGGGGTACTGGTGCTGTCCTTGCTGGTTCTGGAGGCGCTGCGCGGCCGAGGCCGTACTTCGTTCCGCTCCTGGAGCAGGTTCTTGGTCTCCCGCCCTCTACCGGTCGTGTTCCTCCCTTAGAGTGTCCACTGCCTGTCCAGTCGCAGTCACAGTTACAGCCCGCCTCCCCTCTACGTGCTCCTTCTCCCTACACTGGTCCTACTGGAGGTCTTGCTGAGCGACGTGAGCCTGCGTCTCGTCCTGCGTCGCCTGTTCGTGCTGCTCGCACTAGTGGTCGTACTGCGCGTCCGCGTCCTCCTGCGGTCCCCGGCACACACCAGATGGCGCTGCGTCCTTCCACTGCTCCTCTGCGTGTCCCGTTGCCGTCTCCTCCAGAGTCCTCTCTTCCTACTCTTGCTGACCCGGAGTCTGACTCTCTTCGTGCTGCTAGTCCTTCTGTCACGCGTCTCCTGGCTACGGTTGTGACTCACCCTTCCTTTGAGTCCACTGCTGCGTCTGCCCTAGTTGCTGAGCTTGTTGACTTCGCTGCTCGCTGTCGTCTAGACTACGCTGCTTGTCTCGTTGCTGATCTGAGTCTATTTGTCCTCTGTCCGTCGGGGGTGAGTGTGCTCTTAGCACGGACGTCCTTGAGGACAGGCAGGAGGAGTTCTAGTGCTTTGCTGCTGCTTTGCCCCATCTCGTGTCCATGCTGATTGCCCCTGAGGGAGACCCGGATGCACCAGACATCCCGACTCCTCGATCGTACGCTAAGGCGATCAAGGGTCCCTACTCCTCTCAGTGGCAGTCGGCCATGGACGCAGAGATGGCTTCCTGGAAGTCCACAAGCACCTACGTTGACGAGGTTCCCCCACCTGGGGCGAACATCGTCAGTGGCATGTGGATCTTAAGGGTGAAGCGGCCGCCGGGCTCTCCGCCTGTCTTCAAGGCGCGTTACGTGGCTCGTGGCTTCAGTCAGCGGCAGGGAGGTGACTACTTTCAGACCTTCTCTCCCACCCCAAAGATGACCACTCTTCGGGTGCTGCTGCACATAGCTGCTCAGCACGACTATGAGCTTCACTCTCTTGACTTCAGCACGGCTTTCCTGTAGGGCAGCCTGACCGAGGAGATCTGGCTGCGCCGCCCACCTGGCTTCACTGGGTCGTTTCCTCCTGGTACCCAGTGGAGCCACCGGCGGCCAGTCTACAGTCTCCGCCAGGCGCCCCGTGAGTGGCACGACACACTGAGGACTACACTTGTGGCTGTTGGGTTTGCTCCTTCTACAGCTGACCCGTCGTTGTTTCTGCGCACCGACACCTCTTTGCCGCCGTTCTACATCCTCGTGTACGTCGACGACTTGGTCTTTACCACTCCTGACACTGCTCGACTCGCCCACGTGAGGTCCGAGCTGCAGAAGAGACACACGTGCACAGACCTGGGTGAACTGCGCAGCTACCTTGGCTTGCAGATCACCCAGGACAGAGCACAGCGCACCATTACCCTGACTCAGTCACACATGGTGCAGCAGGTCCTTCAGCGCTTCAGCTTCACGTACTCTTTGCCTCAGGCCACTCCTCTGTCTACTCGCCACTCGCTCTCAGCTCTGCCTTCGGATGAGTCCGTAGAGCCGAGTGGCCCGTACCCAAAGCTTGTTGGCTGCCTCATGTACCTGATGACCTGCACACCACCTGACCTTGCATACCCTCTTAGCATCTTGGCACCCTATGTTGCTCGTGGGAGACACCGACCAGAGAACATGTTTGCAGCGAAGAGGGTGTTGCGCTACGTGTGCAGTACGTCGGGCATGGGGCTAGTGCTTGGAGGGCGACGTCAAGTGGTCCTCATAGGTCACGCAGACGCTTCTTGGGCTGACGACCAGCCGACACAGCGGTCGTCACAGGGTTACACCTTCAGCCTTGGCTCTGGCTCTGTTTCGTGGCGGTCTACCCGCTCGTCTTCTGTTCTCACCTCCAGCTGTGAGGCTGAGATCTACGCGGGGGCCATGGCTGCACAGGAGCTACGCTGGCTCACCTACCTGCTGACTTACCTAGGAGAGCCGCCTCGTTCTCCTCCAGTTCTGTACGTAGACAACAAGGCCATGCTGGCCTTGTGTCGGGAGCACAGACTGGAGCACAGAACAAAGCATATTGCTCTTCGCTACTTCAGTTGACCCAGTTGACATAACATATGTATCAAGGTGGTCAAACGGATTCGTTACTACGACATGCAGTCGCATGCAACCTATGGTTGTTAGTAACCACATGGAATGCCTTGTATGTCGTATTGTCATTAGATTCCCTATTACATGAGGGCTAATAAACGTGTGTAGATAATTAATTTCGGTTTTGAAGTGATGGAATGGAAAAACAATTAGTTATAAGCCTAACAATCACCATAAGGCAAAAAGGAATACTGTGATACTTTTTTCGCATTTTTGGTTATTTAGGCTATGTACATTTCTCAGATTTGTAGCAAGGTTCATGGCTTGTTTTTTAGCAAATGTACATTTCTCATATCTATAACTTGGTTCATGATTGGGAGGGAGAAGCAAAAAATGCAGGGGGCAAGCAAGAGACGCAAGTGCTTGCGAGTGAGAGAGGTGGAGGACCTGCGGAGAGGCAGGTACGCGGGGGAAAGGGGCGGGAGAAGCAGATTCGCTGGGGGAAGTGGAGAATTTAGATGTACACTGCGTACGGGGCGATACGAGGTGGGCTGGGGCGAGAGTCGATAGAAACCATTTTACAGTCCCGTTAAAGTCCAGATTCGTCGTACACTCACAGAGTAAGTATGGAATATCAAAAGAGGTACAGCTTCAAAAGGGCTGAATAACCAGAAATCAATAATTATAAACAATAGGTACACCCAAATATACTAAATATTATAACACATGCCCTCATCTCATGTTTACACAGCAGTTTAGAAAGCGGAAGACACAATTACTCCATAACCTCATGGTACATGATACCAATTAAGATGTTTTTCTGTGTACAACCTAACAAGTGTAGAAACATTTGCAGATCAATCTTATTCGACAGGGATTCAGACTATTCTAATCGTATTCGTATCATACGTGGGTCTGTATTCGGCCAAATAAGAATTCACGTACTATTCAACAAATATTCGAATAAACTATTCGTATTCGTATTTGTATTCGTATTTACAGGCTTATCCATACCTTAAGACGTCCATAAGCATTCATACCTTAAGACGTCCATAAGCATTCATACCTTAAGTCGTCCATAAGCATTCATACCTTCGTTTGCCGCCCCCTTTTCTTCGCCTCTGCTGCTGCAGATCCTGCCTGTGCCGCTTTGGGCTGTGAGCCGGGTGGCAAATGCGAGGTGGATTCGAACGGAACGCGCTATTGCAAGTGGGGTGAGTGAGCATGGCCTTTCTGCCTGTGGGGTGAGCATGGCCTTTCTGCCTGTGGGGTGAGCATGGCCTTTCTGCCTATGGGGTGAGCATGGCCTTTCTGCCTGTGGGGTGAGCACGGCCTTTCTGCCTGTGGGGTGAGCATGGCCTTTCTGCCTGTGGGGTGAGCACGGCCTTTCTGCCTGTGGGGTGAGCATGGCCTTTTTGCCTGTGGGGTGAGCATGTCCTTTCTGCCTGTGGGGTGAGCATGGCTTTTCTGCCTGTGGGGTGAGCATGGCCTTTCTGCCTGTGGGGTGAGCATGGCCTTTCTGCCTGTGGGGTGAGCATCGCCTTTCTGCCTGTGGGGTGAGCATGGCCTTTCTGCCTGTGGGGGGAGCATGGCCTTTCTGCTTGTGGGGTGAGCATGGCCTTTCTGCCTGTGGGGTGAGCATGGCCTTTCTGCCTGTGGGGTGAGCATGGCCTTTCTGCCTGTGGGGGTGGGGTGAGCATGGGATTCCTGCCAGTAGTGTGAGGATGGGGTTCTGGCTTTTGCATTCCCACCTCAATTCAGTGTTGTGAGCCTGATGGCAAATGTGAGGCGGATGCGAACGGAACACGTTTCTGCTAGTGGGGTAAATGTGAGTTCTTTCCCGCTCTGCCATTGTAACGTCTTCTCCTGTTCTGCCTGCATATGAGGTGAGTTCTTTCCTGCTCTGTAATGAGTTAAACGAGTGATATACTTGTTAGAGGGGTGAGTATGAATTTCCTGCTCTCCCACTTCTACCTCGAAGCCATTGACTCGTACATGGTATATTAAACCCCCACCAGAAATTGCACTCACATGTCGCACTGCAACCATCCCCACCCCTCAGACTGACAAGACCATGCAAGACCATGCCTGCAGCTGACAACAGTGGGTTGGAGGTGCCTTACTGCTATTTGAGGCGTCGCAGAAATCATAGCGCACTGCACCCATCCCCACCCCACCCCTCAGACTCACTATGTGGCGCCTGCCCCCCTGGAGCCACCTGCAAGATGGTGCAAAACCCTGGACCTGGCGTGTTACCGGTGCCTTACTGCTGTTTGAAGGTGCCTCAGAAATCATACCGCACTACACCCATCCCCACTCCTCAGACTCACTCTGTGGCACCTGCCCCCCTGGAGCCACCTGCAAGACCGTGCAAAACCCTGGCTCTGGCGTGTTGCCGGTGCCTTACTGCGCGTGCCCTAAAGGCTATGGCCTGACGGCTACCGGCTGTGTCAAGGGTGAGACTCCACTCTCTCTCTCCTCACTCGCCCCACTCTCTTCTCGCTCGCCCTGCTGTCTCCTCTCCACACTCCCATTCGTGTATTGCCCCACTACCCCACTATCCCCTCTCCCCACCATCGCCTTTCTCCCCACCATCGCCTCTCTCCCCACTCTTCCGTCTCCCACTCTTCCGTCTCCCACTCTTCCGTCTCCCACTCTTCCGTCTCCCACTTTTCCGTCTCCCACTCTTCCGTCTCCCACTCTTCCGTCTCCCACTCTTCCGTCTCCCACTCTCCCGTCTCCCACTCTCCCCACTCCCACTCTCCCGTCTTCCACTCTCCCGTCTTCCACTCTCCCATCTCCCACTCTCCCCACTCCCACTCTCCCCACTCCCACTCTCCCGTCTCCCACTCTCCCCACTCCCACTCTCCCCACTCCCACTCTCCCGTCTCCCACTCTCCCCACTCCCACTCTCCCCACTCCCACTCTCCCCACTCCCACTCTCCCCACTCCCACTCTCCCACTCCCCCTCTCCCCTTTCCCACTCTCCCCTTCCCCACTCTCCCCTTCCCCACTCCCCCCTCTCCCCACTCCCCACTCTCCCCACCCACCCCACTCTGTCCTTCACCTTTCTCTCTCTGTCAAGTTGGCTTAACCAGCATAGCGAATCCAACATTGCGTGCATGAATGCATGTTCTTATGTCTGAATGTGTTTGCGAGGCCTTAACATTCTGACACGTCTCAAAACCCCAATGTGTCATTGTGTGTGTTTATCAATGTACGAACTTACTTATGAATGCTCCCATTCCCTCTCCCACTCCTCCCACTCCTTGGCAGATGCACCTCCCACCGTCTGTTCCGACAACACAACACTCATTGTGAATCGAACCGCCAAGGACAGCATGTCTCGGCCTTACACCTTCCGGGCCAATCTTAACGCCTGTACCTCATACCCGCCTGCACTGTCTGGGCAGTGTATACCGTTGAAAACATTGACGATGCTCCAAAATGCTCCAAGTGTAAACAATACGCAGCAAAAAACTGTCAAGGCACGGGTGTTGACAAGCCGCCCCCTGAATTCACGATCACCGAACCCTTTTATGCACAATATCTAATGTAAGTATTTGATTCGTTGCAGAATGCCCTTTTGTCGCACACATAGTAGTGAGCCGTTGTTCTCTTTCCACCCGCACCCGCCTTCGGCCCTGCACAGCTTTCCCGCTTCCCTTTCTGCATCAAACATCAAAGGCAGCATTTGTGACCCATCTTATCCGTTTCGTTCTCCCCTTGTTATCACTAACCAGGGGCTGGCCAGTCAATATTTCTGGCTCAGTTTGGTGCACTCAGTAGAATGATATGGATGACTGCACTCACTGCGGTGTCACCTGCACTGCACATGCTTCAACTTGGATGGTTTCTGCATTCTACCGTGTCAGTGATACCGTAGGCCTAATCTGCCCTCCTCTCAGTGACACCCCTGCTCCCTACCATGTAATGAGATGCCTTTTCCCTTCCTCTCAATGAGATTTCTCTCATAGTGTAGAGAATCCGTTTCTGAGGCGCCTTAAAAACATTCTCTCCTAGAGTAGAGAGAGTCCTTTCTTTCAACGCGTTGCATCTGCTGCAGGGAAGCCTGGCTTGACGAATGTTTGTAGAGGTTTACGTACTCTGACAAAAAGTTATACAATACTGAATCATCAGGGGTGTAGAAGCGCACCCGTGTAACACAACAATTGTGCTGGTTTGGTTTTTAAAACGTTCATTTGTGTGGTTGTACACTCCGTTATTTATCAAAGGATCTTACAACCCATGCACATACAAATTCACGCAACGCAGAGCCTTACCGTTCTATAAAAATGGGCTATATGAGTAGTCAAGTGAGTAGCTGTTACTAGTACTTGTCAGAAATTAACGAGCAGGAATGATTGCATTGACATCAAACTAAGTACAAGTATAGCCCTTATTGGGTTGTACCCCATAAATGTTACCCCACTACAACCCACACAACACAAGTAGCATTATAGTTTGACAAACCCCCATAGGCAAATCGGGGGAGAACAAGGGGTCACAAGACTTGTCAAGAAAAGCAAAGCAAGCTCAGGGTGGATCACAAAGTCACCACACACTCTGAGTACAAGCAAATGGCCACAGGGCCGGTCCACATCAGGGCTAATTTTATCAGTGTAAATCACCCTGATACCCTGATTCTCAAGGTGGTTTTTGGTAGTCACACTGATGGCCTAAGGTAATTTTTCCGAGAGCTAGGATTTCCCTGATACGCCAAGGTTTACATTTAAGGTACACTGATGACTCAGGGTTACCGATCTTGAAAACGAGTTTTACCCTGAAGCGAGTACCATATCCTCCAGGGCCCAAAATTGGTTTAGGCCTACCCTTACGAATCAAGGTACCAGCCCCTCCTTAACCAGACCCCTAGGGTAAAAAACGTCATACCTTGTTTTCAGCAGGGTAAATGTACCACTAGCCTGATTTGAGCAGGGTAGTTTTAGGCTGAGCTTGTTTTTGTATATATTTTGTGAGTTAACTTATTTTTAATGATATACACAAGTAGCACATTCATAGTCCATAAAGTCAACACACGCAACTGACCGTTTCTTCCACGGGGCGGGCTCTGTTATGGCCAGCAAGGCAGCATTGAGGCTGCAAGTTGTTGTTAAGGACAGCTTGAAGCTGTCCTTGACAACCAATTCTGCTGTGATGGCGGTGGGCGTGGCGATAAGTGACGAGGATCAATAATTGTTGGCAGTCCTGCGGCAGAAACAACCAATGAGGATTCTTGGCGTGCTGCCAACTACGATGCAAGTTTCCATGCGCGTGGGCACGAGCGACAACGGGTGTTTGTGGAGGTGTTGTACGTTTTGTCACCACGCGGACTATGGTCTGATTCGCGTTAGAAAAGATTCGGTAACAAGGTAGTGTACACCAAACCCTGATTCCGCCAGGGTAAGCTAAAAACCTAGCAGGGTAAAATAAAACATTCTCTTTTAAGAGAAGCGTAACTATTTCGCAATCTTGATTTCAGCAGGGTAATCCTGAAAAAGCGGCCGGCCCCCAAGGTAATCAGGGTGTTTTACCCTGATATTTTAGGCCCTGATATCCTCCCCCTCCCCTCCCCCCCCCCCACCCCTCCCCCCTCCCCACAAGTCCACCCTTGCACTTTTGTCTCGGTAAATAGGAATATGATGTAATTGAGCATGCTATATAACGAGTCACGTTGGAGTGGCCCGGTCGGTGGACTGGTCTGCAGAAGGATGAAAACCCGGAATCGAGTCCTGTAGTCAACACTTTTGTTCATAAGTTCAGTAGAAACACTTCATCAGGATTCTGAAAGCTGTAACACTGTGGCCTAAGGGTAAATTTCATAAAACTATGGAAAACCCTGATGGAAAAGAATTTTCCCAAGGGGTCACACTGATATTCAGGGTTTTGCAAAGGTGCAGGACTGATGATAAGGGTTGCTTAAAACCAAAAATTAGCCCTGGTCCACATGCAGAGTTACATAAAAGACAGCAAACAGTACAATGATCACTACCTAGCAAGTGTAATCATGCAGGTATATATATAGGTCACAGTACAAACAAAGTCAAGCAGTGAGCAAGTTTAGCAAAACAGGCACAAGGCCCAACACAGTACAAAAGCGCTGATGATCACAAGGCTGAAGTGCCTTGGTGAATATATCAGCAATGTTGGCCCGAGTGGCCACGTAAGCAAGGCGAAGCTGACCATGCTGCTACAGCTCTCGAGCAAGGAAGTAACGCAGAGCGATGTGCTTCATTCTGTGCTCCTGACACAAGGCGATTGCAGCCTTGTTGTCTACGTAAATAACTGGAGGAGAACGAGGCCGCTCTCCCAAGTCGGTCAACGTGTAGGTGAGCCAGCGTAACTCCTGTGCAGCCATGGCTGTCGCGTAGATCTCAGCCTCACAACTGGAGCTGAGAACAGAAGACGAGCGGGTAGACCGCCAAGAAACAGAGCCGGAGCCAAGGCTGAACGAGTAACCCTGAGGCGACCGCTGCGTAGTCAGGTCGTCAACCCACGAAGCGTCTGAGTGTCCAGTGAGGACAACTGGACCCTGCCCTTCAAGCACGAGCCCCATGGCCGATGTACTGCATAAGTAACGCAGTACCCTCTTTGTAGCATCCCACAACAACTTTCGGTGCCTACTAGAAGCCACGTAGTGTGCCAGAAGGCCAAGAGGGTACGCAAGGTCACGACGAGTGCAGATCATCAGGTACATGAGGCAGCCCACTAGTTCTGGGTAAGGACCACTCGGCTCTACGGACTCGTCCGAAGGTGGAGCTGAGAGCGAGTGACCTGTAGCCAGAGGAGTGGACTGTGGCGAGGAGCAAGTGAAGCCGAAGCACTGAACGACCTGCTGCACCATGTGTGAGTGAGTCAGGGTGATGGTGCGTCGTGCTCTGTCCTGGGTGATCTGCAAGCCAAGATAGCTGCGCAGCTCACCCAAGACTGTGCACGTGTGTCTCTTCTGCAGCTCCGACTTCACAAGGGCGAGTGCCTCAGTGTCACCAGTGGCAAAAACCAAGTCGTTGTTGTATATGAGGATGTAGAACGGCGGCAGCGAAGTGTCGGTGCGCAGACACAGCGACGGGTCTGCAGTCGAAGGAGCAAACCCAAGGGCCGCAAGTGTCGTCCTCAGTGTGTCGTCCCACTCACGAGGCGCCTGGCGGAGACCGTAGACTGGCCGTCGGAGGCTCCACTGGGTACCTGCAGGAAACGACCCAATGAAGCCAGGTGGACGGCGCAGCCAGATCTCCTCATGCAGGCTGCCTTGTAGGAAAGCTGTGCTGAAGTCAAGAGAGTGAAGCTTGTAGTCACGCTGAGCGGCGATGTGCAGCAGCATCCGAAGAGTGGTCATCTTCGGGGTAGGGGACAAGGTCTGGAAAAAGTCAACTCCCTCTCGCTGACTGAAGCCTCGTGCAACGTAACGAGCCTTGAAGACAGGTGGAGAACCCGGCGGCCGCTTCACCCTGAAAATCCACATGCCATCAACTACGTTCGCCCCAGGAGGGGAAAGTGCGTCAACGTAGGTGCATGTGGACTTCCATAATGCCATCTTTGCGTCAATGGATGTCTGCCACTGAGAGGAGTGCTCACCCGCGATTTCCTCAGCGTAAGAACGCGGGGTTGGGATGTCTGGTGCATTTGGGTCTCCCTCAGGGGCAAGCAGCATGGCCACGAGATGAGGTGTAGCGTCTGCAGACACTCAAAGTCCTCCTGCCTGTCCTCAAGGACGTCCGTGCCAAAGGCACACTCACCCCCGACGGACGGAGGATAGACAAACCCAGACTCAGCAACAAGACTAGCGGCGTAGTCGAGACGACAAGCAGCAGCAAAGTCAATAAGCTCAGCGACTAAGGCAGACGCAACAGCAGACTCAAACAAGGGTCAGTGGCAGCAGTGGCTAAGAGACGCGTTTTAGTAGGACTAGCACCATGAACCAGGTCAGACTCAGGGTCCGGAACTTGCGGAAGAGAGGACGCAGGAGGAGATGGCAGGGGAACATGCTGTGGAACAGAGGAAGGACGAAGTGCCATAGTGTGCGTGCCGGGGACAGGAGGAGGACGTCACAAGGAACACGGCGACTAGTGCGGCCAGCGTCAATAGGCAAGGCAGGATGAGACGCAGGCTCACGACGCTCTGTAAGACCTCCTGTCGGCTCAGTATAAGGAGAGGGAGCAAGCAGTGAGAGCCTGGCTGTAACGGGAGACCATTAGAAGACGGGAGACTAAGAACCTGGTGAAGCACCGAGCCAGGCGACGGCAGAGACGACGGTGATGGGGGAGCGAAGAACAGACGCGGCGGTACAGCACCACCAGTACCAGCTCCTCCAGCACCAGCACCCTCAGCACTAGTACCAGTAGCTCCAGGGTCTCCAGCAGCTCCAGAAACTCCAGCTCCAGCAACTCCAGCTCCCAGGTCACCAGCTCCAACGCCTACAGCTCCAGGGCCTCCAGCTCTAGGGCCTTCAGCTCCAAAGTGCGCAGAACCGCCAGCTCCGGCCGTGCCAGTACCTCCAGCTCCCGCGCCTCTACCCGCAGCACCTCCAGCCCCAGCAGCGCCACTTCAAAGGCGGCAGTGCTGAGTGTACCACTCGCGTAGCTGCTGTGGCGAGAGAGCACCTCCAGAACCTCTAGGACGAGCACCTCCAAGACTAGCAGTGCCAGCTCCACCAGCACCACCAGTACCGATAGTACCACCAGCTCCGGCAGCTCTAGTACCTCCAATACGAGCACCCCAGGCGAGCAGCTCCAGCACCTCTAGCAGCAGCAGCAGCACCACCAGCTCCAGCAGCTCCAGTACCTCCAGTAAGAGCACCTCCAAAACTAGCAGCTCCAGCACCTCGAGCAGCACCACCACGACCAGCTCCAGCAGCTCCAGAAACTCCACTATCTCCAGCACCTCTAGCACGAGCAGCACCACTAGCTCTAGCAGCTCCAGCGCCACCAGCACAAGCACCCCCAGGACCAGCAGTGCCAGCACCACCAGCACCTCCAGGACCAGCAGCTCCAGGGCCTCCAGCTCCAGCAGCGCCACTCCGAAGGCTACAACGCCGAGCGTACCACTTGCGCAACTGCTCTGGTGAGAGAGGCTCCCGTAGTGTAGATGCAGGACCCCTAGGCCCAGCACCCCCAGACTCAGCACCCCCAAGCTCCGCACGCTTAGGCTCAGCACCCTTAGGCTCCGCACGCTCAAACGCAGCACCCCCAGGCTCCGCACTCGTAGGCTCAGCACCTCCAGGCTCCTCACGCTCTGGCTCCGCAACCGCAGGCTCAGCACCCCCAGGCTCCTCGCACACTGGCTCAGCACCCCCAAGCTCCGCACACTCAGGCTCAACGCCCGCAGGCTCAGCACCCCCAGCAGCACCAGAGTCACCAGTGACCTCGACAGGCTCAACCAAGGGGAGTGGGTCTACTTGAGAAACACCGGAAGGAGCAGGACCCTGAGGGGGGAGGGGGTCTACCGGAGGGGGACCTGGAGCAAAGAAGAGCGACGAGGGAGGGGGAGGGGCAGTGCGGTAGGGGAAGAGACGGTAAAAGGGAACCGGCTCGTCAAACGTGACGTCATGAGAGGACAGAACATGGGGCAAGGTGGGGTGGTAAAACTGCCAGCCAGGCGCGTCAGGGGGGAAACCAAGAAAGACACAGGGAATGGCGCGGGTGGAGAGCTTGTCCGCGGAGGTATCGCGAACAAAGGCACAAGATCCCCAGACCCGGAACTCTGACACATTGCCAACCTTTCCTGTCCAACACAGTGTCGGCGAGGTCTCCGGCAAGGAGGCACGGGGCCAGAAGTTGAGCTGATGCGCAGTGTACCGGACCGCAAACGACCACAGAAAATGGGGGGCAGCTGCATGGATCATGGAGGTACGAGCGACCTCCATGACTAGGCCAATGCGGCGCTCAGCAACCCAATTCTGCTGCGTAGAGGTCGAAAGCGTGAACGTCTGGCAAACGCCCTTCCCACGACAAAAGTTTCGCAAGAGGTCGGAGGAAAATTCGCCACCTCTGTCAGAGTGCAGACGCAGGACAGGAATGTCCGTGTGGAACCGCTTGCGAAGCTGGAGACGGACAGCGCGGATCCAAGGGATCAAGACATCAGGGACCTCACCCTTACTGCACAAGGGGAAGATCATGGTGTAACGCGAGTAGTCGTCAACAACCAGCAGAAAGTATCGCTTGCGGCCCCTGTCCCTGGACGCGGGCTGGGCCCCACACGTCCAAGTGGACAGACTGCAGGGGAGCAGTCGTCGGGGGAAACGAGGAGTAAGGAGCGGCGCGCTGCCGCCCCTCGACACAGGGAAGGCAGGGAGGGGCAGGCGAGGGTGGGAGGGGAGGCAGAGACCTTGGAAGACCAGAGACAAGAAGGCGAGAGTGCATGCCACGGAGGCGTGGCGGAGAGGGGTGACCAAGGCGGTGGTGCCAATGGAGAGTCTGGTGCGACAAGGCGCAACACGAGCAGGAGGCTGCTAGCTGACCTGACTCGGATGCAGACGCAGCTACCTGAGGAGGCGCAGTAGTCAGTGTGTACAGGCTTGACCCAAGCCGACGGGTGAATGTGGCCAGGTGACGGCTCGTCCGTACACACGTGCAGATCGCGACACGCTGTCCCCGAGGAGTAAAGGTATTAACCCATTCATCCTGAAGAACAGCGTTGCTCACCAAATTTGTAGAGAACGAGGGGAGGTGAAGACCTGACAGTGAGCCAGACGGAACCGCCGGACACGGAAGAACAGTGGAGGAACGTGCAAGAACCGGTCCCCTAGAGGGATCAGCCAGAGAGACTGCAACCGGTGCTGCGAGCGGTGTGACTGTGGTGCTTTCGCGAAAGAAGCATCGGGAAGCACCTGAGAGAGCAGACTCACCAGCACCTAGAGCAGACTCACCAGCACCTAGAGCAGACTCACCAGCACCTAAAGCAGCAACCGCTATATCAGGTTCGGGCGGCACACACAGGTAGTAGTCACCCTGAGTACTAATTGACAAAGCATACATGATAATGAGGATAGTGTCATAGTCTAGAGCAAAGATATCCACCTTGCTCTAACCAGCGGGGGAGCTCAGCTTCGTCACCAAACACTGTACGCCAGGCGTCGCTCAGACAGGCGAAGCAGCGAGCCTGTGTATGACCAAGTGTCCCGCAAGTCTGACTAGCCCGATCACCTGTGCGAATGACGTACGAACAACGGACAGTACTCCAAGTCCCCCCGCTCTCTGAGTGTACCACTCACGAAGCTGCTGGGGCGTAAGGGTCTCGCGCGGACGCCGCTGCAGCTGTATCTGGCCACCGCCAGAAACTCCGCACTGAATAGCTCCACCACGACTTCTACTACGGCCGCCACCACCATACCTACTGGCGTACCACTCACGAAGCTGCTGGGGCGTAAGGGTCTCGCGCGGACACCGCAGCAGCTGCATCTGGCCACCGCAAAAAAATCCGCACCAAACAGCTCCACCGCGACTGCCACGACGGGCGCTGCCACCAATCCAGCTGCTGTCACCACCGCCGTCATAGCGGGCCAAGTAAGGAGGCGTGCGACCAATAGGGCAGTACGGAGGGAAGGCAGTAGCACGAGCAGCAGTAGTAGTAGGAATAGCAGCACAGCGGCTAAGTGAGGCTAGGCTACAGCACCTCCAGCACTCCTAGCAGTACCTCCACCAGAGCAGTAGCACGAGCAGCTGGGTGGATCGGGTTGGGCAGGGCGGCTCGGGCTGGGCGGCGCGACTCAGCCTGGGCAGCGCGGGCAGCAAGGCGCGCCGCGCGGGCTGCAGCAGAGTGCAACGCGCGGGCTGTACCAGGGCGCGACGCGCGGGCTGCAACAGGGCGCGACGCGTGGGGCAGCAGGGCACGACGCGCAGGCTATAGCAGGGCGCGACGGCGGGCTGCAGCATGTCAGAATGAACAAGTGATTGAACTATGAACATTGGGTGATACAAGTAGCAAAACCTAGAATGATATACCCCGTAAAGGCTAACCCGCTATAGCCTACACAACAATAACATATATAATGTTTGACACACCCCCATAGGCTAAGTGGGGTAGAGCAAGGGGTCACAAGACCAGTCAAGAAAGAGAATGCAAGCTCAAGGTGGATCACAAAGTCACCACACACACTGAGCACAAGCAAAGAGCCACAAGGCCAATTCATATGCAAAGGCAAATATGCATCACAAACATCATAGTGATCTCTAACTAGCAGTACAAGCATGCAGGTATAAGTATATAGATCACAGTACAGGCAAGGTCTACAGCAAGTGAGGCAAAGTGGGCATAAGCCCTAACAAAGTACAGAAGCGCTGATGATCACCAGGCTGAAGTGTCTTGGACAATATATCAGTGGTGTTGGCCTGAGTGGCCACGTAACGCAGACGAAGCTGACCGCGCTGCTGCAGCTCTCGAGCCAGAAAGTAACGTAGAGCGATGTGCTTCGTTCTGTGCTTCAGTCTGTGCTCCTTACACAGGGCAATGGCAGCCTTGTTGTCGACGTACAGCACTGGAGGAGAACGAGGCAGCTCTCCCAGGTCGGTCAACAGGTAGGTGAGCCAGCGTAACTCCTGTGCAGCCATGGCTGTGGCGTAGATCTCAGCCTCACAAGTGGAGCTGAGAACTGAAGACGAACGCGTAGAACGCCACGAAACTGAGCCAGAGCCAAGGCTGAAGGTGTAACCCTGTGACGACCGCTGAGTAGCCTAGTCGTCAACCCAGGAAGCGTCTGAGTGCCCAGTGAGAACAACTGAGCTCCCTCCTCCAAGCACGAGCCCCATGCCCGATGTACTGCACAAGTAGCGCAATACCCTCTTCGCAGCATCCCAGTGCACCTTTCGCTGCCTGCCAGGAGCCACGTAGCGGGCCAGAAGGCCAAGAGGGTACGCTAGGTCAGGACGAGTGCAAGTCATCAGTTACATGAGGCAACCAACAAGCTCTGGGTAAGGACCACTCGGCTCTACGGACTCATCCGAAGGCAGAGGTGAGGGCGAGTGACCTATAGCCAGAGGAGTGGCCTGTGCTGAGGACCAGGTGAAGCCGAAGCGCTTAAGGACCTCCTGCACCATGTGTGACTGAGTTAGTGTGATGGTGCGGCGTGCTCTGTCCCGGGTGATCTGCAAGCCAAGGTAGCTGCGCAGTTCACCCAGGTCTGTGCACGTGTGTCTCTTCTGCAGCTCCGACTTCATGTGGGCGAGAGCCTCAGTGTCAGCAGTGGCAAAGACCAAGTCGTCGACGTACACGAGGATGTACAACGGCGGGAGCGAAGTGTCAGTGCGCAGAAACAGCGACGGGTCAGCAGTAGAAGGCGCGAACCCAAGTGCCACAAGAGTAGTCCTCAGTGTGTCGTGCCACTCACGTGGCGCCTGGCGAAGACCGTAGACCGGCCGCCGGAGGCTCCACTGGGTACCAGGAGGAAACGACCCAGTCAAGCCAGGTGGGCGGCGCAGCCAGATCTCCTCGTGCAGGCTACCCTGCAAGAAAGCTGTGCTGAAGTCAAGAGAGTGAATCTCGTAGTCACACTGAGCAGCAACGTGTAGTAGCACGCGAAGAGTGGTCATCTTCGGGGTGGGGGAGAAGGTCTGAAAGAAGTCTACTCCCTCTCGCTGACTGAAGCCTCGAGCGACGTAACGAGCCTTGAAGACAGGCGGAGAACCCGGCGGCTGCTTCACCCTGAAAATCCACATGCCACTGACGATGTTCGCACCAGGAGGGGGAACCTCGTCGACGTAAGTGTCAGTGGACTTTCAGGATGCCATCTCTGCGTCCATAGCTGTCTGCCACTGAGAGGATTACTCACCCGTGATCGCCTCAGCGTAAGAGCGCGGAGTCGGGATGTCAAGTGAATCCGGGTCTCCCTCAGGGGCGATCAGCATGGACACGAGATGAGGCGCAGCGGTTGCAAGACACTCAAGTTCCTCCTGTCTGTCCTCAAGGACGTCCGTCCCTAGAGCACACTCACCCCCGACAGACGGAGGACAGACAGACTCAGACTCACCAACAAGACTGGCAGCGTAGTCTAGACGACAGCGAGCAGCAAAGTCAACAAGCTCAGCAACTAGGGCAGACGCAGCAGCAGACTCAAAGGAAGGGTCAGTGACAGTAGTGGCCATGAGACGCGTATTAGTAGGATTGGCAGCACGAAGAGAGTCAGACTCTGGGTCAGCAAGGACAGGAAGAGAGGACTCAAGAGGAGACAGCAGAGGGACACGCTGTGGAGTAGTGGAAGGATGCAGAGTCGTAAAGTGTGTGCCAGGCACAGGTGGAGGACGCTCACGCTGACCACGGGGACCAGTGCGAGCAGCACGAACAGGTGACAGAGGATGAGACACAGGCGACACAGGACGAGACTCAGGCTCATGACGTTCTGTAAGACCGCCTGTCGGACCAGTGTAGGGAGAAGGACCAGGAAGTGGCGAGGCAGGCGGGAGCTGGGACTGCGACTGGACAGGCGGAGGACACTCTAAGGAGGGAGGAGGACTAGGAGGAGGCGGCTGACCAAGAACTTGCTGAAGGAGCGGAACGAAGTACGGCCGCGGCCGTGAAGTGCCCCCAAAAGCAGCAGAGACAGCACCAGAACCACCAGCTGAACCAGCACCAGCAACACCTTTGGCAGCTCCAGAGCCTCCAGCAGCACCGGCAGCACCTCCAGGAGGTCCAGAACCGCCAGCAGCACCAGCAGCCCATCCAGCCGCTCCAGGACCTCCAGCAGCACTAGCAGCACCTCCAGCAGCTCCAGGACCTCCAGCAGCACCAGCAGCACCTCCAATAGCACCAGCACCAGCAGTACCTCCAGCAGCAGGGCCTCCAGCTGGCGGTACCTCAACACCAGGAGCTCCACTCCTGAGGCTGCAGCGCCGAGCGTACCACTCACGTAGCCGCTGAGGGGAGGGAGGCTCTGGCTGCGGCACTGCACCTGCTGGGCCACCAGCCCCGACTCCAGCAGACCCCCCAGCTCTAGTAGCCCCACAACGAAGGCTGTAGCGCTGGGAGTACCACTCACAGAGCTGCTGTGAAGAGGGAGCGCCACCAGGCTCAGCACCCCCAATCTCAGCACCCCCAGTCTCAGCACCCCCAGGCTCAGCACCCAAAGTCTCCGCACCCCCAGACTCAGCACCCCCAGGCTCAACACCCCCAGTCTCCGCACCCCCGGGCTCAGCACCCCCAGTCTCAGTGCCCCCAGACCCAGCACCACCAGGCTCAGTACGCTCAGTACCTCGCGCAGGACCAGAGTCAACAGCTACCTCGACAGGCTCGACTGGGTCTACCTGGGAAACACCTGAGGGAGCAGCACCCTGGGGAGGGAGGGGGTCTACCGACGGGACACCTGGGGTGAGGAAGAGTGGCGCGGGGGGGGAGTGGGGCAGTGCGGTAGGGGAAGAGACGGTAAAAGGGTACCGACTCGTCAAACGTGACGTCCTGAGAGGGGAAGACACGGCGCGAGGTGGGGTGGTAAAACTGCTAGCCAGACGCGTCAGGGACAAAGCCAAGGAAGACACAGGGAACGGCACGGGAGGAGAGCTTGTTCGCGGACGTATCGCGGACAAAAGCTCGACATCACCAGACTCGGAACACCGACACATCACCAACCTCCCCCGTCCAACGCAGGGTGGGCGAGGTCTCTGGAATGGAGACACGGGGCCAGAGGTTGAGCTGATGCACGGCGTACTGCACTGCAAACGGCCACAGGAAATGGGGGGCAGCCGCATGGATCATGGAGGTACGAGCGACCTCCATGAAAAGACCAATGTGGCGCTCAGCAACCCCATTTTGCTGCGGAGAGGCCGGGAGAGTGAACGTCTGGCGGATGCCGTGCTCCGCACAGTAGGCTGCCAAGAGGTCAGAGGAAAACTCGCCACCTCTGTCAGAGTGCAGACGTAGGACAGGAAAGTCTGACTGGAACCGCTGGCGGAGCTGGAGACGAGCAGCGCGGATCCAGGGGATCAAGACATCAGGGACCTCACCCTTGGTACGCAAGGGGAAGACCGTGGTGTAGCGCGTGTAGTCATCGACGACCAGCAGAAAGTACCGCTCGTGGCCCTGTCCCCGGACGCGGGCGGGGCCCCGCACGTCCAGGTGGAGAGTCTGCAGGGAGCCTCTGTGGGAGGGAACGAGGAGGAGTGAGGAGCGGCGCGCTGCCGCCCCTCGACACAGGGAAGACAGGGAGGAGCAGGCGAGGGTGGCAGGGGAGGGAGAACTCTGGGAAGACCAGAGACAAGGTACCTGGAGTGCATGCCACAAAGGCGCTGCACTGACGGGTGACCAAGGCGGTGGTGCCAGAAGACAGTCCTCTGCGACAGGGAGCGACACGAGCAGGGGGCCGACAGCTGACCTGACGCAGACGCAGACGCAGCTACCTGAGGGGACTCAGTGGTCAGTGTGTACAAGTCCGACCCCGACTGCCGAGTGAAGGTAGCCAGGTGACGACCCGTCCGGGAACACGTGCAGTGCGTCACACGCTCGTAGGCCAGGGTGAATTGGTGAACACCCGCGTCCTGGAGCGCGGACCCCGCCACCAAGTTCGTAGAGAACGAGGGGAGGTAGAGGCTCGACAGCGTGCCAGACGGGACAGCAGGTTAAGGGAGGGCAGTGGTGGAGGTCGCAAGGACCGGACCCCCTAAGGGATCAGCCAGGGAGACAGCAACCGGTCTAGGAAGCTGCTCGAGGGCAGTGCGGTCGCGAAAGAAACAGCGGGAAGCACTTGAGTCCAGTGTGAAGGTGTGTAGTGCCTCAGTAGGTGCGGTACCAGCAGACGCAGACGCATTAGCACCTAGGGCAGCAGCCTCACCAGGACCTAGAGGAGCAGACGCGCTAGCACCTAGAGCTGCAGCCTCATTGGTCCCAATTCCCAGGTCGGGCGGTACACTCAGGTAATAGTCACCCTCAACACTAACAGTCAATGCATACATAGCAGCAAGGATAGCATCATAGTCAAGAGCAAAGATTTCAATTCCCTTCTTAAGCAGATCAGCCCAGCGGGGCAGCTCAGAGGCGTCGGGAAACTGCTCGCGCCAGGCGTCGTCGAGGCGAAAGAAACAGCGCTGTGCCGTGTGAAACCTCGTACAGGTCTGGCCAGTGCGGTCACCTGTGCGGATGACGTACGGGCAGGCACCCCCACCCCCAGACCCCCCACGCTGAGAGTACCACTCACGGAGCTGCTGGGGCGAGGGAGTCTCACCGGGACGCTGCTGCTGCTGCCTTTAGCCACCGCCGAACCCCCCACACTGTACGGCTCCACCGCGCCCGCCACCCGCTCCACCGCCGCCACCACTGCCACCACCGCCCCCACCACCTCCACCACCGCCGCCGCCACCACCCCCTGTGCCGCCACCGACCCCCCCACCACCCGCGCCACTCCCACCTCCGCCACCACCCCCGCCCACCCCACCCCCTCCATCGCCGCCGCCCCCACCTCCACCTCCACCACCCTTGCCCTCCTTGCCCCTGCCGCCCTTGCGCCTCCCACTAGGAGCAGACGCAGCCCCGAACCCCTCAGCTCCGAGGTAGTCGACAGCAGCAGCAGATGCAATGGAGGGGAGGAGGGGGGAGGGGGAGCACCCCTCAAAGAAGGGGGTGCGTGGGTCACCACAAGAAGCACCTACAGCTACAATCCTCTTCTCAGCTGCTAGGAGTTCCTTCTCGAGGAGGTCGACATTGAGGTCAGTGGGGTAGAGGGTGAGAAACTGGTCCCTGACAGTGCGAAGGGAGGTGGGTGACAAGGTGGTACAGTGTGAGGTACATCGGGGGGGGGGGGGGGGGGGTCTTGGCGAGAAAATCGGGGGGGAGTGCGGCACGGTAGCGGAGGTCACTGGTACGGAGGTGGGTGATAAGGTCAGCTACAGTGGCAAAGGCGGACATGTCGGGGAAGAGGTAGGGCAGTGAGAGACGGCCTATAGCAGCAGTGGCAGGGGAGGAGTAGCGCGCGACTACTGCGTCGTATAGCTCCTTAGTGGTCTTATGCTGTCCGAAGTGCTCGCGCTCATCTAACGGCAGGTGGCTGCGAACGGCTAGGCGAGCGTGGGCATCACGGGTCTGCCACAGGGAGCGAGCAGTACTGTCAGCAGTAGCGGGAGGTGCGGGAGCAGCGCCTGACGTGTGGTCATACAGGGAGACATCGTCCTTGGGAGTGATTTGGAGGAACAGGTGGAGGTCATCTAACCAAACCTCAAACTTAATCAGGCGGCCCTCAGCGTCAAAGGTGAGAATAGAGGGATTGGCCATAGTGGCAGTAGGAATAGTAGCAGTAGCAGCAGGAGTAGTATCAGTTGCAGCTGAAGCAGTAGTACGGTAGGAACAGGAACATGAGTCGCTGCAGGTGGGGCACAGTAGGGCAGCGCGGCTCGGTTCGGGCGGCGCAGCTCGGTTCGGGCGGCGCGGCTTGGTTCGGGCGGCACGGCTCGGTTCGGGCGGCGCGGCTCTGTTCGGGCGGCGCGGCTCGGCTCGGGCTGGGCTACGCGGCGGTGCGCGACTGGGGGCGTGCGCGTGGGCGGCTGTAGCGGGCGGGCCGTGGCTGCGCGTGGGCCTAACTAGCGCGCGGGCGGCGGCCTAGAGAGGGCGTCGCGGCGGCCTACGGGCGTGGCTGCGACGCTCTAGGCGGCGGTCGACGGGCGGCTAGGGGCTGCTCGTGGGCGGCGCTAGTCGCACGGGCGGCTAGGGGTCGGGGTGCGCTCAGAAAAGGGGCCGCGCGCGGGCGGCTAGCGGGCTACGCGGGCAAAAAACGGGCCGCGCGAGCGACTAGCGGGCGACGCGGCCGAAAAAAAACTGGGGCGCTCGAGGGCGCACTAGGCGTGAGGCGCACGAGGGCGCGATTAGGAGAAGGCGCACGAGGGTGCAACTAGCGGAACGATGGGCCCTTAGCTAAGCGGTCCTAGGGCTAGGACCTACGCTCTTAATACCATGTCAGAATGAACAAGTGATTGAACTATGAACATTGGGTGATACAAGTAGCAAACCCTAGAATGATATACCCCGTAAAGGCTAGCCCGCTATAGCCTACACAACAAGAATTTATATAATGTTTGACACAGCAGGGTGTGACGCGCGGGGCAGTAGGGCGCGATGCGCGGGCTGCAGCAGGGCGCGACATGCGGGGCAGCAGGGCGCGATGCGCGGGGCGGACGTAGGGCGCGACACGCAAGGCAGCAGGGCACGACGCGCAAGGCAGCAAGGCGCGACGTGCGGGCTGCAGCAGGACCCGGGGCAAGGCAGGGCGCGCGCGGGGCAGCGCGACGCAAGGTAGGGCAGGGCGTGCGCAAGGCAGCGCGACGCAAGGCAGAGCAGGGCGTGCGCGGGGCAGCGGGACGCAAGGCAGGGCAGGGCGTGCGAGGGGCAGCGCGACGCAAGGCAGGGCAGGGCGTGCGCGGGGCAGCGCAACGCAAGGCAGGGCAGGGCGTGCGCGGGGCAGCGCGACGCAAGGCAGGGCAGGGCAGGACGCGCGTTGTCGGCGCAACGCAGGGCAGGGCATGGGGTAACGCGGTAATCGCAGTCGGTCACTAAGTAATGGTGGGCCCGAAAAAAAAACGGTCCTGCTCTGATACCATGTCAGAAATTAACGAGCAGGAATGATTTCATTGACATCAAAATGAGTGCAAGTATAACCCTTATTGGGTTGTACCCCATAAAGGCTATCTCACTACAGCCTACACAACACAAGTAGCATTATAGTTTGACAGTACTTAACTGTATATATAAGTCTACATGATTGGGACTGCGTGATGCTTTCAACCTCAACTTGGAACAAATACGGCGGTTGACCTTGTTGCACCTCAATGAAAATGCTTTCCATCCCTGTACCCCCTTACCATCTGAGTCTGCTTGCACGCAGTCCTTAGGGACAGCCTGCTACTACTCTGTAGACTGATATGCAGCGTGTGTGCCTGACCAGCTCTACAGTAGTGGCACTTCATACGATGAATGGGTATGGTTGGCTTCGATGGAGTATGAGACTACCACAGTAGTTGAAACAGACTTAAAAAAACCCTGTAAAGCACAACACCTACAGCTCTACAAACGTTTCTCAAGCAAACATCCCTAGCTAAAGTGCACTGGTTGGTACAAACACACTACTGGGACTCTATCTAGAGAAAGAGAGAAGGGGTCTTGTTGACTAGTAAGGAGAAGAAGAGGTCTTATTCAATGGAGGAGAGAAACCATTCAACAAGTTGATGTTGTTTTAAACATGACTAAGTCAGTGCGGCCATCCCAAGCTGTCCTACCTACACATAATTGAGCCGCCTGTAACATGCTGTTGGCCCCTGGTCAATGGTAACAATGGGAGGACAAACAGGATAAGATGAGTCACAAGATTTCACCTATAATGATTGGTGAAGAAAGGGAAGAGGAGAAGATGTGCAGGCGTGCAAGAGGAGAACGGCCAATCACTCACAGTGCAGGTGGGTGCAGGTGGGTGCAGGTGGGTGCAGGTGGGTGCAGGTGGGTGCAGGTGGGTGCAAGTGGGTGCAGGTGGGTGCAGGTGGGTGCAGGTGGGTGCAGGTGGGTGCAGGTGGGTGCAGGTGGGTGCAGGTGGGTGCAGGTGGAACAGGTTCAATCACTTACGATATAGCACGTCCCCTCAAAAGGTCCTGAGATGCTTGCTCGAGTGGCCACTCTTCGTTGTAAGCTTTGCCTTGACAGTTGTTTGAATTGTAGAACTTAATATTGCTGCAAGCGGGAGCATCACCAATGTTGTCCATGCCATGTATTATTGTGACCAGGCCAAGCGCTTTTTCCGGGATCGGAGTGCACACATTCAGCCTGAGGCGGAAGGTGTAGGCAAACGTGTCGTTCATGACGTATGTGTAGCTGTAGGAAGAGACAGTGGGATGTCTACCTGTGATAAATGTGATAAAGAGGGGCACAAAGGAAGGAGTGAGAGCATTGTTGGAATCACGTTTGAGAATTCTCAGAAATTAGTTCAACGTATGTGTAGCTGTAGGAAGAGACAGTGAGATGTCTATTTGTGAAAAAGAGGGACACAAAGGAAGGACTCAGTGTGTTGATTGTCACCAGCACAAAGGAAGGACGTTCAAACACTCCTACATGCATGCCACATTCCCACGAGCATTCGACCAACTTGGCAGAGTGAGGAAGGTGAAGCAAAGAGTGGGGTGAGTGGGATTGGGGAGAATGGGGCGGGTGGGTTTTGAGAATTCTCAAAAACCAGATTGGGGAGAATGGGGCGGGTGGGGAGAGAATGCATCAACGAGGCTCACTCTGAACACAGAATTGAAGAAGGGTTTTGAGACGTCTCAAAACCCTTCTTCAATCACGTGGGGAGAGAATGCATCAACGAGGCTCACCCTGAACACAGTCGGTTGGGGTTTTTGAGACGCCTCATAAGAACTTCAATATCACAAGAGCATGCATGAAGGAAGCTCACCCTGAACACAGTCGGTTGAGGTTATCCCATAGCCATCGGGGCAGGAACAGTACGGAACTGACTACATTGGATCAGGAGTAAATGCAGGTAGAGTCTGGAGTAATAGCTTAGATTTGCAGGTGGCTCCAGAGGGACAGGCGCCACAGAGTGAGGCTGAGGGGTGGGGATGGGTGCAGTGCGGTATGTGAGTAAATGCAAGGGGGGGGTTGAGGTTTAGAGGGCAGGCGCCACACAGAGAGGCTGAAGAACGCAGGAAGCACGGGAGAGGGAATGGAAGGGGTGAGGGATGGGCGTGGTTGTGAATCCACTCATTGAACAGAGCAGGAAAGAGCACTCATCCCTGGCAGACCAGGAAAGAACCCATATCACTAGCAGAGCAGGAAAGAACTCACCCCACTGGCAGGCAGAGCAGGAAAGAAGTCACCTCACTGGCAGGCAGAGCAGGAAAGAACTCACCTCACTGGCAGACAGAGCCGGAAAATACTTACGCCACTGGCAGTAGCGAACTCCGTTCTGATCCACCACACATTTGCTGCCAGGCTGACAGGCCAGCGCCGCACAGGCAGGATCTGCAGCAGAGGAGCGAAGAAAAGGGCAACAGGTGAAGGTATGAATGCTTATGCTGATGCTTATGACGTCATAAGGGCATCGGAATGACACAGGCAGTGTCATCCCTGACAGTGGCAAAGGGGCATTGAAATGACAGCAGCAGTGTGCCTCTGACTGCGGCAAAGGGGCATTGAAATGACAGCAGCAGTGTGCATCTAACTGCGGCAAAGGGGCATTGAAATGACAGCAGCAGTGTGCCTCTGACTGCGGCAAAGGGGCATTGAAATGACAGCAGCAGTGTGCCTCTGACAGCGGCAAGGGTGCGGCAAGAGACGCTGCCCTTCAGAGAAAGGCTGTGTAAATCACGCCCTTCATTATCACGCCCTTCAGAATCACGCCCTTCAGAATCACGCCCTTCAGAATCACGCCCTTTAGAATCACGCCCTTCAGAATCACGCCCTTCAGAATCACGCCCTTCAGAATCACGCCCTTCAGAATCACGCCCTTCAGAATCATGCCCTTCAGAATCACGCCCTTCAGAATCACGCCCTTCAGAATCACGCCCTTCAGAATCACGCCCTTCAGAATCACGCCCTTCAGAATCACGCCCTTCAAAATCACACCCTACAAAATCACACCCTTCAGAATCACGCCCTTCTAAATCACACCCTTCTAAATCACACCCTTCAGAATCACACCCCTCAGAATCACACCCCTCAGAATGACACCCCTCAGAATGTCACCCCTCAAAATGACACCCCTGACAATCACACCCTTCAGAATCACACCCTTCAGAATCACACCCTTCAGAATCACATCCTTCAGAATCACGCCCTTCAGAATCACACCCTTTAGAATCACACCCTTCAGAATCACGCCCTTCAGAATCACGTCCTTCAGAATCACGCCCTTCACGTCCACTGAACGTACCAGTTGTGCTGCCGGTGGTGGTGGTCTCTAGTGCAATCCGTGCATTGACCTTCCTGCTTCCTGTCTCCGCCTCTACGCCTTCCCCATACGCGCCTTTCCGCATCATGGTCCGCAGCAGGCTACGGTGAGTCATGATGCTTCTCACTGAGTCGTCGCCATGCGCTGCCTTCATCATCTGAACTGCTGCAGAGGACACAGGAGAGGGTGTGCAGGGAGGAGAACAGAGAAAAGCTATGAGAGAGCAGATATGAGAGAGCAGATATGAGGGAGCAGATATGAGAGAGCCGATATGAGAGAGCAGATATGAGAGAGCAGATATGAGGGAGTAGATATGAGAGAGCAGATATGACAGAGCAGATATGAGAGAGCAGATATGAGAGAGCAGATATGAGAGAGCGGATATGAGAGAGCAGATATGAGGGAGCAGATATGGGGGAGCAGATATGAGAGAGCAGATATGAGAGAGCAGATATGAGAGAGCAGATATGAGGGAGTAGATATGAGAGAGAAGATATGAGAGAGCAGATATGAGAGAGCAGATATGAGAGAGCAGATATGAGAGAGCAGATATGAGAGAGCAGATATGAGGGAGTAGATATGAGAGAGCAGATATGAGGGAGCAGATATGAGAGAGCAGATATGAGAGAGTAGATATGAGAGAGAAGATATGAGAGAGCAGATATGAGAGAGCAGATATGAGAGAGCAGATATGAGAGAGCAGATATGAGAGAGCAGAGATGAGAGAGTAGATATGAGGGAGCAGATATGAGAGAGCAGATATGAGAGAGTAGATATGAGGGAGCAGATATGAGAGAGCAGATATGAGAGAGCAGAGATGAGAGAGTAGATATGAGGGAGCAGATATGAGAGAGCAGATATGAGGGAGCAGATATGAGAGAGCAGATATGAGAGAGCAGATATGAGAGAGCAGATATGAGAGAGCAGATATGAGCGAGCAGATATGAGAGAACAGATATGAGAGAGCAGATATGAGAGAGCAGATATGAGAGAGCAGATATGAGAGAGCAGATATGAGAGAGCAGATATGAGAGAGCAGATATGAGAGAGCAGATATGAGGGAGTAGATATGAGGGAGCAGATATGAGAGAGCAGATATGAGAGAGCAGATATGAGAGAGCAGATATGAGAGAGCAGATATGAGAGAGCAGATATGAGAGAGCAGATATGAGAGAGCAGATACGAGAGAGCAGATATGAGAGAGCAGATATGCGAGAGCAGATATGAGAGAGCAGAGAGGGAAGCGAAAAGAGAATCGAGCTGAAGAGGTGGAAAACGAGGCGAGCAGGAAGGAGGGAGCAGGGGGACTGCATGAACCCAATTCAAGGCTTACGAAATCAAGTCAAGTGCTGGCCACAAGCCAAAGATACTGCAGCAATGAGAGCAGCGGACTGACCGCAGATGAGCGCAAAGGCGAGCAGCAGGAGTCCGGCAGGAAAGGCGCGCATCGACCCCATGATGATGACGTGGGATTCGCGGCGTGGGAGAGGCGGGCGGAAGGTCGGCGGAAGAGGCGCGAGAAGCACAGCAACAATGGCGCAAAAGAGGCGGAACAGAGGCGCAATAGAGGCGAAAGAGAGACGCAGCAGACGCGCTGTGTGCTGTGCGAGTCACGGGTGGAAGAATAACAGCTTGCAAGTTCCAAGTTGGGGACTGTCACTGTGTGCATGAACAGCACGGCGCTGATCTGGTATTTGCTATATACTGCGAGTGACGAGCGCGATTCAGCATGACAGTCCTCAAGATATCGTCATCGTGATTATTATTGATACTATTACGGATACCTTCGAGTTTCCGCAAGGTATCCGTGTGATGTGACTACGGAGACCGCGAGACATGAGACGACTTTTGAGGCGCCTCAAAAGTCGTGTGATGTGACTACGGAGACCTTGCGCCACATATAATGCAGTGTTTGGCCTCTGCGAGTCTACTTATATGCAGTAGACTCAAAAGTAGACCCCCGCCAACGTTTCCGTGACGATTGCGCCCCATATAATGCAAGGACGATTATGGGAGCCGCGATATGCGTTGGTATGGCTTCCCTTGAGTGATTACTCGAATGCAAAGACGAAATCGCTCTGGATTTTGAGAAACGCGATGCGTGCGACGACAGTGATTGGCGGAGCGTCTATCATAGTGAATCGCACACATGCTAACAAGTGTTCTTTCCGGTTCGTCGCTTCTTCCCTAGCGACTTCCACTTCGGCTCGGCAGTGAAAAATGCGCGATTAGGCGAAATTCTCATGAGATCAGCTGCTGCATTATATATGTAAAGCCTAGGGTGTTAGCTTTCTGTTGGTCGGCTGGGTGTTTGGATGACGCGTTTCGTGGATCTGGGGTACCCCTAAGCACGCATACCTCTTTCGATTTTGCACGATCGATCCTGCGCAGGGTCGAAACGTCACGCGGAGGTTCGGAACGTTCAGAATGCAACGAGCAAACATTTCAGTGCGGGCGACGATCGGTCTCGCACGATCGATCGTTCAAAAATGAAGAGGCGACGCGTCCTAAACTTAGACAGACATATAATGCAGCTGTTCGTCTCGAGAAAAAAATCTCGTTGTCGCATATCGCCCCACTGCCGAACCTGATTGGAAAGCTCTTGTGCGATTGATGTGTGATTCGTGAACGATAGTGCATCACGACACGCCTCTCCAATAATGTCGTTCTTGCGACTCACCCGACTCAAGCACCACGTGACCTATGGACACCCCGCCAATCGCTGCCGTCGCTCGCATTGCTTTCCCAAAAATGATAGCCAAGCCCTCAGTGTTGCATACCGCCGCCGCGCTCCTGTAATTATACGAGACTCGCGCTTCGAAATTATAGGTGACTCATGGTTCCACAGATACCAGCGCGCTCTGTAATAATATGATGTGACTTACTGTAGCCTACGCGCACCTAAAATCACATGAGGCACTTTCTCGTGGCGCCTAAGGCGCCGCGGCTGCCATGCTGAATCGCGCTTGTAGTAAGCTCGCAATAGATAACAGCCCAGCAGTCCCATTTCCAACTTGGAAAGCAACACCTTTCTTCCCATCGTGAGAGCACAACTTTCGTCTGCCTTGTCGCGCCTCTGTTTGCGCCTCTGTTTGCGCCTCTCTCGCCGTCCCTTCCGCCGCCATTCCCGCAGGACCCCCGCCGTCATCATCATGGGGTCGATGCGCGCCTCTCCTGCCGGACTCCTGCTGCTCGCCCTTGCGCTCATCACCGGTCAGTCCGCTGCTCTCTCATGGCCTTCTCTCACATTCCTTTGATTTGTTCGCCTTTCTCCCTAGCTTTTGAGTAGAATCAAAAGCCATCCCTTGCCCGCAGGCGGTCACTCCCGCTGCTCTCTCATTCAAGGAAGTTCCTTTGATTCCTAAGCCTTTTTTTCCTGTTCTCTCCGCCTCTCCTGCTCGCTTCGTTTTCCACGCCCTCAGACTCTTCTTTCCCCCCTCTGCTCTCATATATCTACTCTCTCATATCTGCAGCAGTTACGATGATAACGGCAGCTCATGGCGATGACTCAGTGAAACGCATCATCACTCACCGTAGCATGCTGCGGACCATGATGCGGAAAGGCGCGTATGGGGAAGGCGCAGAGGCGGAGACAGCAAGCAGGAAGGGCAATGCGCGGATTGCGCTAGAGACCACCACCACCACCAGCACTGGCAGCACCCCTGCTGACAGCCCTGCTGACAGCACCAGCACCACCACCGGTGGCGGCACTAGCAGCACCAGCACTGGCAGCACCAGCACCGGCAGCACCACTGGCAGCACCAGCACTGGCAGCACCACTGGCAGCACCAGTGGTAAGTTCAGAGGGTGTGATTGTGAAGGGCGTGATTCACTCTGCTTTCAGAGGGGCGATTTCTCTTTTGGCGTGTCTCAGTCTACCGCGCCGTCTTGCATTTGTCTGCCATACCACATTCTCAGTACCTTGCCGTCTCTGCCCTGACTTTTGAGTCTCTGCCCTGACTTTTGAGTCTCTGCCCTGACTTTTGAGTCTCTGCCCTGACTTTTGAGTCTCTGCCCTGACTTTTGAGTCTCTGCCCTGACTTTTGAGTCTCTGCCCTGACTTTTGAGTCTCTGCCCTGACTTTTGAGTCTCTGCCCTGACTTTTGAGTCTCTGCCCTGACTTTTGAGTCTCTGCCCTGACTTTTGAGTCTCTGCCCTGACTTTTGAGTCTCTGCCCTGACTTTTGAGTCGACTCAAAAGTCACCTAGCAAACATCGTCTTGCCTAGTTTACGACGTTCCGTCGTTCTGATGCCCTTATGGTGCGTGAAAGCATTCATATCTTCATCTGTTGCCCTTTTCTCTTCACTTCAGTTGCTGCAGATCCTGCCTGTGCGGGGTTGGGCTGTGAGCCGGATGGCACCTGTGAGGAGGATCAAAACGGAGGGCGCTACTGCAAGTGGGGTGAGTGAGAGTTTAGCTCCTTTGCTTCACGCTTACACGCAGCCCTCTCTCCTCTGTTCCCTGCATCGACGCTGCCTATGCGGCGTTGGGCTGTGAGCCAGATGGCTAATGTTTGGTGGGTCAAGATGGAACGCGTTGCTGCCAGTGGGGTGAGTGAGCGTGGCGTTGCTGCCAGTGGGGTGAGTGAGCATGGCGTTGCTGCCAGTGGGGTGAGTGAGCATGGCGTTGCTGCCAGTGGGGTGAGTGAGCATGGCGTTGCTGCCAGTGACATGAGTTGTTTTCTGCTCTGCAAGGGAGGTGGTGCCAGAAAGGCGAGTTCTTTCCACACAGGCAGTGGTCAAGGGAGTTGCAAGGGAGGTGATTGCGGTGGTTAAGGGAGTTGCAAGAGAGGTGGTTACTTCTTTCCTTCTCTGCCATGCGGTTAGGATGGAGGTTCATGGACGCTCCCACTTTCCTACCCCCTCAAGGCATGCATTCGTACATGTTGTATGAGGATGGAGGTTCCTGGATTCCACACATGCAGCGAGGAGATAACTCCATTCTCACTGCATGGTGAGGAGATAACCACCACAGGAAGGTTCCTTTTGGGGTTATGGATGACACCTCAGGGCATTTCCGTCACCACTTTCTGTCACCTCAGGGGCATTTTCGTCACCTCAGGGGCATTTTCGTCACCTCAGGGGCATTTTCGTCACCTCAGGGGCATTTTCGTCACCTCAGGGGCATTTTCGTCACCTCAGGGGCATTTTCGTCACCTCAGGGGCATTTTCGTCACCTCAGGGGCATTTTCGTCACCTCAGGGGCATTTTCGTCACCTCAGGGGCATTTTCGTCACCTCAGGGGCATTTTCGTCACCTCAGGGGCATTTTCGTCACCTCAGGGGCATTTTCGTCACCTCAGGGGCATTTTCGTCACCTCAGGGGCATTTTCGTCACCTCAGGGGCATTTTCGTCACCTCAGGGGCATTTTCGTCACCTCAGGGGCATTTTCGTCACCTCAGGGGCATTTTCGTCACCTCAGGGGCATTTTCGTCACTTTTGAGGTTCCTGGATTCCACACACATGCGATGACAGCTCCACCACCACAGGAAGGTTCCTTTTGAGGCTCTCGAAAATAGAGCATCGGAATGACTGCTCCAGTGTGTGCCTTTTAAGTCGGGGTTCCTTAAAAGGCACACACTGCAGCAGTCATTCCGATGCTCTATTTCCGATCCCTCTTCCTTACTTCTTCCCTCTTCCTTGCTTCTTCCCTCTTCCTTGCTTCTGCCTCTACCTTGTTTATCCCCTCTTCCTTCCCCTCTGCCTTGCTTCCCCCTCTGCCTTGCTTCCCCCTCTGCCTTGCTTCCCCCTCTGCCTTGCTTCCCCCTCTGCCTTGCTTCCCCCTCTGCCTTTCTACCTGCTTCACTGCTACTTCCCTCTCCCGCGCATCTCCCTTGCTTGCCTTGCTGTGCCCTTCAGACTCACCCTGAGTCTCTCCTTAAGAGTATAACTTTTGAAGGTTCTCGGGAAAAAAAAAAAAACAAATCTCAAAAGTGATTTCCATACTCTCCCGCGCTTCTTTCGCGCACCTCCACCACCCCCCCTCAGACTCACCCTGTGGCGCCTGCCCCTCTGGAGCCCCAATCTCCCACTAACATTGCACTCACATACTGCACTGCACCCATCCCTACCCCTCAGACTCACCCTGTGGCGCCTGTCCCACTGGAGCCACCTGCAAGACCGTGCCTGCAGCAAGCAACAGTTCGGTGCCGGTGCCTTACTGCGCGTGCCCTGTAGGCTATGGGATGACCCCGACTGACTGTGTTCAGGGTGAGATTTTCTTTCTTTTATGGATTCTTGCTCTAATCTTCTGACCCTCTCCTCTCCCCCACTCATCCCACTCTTATCTTCACCTTTCTTGCTGTCCCATGTAAGAATGTAGGAATATGTAAAGGTGCAAGCAAACATCACACTGAGTCCTTTTTTGTTCCACTCATTCTCAGGTGTAGAATCAACGGTCTCTTCCAGCGGAATGACCATCATCGGGAATCGAACAGCCCAGGACAAGGATTCCCGGCCCTACACCTTCCGCCTCAACCCGAATGCTTGCACTCCTTTCCCCGATGCAATCGTTCGGACCTTCAGCACGCTTTATACTATCGCAAACATCCCGGATGCTCCGAGGTGCCCCAGAATGAATCTTTACGCAACTAATAACTGCCAAGGCAATCCGACAGCCAGCTTCCTTACAAACACTCGGCCGCTTTTTGCAACCTATGCACTGTGAGTGACTGATCGTGTTCCACCCACACACCTGCACAGCTGTTCCACTTCCCTTTTTGCCAAGCATCAAAGGTGTAACTTAACTGCTTGTTGAGGCATCCTATCCTCTTTGTCCTCCCTTTGAACCATTCATCAGGGACTTTGTAAATGATGGTCAGATACTCTCAGTGATGTGCACTCCCGCTGACAACATCACCACTGGCAGCACCAGCAGCACCGCTGGCAGCACCACTGGCAGCACCAGCAGCACTGCTGCCAGCACCAGCAGCACCGCTGGCAGCACCATTGGCAGCACCACCACTGGAAACATCACAGGCAGCACCAGTGGTACGTTTCAGAGGATGTGATTCTGAAGGGTGTGATTCTGAAGGGTGTGATTCTGAAGGGTGTGATTCTGAGGGGTGTGATTCTGAATTTTGTGGTTCTGAAGGGCGTGATCTTGAAGGGCGTGACTCTGAAGGGCGTGATTCTCAAGGGCATGATTTACAATGCCTTTTTCTGAAGTGCAGTGTTTCATGCGGCCCCCCTGCTACTGTCAGAGGCACACTGCCGCTGTCATTTCAACGCCCTCTTGCTGCTGTCAGGGATGGCTGCTTTTGAGTCGACTTAAAAGGCACACACTGCAGCAGTCATTCCGATGCTCTATTTCCGCTGTCAGAGATTAGATGACACTGCCAATGTCATTCCGATACCTGTATGGTGTGCATAAGCATTCATACCTTAAGACGTCCATAAGCATTCATACCTTAAGACGTCCATAAGCATTCATACCTTAAGACGTCCATAAGCATTCATACCTTAAGACGTCCATAAGCATTCATACCTTAAGACGTCCATAAGCATTCATACCTTAAGACGTCCATAAGCATTCATACCTTAAGACGTCCATAAGCATTCATACCTTAAGACGTCCATAAGCATTCATACCTTAAGACGTCCATAGGCATTCATACCTTAAGACGTCCATAGGCATTCATACCTTAAGACGTCCATAGGCATTCATACCTTAAGACGTCCATAGGCATTCATACCTTAAGACGTCCATAGGCATTCATACCTTAAGACGTCCATAGGCATTCATACCTTAAGACGTCCATAGGCATTCATACCTTAAGACGTCCATAGGCATTCATACCTTAAGACGTCCATAGGCATTCATACCTTAAGACGTCCATAGGCATTCATACCTTAAGACGTCCATAGGCATTCATACCTTAAGACGTCCATAGGCATTCATACCTTAAGACGTCCATAAGCATTCATACCTTAAGACGTCCATAGGCATTCATACCTTAAGACGTCCATAGGCATTCATACCTTAAGACGTCCATAGGCATTCATAACTTAAGACGTCCATAGGCATTCATACCTTAAGACGTCCATAGGCATTCATACCTTAAGACGTCCATAGGCATTCATACCTTAAGACGTCCATAGGCATTCATACCTTAAGACGTCCATAGGCATTCATACCTTAAGACGTCCATAGGCATTCATACCTTAAGACGTCCATAGGCATTCATACCTTAAGACGTCCATAAGCATTCATACCTTAAGACGTCCATAGGCATTCATACCTTAAGACGTCCATAGGCATTCATACCTTAAGACGTCCATAAGCATTCATACCTTAAGACGTCCATAGGCATTCATACCTTAAGACGTCCATAGGCATTCATACCTTAAGACGTCCATAGGCATTCATACCTTAAGACGTCCATAGGCATTCATACCTTAAGACGTCCATAGGCATTCATACCTTAAGACGTCCATAGGCATACATACCTTAAGACGTCCATAGGCATTCATACCTTAAGACGTCCATAGGCATTCATACCTTAAGACGTCCATAAGCATTCATACCTTAAGACGTCCATAAGCATTCATACCTTAAGACGTCCATAAGCATTCATACCTTAAGACGTCCATAAGCATTCATACCTTAAGACGTCCATAAGCATTCATACCTTAAGACGTCCATAAGCATTCATACCTTAAGACGTCCATAGGCATTCATACCTTAAGACGTCCATAGGCATTCATACCTTAAGACGTCCATAGGCATTCATACCTTAAGACGTCCATAGGCATTCATACCTTAAGACGTCCATAGGCATTCATACCTTAAGACGTCCATAGGCATTCATACCTTAAGACGTCCATAAGCATTCATACCTTAAGACGTCCATAAGCATTCATACCTTAAGACGTCCATAAGCATTCATACCTTAAGACGTCCATAAGCATTCATACCTTAAGACGTCCATAAGCATTCATACCTTAAGACGTCCATAAGCATTCATACCTTGAGACGTCCATAGGCATTCATACCTTAAGACGTCCATAGGCATTCATACCTTAAGACGTCCATAAGCATTCATACCTTAAGACGTCCATAAGCATTCATACCTTAAGACGTCCATAAGCATTCATACCTTAAGACGTCCATAAGCATTCATACCTTAAGACGTCCATAGGCATTCATACCTTAAGACGTCCATAGGCATTCATACCTTAAGACGTCCATAGGCATTCATACCTTAAGACGTCCATAAGCATTCATACCTTAAGACGTCCATAGGCATTCATACCTTCAGACGTCCATAGGCATTCATACCTTAAGACGTCCATAAGCATTCATACCTTAAGACGTCCATAAGCATTCATACCTTAAGACGTCCATAGGCATTCATACCTTAAGACGTCCATAGGCATTCATACCTTAAGACGTCCATAGGCATTCATACCTTAAGACGTCCATAGGCATTCATACCTTAAGACGTCCATAAGCATTCATACCTTAAGACGTCCATAGGCATTCATACCTTAAGACGTCCATAAGCATTCATACCTTAAGACGTCCATAAGCATTCATACCTTAAGACGTCCATAGGCATTCATACCTTAAGACGTCCATAGGCATTCATACCTTAAGACGTCCATAGGCATTCATACCTTAAGACGTCCATAGGCATTCATACCTTAAGACGTCCATAAGCATTCATACCTTAATACGTCCATAGGCATTCATACCTTAAGACGTCCATAGGCATTCATACCTTAAGACGTCCATAAGCATTCATACCTTAAGACGTCCACAGGCATTCATACCTTAAGACGTCCATAGGCATTCATACCTTAAGACGTCCATAGGCATTCATACCTTAAGACGTCCATAGGCATTCATACCTTAAGACGTCCATAGGCATTCATACCTTAAGACGTCCATAGGCATTCATACCTTAAGACGTCCATAGGCATTCATACCTTAAGACGTCCATAGGCATTCATACCTTAAGACGTCCATAAGCATTCATACCTTAAGACGTCCATAAGCATTCATACCTTAAGACGTCCATAAGCATTCATACCTTAAGACGTCCATAAGCATTCATACCTTAAGACGTCCATAAGCATTCATACCTTAAGACGTCCATAAGCATTCATACCTTAAGACGTCCATAGGCATTCATACCTTAAGACGTCCATAGGCATTCATACCTTAAGACGTCCATAGGCATTCATACCTTAAGACGTCCATAGGCATTCATACCTTAAGACGTCCATAGGCATTCATACCTTAAGACGTCCATAGGCATTCATACCTTAAGACGTCCATAAGCATTCATACCTTAAGACGTCCATAAGCATTCATACCTTAAGACGTCCATAAGCATTCATACCTTAAGACGTCCATAAGCATTCATACCTTGAGACGTCCATAGGCATTCATACCTTAAGACGTCCATAGGCATTCATACCTTAAGACGTCCATAGGCATTCATACGTTAAGACGTCCATAGGCATTCATACCTTAAGACGTCCATAGGCATTCATACCTTAAGACGTCCATAAGCATTCATACCTTAAGACGTCCATAGGCATTCATACCTTAAGACGTCCATAGGCATTCATACCTTAAGACGTCCATAGGCATTCATACCTTAAGACGTCCATAGGCATTCATACCTTAAGACGTCCATAGGCATTCATACCTTAAGACGTCCATAGGCATTCATACCTTAAGACGTCCATAGGCATTCATACCTTAAGACGTCCATAGGCATTCATACCTTAAGACGTCCATAGGCATTCATACCTTAAGATGTCCATAGGCATTCATACCTTAAGACGTCCATAGGCATTCATACCTTGAGACGTCCATAGGCATTCATACCTTAAGACGTCCATAGGCATTCATACCTTAAGACGTCCATAGGCATTCATACCTTAAGACGTCCATAGGCATTCATACCTTAAGACGTCCATAGGCATTCATACCTTAAGATGTCCATAGGCATTCATACCTTAAGACGTCCATAGGCATTCATACCTTAAGACGTCCATAGGCATTCATACCTTAAGACGTCCATAGGCATTCATACCTTAAGACGTCCATAGGCATTCATACCTTAAGACGTCCATAGGCATTCATACCTTAAGACGTCCATAGGCATTCATACCTTAAGACGTCCATAGGCATTCATACCTTAAGACGTCCATAGGCATTCATACCTTAAGACGTCCATAGGCATTCATACCTTAAGACGTCCATAGGCATTCATACCTTAAGACGTCCATAGGCATTCATACCTTAAGACGTCCATAAGCATTCATACCTTAAGACGTCCATAGGCATTCATACCTTAAGACGTCCATAGGCATTCATACCTTAAGACGTCCATAGGCATTCATACCTTAAGACGTCCATAGGCATTCATACCTTAAGACGTCCATAGGCATTCATACCTTAAGACGTCCATAGGCATTCATACCTTAAGACGTCCATAGGCATTCATACCTTAAGACGTCCATAAGCATTCATGCCTTAAAACGTCCATAAGCATTCATACCTTAAGACGTCCATAAGCATTCATACCTTAAGACGTCCATAAGCATTCATACCTTAAGACGTCCATAAGCGTTCATACCTTAAGACGTCTATAAGCATTCATATCTATACCTGTTGCCCTTTTCTTCTCGCCTCTGCTGCAGATGATCCTGCCTGTGCGGCGCTGGCCTGTCAGCCTGGCAGCAAATGTGCCGTGGATCAAAACGGAGGGCGCTACTGCCAGTGGCGTAAGTATTTCCTTGCTCTGTCTGCCAGTGAGGTGACTTCTTTCCTGCTCTCTCAATGAGTGGAGCCACAACCACGCCCATCCCTCACCCCATCCATTCCCTCTCCCGTGCTTCCTGCGTTCTTCAGCCTCTTTCAGTGGTGCCTGTCCCTCTGGAGCTGCAATTCCCCCATTGCATTCACTCACATACCGCACTGCACCCATCCCCGCCCCTCAGCCTCGCTCTGTGGCGCCTGCCCCACTGGAGCCACGTGCAAAACTAAGCTGACATCTGACTCAACCTTGTCAGTTCCGTACTGTTCCTGCCCTGACGGCTATGGGATAACCACAACCGACTGTGTTCAGGGTGAGCCTCATTGATGCATGCTCTCGTGATATTGAAGTGTTTTTGAGGCGTCTCAAAAACACCATCCGACTGTGTTCAGAGTGAGCCTCGTTGATGCATGCTCTCCCTGCCCGCCCCATTCTCCCCAATCCCACTCACCCCACTCTTTGCTTCCCCTTCCTCACTCTGCCAAGTTGGTCGAATGCTCGTGGGAATGTGGCAATGCATGTAGGAGTGTTTGAACGTCCTTCCTTTGTGCCCTTCGTTTATCACAGGTAGACATCTCACCGTCTCTTCCTACAGCTATCCATACATTGAAATTATTTTTGAGAATTCTCAAACATGATTCCAACAATGCGCTGAGTCCTTCCTTTGTGCCGGTGACCAACACTGTTCTCACTCCTTCCTTTGTGTCCCTCTTTATCACAGGTAGACATCCCACCGTCTCTTCCTACAGCTACACATACGTCATGAACAACACGTATGCCTATACCTTCCGCCTCAGGCTGAATGTGTGCACTCCGATTCCGGAAAGAGCGCTTGGCCTGGTCACGATAATCTATGGCATGGACAACATTGGCGATGCTCCCGCTTGCAGCAATATTAAATTCTATGATTCGAATTATTGTCAAGGCAAAGCATTCTACGAAGAGTGGCCACTCGAGCAAGCATTTCAGGACCTTTTGAGGGGACATGCTATAACGTAAGTGATTGATCCTGTTCCACCTGCATTGTGAGTGATTGGTTGTTCTCCTCTTGCACGCCTGCACATCTTCTCCTCCTCCCTTTCTTCACCAGTCATCATAGGTGAAACCTTGAGACTCGTCACATCTTGTCCTTATTGTCCTCCCATTTGTTCCCATTTACCAGGGGCCAGCAGTACGTTACAGGCGGCTCAATCATGTGCAGGTAGGATAGCGACACTGACTATGTTGTCATGTGCAAATGCTTCAAATAGGATGGTTTCTCTCCTCCATTGATTATGTTCCTCTTCTCCTTTTTAGTCAGAGAGACCCCTTCTCTCTTTCGCTAGATGGAGACCCGGTGCAGAATATTTGAGCCGGGCATTGCACTTGTGCTAGGGATGTCTGCTGGATAAACGTTTGTCGTAGAGCTGTACGTGGTGTGCTTGAAAAGTAGCTGTACTCTCTATAGGGTTTTATTGAAGCTGTGGTCCTGAGCGTTCAGAAACGCACCCCCGCAGCAAAACAATCACACATCGTTTTCCTACCATAGCATTTTCATCCTGAGTCGTGGCGACCAATGGAAGAATCACACTGTTGCGTTGCGTCCTTTTTCGCGAAGGTGCTTCGCTGTGGCCAGCCAGCATCTGAATTAGCCAATCTCGCGACTGTGTTCCGCGTTTGCTTTCGACCCGAACCCAAGTCTCTGCGGTAACTGGAACCTGAGCGGCCTCACCGCAGTGTTAGAAACAGAACAGACACAACCTCGGGACCAAACCTGGTTCGGACGGAACAGATGTCAGAAATGTCACACGAGTTCGAAATTCTGAATTGAACGCGTCGCTCGAAAACATCCAGTCCACCAACAGAAAGCAACGTTAATATCGCATATGTTTCTTCGATTCTCAGCTAGCAAAAGAAGATTCTTCACGTGCTTATAAAAATTTTGTAACCTATCCGTTGACATTTTGACTTCAGTCTCTTTAGTTTTGTTGGAAACAATAAGTCTTCAGTGCGCTTCTGTCGTGTCAAAATCCAAGGCACCAAGCGAAGCAGTCCCAATCGAAGCATCGAGTCAACCTCGGAAGTTAGAGTAACCGCCTGGAGGTTACGAGAAAGTCAAAGGTCAGCGACCTTTGACTCGACAATTACAGCGCGACAGTTAAGGACACACAACTGACTCGTTACAGAGCAGTTGCCCGAGTCGCACTATATCGAACCGCAACAGCAATACAGTTATCTATCTATTCGTATTCCCTGTACTCTTATATAAAATCCATGTATTTGCTTGTTTAATTTAATCTACTTTGCTCTCACACACCAGTGCAAGGTCGGTTCACAATCTTCATTAAACGCTTCCGCTATTACAAGTTTCTACCCAAGAGTCATCCTCTGCAAAGATCCTAAGGGCTTTTCTCAGCCCAACATGGTATGAGAGCAGACTGGGGAAAACTCTAAACTTCTTTTCAAAATCATTTTCAAGACATGGCAACAAACAAGGAAAGGAGCTCTCCTAATGGCTCCTCGGGCACTACTCCCACTCCACCACCAGCCTCTGGCCTGCAGACAGAGGAAGGCACGGCAGCAAGACCAAGGGGAACGTCAACCGAGACGCCCACGAACCACCCTTCTGACTTCGACCAGAACATGATGGAGAAATTCTTCTCCTTCATGTCCTTCTACGAGCAACACCAACAGTCGGGACCTGCACAGACACACAACAGCAACAACGGAGCGGCACCCATGAGCCTTGACGGGTCGTCATACGCGCGAGGGAATCAACAGCAGCAACCCACCTTCGCCCCGTACGAACGCGGGCCGATCAGCTTCCTGCCTCAACCTCCACCTGCGCAAGACAAACCAAAAGATGCTTTACAAGTTCAGTCGCAGTTCGCGCATGTTCTGAAACTTCTTTACGGAAATGACTTCTTTACCTGGTCCTTTGAATTCGAGTTGATGATGGAGGGCGCGCAGATACTCGGCTTCTTCGACGGATCCCTGCAGTATCCAGCAAACGGGACACAGTATGAAAAGCAGCAGTATACGTATCAATCCATGATGGCGTATACTATTCTACTGAGAAACATCACACCAACCCAGCGGCAGAACATTCGCTCTTACGGGAACTTCGGCAACTCGGCGGAACTCGCGTACGGCCATCTGAAGAACCTGTACCAGGCAACAGACAGTGTAAACCAGAGCAGGTTAATGGCGCAGTTGACAACAGCTGAAATGAAACCAGGAGAAAAAGGGTTGGCGTATATCAGCCGATGTCGCGAATTGCGCGACAAGCTTCTTCGATGCGGAGGATCAATCTCTGAAGACGCCTTCGTAACAGTCATCATCGGTGGCCTCGGTCCTCAGTGGCGCGCCACCAAAGCAATTCTTCGAGCACACGGGAGGATCTCCGAAGCGGCACTCTGCGCCGAAATTCACGCCGAGCAGCAGGATATGGACCTGCAAGAAGAAAGACACAAGAAAAGGACATTAGCACCGGAGTTCGCTTTCCATACTCAGCGACGACACAACAACTACAACAATCGACAGCAGCAGCCCAAGCCCGTACCTCCGTTTTGTCACATCTGCAAGACATCAGGACACCCACGCACGCACTGCCCGTCTCGTCAGGCAACACCACAGCGACATCTGCGGCCTTCAAGCACCCAAGTTGCTTCGACACAAGCAAGCTCGACAACCACGATTCAAGCTTCAACGACCTCAACTGGACAACCTGCACAAGGAGCAAGAAATATAGTCAACTGCATGGTCAAGATAAACGACTCTTGCATAACAGAGTCACCACCCCATTACTCACCGGAAGAGGAGCTCGACAACAGGACGCCTCGTCGCGAATCACTCCACCCAAATCCGACTTACGCCGCCATCGCTCAAAGTGAACCGTCCGGCCAAGACACCTGGTTCTTGGACAGTTGCTGCGGGCAACACATGTGCTCGTCCGGGCGTTTCGTACAACGCGAACATCGACTCCAACGAGAAGTGATCATCACGGTTGCCAACAATCAAAACCTGCGCACACGAAGACAAGGAGTAGTACAACTTCAGTCAAGAGAAACAAATGTCATACTGCACATGTCTAAGGTACTCATCGCTGAAGGACTCGTCTACAACTTACTGAGTGTTAGCCAGTTGATGGCGAAAGGAATTCATCTGGAAGCCGACAGCATGACCCAGGAGTTCAAGCCTTACCACGGGAGATGCGGTCTCTACATCGGGAAGGCAGTGCTGAAGAACAACGTCTTCGTCCTCGACTTCGTTCCCGACCTCGGCACTGCAGACAGCGACGCCATTGTGAACTTTGCTGATTGGACACACCCTCCGGATCTCGACCCCGACTTCAGCCCGGGAGGTTTCTGGTACTCCCACACTATCCCTGAAGCATAACGAACAAGAGCGTTAGCAACGATTCAACAAGAAGCAGAGGCGACAACATCGCCAACAGCAACAACATCGGCAGCAGCAACAACATCGGTAACAGCAACAACATCAGCAGCAGCAGGAACAACGACACCAGTCACAGTCGACGAAGCACCACCAACACCCGCGCAACAGCTGAATCCAACTCAACGTGAAGTCCACCGAAGCGCCAACCTCGTCGCCAACTTTTACTCCAACTCCGACGCATATCAGCGTTCACCCGGACACTGCGCCTCTGAAGAGATCTGGCACGCACGCACAGGACATCCAAGCAACACGGTTTTGAATAACACGATAAGAGCAGGAGTCCTTGACAAAGACTCTCTACTTCTACCCGATGGCAGAGAACTCCAGAAGGCACGAGGGACTTGCCTTATATGTCCCGAAGCTGACTTACCTCATCGACCGTTTGCTCCACATCACAACCCGAGCGCTCCAGCATACGCACCACTCGAAAAGGTCTACAGCGACATACTCTACAATCGTGAACCAGGACAAGTCAACTATAACTACACCATCACCTTCATCGACGCCGCCACTCGATACGTCTGGCATCGTAACCTACCCAGCCGCGACATGGCGCTCGCAGCATTCGCCGCCTGGCTACCGATAGCAGAGAGAGAGTCTGGAACACAACTGAAAAGTTTTCAGTCAGACGGAGGTGGGGAGTACACCTCTCAGCGCTTCAAGCAGTTCCTGGCGGAAAGGGGGATCAAGCAACTCCTCTCCCTTCCCTACGCACATCAGCAGCAAGGTGTTGCAGAACGAATGAACAGGACCCTGCAGAACAGCATGCGCAAACTGTTACGTGGCATGCGGCTACCCAACCACCAGTGGCCAGCAGCAATGGACCACGCTGTCATGCTGCACAACTTGTTGTCGTCGTCGTCACTCCCGAACAACGCATCACCGCATCTGTTGTGGACAGGGAAGCAGGGCAGCACAAAAATGTTACGAGTTTTCGGGTGCATGGTACAGAACAGACCCCCGGAGGCACGAGCGGGAAGATTTTCGCAACGGGCACAGTGGGGACTACACCTCGGCATCGAGAAAAATTACAACGCATGGAGAATCTTCGACGTCCACACAAAGGAAACAGTAGCAGCACGTGACGTGATCTTCTACGAAAGACTCACCCTTCAGACGTACCTCGCCAACTTGCACGAGAATCGGGACCTCACCAGTGGTTTTCGTGGTGACCGAGCCTTCGCGTCAGCAGCGGACGAAGCAAACTGGGATGAACAGAACGTCGACAACGCCTCGGAGGAAGCCGGACCTCTCCCATACTGCTCCGTCGACGTGCCCATGGATGAGGATAATCCTCGCGACAGTAACAACGCCGAAGTCTTCTACCGTTTCGCCGACGATGGTTACGTAACACCTGTGACAGTCAACACCAACGAAGCAGAAAGGGTAGGGCCAAATTTCATGCCCGACCCAGAAGCGGGAGATGAAGCAGCTTATCCCGAGGATCCAGAATTCCCTCGATACTCACAGACTGGGCTGCAAATCCTTGGTCTCGTCACTGCACTCCATGGCGCCGGCATTCCTAAGGAGCCTGCGACGGTTCAACAGGCTCTGGGGGGGGAACACAGGGAGAAATGGCGTGAAGCCATGAACAAAGAGCTGAAGGCACTGGAGGAGCGCAACACCTGGAAAATTGTTCCCATCGGCGTAACTCAAAATAAAACTATTCTTACGAGGAAATGGGTCTTCCGTGTGAAGACGAAAGCTGATGACACCATCGACAAATTCAAAGCCCGCTGGGTTGTACGTGGCTTCGACCAGGAGCACGGAAGAGACTACACCGAAACCTTCGCTCCGGTCAGTCGTCACACCTCACTCCGAATTCTCATCGCCATCGCCGCCATGAAGAAAAAGAAATTGCGACAAATCGACGTTGCGAACGCATTTCTCTACGCACCTGTGGATGCAGAAATCTTCGTCGAACTCCCACACGGCTCCCACGGCGAACCCAACCGAGTGTGTCAACTACTCAAATCACTCTATGGGATCAAGCAGGCACCACGACTGTGGCAGCAGTACCTACACGCCCGCCTCATCCGCATCGGCTTCAAACAACTTCCGCATGACCAGGGGATGTATCGCCTCACAAAAGGAAGCGACTACGTCCTACTAATCGTCTACGTGGACGACCTCCTCTACATCGGGTCGACCGATAGCATCGCCACGTGGTTCGAAGGGGAGCTTCAGAAAGATCTCACGATCACGGTCTCTTCTACGGTTACGCAGTACCTCGGGCTCAACATCCGTGAGGAAGAAAACGCAATCTACCTAAGCGCCGAGAAGTACGCCGACACTATCGCGAAACGTTTCGGCCTCACACCAAGCGCCATCTCCACGCCTTACCGCTACACGTCAGGAACCGAAAAGGGGCAATCTACTCTACTCAAGCCCGCCGGCATATGCGACTATCAGAAGAAGCTCGGATGTCTCCTCTTTGCAGCAGTCACATGCCGTCCTGATCTATCCTACTCCGCGAGCCAGCTTGCCACCTACCTCAAGAGGCCTGAAGCAGAGCATCTGGCGGAACTCGATCGTGCTCTCCACTACTTCGTCAGTACCGCGACGATCGGACTAACTTATCACAAAAGCGTGACTACACCGACCAAGCTAATCGGCTACGTCGGCGCCGATCACGCCGGCGACACCGACAACAGGCGCTCACGCACCGGCTATGTCTACCGCCTTGAACCTATCGGTCCTATCTCCTGGCAGTCGAGTAAGCAGGAGTTAATCGCATTGTCTTCAGCAGAAGCAGAATATATTGCACTCTGCTCAGCCACCAAGGAGGGACTTTACCTTCGCGAACTACTGGAAGAAGCGAAGCTAGCCGAGTTACCCAGCTTCACCATGTTCTGCGACAACCAGTCGGCAATTCGCATCGCCAACAAGAACGGCTTCGCAAACAGGACGAAACACATCGCCCTGCGCTATTTCTTTGTGAAGGACGAGATCGAAAAGGGGAAACTCGATATGTCATACTGTCCCACGTCTGAGATGGCAGCCGATTACTTGACCAAGAAGCTCGGGAAGCAGAAGTTCGAATACTGCATGCTGCTGACTGGACAAGGCCACGTCACCAGCAGCGACACTCCAGAAGCGAAGGGGAGTGTTGGAAACAATAAGTCTTAAGTGCGCTTCTGTCGTGTCAAAATCCAAGGCACCAAGCGAAGCAGTCCCAATCGAAGCATCGAGTCAACCTCGGAAGTTAGAGTAACCGCCTGGAGGTTACGAGAAAGTCAAAGGTCAGCGACCTTTGACTCGACAGTTACAGCGCGACAGTTAAGGACACACAACTGACTCGTTACAGAGCAGTTGCCCGAGTCGCACTATATCGAACCGCAACAGCAATACAGTTATCTATCTATTCGTATTCCCTGTACTCTTATATAAAATCCTTGTATTTGCTTGTTTAATTTAATCTACTTTGCTCTCACACACCAGTGCAAGGTCGGTTCACAATCTTCATTAAACGCTTCCGCTATTACAAGTTTCTACCCAAGAGTCATCCTCTGCAAAGATCCTAAGGGCTTTTCTCAGCCCAACAAGTTTGACTTTGGTCTTTTCGTTTTGATGTGCTTGTAATGTGCGTGCAACTAGCTGGGGAAAAAACCTCAGGTGCAGGGATTCCATCCGGTGCAGGGCAAATTCGCGTGCACAGGCTGGGCATCATGTGTAGTTTACTATGTAGGCCCACCAACAGAAAGCAGAAATCCTTCGCTTCTGTCTGCGACTACTATGTAGGCCATATAATGCAGCTTCTGGACTCGTGAGAATTTTGCATAGTCGCACATTCCCACTGCCGAGCCTGACTGGAAGTCTCTAGGGAAGAAGTGACGAACAGGAAAGGGCGCGTGTTACTGTATCCAATTATTACATCACCAAAAAGTTGAGGTCCTAGAACCATCTCTGCACAAGTGAGATCCTGGAAGCCTCTATCGGGTCTCTTTGAACTGTCCCAAAAGTGTCTCTGATCCCGAAAGAGACAATCGGGATAGTGTACAGTGCTTCCCTAAACTGTCCCATCCCAAATTTGCCTCTACAAGTGCCCCGATTTTGAAAAATCTATTTTTAAACTGTCGTATTCTCCCGGATAAAACACCCTAGGGTATTATGAAAACCACTGGGAAAAAAATGGGGGGGGTCCCCTCAAAGGAAAATCCTACATAATACCCGGGTCTTATTATATGGTATATTTTTTATCAAGTAGAAAAGATGTGAAACAAAATCAGGGGCCTGACTCCACTTCAAGATTGTTGACCAGTGCCGCAAAACCGGATATACGAGGATAACGTGACCGCCCACTGAAATCTGCCACGTGGCAAATTCGAGCGGGCAATTCTGGCACTTGATAGGGTGAAAACAAAGCCAATTGCGTGGCGAGGGTTCATGCAACCGCCGAGGCCAGAATCGCGCACGGTGGTGCGTTCTTACTGTACCAGTCACTTCTTGACTGGTTTGGTCACGTGTCTGTGCCTCATGTGAGAAGGTGATTTTCACCTATTGGGCCACTTGCAGCGGAAGATTCGCCAGCGTGGCGACAGCGAGATTGTGGGAGGGGGGGAATCTTTGCAGATTCTAAGTGAAAGTACACGCGAAATTTCACCTAGGGAGTAATTCTCGCGATATCTTCCCGTAAGGAATCAGACTCGATAACAGCTATAATATGAATCTATAAGAAAAGGGGGGTGTTATAGAAAATCACCCCAAAATGGGGGGTATAATACAAACGGGTTCGGATATAACACCTACCCCGTATTAGCTATCCGGGGGTGTACAATTACGGGGGGGTGTTTTATCCGGGAGAATACGGTGTTTTACACGTGTGAAGTGTCTTAGTGGCTCAAATGTTCGTAGACCGAGGTTCGACTACCAGCATCGTCGCATAGGATTTGTGTTTTGTGCTCGGAAATTTGTGACCCACTACTACAAATAGTGCTTGTTGGTTACAACTATGTGTAGTTAGTTGTCGTAACAATATATGCATAATTCGTAATGCTTTGTTTTTTATAAATGGACTTATCTGATTTTGTTAGTATTTACAGCTATGATTTCAAACTAATAATACTAGAACTGATTATTGGACAGTAGATTCATCGTAACATTATTGTGAGAAATACTGGAATAAATACGACATATACTTCAATTTACATGCAATTCTGTTAGGACAGGTTATTGAATTTCATTATATCAAGTCCACGTCAATATTTTTTAAACAATTTCCGTCGCCAATCTCTCCCCCCCTCCCCCCCCCCCCCCCCACCGACCTTCGCCCCCTCTCGAACAAGCGAATCGATCGAATGGGGAGGCAAATTCTCGCGAATTTCGCCCTCCCCCCCCCCCCCCCCCCCCCCCCCCCCCCCGCCTCACAGATGGCGCCAACTCAGCGTCACCTGGGGGGCAGATAACTTTCGCGTCACCTGGCATGCACACACCTCCTGCCACCTGCGCTGAATAGCACACGTCCTCACAGATTATCAGCTTCCACACCACACAACTAAACGCGCCAACCACCTGTGCCAACGACTTCATGATTTGAAAGTTAACCAGTTTACCGCTTCGAACTTCAAAAGAACCCAACCAAACCATTTTCGGACCCAGCCTTGCAACAACAATCATGCTACATAACAAGAACCCAGTTTTATTCTCCTTTTCAGTTATGTGTTCTATGTTTGTGTCCGCTAGGAATGTTCCTTTCCAAGTAACTCGTCTTTCTCTAGTTCTCGCCCTCTACTTTCGCTGTCACGTTGATGTTAGGCATACGCCATGCCTTTAATTGTCTCGACAATAATTCCAAATGTGTTTTTCTCTGTCTTCGGTTTCCGAAAACAGAAACTAATTAATATCTTTTTAATTGGCAGCCTCGGTTGTACGATCCGTGATGTATCGCACTATTCTTTTACTCCTTTCACTAGCTACATGGATTTATGTGTGTCTCAATGGCATCTTTGTGGCGTTTAATAATGCGTTGTCGAACCCATGTTTCCCTTTTTCACATCTTTGTTGCAGTGGATATGGCTCGTCACGAACGACCACGTTTCGTTTTCATGTTGATACCGACGAATGTACGCCATGCAAGTATGTTGCTGTACGATTTTCCGTAAAGTCTGTTGCACTTGCTTCCCATGTCCGTTTTTTTTTTTTTTTTTTTTTTTTTTTTTTTACCTTCTTGATGATCACTCTAATGTCAATCGGATTATAACATGCGATTGACATGGTTATTTCTTTGGTATTTAAACGCATGCAGGGATCCACTAGTGCATTCGTTTGTGTATTTCTACAGGTGCAGCTAAGTGTCAGAATACTATATACCTAATACATTTGTGTAGGCTATAGTGGGGTATCCCATGACAAAATTAGAAGAAAGAAAGAGGGTTGAACTAGCAGAAATGGGGATACAAATAGCAAACCCTAGAAGGGTTGTACTCGCTATAGAGCACCCCACTACAGGCTAGAACATAAGATAATATTCTGACACACCCCCATAGCCAAAGTGGGGTGTAATCAGCAGAGCAGGCAAAGCAGTACAAGCTCAGGGTGGATCACAATGTCACCACACATTCTGAGCACAAGTTCAAGAAGCAATAGTTTAGAGTTCACAATTATCAGCAAAGCTAGTGGTGGTCACAACGGGCAAGTGAGGAGGAGGAGGGAGAGTGAGAGGAGAGGAGATAGAAGGCGGCGGCTGAAGCTGCAGACACACGGGCAACAGGAGTGGCGCGCACAGTGGCTACCGGACCAGCGGCCGGACTACAGGAGTAACTGGCTCCGCGGCTAAGACGAGCGGCAGGAGCTACGGACCCACAGGCGACTGGCGCAGCGACAAGCTCACTGGGCTACCGGGAGAGCGCCCCGGACTACAGGTGCTGCGGACGACAAGACGGCAGCCTCCGCTCAACCTCCCGCAAACAGTCCCACCCCCCTGATACACACCCACTGCTACACCGCTAGCTCCACTCCCATGCACCCCCCTTAAGCCCTAAACCCAGTCTCCCACACAACCACCCCCCTCAGCGACAGCTGCAGCAGTGGGAGACGAAGGAGGAGGAGGAGCAAAGGGAGGAATGCACACCGGCCACCCCCATACCCGCCACCCCACCGCAAGCGGCCCCCTCAGGTCGCCTCGACGGACGACGGGAAATGGGGGGGGAGGGGAGAAAGGGGCCCACCACGGACCTGAGAGAGTCGCAGGTAGGGAGACGGGGCCAGGGCCGCGTCGGAGGGCGGGGCCGCAATAAGGGGCGGGGCCGCGACGAGGGGTGGGGCCGCGACGTAGGGCGGGGCCGCTTCGAGGGGTGGGGCCGCGACGCAGGGCGGGGCCGTGTCGAGGGGCGGGGACGCGACGGTCGGGGCGGAGCCGCGACGTAGGGCGGGGCCGCTTCGAGGGGCGGGGCCGCGACGCAGGGCGGGGCCGCGACGTAGGGCGGGGCCGCGACAGGTCGGCGGCGGGGCCGCGAAGGGTCCCCGTCGCCCGTCGCGACGCCTTCAGAAGGCGACGCGGCGACCGACGGGGCAGAAGCCCGCCGCGCGCCTCGGGGCGCACAGCGGGCAGAGAACCGCCGCGCGCCTCGGGGCGCACGGCGGGCAGAAAACCGCCGCGCGTCTCGGGGCGCACGGCGGGAGGAAAAAGTAGCTGCGGAAGCGAGGTGGTAACCCACCCACAGGATCGATCCAAAGGGATGGACCTGCTCTGATAGCATGACAAAATTAGAAGAAAGAAAGAGGGTTGAACTAGCAGAAACGGGGATACAAATAGCAAACCCTAGAAGGGTTGTACTCGCTATAGAGCACCCCACTACAGGCTAGAACATAAGATAATATTCTGACATCCCATATGTCAGAATAATATATAGTTTTATATATTGTTTTGTAACTGCCTGTAGTGTAGATTACTGTAGTTATACAATGTTCTGTTTTGGTGGTGCACCTTTCATTTTGCCTATATGTACTGCTCGCTCTATAGTGAAACCACTTCTTCTCTTCCAATTCCTCGACTCTCCTAAACTTACTCGAACTCAACCATGGCTCCTAAGCCTACCCATTGCTAGTATCATGACATGCTATCAGAGTGACAAGGTCCTGACCTGTGGGCCCCACTTTAAAGCTTCCGCTGCTACTCTGTGTTTGGCACGCCCCGTGGCGTGCCCCTTATTCCCTTCGAGCGGCCCCGCCACTTCGTTGCGGCCCCGCCACCCCTTGAGCGGCCCCGCCACTTAGTCGCGGCCCCGCCTCCCCTTCGCGCGGCCCCGCCACTTCGTCGCGGCCCCGCCACTCCTTCGAGCGGCCCCGCCACTCCGTCGCGGCCCACCCGCCGCCCTACATGCGGCCGTCCCGCCGCCCTACCTGCGGCCTACTCGCCGCCCGTACCAGCCCGTCGCCGCCCTTCGCGGCGTCACGTACCGCCCGTACGACGCGCCGCAGTCCGCTGCGGCCCCGTCGCCGCCCGTACCGGCCCGTCGCCGCCCGTCCCGGCCCGTCGCCGCCCGTGCGGTACCCGCCCCAGGCCCCGATGCCACCTGCGGCCCCGCCCTCTTGCGGCCCCGACCTCGCCCCGGCCATGCCCTATCGCCAGCCGCGGCACACCGGGGGCACGTGCACCGCCCCCCCCCCTTTTCCCGTCACCCGTCGCGGCTCCTTCGGGGGCCGCACGCGACCCCCTCAGGTCGCCTCGACAGGTGACGGGAGGGGCGACCTGAAAGGGGGGGGGAGTCGTCGCCCCCTCTGCCGCTTGCTTTGGCGCCCGGGGAGGCCGTGCGTCGGCCCCCCCCCCCCCCCCCCCCCCTTCCCCCCCCCACCCCTTTCTCCTCCTCCTTTTGTTCCCTCTGCTGCAGCTGCCGCTGGGGGGGAGGGTGTGAGAGTGTGGGGGCCCGGGGAGGGACTGGGGGTGGCGGGTGTGGGGGTGATGGGTGAGTGTGGTCCCCTGGCCCTACGGCTCCATTCTCCTCTGTTTGTCCCCCCCCTCTGCTGCTCCTGCAGCAGGGGGAGGGGGAGGGGGAGGGGGAGGATGAGGGGATGTATGTGGTGACCAACCAGAGCCTATCACCTCCTCTCCTCTCTCTCCCTCTCTCTCTCTCTCCTCCTCCTTGCCTGCCCTCTCCCGTACTGCTACGCACTCTTGGTGTACCCCATTATGGGGGCGTTGACTGCACATTCTTCCCTACAGGCACTTATGGGGGCGTGTCAGAATAATATATAGTTTTATATATTGTTTTGTAACTGCCTGTAGTGTAGATTACTGTAGTTATACAATGTTCTGTTTTGGTGGTGCACCTTTCATTTTGCCTATATGTACTGCTCGCTCTATAGTGAAACCACTTCTTCTCTTCCAATTCCTCGACTCTCCTAAACTTACTCGAACTCAACCATGGCTCCTAAGCCTACCCATTGCTAGTATCTTGACACCATAGGGGGTACAACCCAATTAGGGTTTCCTATATGTACTCACTTCATTCATAGTTGATACATTTTTCTCGTTCTACTTTTCTCATGGTATCGAGCAGGTTCCCCCGTGGGAACTATGCCTAGGGCCCACCATATCGAGACTTTTTTTTTTCCTGCCCGAAGCGCGCTCCCCCCGAGTCGCGCCTCGAGCTTTCACCCCGATGAGCCGCCCTCGCGGCCCTCCCTTAGCGGCCCCGCCGCCCTACGTCGCGGCCCCGCTGCCCTACTCACGCGGCCCCGCCGCCCTTCCCCTGCGGCCCCGCCGCCCTACGTCGCGGCCCCGCCGCCCTACGTCGCGGCCCCGCCGCCCTACTCACGCGACCCCGCCGCCCTACTCCTGCAGCCTCGCCGCCCTACGTCGCGGCCCCGCCGCCCTACGTCGCGGCGCTGCCGCCCTTCTCGACGGCCCCGCCGCCCTATTCCGACGGCCCCGCCGCCCTTCTCGACGGCCCCGCCGTCCTACGTCGCGGCCCCGCCGCCCTCCTCAGCGGCCCCGCCGCCCTTCTTGACGGCTCTGGCGCCCTACTCCCGCGGCCCCGCCGACCTACTTTGCGGCCCTGCCGCCCTCTCTCGCGGCCCCACCGTCCTACTCCTGCGGCCCCGCCGCCCGTCTACTGCGGCCCCGCCGCCCTCCTCAGCGGCCCCGCCGCCTCCTGCTCCTTCCGAGCCGCCCTACAGCAGCACTACCGAGCCGCCCAGCAGCAGAGGAGCCGAGCCGCCCTGCTGCCGAGTCGCACAGCAGCCGAGCCGCCCTTGCAGCCGAGCCGCCGAGCCGCCCTAGCAGCCGAGCCGCCGAGCCGCCCTACAGCCGAGCCGCCCGAGCAGCCTTGTCCGGTGAGCACAGCCCCTCTGTCACTGCGTGCCCTTCCCCTACTGCTTGCACTGCTAGTCGTCTGTCGTCATGGCTACCCCCAGTGTCCTCACTTTTGACGCTGAGGGTAGGGCCATTGACTTTGAGGTCTGGGTAGACGACCTGCAGCTGTTCATACAGTGCGATAGGGTAGACGGCCTCTCTATCTTTGACCTTACCTCTGGCGCTTCCCCTGCCCTTACTGCTGATGCTGATGCCACTGTTCGCTCCCAGTGGGCCACGCGCGATGCTACTGCACGTCTTGCTGTGCGTCGCCACCTGCCTACCGCTGAGCGCGCGCACTTTAGTCAGTACAAGAGTGCTCAGACCTTTTACGACGCTGTAGTCGCGCGCTACTCCTCCCTTGCCACTGCTGCACTGAGCCGTCTCATGCTACCGTACCTCTTCCTTGACCTTGCTGCATTTCCCACCGTCGCTGACCTCATTACACACCTCCTCACTAGTGACACTCGCTACCGCGCTGCACTTCCTGCTGACTTCTGCGCCACGAACCCCCCCCCCCATGTACATCACTCTGTACTTCCTAGTCACTCGCCTCCCTGACTCCCTTCGAGTAGTCAAGGACCACTTTCTCTCAGACTGTCCCACCACACTCACTGTCGACCTCCTCGAGAAGGCCCTCCTCGCGATAGAGAAGAGCATAGTCGCTGTAGGAGCCTCTCGAGGTGACCCGCGCACCCCCATCTTTGAGGGGTGTTCTCCCTCCCCCCTGCTGCCCTCTGTCGCCTCTGCTGCTGCGGCCGACCTCGTTGGTCTTGAGTCGGTCGGTGCGGCGTCTGCCCCTAGCGGGAGACGCCGCTCTGGCAAGGGCAAGGGGGGCAAGGGAGCTGGAGGAGCGGGCGGTGGAGGTGGAGGTGGAGGCGGTGGGGGGAGTGGGGGTGGCGGTGGGAGTAGAGGTGGGGGTGGGGGGGTTGGTGGCGGCAGTGGAGGCGGAGGCGGCGGCGGCGGTGGCGGTGGGAGCGGAGGTGGCGCAGGAGGCGGCGGCGGAGGCGGCGGCGGAGGCGGCGGCGGTAGTGGAGGCGGTGGAGGCGGTGGAGGCAGTGGGGGTGGCGGTGGAGCTGGTCGCGGGTCTTCGCAGAGGAGTGGCTCCGGTGGTGGCTCGCGCCAGCAGCAGCAGCGTGGTCGTGCGACCCTTTCCCCTCAGCAGCTCCGTGAGTGGTACACTGCACGCCAGCGGGGTGGGGGCTTTGGTCCGTGCGCCTACGTCCTGCGCACCGGCGACCGTGCGGGTGAGCAGTGTGGGGGTGCGCACCCCACCCAGCGCTGCTTTGGCAGCCTGACGGACGCGTGGCGTCACCAGTTCCCGGAGGCCTCAGAGATCCCTCGCTGGGACGAGTTGTCTAGGGCGGGTGTTGCCATCTTTGATCTTGACTTTGATGCTATTCTCTCTGCCATGTATGCTGTGTCTATTAGTGACGAGGGTGACTGTTACCGGTGTTTCCCGCCCGATCTGGGCATTGAGACTGCTGCTCTAGGTACTGGTGCGGCTGCTGCCCTAGGTGCTTGCGACGCTGCTGCTCTAGGTGCTGGTGTGTCTACGTCCTCAGGTACTGGTGAGTCTGCGCTCTCAGGTACTACGTCGGCTTCGGCCTCCCTCACCTTCACCCTTGACTCTGGGGCGTCTCGCTCCTTCTTTCGGGACCGCACCACACTCACGCCGCTTAGTCGGCCGGTTGCGGTGTCTCTGGCAGACCCCTCTGGGGGTCCTGTCCTGTCTCGCTTCTCCACAGTCCTCCCGTGTTCGGCGGCTCCCTCTGGCACCCTGTTTGGTCTCTACCTCCCCTCGTTCTCGACGAACCTGGTGAGTGGTGTTGACCTACAGGATGCGGGTGTCCACCAGTTCACTCCTGCACGTCAGCAAGTCACCCACTGTACAGAGGCTGACATGGGCCGATACCTGGCTACGTTCACCCGTCAGCCGGGGTCGAGCCTGTACACTCTGACCACTGAGTCTCCTCCAGTTGCTGAGTCTGGTCGGGTTGCTGCGTCGGGTCAGGTGTTTGCTGCGGCGTCCAGGTCTGGTCCTGAGTCTGCCCCCTGCTCGTGTCGTCTCCTGTCTCACGAGACCCTCCTTTGGCACCACCGCCTTGGCCACCCCTCTCTGCTTCGGCTCAGGGGCATGGCCTCCCGTCTTCTTGTGTCTGGTCTCCCCCGGTCCCTCCCTCCCCTTCCTCAGGGCCCTGGCCCTACCTCTGTCCCCTGTGTCGAGGGGTGCCAGCGTGCTGCCCCTCACTCCTCCCAGTTTCCTCCGACAGAGGCCCCGTTGTGGGGCCCAGCCCGCGTCCGTGGACAGGTTCACGAGCGCTACTTCCTGCTCGTTGTTGACGACTACTCGCGTTACACCACAGTCTTCCCCTTGCGCAACAAGGGTGCTATCACTGAGGTGCTGATCGACTGGATCCGCGCAGCTCGTCTCCAGCTCAGGAAGAGCTTCGGCTCGGACTTTCCTGTTTTGCGTCTACACTCGGACAGAGGCGGAGAGTTCTCCTCCGGCCTTCTGCGAGCCTACTGTCGGGCACGAGGCATCCGCCAGACCTTCACGCTTCCGGACTCTCCACAGTAGAATGGGATTGCTGAGCGCCGCATCGGCATTGTCATGGACGTCGCCCGTACGTCCATGGTGCATGCGGCTGCCCCCCATTTTCTGTGGCCGTTTGCGGTGAGGTACGCAGCGCATCAGATCAACCTCCACCCCAGGGTCTCCAGGCCGGAGACCTCCCCAGCCTTGCTGTGGACGGGGAAGGTTGGCGATGCGTCAGCGTTCCGGGTCTGGGGATCTCGGGCGTTTGTCCGCGACTTGTCTGCGGACAAGCTGTCCCCTTGTGCTGCTCCTTGCGTCTTCCTGGGGTTCCCCCCTGACGCGCCTGGGTGGCAGTTCTACCACCCCACCTCTCGACGTGTTCTGTCCTCCCAGGACGTCACGTTTGACGAGTCGGTCCCCTTTTACCGCCTCTTCCCCTACCGCACTCCTTCCCTCCCCCCACCCCCGCTCTTCCTTGTACCAGGTCCCCCCCAGGTAGACCCCCTTCCCCCTCAGGGTCCTGCCCCTTCAGGTGTGTCCCAGGTAGACGCAGGCGAGCTTGTCGAGGTCAGTGGTGACTTTGGTGCTGCTGGGGGTGCTGAGCCTGGGGGTGCTGGACCTGGGGGTGCCGGACCTAGGGGTGCTGAGCCTTGGGGTGCTACGTCTGGGGGTGCTGAGCCTGGGGGTGCTACGTCTGGGGGTGCTGAGCCTAGGGCTGCTATGTCTGGGGGTGCTGAGCCTGAGGGTGCTGAGCGTGGGGGTGCTGAGCCTGGGGGTGCTGCGCCTTGGGGTGCTGAGCCTGGGGTTGCTATGCCGGGGGGTGCTGAGCCTAGCGGTGCTCCGCCTGGAGGTTCGCCTTCGTCTCGCCGGGAGCCACTCTCTCCACAGGAGCTGCGAGAGTGGTTTGCCCGGCGCTGGCGTCGTACTGCTGGTGCTGGAGGTTCTTCGGCTGCTGAGGGTGTTGCGGTCGCGGGTCCCGGCGGTGCTCGTCCTGGGGGTACTGGAGCTACTGGACCTGCGGTTTCCACTGGAGCTGGTGCTACTGAGGGTGTTGGCGCTGGGACTACCCCTGGCGGTCCTGCTGGGGGTGCTCCTGGTGCTACTGGAGGTGCTGGAGCTACTGGTGGTGCTGGAGCGGGTGCTCCTGCTGAGGGTACTGGTGCTGTCCCTACTGCTTTTGGCGTCGCCTCGCGGCCTCGATCGTACTTCGTTCCACTCCTGCAGCAGGTACTTGGTCTTCCACCTTCTACTGGTCCTCGTCCTCCCTTATAGGGTACACAGCCTGTCCTGTCACAGTCACAGCTACAACCTACCTCCCCTTTGCCTGCTCCTTCCCCCTACGCTGGTCCTACTGGAGGTCTTACTGAGCGTCGTGAGCCTGCATCTCGCCCTGCGTCGCCTGTCCGTGCTGCTCGCACTAGTGGTCGCAGTTCGCGTCAGCGTCCTCCTCCTGTCCCTGGCACGCACCGGATGTCTCTGCGTCCGTCCACTGCTCCTCTGCGTGCCCCTTTGCCTTCTCCTCCTGAGTCCTCTCTTCCTGCTCTTACCGACCCGGAGTTGGACTCTCTTCGTGCTGCCAGTCCCACTGTCACGCGTCTCCTAGCCACTGTTGTCACTGACCCTTCTTTCGAGTCCACTGCTGCGTCTGCCCTAGTTGCTGAGCTCGTCGACTTTGCTGCTCGCTGTCGCCTAGACTACACTGCTAGTCTTGTCGCTGAGTCTGAGTCTGTCTGTCCTCCGTCCGTCGGGGGTGAGTGTGCTCTTGGCACTGACGTACTTGAGGACAGGCAGGAGGAGTTCCAGTGTCTGGCAGCTGCTTCACCGTACTGCTTACCCCTGAGGGACACCCGGATGCACTTGACATCTCGATTCGTGCTCTTACGCGGAGGCGATAGAGGGTCCCTACTCTTCTCAGTGGCAGGCAGCTATGGATGCAGAGATGGCTTCCTGGAAGTCCACAGGCACCTACGTTGACGCTGTCCCCCCTCCTGGGGCGAACATCGTCAGTGGCATGTGGATCTTCAGGGTGAAGCGACCGCCGGGTTCTCCGCCTGTCTTCAAGGCGCGTTACGTGGCTCGTGGCTTCAGGTAGCGACAGGGAGTTGACTACTTTCAGACCTTCTCTCCCACCCCGAAGATGACTACTCTTGGAGTACTGCTGCAGGTTGCTGCTCACTATGACTACGAGCTGCACTCTCTTGACTTTAGCACAGCTTTCTTGCAGTGCAGCCTGCACGAGGAGATCTGGCTGCTCCGTCCACCTGGCTTCACTGGGAGTTTTCCTCCTGGCATCCACTGGAGCCTCTGACGGCCAGTCTACAGTCTCCGCCAGGCACCGCGCGAGTGGCACGACACACTGAGGACTACACTTGCGGCTCTTGGGTTTGCTCCCTCTACTGCTGACCCGTCGCTGTTTCTACGCACCGACACCTCTTTGCCGCCGTTCTACATCCTCGTGTACGTCGACGACTCGGTCTTTGCCACAGCTGACACTGCTGGACTCGCCTACGTGAAGTCCGAGCTGCAGAAGAGACACACGTGCACCGACCTGGGTGAACTGCGCAGCTACCTTGGCTTGCAGATCACCTGGGACAGAGCACGCCGCACCATTAGACTCAGTCACACATGGTGCAGCAGGTCCTTCAGCGCTTTGGCTTCACGTACTCCTCGCCTTAGGCCACTCCTCTGCCTACTCGCCACTCACTCTCAGCTCTGCCTTCGGATGAGTCCGTAGAGTCGAGTGGCCCGTATCCAGAGCTTGTTGGCTGCCTCATGTACCTGATGACCTGCACACGACCTGACCTTGCATACCCTCTTAGCATTCTTGCATGCTATGTTGCTCCTGGGAGACACCGACCAGAGCACATGGCTGCAGCGAAGAGGGTGTTGAGCTACTTGTGCAGTACGTCGGGCATGGGGCTAGTGCTTGGAGGGCGCAGTCCAGTGGTCCTCACTGGGCACGCGGACGCTTCTTGGGCTGACGACCAGGCTACGCAGCGGTCGTCACAGGGTTACACCTTCAGCCTTGGTTCTGGCTCTGTTTCGTGGCGGGCTACTCGCTCGTCTTCTGTTCTCGGCTCCAGTTGTGAGGCTGAGATCTACGCTGGGGCCATGGCTGCACAGGAGCTTCGCTGGTTTACCTACCTGCTGACCGACCTTGGAGAGCCGCCTCATTCTCCTCCAGTCCTGTACGTAGACAACAAGGCCATGCTGGCCTTGTGTCGAGAGCAGAGACTGGAGCACAGAACAAAGCACATTGCTCTTCGCTACTTCCTTGCTCGTGAGCTTCAGCAGCGTGGACAGTTGCGGCTTGCGTACGTGGCCTTTGAGGCCAACACTGCTGATGTCTTCACCAAGGCACTCGCGCCTTGTGATCATCAGCGCTTCTGCACTCAGCTTGGTCTTGTGCCTGTCTTGCCTCACTTGCTCACCTCTTGACCTTGTTTGTACTGTCACATATATATATATATATATACCTGCTCTTGATTGTCTAGCTTTATATATATGTGTACTCTTGCATGTGAACTGGCCTTGTGGCCTTGACCTTGAACTCGGACTGTGTGGTGACTTTGTGATCCACCCTGAGCTTGTTTTGCTTTGCTTGACTGGTCTTGTGACCCCTTGTTCTCCCCCACTTTGCTTATGGGGGTGTGTCAGAATACTATATAGCTTATACATTTGTGTAGGCTATAGTGGGGTATCCCATAAGGGGTACAACCCAATTAGGGTTTCGTATATGTACTCACTTCATTCATAGTTGATTCATTTTTCTCGTTCTACTTTTCTCACTAAGCGCTTGAAGAGGATACCAATTATTTCATGATGCAGAGTTTGAATGACGTAGCCTTCTCCCGAGTTTGTACATGCTGTCATTTTCTCCAAGAGAAGTCTACAGATATCTAATGCCTCATAATTACATGCTAATTGTTGATTGTGTTGCATGCAGATACTCTGTTTTTATCACTTTGGAACCTCTTTAAATTTGGGATGTCAATGCGTTTTGTTTAGAATGCTGACTTAATATCCTACAATCTGTACAAGTTATTGTTGAATAAGTTTTGCAACAAATAAAATCTGTTAAGCTATCAATTTTAGATAGTTACTTAAAGCCAACCAGTATGTCCACCATAATCAGAAGCAATAAAAATATAACCTCATACGTGTGTGATTGGTCAGTCATTGGACACAAATGTGTTCCACATGTGTCCCTGAAATGTCCAAATCGGTCCCCCGAATCACTTTCGCGACCCTGCCAGAGAGTCATTCGGGACAGATTGGGGACTCTTTGAACTGTCCCTTAGTTGTTTCCCAAAGACACTTCGGGGATGGGGGTGAAATGTGTCCCAAAAGTCTCCGGCGGGATGGTTTTGGGACGGTTTTGGGAGCTGGGATTTACGACCAGTAGTCGTGACTCGTGATTCGTGAACCACAATGCCCTGCGTTTTCCTCTCCAATGATTCCGTTGATGCGATTCACTCGAGTCACGCACAACCTAACTTTGCATATGCGATTCGTTATAAACTCTCCGCCAATCGCTGTCGTCACACGCATCGCGTTCTCAAAATCCAAAGCGAGTTCGTCTTTGCATTCGAGCGATCACCCAAGCGAAGCCATACCAACGCATATCGCGGCTCCTATAATCATCCTTGCATTATATTCGGCGCAATCGTCACTGTGACGGTGGCACTTTTGAGGCGCCTTAAAAGTAGACTCGCAGGAGCCAAACACTGCATTATAGGTGGCGCAAGGTATCTTTAGTACCAATAATCATCACGATGACGATAGCGCCGCTGGGGTTGTCATGTCGAATCGCGCTCGTCACTCACGGTATATAGTATACACCAGATCAGCACGGTGCTGTCCATGCACACTGTGACAGTCCAATTCCCAACTTGGAACTTGCAAGCTGTTATTCTTCCACTCGTGACTCGCACAGCACACAGCGCGTCTGCTGCGTCTCTGTTGCACCTCTGTTGCGCCACTGTTGCCCATCTTTTGCGCTTCTCGCGTCTTTTCCGCCAACCTTCCGCCCGCCTCTCCCACGCCGCGAATCCCACGTCATCATCATGGGGTCGATGTGCGCCTCTCCTGCTGGACTCCTGCTACTCTCCCTTGCGCTTATTTGCGGTCAGTCCACTGCTTTCATTGCTGCAGTAACTTTGACTTGCAGTCAGCCCTTGACTTGATTCGTAAGCCTTGAATTGGTTTCATGTCGTCCCCCCAGCTCCCTCCTTCCTGCTCGCTTCGTTTTCCACCTCTTCAGCTCGATTCCCCTCTCTGCTCTCTCATAGCTTTTTTGTGTTCTGCTCACTGCACACCCTCTCCCGTGTCCTCTGCAGCAGCTCAGATGATGAAGGCAGCGCATGGCGACGACTCAGTGAGAAGCATCATGATACACCGTAGCCTGCTGCGAAGCATGCTCAAAGGCGCGTTTGGGGAAGGCACAGAGGTGGAGTCAGCAAGCGGGAAGGGCAATGCGCAGATTGCGCTAGAGACCACCACCACTGGCAACACCGACAGCACCACCACCGGCAACACCCCTGTTGACAACACTCTCGCTGACAACAACTCCCCTGTTGACACCCCTGTTGACACCCCTGCTGATACCCCTGCTGACAGCACCAGCACCACCACCGGCAGCACTGACAACACTAGAAGCACCATCGACAGCACCAGTGGTAGGCTCAGAAGACGTGATTGTGAAGGGCGTGAGTCACTCTGACTTCCTCTGAAGGGCGATTTCCCTTGTGGGGTAGCTCAGTCCATCGCAACGCCCTCTTGCCTCTGTCTCGGACATGCACACACTGCCTACGGCATTCTTGTACCCAGACGTCTATAGGCGTTCCCATCTCTTGCCTGTGCGTGCCCTCACATACCATATTGCACCCATCCTCACCCCTCAGACTCACTCTGTGGCGCCTGTCCCACTGGAGCCACCTGCAAGGCCATGCCTGCAACTGACAACAGTGGGCTGCAGGTGCCTTACTGCGCGTGAGTGCCCGGAAGGTTACGGGATGACTCCAACCAGTTGCGTTAAGGGTGAGTTTAGAGGCGCCACTATAGCCTCATGCATAGCCGGTGCCTTACTGCGCGTGCGTGCCTGGAAGGCCATGGGATGACTATGACCAGTTGTGTTAAGGGTGAGTTTTGATTTGAGGCATCGCAACATTCTCATGCATTGCGCGTGTCTTACTGCGCGTGCCCTTAGGGCAATGGGATGAAAACGGCCAACTGTGTGAAGGGTGAAATCCTTCGACACATTTTGAGGCGTTTCAAATGTTGCTCTGATCTGCACATTCTCTCCTCTCCCTGTTCGCCCCAATCCTTCCCACTCGCCCTACTTTCCACTCTTCGCACTCGTCCCGCTCTCCCCTTCCCCCACTCACCCCACTTTCCCCTTCAACCATTCACCCCACTCTCCCCTTCCCCCACTCACGGCAGAGCAACGGCTCTGCCTAGTTGGTTGAACAAATGATGCTGGTCTCAGATGCATGAGTGAAGTGGAAAGGCATACATGCATGTATGAAGTGGGAAGGCATGCATGCATGTATGAAGTGGAAAGGCATGCATGCATGTATGAAGTGGAAAGGCATGCATGCATGTATGAAGTGGGAAGGCATGCATGCATGTATGAAGTGGGAAGGCATGCATGAATGTATGAAGTGGGAAGGCATGCATGCATGTATGAAGTGGGAAGGCATGCATGCATGTATGAAGTGGGAAGGCATGCATGCATGTATGAAGTGGGAAGGCATGCATGCACGTGTGAAGTGGGAAGGCGTGCATGCATGTATGAAGTGGAAAGGCATGCATGCATGTATGAAGTGGGAAGGCATGCATGCATGTATGAAGTGGGTGTTAAAATGAACGAACAGGAAAAATGATTGAACTAACAGTGAAAGCAGTACAAGTACCTAACCCTAGAATTGTGTACCCCCTATAGGCTAACCCGCTATAGCCTAAACAAGCACAACATATATAATGTTTGACACACCCCCATAGGCAAAGTGGGGGAGAACTAGGGGTCACAAGACCAGTCAAGTAAAGCAAAGCAAAGCAAGCTCAGGGTGGATCACAAAGTCACCACACATTCCGAGCACAAGTTTAAGGCCACAAGGCCAAATCACATGCAGGAGTACATATATATATAAAGCTAGACAAGCAGGAGCAGGTATATATATATATATATATATATATATGTAGCAGTACAAGCAAGGTCAAGAGGTGAGAAAGTGAGGCAAGACAGGCACAAGACCCAACTGCGTGCAGAAGCGCTGATGATCACAAGGCGCAAGTGCCTTGGTGAAGACATCAGCAGTGTTGGCCTCAGAGGCCACGTACGCAAGCCGCAACTGACCACGCTGCTGTAGCTCACGAGCAAGGAAGTAGCGGAGAGCAATGTGCTTTGTTCTGTGCTCCAGTCTCTGCTCTCGACACAAGGCCAGCATGGCCTTGTTGTCTACGTACAGGACTGGAGGAGAACGAGGCGGCTTTCCAAGGTCAATCAGCAGGTAGGTGAGCCAGCGAAGCTCCTGAGCAGCCATGGCCCCAGCGTAGATCTCAGCCTCACAACTGGAGCCAAGAATAGAAGACGAGCGAGTAGCCCGCCACGAAACAGAGCCAGAACCAAGGCTGAAGGTGTAACCCTGTGACGACCGCTGCGTAGCCTGGTCGTCAGCCCAAGAAGCGTCCGCGTGACCAGTGAGGACCACTGGACTCCGCCCTCCAAGCACTAGCCCCATGCCCAACGTACTGCACAAGTAGCGCAACACCCTCTTTGCTGCAGCCATGTGCTCTGGTCGGTGTCTCCCAGGAGCAACATAGCGTGCAAGAATGCTAAGAGGGTATGCAAGGTCAGGTCGTGTGCAGGTCATCAGGTACATGAGGCAGCCAACAAGCTCTGGGTACGGGCCACACGACTCTACGGACTCATCCGAAGGCAGAGCTGAGAGCGAGTGGCGAGTAGGCAGAGGAGTGGCCTAAGGCGAGGAGTACGTGAAGCCGAAGCGCTGAAGGACCTGCTACACCATTTGCTCTGTCCCGGGTGATCTGCAAGCCAAGGTAGCTGCGCAGTTCACCCAGGTCTGTGCACGTGTGTCTCTTCTGCAGCTCAGACTTCACGTAGGCGAGTCCAGCAGTGTCAGCAGTGGCAAAGACCAAGTCGTCGACGTACACGAGGATGTAGAACGGCGGCAGAGAAGTGTCGGTGCGTAGAAACAGCGACGGGTCGGCAGTAGAGGGAGCAAACCCAAGAGCCGCAAGCGTAATCGTCAGTGTGTCGTGCCACTCACGCGTTGCCTGGCGGAGACCGTAGACTGGCCGCCGAAGGCTCCACTGGGTGCCAGGAGGAAAATTCCTAGTGAAGCCAAGAGGGCGGCGCAGCCAGATCTCCTCGTGTAGGCTGCCCTGCAGGAAAGCAGTGCTGAAGTCAAGAGAGTGTAGCTCGTAGTCACGGTGAGCAGCTACATGCAGCAGTACCCAAAGAGTGGTCATCTTCGGGGTGGGAGAGAAGGTCTGAAAGTAGTCAACTCCCTGCCGCTGACTGAAGCCACGAGCCACGTACCGTGCCTTGAAGACAGGCGGAGAACCCGGCAGCCGCTTCACCCTGAAAATCCACATGCCACTGACGATGTTCGCCCCAGGAGGGGGGACATCGTCAACGTAGGTGCCTGTGGACTTCTAGGAAGCCATCTCTGCATCCATAGTTGCCTTCCACTGAGAAGAGTAGGGACCCTCTATCGCCTCCGCGTAAGAGCACGGAGTCGGGATGTCAAGTGCATCCGGGTCTCCCTCAGGGGTAAGCAGTACGGACACGAGATGAGGTGAAGCAGCGGCCAAGCACTGGAACTCCTCCTGCCTGTCCTCAAGGACGTCAGTGCCAAGGGCACACTCACCCCCGACGAACGGAGGACAGACAGACTCAGACTCAGCAACTAGGCTAGCGGCGTAGTCTAGACGACAGGCGGCAGCAAAGTCGACAAGCTCAGCAACTAAGGCAGACGCAGCACCGGACTCAAAGGAAGGGTCAGTGACAACAGTAGCCAGGAGACGCGTGACAGTAAGACTGGCAGCACGAAGGGAGTCAGACCCCGGGTCTGCAACAGCAGGAAGAGAGGACGCAGGAGGAGACGGCAGTGGGACACGCTGTGGAGCAGTGGAAGGACGAAGCGCCATCCGGTGAGTGCCTGGGACAGCAGGAAGACGCTGACTAGGGACACGACCACAAGTGAGAGCAGCACGGTCAGGCGACGCACGACGAGACTCAGGCGACGCAGGACGAGACTTAGGCTCACGACGCTCAGTAAGACCTCCAGTCGGACAAGTGTAAGGAGCAGGACCAGGGAGAGAGGAGGCAGACGGTAGCTGGACAGACGGAGGACACCCTAAGGAGGGAGAAGGACAAGGAGGAGGGAGCTGACCAAGAACCTGCTGAAGGAGCGGAACGAAGTACGGCCACTGCCGTGCAGCGACTCCAGAACCAGCAGAGACACCAGCGCCAGGGTCCTCAGCACCAGCAGCAGCTCCAACTCCCGGGTCCTCAGCACCAGCAGCAGCTCCAACGCTCGACTCCACAGCACCTGTAGCAGCACCAGAGCCAGGGTCCGCAGCACCAGCAGCAGCTCCAACGCCCGGGTCCTCAGCACCAGCAGCAGCACCAGCGCCCGGGTCCTCAGCACCAGCCGTAGTTCCAACGCCTAGGGCCTAAGCACCAGCAGCAGCTCCAAGGCCCGGGTCCTCAGCACCAGCAGCAGCACCAGCGCCCGGGTCCTCAGCACCAGCCGTAGCTCCAACGCCCTGGTCCGCAGTACCAGTAGAGTCTCCAGCACCAGCACCACCACCAGCAGCAGCGGGGTCCGTGACACGAGGCGCGCCACTCCGAAGCGTGCAGCGCCGCTCCTACCACTCACGGATACGCTCACGGGAGGGGAGCTCCCGACTAGGAGGAGAAGCACTAGCACCAGTCCCTGTAGTACGCCTGGCTCCAGAGGTACCTCTCCTGAGGCTTCAGTACTGTAAGTACCACTCACGCAGCTGCTCCGAGGAGAGGGCTCCTCCAGGTCTAGGACCCCCAGGCTCAGCACCTCCAGACTCAGAACCCCTAGACTCCGGACTCTGCGGCTCAGCACCCCCAAGCTCAGCACCCCCAGGCTCAGCACCCCCAGGCCCCGCACCCCCAAGCTCAGCACCCCCAGTCTCCGCACCCCCAGGCTCCACACCCCCAGCAGGACGAGAGTTGACAGCGACCTCAACAGGCTCAACCGGGTCTACCTGAGACACACCTGAGGGAGCGGCACCCTGAGGGGGGAGGGGGTCTACGACAGCAGCACCTGGCGCGAGGAAGAGAGGCGGGGGGGGGGAAGCGGGGCAGTGCGGTAGGGGAAGAGGCGGTAGTAGGGGACGGACTCGTCAAAAGTGACGTCCTGAGAGGGCAAGACCCGGCGCGAGGTGGCGTGGTAAAACTGCCAACCAGGCGCGTCCGGAACAAAGCCGAGGAAGACGCAGGGAACAGCACGAGAGGAGAGCTTGTCCGCAGACGTATCGCGGACAAAAGCTCGAGATCCCCAGACCCGGAAACGCGACGCATCGCCAACCTCCCCCGTCTACAGCAGTGTGGGCGAGGTCTCCGACAAGGAGACACGGGGCCAGAGGTTGAGCTGATGCGCAGCGTACCGGACCGCAAACGGCCACAGAAAGTGGGGGGCAGCCGCATGGATCAAGGAGGTATGGGCGACCTCCATGACCAGGCCAATTCGGCGCTCCGCAACCCCATTATGCTGTGGAGAGGTCGGAAGCGTGAACGACTGCTCAATGTCATGCTCAGCACAGTAGGCTGCCAAGAGGTCGGAGGAGAACTCACCACCTCTGTCAAAGTGCAAGCCCAGGACAAGAAAGTCCGAGTGGAAACGCTCGCTGAGCTGGAGACGGGCTCTGTGGATCCAAGGGATCAAGACATCAGGGACCTCACCCTTGGTGCGCAAGTGGAAGACCGTGGTGTAGCGCGAGTAGTCGTCAACAACTATCAGGAAGTACCTCTCCTGACCCTGACCATGGACGCGGGCTGGGCCCCACACGTCCATGTGGAGCGTCTGCAAAGGAGCAATCGTCGGGGGAAACGAGGAGGAGTGAGGAGTGGCGCGCTGCCGCCCCTCGACACAGGGAAGACAGGGAGGAGCAGGCGAGGGTGGGAGGGGAGAAAGGACCCTGGGAAGACCAGAGACAAGGTACCGGGAGTGCATGGCACGAAGGCGCTGCACAGACGGGTGGCCAAGTCGGTGGTGCCAGAGGACAGTCTTGTGCGCCAGAGAGCGACACGAGCAGGGGGCAGACAGCTGACCTGACGCGGACGCAGACGCAGATGCAGCGACCTGAGGGGACGCGGTGGTCAGTGTGTACATGTCCGACCCCGGCTGCCGAGTAAAGGTAGCCAAGTGGCGGCCCGTACGGGTACACGTGCAGTGTGTCACGCGCTCGTAGGCAGGGGTGAACTGGTGAACACCCCCGTCCTGGAGTGCAGAACCTGCCACCAAGTTCGTAGAGAACGAGGGGAGGTGGAGACCTGACAGTGTGCCCGACGGGACCGCAGGACAGGGAAGGACAGTGGAGGAGGTCGCAATGACCGGACCCCTAGAGGGGTCAGCAAGGGAGACAGCAACTGGCCGAGCAAGCGGCTCAAGGGAAGTGCGGTCACGAAAGAAGCAGCGAGAAGCACCTGAGTCCAATGTGAAGGTGTGCAGTGCTGCAGTCGACTCAGTACCAGGGGGGGCAGACGCACAAGCACCTAGAGCAGTTGCCTCACCAGCACCTGGGGTAACAGACACGCGAGTACCTGGAGCGGCAGACGCACTAGTCCTAATGCCCGGGTCGGGCGGCACACACAGGTACTCAGCACCCTCTCCACTAGTAGACATCACATACATAGCAGTGAGAATAGCATCAAAGTCTAGAGCATAGATATCAATCCCCTTCTTCAGGAGATCAACCCAGTGGGGCAGCTCAGTGGCCTGAGGGAACTGAACACGCAAAGCGTCGTTGAGACGAGCGAAGCAGCGCTGTGTGGCGTGTGATCCCCCACACGGCTGACCAGTGCGGTCACCAGTGCGAATGACGTACGTGCAGCTAAAGCCCCCCCCCCCCCCCCCCCCCCCCCCGTGCTGAGAGTACCACTCACGGACCTCCTGGGGCGACGGAGTGTGCTGCTGGCCCTGGCCACCGCCAGTGCCTCCACGACCACCACCTCCGCCGCCACCTCCTCGACCACCCCAACCATTGCCGCCGCCGCGTCCACCGCCACCCCCACCACCACCTCCGCCCTTGCCACCTCCCCCGCCGCTGCCGCCAACACCCCCACCGCTGCCACTAGCCCCTCCAGTCGCGCCACCACCCCCACCGCCGCCACTAGCCCCTCCAGTCGCGCCACCACCCCCACCGCCGCCACCGCCCCCACCACCGCCTCCCCCGCCATCACCGCCACCGCCCTTGCCCCCTTTGCCCTTGCCGCTGCGGCGCCCGCTCGAAGCAGACGCAGTCCCGACCTTCTCAGCACCAAGGAGGTCGACAGCAGCAGTAGAGGCGACAAAGGGAAGAAGGGGGGAAGGAGAACACTCCTCAAAGAACGGGGTACGGGGGTCGCCACGAGAGGCTCCTACAGCGGCTATGCTAGCCTCAGCTGTAAGGAGTTCCTTCTCGAGGAGGGCTATGGTGAGCTGAGTGGGGGAGCGAGCTAGGAAGTGGTCCCTGACTGAGTGCAGAGTGTCAGGGAGGCGCGTGACTAGGTGGTAGAGAGTGAGCCAGAGCGGGGGTGGGTTCGTGGCAAGGAACTCATCAGGCATAGTGGCGCAGAAGCGAGCCTCACTAGTGCGGAGGTGCGTAATGGGGTCAGCGACTGTGTGGAAAGAGGCTAAGTCGGGGAACAGGTAGGGAAGAGAGAGGCGGCCTAGTGCGGCAGAGGCCGGTGAGGAGTAGCGGGCAACGACAACAGTGTACAGTGCCTGTGCAGTCTTGTGCTGACCAAAGTGCTCGCGCTCATCTATCGGCAGGGAGTTGCGAATAGCAAAGCGAGCGTGGGCGTCACGAGTCTGCCACTGTGAGCGGACAGTGCTGTCAGCAGTAGCAGCAGGGGCAGTGACATGGCCTAGGGCGTGGTCGTACAGTGAGATGTCGTCCTTGGCAGTGAGCTGTAGATAGAGGTGCAAGTCATCTAGCCAGGTGTCAAACTTCACTGGGCGGCCCTCAGCATCGAAAGCTGGTACAGGTGGGCTAGCCATAGTAGCAGTAGGAGCAGCAGTAGGAGTAAGAGGGTGAGACAGGTAGGGCGGCTCGGACAGTACACACGGCTCGGTTCAGTTCAGGTAGGGAGGCACGGCTCGGGTAGGGCGGCGCGGTCCGGTTCGAGTCGCGTGGCTCGGCTCGGACCTGGAGGGGCTGTGGCGGTCACGGGCCGTTCGGGGCCTCTAGGGGCGAGCGCGGGGCCGTTCGGGGCCTCTAGGGGCGAGCGCGGGGCCGTACGGGGCCTGTAGGGGCGAGCGCGGGGCCATTCGACGCCGCTAGGGGCGAGCGCGGGGCCGTTCGGGGCCTGTAGGGGCGAGCGCGGGGCCGTTCGGGGCCGCTAGGGGCGAGCGCGGGGCCGTACGGGGCCTGTAGGGGCGAGCGCAGGGCCGTTTGGGGCCTCTAGGTGCGAGCGCGGGGCCGTACGGGGCCTGTAGGGGCGAGCACGGGGCCGTCAGGGACCTCTAGGGAGGTGAGCGCGGGGCCGACGGGGCCGTTAGGGGCGATCGCGGGGCCGACGGGGTCTCTAAGGGGCGAGCGCGGGGCCGTAAGGGGCGAGCGTGTGGGCCGACGGGGCCTTAGGGGGCGGCGCGCAGGTCGCTAAGGGGCGGGTCGCGGGTCGCGTGGCCTTAGGGGGGCCGTGAGGAACGAGGCGCCCTAGGGCGCACTTAGGTAGGTAGGTAGGTAGTGGTGGGCCCTAAAAAACGGTCCTAGCAAAGGACCTGCTCTATACCATGTTGAAATGAACGAACAGGAAAAAAATGATTGAACTAACAGTGAAAGCAGTACAAGTACCTAACCCTAGAATTGTGTACCCCCTATAGGCTAACCCACTGTAGCCTAAACAAGCACAACATATATAATGTTTGACAGTGGGAAGGCATGCATGCATGTATGAAGTGGGAAGGCATGCATGCATGTATGAAGTGGGAAGGCATGTATGCATGTATGAAGTGGGAAGGCATGCATGCATGTATGAAGTGGGAAGGCATGCATGCATGTGTGAAGTGGACAAGCATGCATGCATGTATGAAGTGGAAAGGCATGCATGCATGTGTGAAGTGGGAAGGCATGCATGCATGTGTGAAGTGGACAGGCATGCATGCATGTATGAAGTGGAAAGGCATGCATGCATGTATGAAGTGGGAAGGCATGCATGCATGTATGAAGTGGGAAGGCATGCATGCATGTATGAAGTGGGAAGGCATGCATGCATGTATGAAGTGGGAAGGCATGCATGCATGTATGAAGTGGGAAGGCATGCATGCATGTATGAAGTGGGAAGGCATGCATGCATGTATGAAGTGGGAAGGCATGCATGCATGTGTGAAGTGGACAAGCATGCATGCATGTATGAAGTGGAAAGGCATGCATGCATGTGTGAAGTGGGAAGGCATGCATGCATGTGTGAAGTGGACAGGCATGCATGCATGTATGAAGTGGAAAGGCATGCATGCATGTATGAAGTGGGAAGGCATGCATGCATGTATGAAGTGGGAAGGCATGCATGCATGTATGAAGTGGGAAGGCATGCATGCATGTATGAAGTGGGAAGGCATGCATGCATGTATGAAGTGGGAAGGCATGCATGCATGTGTGAAGTGGAAAGGCATGCATGCATGTATGAAGTGGAAAGGCATGCATGCATGTGTGAAGTGGGAAGGCATGCATGCATGTGTGAAGTGGACAGGTATGCATGCATGTATGAAGTGGAAAGGCATGCATGCATGTATGAAGTGGGAAGGCATGCATGCATGTATGAAGTGGGAAGGCATGCATGCATGTATGAAGTGGGAAGGCATGCATGCATGTATGAAGTGGGAAGGCATGCATGCATGTATGAAGTGGGAATGCATGCATGCATGTATGAAGTGGGAAGGCATGCATGCATGTATGAAGTGGGAAGGCATGCATGCATGTATGAAGTGGGAAGGCATGCATGCATGTATGAAGTGGGAAGGCATGCATGCATGTATGAAGTGGGAAGGCATGCATGCATGTATGAAGTGGGAAGGCATGAATGCATGTATGAAGTGGGAAGGCATGCATGCATGTATGAAGTGGGAAGGCATGCATGCATGTGTGAAGTGGGAAGGCATGCATGCATGTATGAAGTGGAAAGGCATGCATGCATGTATGAAGTGGGAAGGCATGCATGCATGCATGTATGAAGTGGGAAGGCATGCATGCATGTATGAAGTGGGAAGGCATGCATGCATGTATGCAAGGAGCTGCAAGGAAACACTACCCTCATCAAGCGACACTTTTTTGTGCCATTCTTTTGCAGGTGGACCTTTAACAGTCGTTTCCTCCAGTGTCACACTGATAAAAGAAGCGTTTAGAGATTTCTCAACATACTTTCGTGTGCCACTCTTTTGCAGGTGGACCGTCAACAGTCTCCTCATCAAGCGTCACCCTCTTCTCAAATGAAACAGGGGCGTTTCAACCCTACACCTTCCGCCTCAACATCACGGGCTGCACCCAAATCCCGGAGGCACTGGCAAGAAAGGCCACTATAATGTGTATGCTTCACAATGTGGGCACTGTTCGGAATTGCCCGGCTGTCAACATCTACTCAAAGCCTAACTGTGAATCTCCATACGCATACTATGATTCAAAGTCGCTTATGGCCCGATGCTTCCCGTGAGTAATCAGTCCCTTTCCACCCCGGCCGCACGGAGCCTTTTCACTTCCTGTTTTGCACCAGTCATCAGTGACAAACCCTTTTTAGGAGTCTATTCAATCCCCCCCCCCCCCCTCTCTTTCCCCCCTCCCCCTCTCCCCCTTCCTTGTTACTGTTATCCAGGGACAATTTCGCTCTGCGTGATTACAAGTATGTTATCTCTTTGGGGTGCACTGCCATTGTAGAGTTCCCCAAATGATGACCCCCTTAGGGTTCAGCCGTTGAGAATAGAATCTACTGCATATTTTCCTGTGGTTTGTCCAAGCTACTCCTCATTCATGTTCCAGTGGTTCAGTAAAATAAGTTTCTCATCCTACCACAATTGATTTCTCAAAGCCACCCTGCATCCGGCACACACAAACATAAATTTCTCGGTGATAATTTTACAGAAAAACATCAAACAAGGGGAGGAACTAAAAGGCAAGCACTGACATGGCATGCTGCCAAGGCGGAACACTCACACACTGCCAAAGAGGCTTTCTTTTTCACACACTGAACGACTTAAGCATTTTTCTGAGCTTGGCTTCACCGGAAGCCCACTGCTTGTCGTTTGCACTGATCACCAGCAGCAGCACAGTGCTGCCCTTGGCCGTGGCAGATGCCAGGTTGTAGGCGCCTGAGCGTGCGTAGGGCGTCTCCATGTAGTACTCGTAGTACTGTGGTGTGTGTGGAGGGAAGGGGAGGAGTGGGGTGGGAGGAGAGGGGATTGTGAAAGAACATGATTCACACAGCTTTCAGCAGCAGCACAGTGCTGCCCTTGGCCGTGGCAGATGCCAGGTTGTCGGCGCCTGAGCGTGCATAGGGGGTTTCCATGTAATACTCGTAGTACTGTGGTTGGTGAGAAGGAAAGGGGAGGAGGGGGGAGGAAGGGCGGGGGGGAGGAAGGGATTGTGAAAGAACAGGATTCACGTAGCTTTCAGCAGCAGCATGGTGCTGCCCTTGGCCGTGGCAGATGCCAGGTTGTCGGCGCCTTCACGTGCATAGGGAGTTTCCATGTAGTACTCGTAGTACTGTGGTGTGTAGGGGAGGGGGGTGGGGAGGTAAAGAAAGGGTTTACATGGAGAATGCTTTTAGTGGGGATAGGGTGTCTCCATGTAGCACTCGTAGTACTGTGGTGAGGGGGGTGGGAAGGGAGGGAAAGAGAGGTTTTACATGGAGAATGCTTTTAGTGGGGATAGGGTGTCTCCATGTAGCACTCTTAGTACTGTGGTGAGGGGGGTGGGAAGGGAGGGAAAGAGAGGGTTTACATGGAGAATGCTTTTAATGGGAATAGGGTGTCTCCATGTAGCACTCGTAGTACTGTGGTGAGGGGGGTGGGAAGGGAAGGAAAGAGAGGGTTTACATGGAGAATGCTTTTAGTGGGGATAGGGTGTCTCCATGTAGTAATCATAGTACTGTGGTGTGCGGGGGGGGGGGGGGGGGGGGGGGGGGGGGGGGGATTGGGAGGGATTTGGGAGGAATCTTATCAAGTGGGAGATCTTTATGTAAGTGGGAGAATTTTATCCCCGTTACAAGCACTCTAAGAACGCCCAGGCGTCTCCATGTAGTTCTGCTGGTACTGTGGTGTGCGGGGGGACTGGGAAACTGCGAGTTATACATGAAGAGTGCTTCCAGCCGCAGCACAGTGTTGCCCTTGGCAGTGCCTGCATAGCTATGCTGTGAAATGTGTGGGTGTTGGGACAGAGTTGAGAGGAAGTGTGAGGGAAGCAAGGCTGCGTGTCCGGCATATTGGAATTCTCAAAAAACGTGTCCACAACCTTGCATGGAAATGGGCTGCTTGTCATGTCAATCACATGAAGCAGCCCATTCTTACCTAGCCCCTTAACCGACAAACCAATCAACCTCAACCCCCCTCACAAGAAAGAGCACTTACCATCTAACCGCCCTCCTTACGAACGCGCATGTCCACCCACGACCTCGGCTGGGTCAGACCCAAGGAGCACCACTTTGTGGTGGGAGACATTACGAGGCAGCGGTTTCTTTAGAGCAAAAATAGGTTCAGAGAGATTTCAGGCGTGAAAGCCTGGTTGTAGAATGGTTTCTTGTGTAAATCAAATGGTGGTAACTAGTTTCGGCGTAATCGCCTTCGTCAGACCACAAGAAAGAAATTAGCCTCCCGAGGTTTATATACACCCCAGGCTGACTCGGCTTCCCTACAGTAACTTGAATCAGGCTCAAAAATGAAATTCTACAGTAAAACTAACTTCAGCACTTACGAGCAGAAACTAAAAAGCTTTCAACTCATAGGCAATTTCCATGCCAAGATCGCCCTCCGTCTTGTAAAAATGCCGCGTGACATTATATCCAGGTGACTTTTGAGTCGACTCAAAAGTCACCGTGTACACCCACGACCTCGGCTGGGTCATATGAATCAACGGCCCGTCGGTGGCGTGTCCACCCACGACCTCGGCTGGGTCATATGAATCACCCGCCACCAACGGGCAGAGCGCAACTATGATGTGCCTCCACCTCCCCCCTCCCTCTCTCCTCCCCAACCCTCCACCTCCACTTTCACAAGCAAAGGCACTCACCGTCTACCATCTCTCCTTGCGGATCCGCGTGTCAACAACTTCATCTGCATGGAAAAGGGTTGTTTGTCATGTCAATCATATGAGTTGACTTCTGAATCAACTCAAAAGTTGACGTTTGAGTCGACTCAAAAGTCAACTCTGCACGTGGTCACGACCTCGCATGGAATAGGGTTGTTTGTCATGTCAATCAGATGAAGCAGCCCATTCTTACATGTCAATCAGATGAAGCAGCCCATTCTTTCATATCAAAAGCCCCTTGTCAACCGACTATCCAGTCAACCTCAACAGCCCCTCCCCTCCCCCTCACAAGAAAGATCGCTCACCGTATGGCCAACCTCCTTGCGAATGCGCGCATCGAACCGAATCGACGACCTCGTCCGGGTCATACGAGTCGTCCGTCACAACGGGCCGAGTGTGATGAGACGAGTTTTGAGACGACTCAAAACTCGTCCCAGCGCCACTATGATGCGCCCCTATCCCCTCCCACCCACCTCACACCCTTTACAAGCAAAAGCACTCACCGTCTAACCGCCCGCCTTGCGAATGCGCGAGTCAACAACTTCGTCAGGGTCGTACGAGTCGCCCGTCACAAGCGGGCCCTGCGCCGCTATGATGCGCTCCGGGATGCAAACTTCCTCTCCTCTCCAATCAGACTAACTATACGATGCAACCCATTCTTACACATACACACGGCTCTCACCGCCTGTACTCCCCTTTTTTACTTTCGAGTCGACTCTAAAGTCATTCTTACACATACACACGGCACTTACAGTCTGTCTGTCCTCCCCTTTTTGCGAATGCGCGTGTCAATAACTTCATCGGGGTCATATGAATCACCGGTGACAAATGGGCCGGGCACTGCTATGATCCCCCCCACCCCACCTTTCCCATTCCACCTCACAAGCAAAAACACTCACCGTCTGGCCGCCCTCCTTGCGAATGCGTGTGTCCACCACCTCATCAGGGTCGTATGAATCACCGGTGACAAACGGGCCGAGCGCCGCTATGATGCGCTCTGGCGTGCCGATCTCCTCGATGGGCAGCTCGAGCTTGTTGGTCAGGCGCACCATGGGTGATGCCACCACCTGGAGAGTGTGCATAGGCCGGGATAAATAGAGGGAAAACAGGCTGAAGAAGGTTGAGCATAGCAAGCAGGCATGCCGATCTCCTCGCTGGGCAGCTCCCAGCTTATTGGTCAGCCGCACCATGGGTGATGTGATGCCACCACCTGCACACAGAAGCAGCACCGTGCGCACACGCCAGGGAATACGGGAAATGAGCCAAGGAATTCTCAAGGAGTGGGCTCCTTGAGAAGGCCTAACAGCAGCACTGCACACAGCAAGCAGGTGTGCCAACCAATCGCCTGGATCCACTCAAGACAGGTGAGAGCGATGGGATTTTCATTGAGGTCGTTTCTGGGGCGCCTCAAAAACGAGAGAAGGCCTAACAGCAGCGCTGAGCACAGCAAGCAGGTGTGCCAACAAATCTCCTGAATCCACTCACGACAGGTGAGAGCGATGGAATTTTCATGCATGGGCGAGCATTAGCTACATCTATTCAAGGCCCACGAATGCCCGTACCTGCAGCAAGCCCTCCCTGGGGTCTTCAAACTTGACTTCGATCCACGGCTCGGCGCACTTGGGCTGGCAGTAGTTGCCCGAGAGGATGTTGGCGATGCGCGATTGAGTCCACGTGGGCGGGATGTTGAACGTGTAAGGGGACACGTTGCCTGTGAGACGAGGGACAGTGGAAGGGGGGAAGGGGAACTTTTGAGTCGACTCAAAAGTCACCTTGAGACGAGGGATAGTGGAAGGGAGGAAGGGGAATACAGGGAGTGGGAGGTTGGGACAGGACCTGTTTTTTTAGAATTCTCAAAAAACACGACCTATGGTAGGAATGATGGTTTGAATTCTGCAGATTCTTCCGGTTTTTGAGAATTCTCAAAAAACAAATTCTGGAGATTCTTCCGTTTTGAGGCGCCTCAGACATCCTCCTCCCTTCACACACGGCTTGGGCTGGCAGTAGTTGCCTGAGATGATGGTGGCGAGGCGATGCGCGACTGTGTCCACGTGGGCGGCGGGGGGGGGGGGGTGGTGTGGGATGGTGGATGGGTCCACGTGGGCGGGATGTTGAACGTATAAGGGGACACGTTGCCTGGCAAGGGGGGGGAGAAGGGGCGTTGGAAGGAGAGGGGAAGGGAACCCAAACAGGGGAAATGAGGTAGAAGCAGGCGCGATTGCGTCCACGTGGGCGGGATGCTGAACGTGTAAGGGGACACGTTGCTTGGAACGGGGGGCAACTCGAAAGTCGGGGGGGAACGGAGGCTAAGGGAAGGAAGGTAGGATGGGAGACCAAAGGAGAGGAGGGATTTTAAAGGTGGAGGGGGGGTGTTGAACGTGCAGGGCAGGGCTACACGCTGCCTGGAAGGCTTTTCGACGCCTCAAAGGAGGGGGGCCAACGGGGAGGAGCGATGGTGGAGGGGGGTGTTGAACGTGCAGGGCAGGGCTACACGCTGCCTGGAAGGCTTTTCGACGCCTCAAAGGAGGGGGGCCAACGGGGAGGAGCGATGGTGGAGGGGGGGTGTTGAACGTGCAGGGCAGGGCTACACGCTGCCTGGAAGGGGGGCCGAGTGGGGAGGTGGGGAAGGGAGGGAGGAGGGTAACTTTTGGGAACTGTCAAAAGTAACATCAATATAGGAGATAAGGAAAAAAACGATGGGGAGATTCCGTGTGTGAAAGGATGTCTTGATATAGCCGAGCGCTCGAAAGCGAGAATCCGGAATCTCTCAAAGGCGCGTTGGAGGTCTGGTCATTCTTTCTTGGCCTAATAGTGAGCCTAGGAGCACACGGCGAGGCTTGAGTTTTTTTTTTCTTTCTTTCTTTTCTTTTCTTTTTTTTGAAACCGCCGGATGGCAGAGGGGAATGTGTAAAACGGAGATGCAGGATTTTGTGATGGTGTGTGTGGGTGTATGCGTGGTGGACACGGGAAGAAGAACGGGACAGAGGAGGTGAGGGGATAAGTTATGCGAAATGGAAGGAAATGCCTTCAACGTGGAGGAGTAGTCGGAGGGTTGCCGGCTGAAGGAGCAGCGCGGAGAGAGGAAAAGGGGGAAAACGGAAAACGGAAAAGAAGTCGACGTACTTAACGCATTATTACCTTCCTGAACTAAAATTTTCAAGTCGCTCCATAATTTAAAAGGGGCTCGATCATAAGACATAATCGATTGTAACGATATTTTCCGTCCCTTTCATTGTCCTCCATAAAGCTGGCCATGTTCCTTGCCAATTATTTGTGAGGGTAAGTGAGGAGGGAAGAATGGCTGGAAAAACGCTACCAAGGAAAAAGAGCACAAGAAAAGAGGAATAGATAGTAGTCTTCTTACCTGCTCTAAGAGCAGGCGTGTCCTTCATTCCCGGAGTAAACACGACAAATTCGCCATCCTCGGATTTCGGCAGGAACGCCCCGACCTGCTTCGGTACCGTTATAGCGAACGCTTCACTAACGGGTACCATGGGAGAAAGCGCCGCGGCAGCCATTGACAGCAAGACGCTCCGGCGGTCCAGCTGCGAGTTCACGTCATCGTCGCGGGATGCTGAGCTGGCAGCAGCACGCGTGAGACGACGTGGCGAGAGTTTTGCGGCGGAGGGCTGATTGTTGGCGGCATGTGAGACGAAATTGTGTTGGAGAGCGAGGGACGGGTTGGAGATGGACGAAAGCGAAGCTTGAAGAGCCGCCATGACAATTAGTTATCAGAAATTACAAGCAAGAAATATACCAGCAGAAGGTGAGGTGCTCGCAGAAACAGCAGTGCTACCAGGAGAGTAGCTTGCAGCACAGGTTAATTCAGGCCTGCGAACTACTGAACAGTATTTAGCTAGTTCAGGACATATAGCAGGACCAGGAGAGCAGCGTCACAGCAAGCTTGAAGCACAAACCTTCTGCCAACAAAAATATGTATTTTGAAGATCGCCGACAGGCTAGCTTCCCTGGGGTGAACTTGTTCAAGGCAAATGCATCTGGCAGTCAGCCATAGATGGTACGCCAACCTAGTTGCATGGATCTTGCCGTTGACGAGCTAACGAACCAATGGTTACTAGTTTGCGAAGCGTCATCAAGAATACGTCACCCAGTCAAGCCAATGGGGTCCGGGAGGTGACGAACGAAGAAACGTTTGCGATGTGACGAACCTCGCGAGCCATTGTAACGAGCAGCGTTACGCCTAGGACGGCGTCGTAAGATATGGCAGAACAGCGTGACTGGACGAATCACAAAAGGATTTTTGGTGCTGGCGTGGCAAGCAGGCGACGTGTCCATGTAGTGTCCTAATACTGGTCCTCGATGACGTGTAATCCAGAAGGTCATCCAGAAGGTCGACAAGATTCCAGGGCAATTACGTGCTGGATAAAGAAGCAGTGGGGCCGATGATCTGGCAGAGCACATTCACATCTACCGTACATGAAATGAAACATACGGTATGCTAATTTTGAATCTTCTGTTATTTCCAATACAAATACTAAGGCCATCCAAAAGGAGCGGAAACTCCCTACCCAACCCAGCTAAAAGGCTACAGCTGACCCTATCAATGTGTCTCTCTGAACCACTAACTCTGGAAAATCAGAAGCCCAAGAAGGCATACACAGGATCCTAAGATAAGATCCGGAAACTGGTGAAGTCTGATGCAAATCCTTTACCTCTCACCAGCGGAGCCACGAAGTGGTGCTACTGACGCAGCAAAGCCATCCCAAAGCCTGCGCTAGCCAGCTTAGGCAAATGCTCCGCAAGAGGATACTGGAACCCAAATTGTTGTCTCACCAGGCGTGGTTCACGTTAGGCTCCGAATGAGTCTTGGATCAGATCCTGGGCCAGCCAGCATAGGCAGCGTGATGGAGTTGACATTAGGCAAGAGCGCTGCTGGCGATCCACATTCACAACTTGTGAATGAAATAGCCGCTGTGGTAACCGAGGCCTTGGCCAGCCCAGCCCTTTCAGAAACATGAAGGTTGCATCATCCAACACATGGATTAGCAGACTCAGCTTGCCTGGTCGCTGTCAGGGCAGATCAACAGGGATCCGCTGGCTCCCCTTCCTTTGCTGATGACATCATGCCGAACCCAGCTCAATAGGGTTCCACGGGTCGCTGTTGGCTTAGGATGACTGGGAAGGAAGGAAATGTGGATGTCATCGTGACTGGAACAGAAGGGTTTCCTGCATCCAGTTTCGCACGATTTTTTCAGGATGAGCAGGAAGGTACAGTTGATGTCATTGTCACCGCCCCGCACGTCTTCACAAATGGAGGGCCGGCCTTGCACACCCGCATCACCACAGGCCCCTGAACCACCTTTCCCATGAAATTCGGAAACTGGAATTTGTACTGCCGCTGACAGCCCCGCCCAGCTTTTCCTTTACTCAATCGAATGTAACGCTTGTTTTTATTTTTAACCACTGTAACATATTTCGATGTAGGGGGTGTAGGGCAGGATTTCCCCAGCGGAATTAGCACGGCCGCGACGTACGGCCCGGTTTTGCACCAGGGAGTGAAGGTTGGGAATTTCGCCATTCCCGTTTGCGCCGCGCTCCGCACCTGCCGCTGCGCGGAGCTGGCGCTCTGGCTGGCATCTTTGGCTGCGGTTTGCGCTCCCTGGCTTGCAGCTTTCTGCGCCGAATTCGCGCTTCGAGCGGCGTTTTTCGAAGCCGAGCTGGCGCTTTTGCCCGTGTTCCGTTTCGCGGAATCGACGCTCTTGCTGGCGCTCTTCCCAGCTGACGCCGCGCTCTTCTGCATGTTCTGCTGAGCTGTCATGAGGTTCCGGCTGACGCCAGCCTGGAAAGATCCAGAGGGATTTTCCAGTGGCCGCGGCGAGAGGAAGGAAGGGGAGAGGGGGAGGTGCTGAACGGCGCGATTGAGGAGCTTGGCTAGCATGCGACGCAGGCGACCAGTGAACGACTTTTCGGAGACGGCTGAGTCTCGATGCTCGTCAGAAGCGAGGTTGAAGCGACTCGCTAGCACGCGACCAGGCGCCGACATGGAAGTTGAGTTCCCGCCGCTGCTGCCGTTATTGCTGCTGCCGCTGCCAGTGGTACTGTTGCTGCTCCCTCCAATCCCTCCATCGTCAATAGAACCACCCGTGGAATTCCCACCGTTATTAGCACCAGACGTGTTGTTCCCTGACGTGCTATTACCGGTGGTGGGCGGTGGTTGGTTAACAGGCGGAGAGTTAGGAGGCGGCGGAGGAGAGGGGTACTTGGGAGGCGGAGAGGGGGACGGCGGAGAGGGGGAGGGGGACGGGGAGGGGGAAGGGCAGGGGGACGGCGGCGGGCGCGGCGAGGGGGACGGCGGTGGTTGTGACGGCTTGATCGTCGCGTCGTAGAAGAACGTCACTGTGCTGCCGACGTCCGTCGACTGGATCTTAACGGTTGCTCGCAACAGCGTCTGTGGCGACGAGATTGTGGGAGAGGGGAGGGGGGCATCGGGTAGGAAAGGGAGGGAGGAAATAAGTGAGGGAAGGATCAAATCAGTGAACGCGAGCAGGGTTGACACGTGGAGGGGTGGTAATGGAACGCCTCTGCGACCGGTCGTCGACCGGACGCGCGGGAAACGAGGACGGCGTTTGTGCGGACGAGCGGGAAACGAGGACGATGGAGGGGGGTGAACTGAGGTGAACGATGGAGAGAAGTATGCATTTCCCCCATAAGGCGCTGAATTTCCTTTGCTTTTCCCCTCACACGATAATACCCCTCTGCGACCCAACCCATCCCTTCCTCCCCCACTTCCCCCCTCCCCCATTTCGCTCTCATCCAACTCCTCTGTTGCCTTTGCGTACCTCGCCGACTGGTAACATCGCGATGGCGAGTTGCGTCGCCATTTTCGTCCCCGCGAAGATTAGTCGAAATGGCGACAGCGGACCAGACCAACCTCTTCTGCCACCATGGCGGCTATAATCTCGAGAGCCCGTAGTACTAGCAGCTGATCCTGGATTAGTAGCACCGTTGCTCGTGCCGCAGGGGTTACTGCTCTGCTGCTGCTTACTCGCAGCGCTGTCCGCCAGGTGCGCTCCGGCGGAGATTAAAAGGTTCGCGGTGTTGCCCCATCCGAGCCGCCGTCTAGAAGGCGTGTCTAGACTCTCCGTGAATGCCGTCGGGTCTGACCCGAAGGCGTGGCCCTCTACTAGCTGGTCCGCAGACGCCGCTCGAAGCGAGGTGATAAATAGGAGAAGTGAGAGGGAGATGGTGGTGATGAGACTGTCATGTCTCGAAGGCAGCCGCAAACCCATGGCTATTCTGTTACGAGAACTAGTGTAGACCATTCGCGACATTTTAAGAATCCGGAAGCCTCTCGGGTCGCGACTTGCCGAAGAGACCGCGTCTGACCAAGCTGCTCGTTCCCACTGCTCTGATCCAGTTCTCTAGACCTTAGAACGTCTGATTTCGAACTACCTAGGGTCAATCGACTGTGTTGCCGGGGTAGGGTAGGCACGGTGGGTTAAATAAGTCCGTAGGGAAAAGGTAAGAACACCTCTCGGCTCGAAAGTCGGTGCTTTGGATGTTACCAGGAAGAGGCGCCGAGTGAAAAGCTTGAGTCTATGGACGTCTTGCTTTTCGTTATGAAGCTATCCGCGCAAGCGATTACCTTTCTGGCTAACTCCGCACGGCACAGAACTCCTTTGAAAGATCATTCAGCGGAGATGATGATGAATCCATGGTCGTCGTTGGTGGTCTCGATAAACTTGTCCTTGATTGAACATCAAGGGCAAAATCAAGGGCAAGCAACAGCCAGATTATCGAAGGACATCACTAGTTGGGCGCTGGCGATCACAGCGAAAGGGTGGGGGCCATGTGCGAAGAGAGCGCGAACGATAGCGAAGTGATGGAGAACACGTTTCGCTGACGAGTTCGGCGAGTAAAAACAGATCGGAGGAAGAGTTTGAGGGGGGGGGGGGGGGGGGTGAGAGAGGTGACATTCCCAGCAGGCACTGGAAAACGCGGAGGATGGTGGGTGGACTGTTGCGATGCGAGCGAGTCTGTGAACTATGGGAGGGAATTGTCGGAAGCGGAAACCTTCACGATCTATAGGGGGAACGAGGGAGAGGGGGAGGGGGGGATGAGAGGAAATATTGAGGGGACTGCTGCAATGTGACAAATCTCGCACATCACGCATCCGCTATCGCCAAATCAAGCCGATGCGGTTCGTCTGTAACATTCCGACCGTAGATACGTGTATTGCGATCCATCCACCCGTCCAGTTCCCAGCCCATGCCCCAATGGGAGTGGCAGGCAGGCATTATTCGGCTCGATTCCTTTGACTGACTAGTCCTGACGACCACGTTGTCGCCCATCACCACACCTCGGGCAGGAGAAGTGCACCAAGTGCTGCAGTCGAGAGAGGAAAACTTGGGAAACGAAAAATGTCGGCCGGTTTTCCACAGTAACGACGATGACCATGAACCGTTCGATGCTGTCGATGCCCTCAAGCATTGAAGCTACCCCGCAGGATCTGGTCGGCCCGGCTGCTTCCCCAACCATTTCAGCCTTCTCCTGCGGTTTTCGTTGTCGCTGCCCCACCGTCATTTGAGAATTCGGGGTGAAGACCATCTGGGACATGGTCAGAAACAGCTATCCAGACGGCGCCGAACAGCTAGGCCTAGCCTCATCGCTATAAGGTTGTGGCGCCAGGTATAAGAAATCTGACAGCTTCAGTGCCAAATGATCACACTAGACTTACACTTCTGCTAAACCTGGGTTGAACTCGGCAATACTTCCCAGTGAAAACACGTTTTTACAACTGCCTACTGTCTGACAAATCGAGAACATATTGTATTCATTACCACAGTATGATACAATTCACGAACACAAGTACTCATCATCAAATCACCAGAGACTAAAATACACATGAATGAATGCCTCTACCAATATGGCTCCCCGATCCTTAAACCTACTTCTTTTTACTGCACCACAATTTACTGCTTAGCTCCTTTCAATTCCACATTTCCCTGCGTTCCCTTGTTCCCCTCTAGGCGCCTGCCGTCGACCATTCTCCTTTCAACACCGCTTCCCTGGCCCTCTTTTCTCTCTCCTGATCCCGCTATATCTCTATCACCTGCCACACGTGCACGAGCCGCAGCATAAGCCTCCTCGTCTATTATCTCCTCTAGAGTTGATCTCGCATACTCCTTGGTCGCCACATGAGCGTCAGCTCGCGCCATCAGCGCGTCAACAGTCCACGCAGACGTAGCGGACGTGTCTGGTTGGGTGGTAAAAGAGGGGTCACAAAATGGCAAAAGAACAGGAAAAAAAAAAGGAAAAAAAAGGCAACGGCTTGTTTCGAAGCGGTGACGCAGAGACAACATTGACGATGTGGCAAACCGAAACAGTATCAGTAAAAGGTAGGGTGATCGCTCCCTGCAAGTCCTACGCGGCAGCGTATCATTGGTGCTCAGAATACGTATTGAATGGATACAGCTTTTCGTCATACAGGTATCCGGTTAACGAGATGTTGAAATAATCATTGCACCAGCTGCACGTGTGAAATAAGGTCGATTCACGACCGCGCACAACGTATAGGAATCCAAGGAGCACTGAATACAGTCAATAATAGTTCAGGGGTTTACCTCGCTTCGACATGGCTTCACACTACGAAGCGAGTCCTTGATCACCGACGGCAATTGGAAGCGAAACCTGAAAACAGACAAATCAGAGAACGGCGAAGTCAAATCGTTACAGAAATCACGGCGACCCTTAGCGGAAGAACGGGCTACGCTCCATTGACAAAAAACGCTACTCGTTCACGGAGCCAACATGGAGAGGGGTTACGGGAAACCAGTTTTGAGACCTATGACACCCTAGTGCGAAATGCGACTCAGCGGTTGATTAGGGGTTTTCCCTCAAAAAATATATACAACTGAACTTGCGAGTCCACTAAAAAAAATCGTACACTAATTATTTTCCACTGCGGTTCTGTGGGTTTCCACACGGTAAGCAGTGTTCCAATGGCTACCGCTCTGTACCGTTCTCTATTTTCACGTGATTTGAAATCCACTGTGTGGTGGTGCGGTGGAGAACTCGGCACGGGTGGGTGCTGTGTTCTTTGGGTGGTGTGCCACACCACAAAACGAACCACCTTCCACATCATCCTCGCTATTGCTGCATACGATGTAAGCGGTGTACAAGTTTTGGGGGTGACTACCAGCAGAACACGTCAACCACATTCAGTGAAACAATATGCAGCTATATCATCAAGCCTGTTTCTGGCTACATGGTGGGTAAATACAGGCAAGATACCAAGCACCATCGGATACTGCTCCAAGTGACGGTCGCGAGATGTACATCCGCTCTCACATGTTCTGGGAACTGGTTTCAAGTCAAGACAGACAAGACCAACACTTACTGAGCACGCTCATAAAAATACATGAAGGTTACCAACGTGAAACTCCATATCAACACTTAGTACAACAGAAACTATAGAATACAGGGTCGGATAACTATTAAGTTAGTGGTTAGCAGGTCAATATGGCCGTGTAAGGCCGTAGGTCAGTGTAGAGAGGTGCCATGCCATCCATCATTTGAGAGGTACCTAGCGTAATCAACGAGTTTCTTCCACAAGTCAAGCGACCTCCACAGCCTCCCCCTCCCCCAGTTGAACCGCATCCTCCGCGTAAGGGGCTTCATGGCACGCATCCATGTGCCCCGCGCGCCAATCCAGCGCCTGGCACGCGCGGGAGCAGTAGCTCGGGCCCGAGCACACCGCGCAGCAGCGGAACTCTTTCTCGCGCGTCTCCGGCCGCCCGCACCGCACGTTTCCGCACACCTTCAGTCCGCCCTCGGGCGCGGGGACGCCGTGCTCCGCGTTCCACTCGAGGAGGAAGCGCGAGGCGGGGGGAAGGGGGAGATCCGGAACGGCGCAACCGAAATCGCTCATGAGCGGGCGCAGGCAGCGGCAGAGGGACTGCAGCAGCTGCGCGGGGGAAGACGCGCCGTTGGCGGAAGGCGGGTTGCAGGGACCCGCGTGCGAGTGCTCGTGCGCGTGCTCGTGCGCGCTCACATGCTCCTGCGCGCGCGACTCCGCCGCTACCGACGCCGGCACTTGACCGTCCTTAACCTGCTCCTGTTCGTTACTCCGCGCCTCGTCCGCGCTCAGTTTCGGAATCACCGCCTTCACGGACTTAATCACCGCATCAAGCTGCCGAAGCTTCTGCTCAGCCTCGGGAAAACCACTTTCTCCAGATAACACCTGGCTGGTCGCAAACTCCCGCAGATTCGCCTCCATCAGTAACCGCCTCCCCTCGGCCACATTCTTCTTGATCCCGTACCCGTCTTGCAAGCAGTGCCCTAACTCTCGAAGCGCCGCCACGTGGCCCTGCTGCGCCGCGCTGGCGCAGAGAAGTACGCCGACAGAGAGTTTCCGCTCGGGGACCGCGCCGCCGCTGCCGTTGAAATGGACGACGGCTAGGGAATGCAGCGCGCCGGGATGCCCGGCTTTCGCGGCTTGGACTAGGTGTTTGATTCCGTCTTTACGGTCGCCTAGGCAGTAGAACTCGATCATCCCGAGGAGGAACGCAGCCTCGTTGCTGCGCGCGTCCGCGCACGCGCGGAGGAAGGAGCGGTAGGACGCGGAGTAGGCGCGCGCGGGGCATGTGAGCGCGGAGATGGGGAGCGCGGAAAGGACCTCGGGAAACGTAGCCACGTCGTGGAAGCGTTTGCATGAAAGGCGCAAGCTGCCGAACTCCGCAGCTGACGCGCATTTCGACGCGACGGATGTGGCGATTAGGGAGAGAACGTCATCCTGGAAGAATAATCGGAGAGGAGCAGGAGGGAAGTCCGAAGGTTAGAATCCGTTCAGAGTGGAAAACGGAAATAGAGTACTAATTGAACGAGGGGCGCCGAGAGTAGAAACAAATATTAGGGCACGGTGAGGATAGGAGTGCTTACCGGAATCATATCCAGTGACGATGAGGAATGAGCGACGGCTTTGGTCTCGGACGCGCGAAGACGCTTGGCAGCGGCCATTTCGATGAACGCAGAAGCTGCTCGCTTAGGAACCATTTTGCTATGTCCTTAATTCTGAGATCCTTGATTCAAGATTGTTTGTTCGTGCTGTGTTGTCACTGGGACTTCTGTGGCGCTTGGGCTAAGTGATGCAGTCAATCCGTTGGGGCTGATGAAATGTGTTGTGGAGGAGGTGGATTGGTGGTGCTGAATCAAGGGTTTCGTTTTGACCTACTGGTGGTAGCGACGATCCCCAGTTTTATCCATGTCTGGTTCCATCGAATACGACAAATCAATTTGCACCCGGAGAAACCGATAACAGAATGGAACATGCGCAGCGGTGCAAGCGCAAACCAAGGCGAATCTCCGCCTCAGCAGAAATCAGCGAAGCGCAGCAAATCACATGGGCATTTCTCTGTGGGCGCTCCGGGAAGCGGTGCGGAGGAGGTGCACCCTGCATTTGCTTCACCCATCACATTCGCTCAGATTCGCGCCTTGATAAGCGCCTGAAAAACTCCCTGCCCCTCAAAATTCAACTAGACTGAGCACACCTGCGGCTAGGCCAAATTGCGGCTCCAAAAGCCAGAATGGTTCAGCCCTGAGAGACACTTGCGGGAACCCACCTGCGCAGATCCCTGAAGAGACATCAGCGAATACAGTACCACAAGAGAATGACCCAACCAGCCCCAAAAGAATCGCAGGGCGCTACAGTGCCTCGATAACATTTCCATGGTGATGACTTTCCCAGCTTACGGGAGTTCGGCATTTCAGGAGGGTTTTTCTGTATGCGGTCGGGAATATACTTCATCTTACAATATCGCCCGTTAAAAATCAGGTCTTCAATTCAGGGAACATGGGCAGTACAAACCATAATGCTTTTTCTACAACCATGTGGACATGGATAATTTCGATTAGCAGCGTTTCACAATTCACAGCCATGTGAATAGTGTCAAATTGTATGTTTGTGTTCTCTCCAGGCTATAGTGGGTTAGCCTACAAGGGGTACAACACTTTAGGGTTAGGTACTTCTACTCATGCATGCTACCTAGTCCACTATTCCCACCTGCAGAATTTAAGATGGTATTAGAGCAGAATCGTTCCTAGGGCCCATTGAACGTTCCACCCTGCCCTACGCTGCCCCTGCAGCCGCGCTGCCCTTGCAGCCCGCGTGCTGCCCCTGCGACCGCACTGCCCCTGCAGTCGTGCTCGCCCCTGCAGCCGTGCTCGCCCGCGCGACTGTGCTGCCCTTGCAGCTGTGCTCGCCCCTGCGACCATGCTGCCCCTGCAGCCGTCCTTGCCCCTGCGACCGTGCTGCCCCTGCAGCCGTGCATGCCCTTGCGACCGTGCTGCCCCTGCAGCCGTGCCTGCCCCTGTGGCCCGCGTGCTGCACCTGCAGCCCGCGCGTTCGCTCTTGCAGCCCGTGGGCGCTGCCTTTGCAGCCCATGCGCCACCCTGCTCAGCCGCGCGTTGCCCCTGCAGCCTGTGGGCGCTGCCCCTCCAGCCCGTACGCCGCCCTGCAGAGCCGTGCGTCGCCCCTGCAGCCCGTACGCAGCCCTGCAGAGCCGCGCGTCGCCCCTGCAGCCCGTACGCAGCCCTGCAGAGCCGCGCGTCGCCCCTGCAGACCGTACGCCGACTTGCAGAGCCGCGCGTCGCCCCTGCAGCCCGTAGGCGCTGCCCCTGCAGCCCGCGCGCCGCCTTGCCGAGCCATGCGTTTACCCTGCAGCCCGTGGGTGCTGCCCCTGCAGCCCGTACGCCGCCCTGCAGAGCCGCGCGTCGCCCCTGCAGCCCGTATGCCGCCTTGCAGAGCCGCACGTCGCCCCTGCAGCCCGTGGGCGCTGCCCCTGCAGCCCACGCGCCGCCCTTCCGAGCAGAGCGTCGCCCCTGCAGCCTAGGCGCCGCCCTGCCGAGCCACGCGCCACCCCTTACAGCCCGCGTGCCGCCCTGATGAGCTGCGCGTTGCCCTTGCAGCCCATGGGCGATGCCCCTGCAGCCTACGCGCCGCCCTACCAAGCCGCACGTTGCCCCTGCAGCCAGTGGGCCGCGCGCAACCTTAGACCCAAAAAAAAAAAAAAAAAAAAAAAAAAAAAAAAAAGAGTACTACTTCTGCTGCTGCTACTCATGCTACTGCTGTTGCTGGTGGAGGTGCTGTTGGGAGTGCTGGAGGTGCGGCCGCCCAGTCCCACTGAGCCGCGCTGATGCTGCTACTACTATTGCTGCTACTGGTGGAGGTGCTACTGGGAGTGCTGGAGGTGCTGCTTGTGCTAGAGGAGCTGGAGGTGCTGGACCTACTCCTGACCGTCGCTGTTTTTCATGGCCACTATCGCGGCAGATGCTGTGGCCAGGGGTGGACAGCAGCGGGCACTGCCTCACCCGAACGACCCCACCCCTCAGCAGCTTCGTGAGTTGGTTGTTCAGCGAGGCAGGCCTGGTGGTGGAGGTTTTGATTTTCAGTGGCCTAAGAGACGTCGCGACTGTGCTTCACAGCGATGCGTCCCTGGTTGTGTAGAGGATCCTTCTCTCGGTTCTAGTGAGTCTGCTGCCGCTCCAGGAGCTAGTGAGCCTGCTACCGCTTCAGGTACTGGTGAGTCTATTGCAGTTCTAGGTGCCCGTGAGTCTACCGACACTCTAGGTGCTAGTGCGTCTACTGCCACAAGTCCTGTCTCCGCTGAGGTCTTGTACACTTTCACGCTTGACTCAGGCGCATCACCTTGTTTCTTTCATGATTGCACCACAATCATACCAATCTCAACACCTGTCCCAGTCTCACTAGCTGACCCCTCTGGGGGCCCAGTAGTTGCGAGAGTCTCCATGGTCCTCCCTTGTGCAGCAGTCCCCTCCGGCTCTATGTCAGGTCTCCAACTCCCCACGTTCTCGACAAACTCGATGAGCAACACTGCCATTCAGGATGTTTGGGTTGATACCTTTACTCCTGGAGGGCAGGGTGTGGCGATCTGTACGTGCTCCCGGACTGGCCATCACCTGACTACGATCACTCGACAACCTGGGTCTAGTCTGTACACACTGACCACTGCGTCTGCACAGGTGGCTGAGTCATGTCAGGTGGCCGCGTCGAATCGGGCGTCTGCGTCGGGTCAGTTAGCTATGTCCTGCTTGTGCAAAGTACTCACGCACGAGACTCAGCGCTGGCACCACCGTCTTGGTCACTCCCCCCTACCGCGTCTACGCAGCATGCACTCCCGTCTCCTTGTCTCTGGCATCCCCAGGACCCTGCCCCCCCTGCCGCGCTCACTTGCCCCACCGTGTCTTCCTTGTGTCGAGGGGTGGCAGCGCTCCGCTCCTCACTCCTCCGAGTTTCCTCCAGCCACCGCTCCTCAGCAGACTCTCCACATGGACGTGTGGGCCCCGGTCCCCATCGGTGGAACGGACCAGGAGCGCTACTTCCTATTGTTGACGACTATACACGCCACACCACAGTCTTCCCCTTGTGTCACAAGGCGGACGTCAGCGATGTTTTGATCCCTTGGATCCGTACTACTCGTCTCCAGCTGCACGAGCCTTTTCAGCAGGACTTCCCAGTCCTGCGTCTGCACTCTGACAGGGGCGGTGAGTTCTCTTCTGACCTCCTTGTGGGGTTGTGTCGAGACAAGGGCATCCGCCAGACATTCACGCTTCCGGCCTCTACTCAGCAGAATAGGATTGCTGAGCGTCGCATTGGCTTGATCATGGAGGTTGCTCGTACCTCCATGATCCATGCGGCTGCTCCCCATTTTCTGTGGCCGTTTGCGGCCCGATAGGGTGCACATCATCTCAACCTCTAGCCCCATGTCTCGGAGCTAGAGACCTCGCCCAAACTCCGGTGGACGGGGAAGGCTGGCGATGCGTCAGTGTTTCGAGCAAGCTCTCCTCCCGCACTCTCCGCTGCGTCTTCCTTGGCTTCCCCACTGACGCCCCGCCGTGGCAGTTCTACCACTCGCCCTCGTGTCGAGTCTTCGCCTCTTAGGACGTCACCTTTGACGAGTCGGTCTGCTTCTACCAGTTGCACCCGCACGCGTCCCACCCGGTTCCCTCTTCCTAGTACTAGTCCCCCCCCCGGTAGACCCCCTCCCCCAACAGGGTCCTGTTCCCTCAGGTGTGTCTCAGGTCGACCCACCCCCATTGGATGAGCCAGTGGAGATCTCTTCTGACTCCTCTGGCCCAGCTGAGGGGGGTGACCCAGTTGCGGATGACACGGCGGCCACTCGCCGCTCTCCACGCTTGGAGACCCCCCTAGGTTTTCCGCCTCGTCCATCTTCGCCGCCTCCGCAGCCTATTGCTGTGGACTCTGGAGCTGAGTCTACACATGCTGAGACAAAGGGTGAGGGTTCTGGACGTGCTGTGCGTGGGGGTGCTGGTTCTGGGGGTGCTACGACTGGGGGTGCTGACTCTGGGGGTGCTGCGAGTCCTAGTGGCCGTGGAGTTGTGGGAGACCCTATTGGAGGTCCTGGAGCTGGAGGTACTAGAGGTGCTTCAGGTCCTGGAGGTGCTAGAGCTACCACTACTAGAGGTGCTGGAGCTGGACAGCCACCGTAGCCTGCTCTACTTGAGACACTCTCGCCGCAGACGATTCGTGCGTGGGTCGTTTGGCGAGGCAGTCCTAGTGGTGGAGGATACAGTCCTGCTGGTGATGGAGCTACTATTCCTAGAGGTGCTGGAGGTGCTGGAGGTACTAGAGATGCTAGTCCGGGAGGCACTGCTAGAGGTACTGGGGCTGCTGCTGGTGCTGGAGGTACTGGAGCTGCTAATCCTGAAGGTGCTGCTGGAGCTGAAGGTACAGGAGCTGTTGGCACTGGAGGTGCTGGTGCTACTGGTGCTGGAGCTGCGGGAGCTGCTGGTCCAGGAGGTGCTCGTACTAGAGGTACTAGAGCTGCCGGAGCTAGTGGTGCTGGAGGTGCTACTAGAGCTGCTGACCCTGGAGGTGCTGGTGTTGCTGGTGCTGGAGGCGTTGGAGCTGGAGGTACTGGAGGTACTGGAGGTGCTCATACTAGAGGTGCTGGAGCTGCCGGAGCAGGTGGTACTGCTGGTGCTGGAGGTGCTACTGGAGCTGCTGGCACTGGAGGTGCTGGTGGTGGAGGTGCTAGAGCTAGAGATACTGGAGGTGCTAGAGCTGCTAGTCCTGGAGGTGCTCGTACTAGAGGTGCTGGAGCTGCCGGAGCAGGTGGTACTGCTGGTGCTGGAGGTGCTGGAGGTGCTACTGGAGCTGCTGGCACTAGAGGTGCTGGAGGTACTGCTGGTGCTAGAGGCGCTGGAGCTGGAGCTGGAGGTAGTGGAGGTGCTGGAGCTGCGGGTCCTGGAGGTACTCGTACCAGAGTTGCTGTAGGTGCTACTGGAGCTGCTGGCACTGGAGGTGCTGGAGGTACTGTTGGTGCTGGAGGTGCTAGATGTGGGAGCTAGTGGTGCTGGAGGTGCTGGAGGTGCTGGTGCTGCTCGTGCTAGAGGTACGGGGGCTGCTGGTGCTCTTCGCCACCATCTCAGTCTTCCACCAGGTGCTACTAACTTCTCTGTGGCAGGTACTACTCCTCCATTACCGTTTCCACCAGCAGACCAGTCACAACCGCAACTTCTACCACACTCCTTACACCGCGGTCTCACAGTCCCTGACTGAGAGTCGACAGCCTGAGACTCGTGCTTCCACCCCTGAGCGTCGAGAGCTTGAGTCCAGCTTTGACCTTGAGCCCGAGCCTAAAGCTGTTGTCCGTGCTCGTGCTCGTCGTCCGCGTGCTCCGGCTGTCCCCGGCACTCACGATATGACACTCCGTCCATCCTCTGTTCCTCAGCACGTTGTCCTACCATTGCCTCCTGTGTCCTCTCTGCCTGCCGTTGCCGACCCTCCGTCTGACCTTACTCGTGCGTCCAGTCCAACTGTTACCCGCCTTCTTGCTACGGTTGTGACAGACCCTACGTTCTCGTCTCCTGCTGCATCTGCCCTAATAGCTGAGCTCGTTGACTTTGCTGCTGTGTACCGCCTAGACTACCTTTTGAGTCTTGTCTCTGACCCTGTCCCTGACTATCCTCCGTCCGTCGGGGGTGAGACTGCCCTTGGCTGTAGTGCCCTTGGCTGTGACGTTCTTGAGGACAGACAGGACAAGCTGGAGTGCCTTGCGGCCGCTTCACCCCATCACGCGACCATGCTGCTTGCCCCTGAGGGAGACCCGGATGCACTTGGCATCCCCACCCCACGCTCCTACAGGGAGGCGATCTCGGGTGAGTACTCCTCTCAGTGGCAGATGGCCATGGACGCAAAGATGACTTCCTGGAAGTCCACAACCACCTACAACGACAAGGTTCCCCCACTTGGGGCGAACATCGTCAGTGGCATGTGGATTTTCCGGGTGAAGCGGTCGCCGGGTTCTCCACCTGCCTTCAAGGCACGTTACGTTGCTTGAGGCTTCAGTCAGTGTGAGGGGGTCGACTTCTTTCAGACCTTCTCCCCCACCCCAAAGATGACCACTCTTTGGGTGTTGCTACACGTTGCAGCTCAGCGTGACTACGAGCTGCACTCCCTCGACACATCAACAACTTTCTTGCAGGGTAGCCTTCACGAGGCCATCCGGTTGCGCCGTCTACAAGGCTTCAATGGGTCGTTTCCTGAGGGTATCCAGTGGAGCCTACGGCGACTAGTGTACGGCCTGCGTCAGACGCCCCGCGAGTGGCACAACACACTGAGGACGACACTTGCGGCTCTTGGGTTTGCTCCTTCGACTGCTGACCCATCGCTGTTTCTACGCACCGACACTACTCTGCCGCCGTTCTATATCCTCGTGTACGTCGACAACTTGGTTTTTGCTACTGCTGACACCGAGGCACTGGCACTAGTGAAGGCAGAGCTACAGGAGAGACACACTTGTACAGACCTGGGTGAGCTGCGGAGCTATCTTGGCTTGCAGACCACCCAGGACAGAGCACGGCGCACCATCACCCTCACTCAGTCACACATGGTGCAGCGGGTCCTTCAGCGCTTCCGCTTCACGTGGTCCTCGCCACAACCCACTCCTCTGTCTACCGGCCAATCGCTCTCCACTCCACATTCAAACGAGTCCGTAGAGCCGAGTGGTCTGTACCCAGAGCTTGTGAATTGCCTCATGTACCTGATGACGTGCACACGACCTGACCTTGCGTACCCTCTCAGCCTCCTGGCTCGCTACGTGGCACCCGGTCGACACCGAAAGGTGCACTTTGATGCTGCGAAGAGGGTATTGCGTTACTTGTGCAGCACATTGGGCATGGGGCTCGTGCTTGGAGGACAAGGTTCGGTGGTCCTCACAGGACACTCTGACGCTTCTTGGACCGACGACCAGGCGACTCAGCATTCCTCACAGGGTTACACCTTCAGTCTTGGCTCTGGTTGTGTCTTGTGGAGGTCCACTCGTTGGCTCTGCTTGGTTCCAGCTGTGAGGCCGAGATCTACGCTAGGGCCATGGCTGCACAAGAGCTGTGCTGGCTGACCTACGTGCTGACCGACTTGGGGGAGTGGCCTCGTTCTCCTCCAGCTCTTTACGTCAGCAACAAGGCAATGCTTGCCTTGTGTCAGCGTGGTCAGCTGCGCCTTACTTTCGTGGCCTTGGATCTGCGCTTCTCGTCTCCAGCTCAGCGAGCGTTACCACTCGGACTTTCCTGTCCTATGCTTGCACTCTGACAGAGGTGGTGAGTTCTCCTCCGACCTCTTGGCAGCCTACGGTGCGGAGAACGGCATCCGCCAGTCGTTCACGCTTCCGGCCTCTCCACAGTAGAATGGGGTTGCTGAGCACCGCATTGGCTTGATCATGGAGGTCGCTCGTACCTCCTTGATCCATGCGGGACTGGTGGGACTAGTGGGACTGGTGGGACTAGTGGGACTAGAGGTTGGTGATGCATCGCGTTTCCGGGTCTGGGGATCTCGGGCTTTTGTTCGTGATACGTTAGCGGACAAGCTCTCCTCCCGTGCTGTTCCGTGTGTCTTCCTCGGCTTTGTCCCGGACGCGTCTGGTTGGCAGTTTTACCACGCCGCCTCGCGGCGTGTCCTCGCCTCTCAGGACGTCACCTTTGACGAGTCGGTACCCTTCTACCGCCTCTTCCCCTACCGCACTACCCCGCTCCCTCCCCCACCTCTCTTCCTCGCGCCAGGTGCTGCTGTAGTAGACCCCCTCCCCCCTCAGGGTGCCGCTCCCTCAGGTGTGTCCCAGGTAGACCGGTTGAGCCTGTTGAGGTAGCTGTCGACTCTCGTCCTCCTCGGGGTGCTGAGCCTGAGTGTGCGGAGCCTGGGGTTGTGGAGACTGGGGGTGCTGAGACTGGGGGTGCTGAGCCTGGGGGTGCGGAGTCTGGGGGTGCTGAGCCTGGGGGTGTGGAGTCTGGGGGTGCTGAGCCTGGGAGTACGGAGCCTGCTGGTGCTGAGTCTGGGGGTGCTGAGTCTGGGAGTGCTACGCTTGGAGGAGCGAGCTCTCTCCTCCCAGCAGTTGCATGAGTGGTACTTACAGTACTGCAACCTCAGGCGAGGTGCTGCTGGAGCTGGTGCTCGTGCTTCCTCGCCCAGGCGGGAGCTGCCCTCTCCCCGGCGTCTTCGTGAGTGGTACGCACGGCGCTGCAGTCTCAAGAGTGGCGCTCCTAGTGTCGCGGACACTGCTGCTGGTGCTGCAGACCCAGGCGTTGGAGGTGCTGGGGGTGCTGCTGGAGCTGCTGGCGGTTCTGGTGCTGTCTCTGTTGTTGCAGGGGGCACCTCACGGCCGCGGCCGTACTTCGTTCCACTCCTTCAGCAGGTTCTTGGTCAGTCACCTCCGCCTTGTCCCCCTCCCTCTGTAGAGTGTCCGCCGCCGGTCCAGTTGCAGTCACAGCTACCGCCTGCCTCGCCACTTCCTCGTCCTTCTCCCTACACTGGTCCTACAGGCGGTCTCACAGAGCGTCGTCAGCCTGAGTCTCGCCCTGTGTCGCCTGTGTCCCGTCCTCAGTCCCCTGTTTGTACTACTTCCACGACTCGGTGTACTCCGCGAGAGCGTCCGCCACCAGTCCCTGGCATACACTGGATGTCACCGCGTCCCTCCACTACTCCATAGCGTGTCCCTCTGCCGTCTCCTCCTGAGTCCTCTCTTCTTGCTCTTGCTGACCCTGAGTCTGACTCTCTTCGTGCTGCTAGTCCTACTGTCACGCGTCTCCCGACCACTGCTGTCACTGACCCTTCGTTTGAGTCTGCTGGTGCGTCTGCCCTACTTGCTGAGCTTGTCGACTTCGCTGCTCGCTATTGTCTAGACTACGCTGCCAGTCTTGTCGCTGAGTCTAAGTCTGTCTGTCCTCCGTCTGTCGGGGGTGAGTGTGCTCTTAGCATGGACGTCCTTGAGGAGAGACAGGAGGATCTTGAGTGTCTTGCAGCCGCTGCGCCCCATCTCGTGTCCATGCTAGTTGCCCCTGAGGGAGACCTAGATGCACTAGACATCCCGACTCCTCGATTGTACGCTGAGGCGATCGAGGGTCCCTACTCCTCCCAGTGGAAGTCACCCATGGACACAGAGATGGCTTCCTGGAAGTCCACAGGCACCTACGTCGACGAGGTTCCCCCACCTGGGGCGAACATCGTCAGTGGCATGTGGATTTTCAGGGTGAAGCGGCCGCCGGGTTCTCCGCCTGTCTTCAAGGCACGCTACGTTGCTCGAGGCTTCAGCGAGCAAGAGGGAGTTGACTTCTTCCAGACCTTCTCCCCGACCCCGAAGATGACCACTCTTCGGGTTCTGCTGCACGTTGCTGCTCAACCTGACTACGAGCTTCACTCTCTTGACTTCAGCACAACTTTCTTGCAGGGCAGTCTGCACGAGGAGATCTGGCTACGCCGCTCTCCTGGCTTCACTGGGTCATTCCCTCCTGGTACCGAGTGGAGCCTCCGCCGGCCGGTCTACGGTCTCCGCCAGGCGCCACGTGACTGGCACGACACAGTGAGGACTACTCTTGCGGCACTTGGGTTCTCTCCTTCTACTACTGACCCGTCGCTGTTTCTACGCACCGACACTTCACTGCCGCCGTTCTACATCCTCGTGTACGTCGACGACTTGGTCTTTGCCACAGCTGACACAGAGTCTCTCGCCCACGTGAAGTCCAAGCTGTAGAAGAGACACACGTGCACAGACCAGGGTGAACTGCGCAGCTACCTTGGCTCGCATATCACGCGGGACAGAGCACGCCGCACCATTACCCCGACTCAGTCACACATGGTGCAACAGGTCCTTCAGCGCTTCGGCTTCACCTGGTCCTCAGCACAGGCCACTCCTCTGGCTATAGGTCACTCGCTCTCAGCTCTGCCTTCGGATGAGTCTGTAGAGTCGAGTGGTCCTTACCCAGAGCTAGTTGGTTGCCTTATGTATCTGATGACTTGCACTCGTCCTGACCTAGCATACCCTCTTGGCCTTCTGGCTCGCTACTTGGCTCCTGCTCGTCACCGAAAGGTGCACTGGGATGCTGCAAAGAGGGTATTGCGACAGCCATCAGGCATGGGGCTCGTGCTTGGAGGAGGGAGCTCAGTTGTTCTCACTAGGCACTCGGACGCTTCTTGGGTTGACGACCAGGCTACTCAGCGGTCGTCACAGGGTTACACCTTCAGCCTTGGCTCTGGTTCCGTTTCGTGGCGCTCTACTCGTTCGTCTTTGGTTCTCAGCTCCAGTTGTGAGGCTGAGATCTATGCCACAACCATGGCTGCACAAGAGTTACGCTGGCTCACCTACCTGCTGACCGACCTTGGAGAGTGGCCTAGTTCTCCTCCAGTGCTGTACGTTGACAACAAGGCTACCATTGCCTTGTGTCAGGAGCACAGACTGGAGCACAGAACAAAGCACATCACTCTCTGTTACTTCCTTGCTCGTGAGCTTCAGCAGCGTGGTCAGCTTCGTTTGCGCTACGTGGCCTCTCCGGCCAACACCGCTGATGTCTTCACCTAGGCACTTCAGCCTGGTGATCATCAACGCTTCTGTACTTTGTTGGGGCTAGTGCCCACTTTGTCTCACTTGTTGTTGGCTTTGCGTGTACTGTGATCTCTATATATATACTCCTGCCTGTTTGCTCTGCTAGGTTGAGATCACCCTTGTTGTGTGTACTACTTATGTATACCTCTACATGTGAACTGGCCTTATGGCCCTTTGCTTGTGCTCGGAGTGTGTGGTGATGTTGTGATCCACCCTGAGCTTGCTTGCCTTTCTTGACTGGTCTTGTGACCCCTTGTTCTCCCCCACTTTGCCTATGGGGGTGTGTCAAACACTATATGCGTTATTATTGTGTAGGCTATAGTGGGTAAGGCTTTAGGGGGTACACAAAGTTAGGGTTTCCTACTTGTACTCCAACTTTCATAGTTCAATCACTTCTTGTTTGTAACAGTGGCCGCTTGCTTGTGCTTGGATTGTGTGGTGTCCTTGAGATCCACCCCGAGCTTTGCTTTGCTTTGCTTGTTCTCTTGCTTGACTGGTCTTGTGACCGTCTATTGTCTTTGCTATCTCCCACTTAGCCTATGGGGGTGTGTTAAACTTATATTTGTGTTCTCTCTAGGCTAACGAGGGTTAGCTTACAAGGGGTACAACACTTTAGGGTTAGGTACTTGTACTCATGCATGCTACCTAGTCCACCATGCCCACCTGCAGAATTTAACAAATAGTGTGTGTTCTATTAGCAGCTCTTCACAATTCACAACCAGCACAATTGAAAAGAGCAACAAATTTCCAATGCGAACACGTACAGTCCAATGCACCCTTCACAACCCAACAAGCACCTCATGTCACTTGGATCTCTTAGACCGCGGTCTCAAGTTGGGACACCATCGAAGTGTTCCCACCATCCCATCTTTTCGACGCTGATGGTGTCCAGGTGGGGCAGGCCCCCACTTTGGACACCGAGCCTTGTTTTGGCGGGCGACAGATTCGCTCAAATCGCATTACAGGTGTCCAGCCGAATTGACTTCGCCCCCGGTAGAATGCTCCCGCCAAATCGCACGCTGACACAGCGATATATCTCGTCAGGCAATATCCTAACCCGCGGTGACGGTCGCGCCAGTCAAGATTTTCCGACAGCAAGTAGCACGTAACCCAGGCCTTCATATTTGGTTTTGGCTGACCTTGGGTGATCAGGGTACGAGGTATAGTGAACCCTGAAGGCTAGTGTAATTTTATTTTTCCCCTGACTTCTGCAGCGTAAGATTTCCAATACACTCAATCAGTCAGTATAAAAATGTCTCTACACTGAATTTAGCAGCATAAAGTTTTAGACACTAAGATTTCAGTCTACAGAACTAGTACAGTCAATCTGCGTGGCACTAAAGATACACATGGCCAAATACCAGGCTATCAACCTACCATAGGCATTCCCTAGTCACTATCAAGTAACAGGGTCAGATCCCTAATTGTCGTCATCAGCAAAAAGAGCCTCTCCTAGGTTGGTGCCACTGAAGTCATTTGTCGATCGCCACAAATTCTCTCCTCTGAAGATCGACACCACCTCGTACCAGTCCACCTCATACAAGAGAAGAGAGCATCTCATCAAATGCTCGAGGGCCGTCTCAGAGAGGGCACCACGCTCCCACGACTTCATCAGATTCTACTTGCTGAATCCCCTCTCGCACTCCACCATGCTCAGTGGTAGCACGGTAACAGCCTGCCACATCCGCATCAGGTTGGGGAAGGAGTGCTGCCATGCGTCGTCACGAAGCATGTTCCCCAGCGCCTGGTGGAAGTCCATGTCGTTGTGCTGCGAAAGCATGGTAGACGCAAACATCCACAACTCGCTCTGCGCTCTGGTGTAGTCAAATCCTGATGATCGGGAGTGGGAATTATGCAGGGTATACTTGCAGCAAGCTGGGGGGAGGGGGAATCTTAAACCAAACAATCAACAAGGCATAGGCATGAGAGCATGAAGATACTATACATCAACGCGCATGCGTACAGGTACTCAACGAACACGTTCGCACACAAACCGAACACATACATACCTGGCAGTTTGTTATTAAACAGTTTGTGCAGTTGAGCCAGCCACTTTTTAAAGCTCTCCAAATGCTTTGCATCGTCTGTGACGCATCATGCTAAGCGAAACAGCTTCGACCCCTCCAGATGCTCCAGGCCCCTCATGCGCCAGCTCCTTATCGATTTCACGCACGAACTTCAACGTCGTAACACGCCGTGACGTCGCCGCCCGACTCGTGCCCTTTGATTTTCCTCTCGTGCAGGCATTACTCTCGATATTGCAGCAGCATGCACCATCAACTACAGCTACATCGACGGAAGACGTTTCTGCTTCTGCTAAAATTGAAAAGCATAAAGAGCCTGTCGCGCCCCTCCGCTCCACCAAGGTCGTTCGCGCCAACAACGCCGCTCCTGTTTCTGCCCCAGCTCCGGCACCTACCCAAGCCAGTGTCCTTGACGACAGCGACGACTCGGAAAATGACGACGGTGAGGCCCCCGACAACCTTGCCCGCCGTCGCATTCTCGCACCCGCACCCCCCCTCCCTCCCCTCAACCCCACACCCGCAGCTACTATGTTCATGCGCAAGGGAGTGCATGATCAGGCGGAGGTGTTTTCTGCAATTCAAGCTCACCTGAGGCATGTCGAGTTCAAGCTCCAACACTGCGACGTCGAGGGCGTGCTCGCCAATGTCGCGCAAATTGAAACGTTGGTCAACAAACGCTTCGAGGTGTTATTGGTGGCGGACGAAGCCGGCTTCGAGGCGGCGGATTGCTTCCAACTGTACCAAGCCAAGAACGTGCTCACGTCTCGCTCCTACAAGCTCGCGGTAGCCGGCGTGGCAGCCCTCAAGCGCGCGCGCACCGGCTTCGCTCGCGGAGGCCGCCTTCCCCTTCGAGATGGCGAACCGGAAAGCAAGGGCATGCCACCCACGGCCTGCCACGAGCCCCGTTTCAAGGGCGTTTGTTTCCCCTGCGGCCAGCCCAGCCATATGGCAAACAATTGCCCTATGGGAGGGCGTGGCGCACAAGGCCCCGCACCCGTGGTGTGAGGGGAGCTATGGGGCGGCGCCCCTTGCCACTATGCCGGGGGGCGTAGGTGGATGCACCGAAGGTGCGTAGGCTAGTGGGAGGCCTTTAGAAGTAGCATATGCCAAGGGGCCATGGAATAAGGCAGCCGTAGGGGCTGGATATGGAATAGGCCTAGGCTATTATGCCTTGTGTGAAGTTGATCAATAAAAGAGTTTCTTCAAAAAAAAAAAAAAAAAAAACCCCGAGGGAGGGCAACAATGAATGTCCCAACTATCAAAAAGCCAGCCCCTACTCTTAGAGCTGGCAATAAGGAAGGGAGGAGAGGCCAAATATGAGAGCTGAAGCAAGGGCAGAAACAAGAAAGTAAGGAGAGGGAGAAGTTAGAAAAAGAGAAAAGGAGAGCAAGAGAGAGAGAGAGGGAGGGGGGGGGGGGGGAGAGAGAGAGAGAGAGAGAGAGAGAGAGAGAGAGAGAGAGAGAGAGAGAGAGAGAGAGGGAGGGAGAGAGAGAAGCAAGCCCTGCCAGGACACCCTGCCAGCACGCCTTGCAGCAACAAAAGCAGCCCTACCCCCCGAGGCTCTAGAGGCCCTCCAGGCCAGGAAAGCAGAACCTCAAGGCCTCAAGCTGCACCAGTCTTTAGCGCTGGCGGTTCAGACGCGCCGCTTCCTGAGGGTCATGAACGAGGCAAGGCGGATGCGCCCCTCCCCCCTCTCTGGCCATGCCCAGAGAATGCAGTCGGTGCTCGGCCCGGGCGCGGGAGATTGGCTGCTGGCGCACCCATCATACCCTCGCTCAGGATGGGATCCTCCCAGCTCTCCTCCGCCACTGCCTTCCGCCTGGGCCTCCCCCTACCTGTTCCCAGGCGCTGTGACTGCCGCTACCGCACCAAGTTCCCGGACGATCGCCTCCCAAACCATCTCATGCGCTGCGAGAAAGGGGGGGGGAGGATTGCAACTCACCATGCACTCCAGGATGAGATTGTTTTGATTGCGGCAGAGGCGGGCTTCACGGTGCACAGGGAAACTTACGTGTACTCTCTCGTTGAAAACCTTAAGGCGGATGTCACATTCCGTCATCCCCTGACGGGAGAAGTATGGATGTGCGACGTGACAGTAACGGACCCTGTTTCTCACCAAGATGAGAACTGCAACAGGGCACCGGGGTGGACGGCCAGGGCAGCTGCAGATAGGAAGGAGTAGAAATACGCGCGCCGGAACGCGTGGGTGGGCTTTCATGCCCTGAAGGTAGAGACATACGGGTACCCCTCGCCCGGGGTGTTGGCGTTCTTGTGGTAATGCGTGGATCTGGCGGTCAAGTTGAGATTCAACGCTGCCCCCACCTCCTACGAGGCTGCCAAGCTGCTGACGGAATACCGCCAGCGCTGGAGCGTGTGCCTCCAGAGGGCACAAGCCAACGCCCTCCGCTGCAAAACCAACGACCTCCGCTGCAAAACCAACGAGGCAATAGCAGCGGACGAGCTCAGCTTGCGGGGCCCCTTTGCCCCCCTTAGTGAGGGCCAGCTCTACCAGTTGATTGAGCCCCCGTTCGACCACTAGGATCGGACGGAGGGGGCGGGAGAATGTAGGGGAAAAGGTTAGTTCGGAAAACCAGTGTGTTATGTTAGTGTATGCTTGTGTTTGCATCTTCCTATCTATCACCCATCAATCAATACAAGGGCCGTTCAAGAGAGAGAGAGAGAGAGAGAGAGAGAGAGAGAGAGAGAGAGAGAGAGAGAGAGAGAGAGAGAGAGAGAGAGAGAGAGAGAGAGAGGAATTGAGAGGAAGCTCCGGGGGGGCAGGGGGACTTAGGTGGGGTTGGGGGAGCCACAGGACAGGAGGAGAGGGAGGTACTCGGGGTTTTGGCTCTGCTGCTAGCCGGCCCGCTAAGATGTTAGGGGACAGGGCCGTACACAAACTGCATGCACTGCTGGGCTTGCCTTGCTTGCTCATATGTTTGCCTGTTCGCTTGCATGCTCTGTTTGCTAGCTCTTAGGTTTCCTGGCTGCCTACAGGCCCAGACAAACTAGCTACAGCCATCTCCTGCCATGTCCGTACCTCGTGACCACTATCAATACATGACTACTAGAGAGAGAGAGAGAGAGAGAGAGAGAGAGAGAGAGAGAGAGAGAGAGAGAGAGAGAGAGAGAGAGCGAGAGAGAGAGAGAGAGGGAGAGAGAGAGAGGGGGAGGGAGAGAGGGAGAGAGGGAGGGAGAGAAAGAGAGGGAGAGAGAGAGAGAGAGAGAGAGAGAGAGGAAGAGAGAGAGGGAGAGAGAGAGAACGGGAGAGAGAGAGGAGGGAGGGAGGGAGAGAGAGAGAGAGAAAGAGAGAGAGAGGGAGAGAGAGAGAGAGAGCGAGAGAGAGAGAGAGAGAGAGAGAGAGAGAGAGTGAGTGAGAGAGAGGGAGAAGTGGCCAGCCATTAAAGGAAATACGGCGGGAGAAGCCATGGGACCGAGTGAGGCACATGCGTCGTCGCACTCTTTGTGAGGCGATTCCAAAAAAAAAAAAAAACAAAAAAAACAAAAAAAAGGCACACCAACAACAACAACAACACCGCGCATACACTCTAGCCACAACCTAGAAAGAGGTTTTATGGCTGACTTGTGGCCAATAGTGGGGGGGAAGCGGGGGGAAGGAGGGTGATATAGTTCCCCTACACATCGCCCCGCCGGATCCGTTTTTAATCCGCCTCGTCATTTTCCCTCTATTAAACCTTGGTTGCCCGCCACTTGCAGAAGCTGGCAGCGAGTGGCAAGATGTCAGTTGGGACCTATACACGCATGCAATAACGGACAACATGGTGTCCGTCATGCGAAGGTGACTGCGCAACAGCCTGCACTGGTGGCTCTCTTGGTGCAACAGCAGCTTCATCCTTTCCATCATTGCCAGAGGGTATTGGTTACCATGGAAGGGCAAGGAGCCCATCCCTTTCGAGGCCCCCAATCACGCAGGAGTGCAAGCACATATGGCCTTCAGCCAAGGTGCTGTCCGCGACCTCATCACTTTGGGTGCCGCACTCAAGTCTTGTCAAAGGCCACATTGGCATGCATCAGCCCGCTCAATGTAGTGGAGCAACGGGACAAATGCCGCCTCATACTTGACCTACGAAAGGTCAACTCCCACCTTCAAGTGCCCAAGTTTAAGTTCGAAGGCTTAGCCCGGGTTGCAGAAATTATCCGCCCAAACGACTGGTTATTTACAATTGATTTGAAGTCAGGCTACCACCATGTTGATATTCACCCATCCTGCTGGAAGTTCTTGGGATTTCAATTTGAGGAAGAATTCTACTGCTTCACCTCCCTGCCCTTCGGCCTCGCGAAAGCACCGTTTGTTTTCACCCAGTTAATTAAGCAGCTAGCTAAGAGATGGCGCACGCGCGGAGTTCGCGTGATCCCTTATGTGGACGACTTACTTTTCCTCGACAACTCCGAGATCCTTGCACGTTCAACGTGCACGGGAGTCCTCCGAGACTTGAAGGCGGCAGGCTTCGTGATCAATGCCAAGAAATCAAACCTGCATCCCACGCACCAATTGCGCTTCTTGGGGATGGACCTTGATACTGTACGAGGGATGTTTCTCGTCAGGGAAGATCGGCGTGAGCAACTACTGCCTGAGCTCCACCGGCTCATTACAAAAAGCCAGTCAGGCCAGCAAGTACCAATCCGCCAGATAGCTCGGATCGCTGGATTCGTCCGCTCCATGTCGCTCGCGCTAGGCACGACGCACGTGCCTTTAGTCACGAGTTGTTGTGCTTGATCGACTCCGCGTGGTCATGGAACTCGAAGGTCCCGTTGTCACTGGGAGCGACGGAGGAGTTGCTCTTCTGGACAGAGCACTTCGATCACTTCAATGGGGCCCCATTCCATCAGAGCCACCGGTTTGATGCCGTCATCCACGTCGACGCGAGCGCACACAGCTGGGGTGCCACCCTGACAAAGTTTCCAAGCACGTCATGTGAAGCCAGCGCATGCATGCCAAGCGAGCTTCTCACTACATCCAGCACGCGGCGCGAGCTCGAGGAAGTGCTATGGGTGCTGCAGACATTCGCAACCCAGATCGCGGGTGCTCACGTTCTCGTTAGGGTGGACAACCAGGCGGTCATGTTCATATTGCGCAAGGGGGGATCTCTCCACTCGGAACTGACATTGACGTGCCAAGAAATTATCCAGTTCTGCCTCGGCAACGCCACACGCCTTGCAATTGAATGGATTCCAAGAGAGCTCAATGCTCACGCGGACGAACTGTGCAAGTTGCAAGACCACGATGACTACTCCTTACATGCACCATGGTTTTGCCTCTTGGAGCGCCGCTGGGGTCCCCACACGACTGACATCTTTGCAAACGCTCATAACAACTAGGTCCATCGCTTCTGTTCCAAGCTACCACACCCAAGTGTGTTCGCCATAGATGCATTCTCCGTCTCTTGGAAGGGCGAACGATGCTTTGCTTTTTCGCCACCACACCCGATCCTAGCCACACTGCGGCACGCGGAACGCACGCAAGCGGAACTCACGCTGATAGTACCCCAATGGACCGGAGCGTCATGGTGGCCTCTCCTCCCGACGTCCGCACAATCATGGGCTCCTGCGGTGGTAGCGCACATTCCCTTTGCTCAAGGCACTCAATGCCTTCGGCCAGGTTCACACACCTCTGCATTTTCTGGACTCGGATTGCTTCATAGCCCAATCATTGCTTTGCGTGTAAATTATGCGATCTAATAAAAATAATCAATGTGTGATTTCATGACTTTTGGCTCAGCTCCAGCAATAATTGTTGCGCGTTATTAGCCATGTTCGTGCACCATCCACAATCTTTGGTTCGGGCAAGACGGTCGGCCCATTTACCCTGCAAGTACGGGAGTTTGCCAAAAGGCTTGGCCCCCGTTCTGCCCGAACCAAAGAACCCATCTCTCTCCATCAAGTACAGGACATGGCTCGCCCCTACCTCGAGTCGTCAATTCCCGCGGAATACCAGAAAGGCTTGATACCCCTCCTCATGTTTTTAGCGTTTCTGCGCTACTCCGACCTCGTCTCGCTTCAATGGAACGACGTCCATTTCGAGGAGGAGGCAATGTGGCTTCTCATCCCACACTCCAAAACGGATCAGGAAGGGAAGGGTGTATGGATCCCAGTGGCGGCAATTCCGGGCCCATTCTGCCCAGTGAGGTGCACACGCAACTTCATACGCACTGCAGGCCTCACGAGGCTGCCACATGGACCTCTAATCCGACTTTTTTAGAAAGATGCGCAAGCCACTCCAGATGACAACTCACCATCCTACGCCACGATCAAAAATTGGTGTCTCGTCGCCAGCAAGAAGGCCAGACTTGACGTCACGCATATCGGAACCCACTCATTTTGCAAAGGTGCAGCCACTGCGGCGGCAAGCCTCGGAGTCCCTGATCGGATCTTAAAGCGCATGGGCCGATGGCGCAGCGACAGTGCCAATGAAATGTACGTCACGATTGTGCAAGACCAGCTCATCTCTCTCTCCACGCAGCTGCAAGATTCATCAACAGCCCCGTCACTCGCCATTCATCAGCGCTCCATCGAGCGGCACCGCCAGCCAGGCCCTACGATATCAGGATTTTTCCCCTGAAATTCCTGATTTTCAGCCTAGTTTTGTGTACCTACACCGAATTTTCAGTGTTGAGATTTTTGTGACACTGATTTTTTCAGCCTTTACTTCATAGCTAACACTGATGTTTCAGACTTTTATCGAAGTGTACACTGAATGCACATTCATACACTGAATGCACATTCAGAATCCTTCCTGTAAAACACCCGAGACAATAAGTCAACCAACATTTTCCAGATAATAAAACCTTAAAAAAACTTACTGATTATTGACTCGACGAACTGGTTTAGTGGTTAGCGAAGTAGTATCCAATTGATAAGGTTTCCTGGTCAAATCTTTCTGCTACCATATTCGTAACGGCTAATCTCTTGCACAATTGCATGATGTGATTGAAAATTAAGTATTTTGTTTTCCGGAACCTGAAAATTCAGGCTTTATTTTGAGGAACCCTGAAAATTCAGGCTTTTTTTCACAGGGACCCTGATGCATCAACGTCCCTAAAAGTGAATCTGAGGGCCTGCCGCCAGCCCAGACTGCACCTGCCTTTGAAGACCCATATGAAATGAAGCACGCTACCTTTGCAAGTTGGCCTAAGGACACTTTCACAATATTATAATTTATAAAAGTGTAACACTTTCTCAAATCTTGTATTGTGAAAAGGGGCACGTGGCCAACACAGCAAAGGTGGTGCCGAAGCGCTACTCACCCTCTTTTGCCTATAAAAGAGGGTCGTGAGGTCATTCGCCCTCACCCACGTTTTTCATTTCTAGTTGTAGTTTCATTTCTCCCCCCTCCCACCCAAATGTGATGCTGTGATGTATTGATATATAGGACGAGAACGATGTACTACACCCATATGAAATGAAGCATGCTACCCCAAATGAAATGAAGCATGCTACCGTACCTTTGCAAGTTGGCCAAAGGAAACTTTCACAATGATACAATTTTCATGCGCTCTACTCATCCGATTCATGCCGGCGATATCCCTCTCCAATCCTCCCTACTCCTCTCGGTCTAAGTTTCAACACATTCATTACCTTGTGTGCCCGCTCCCACAACTCCTTCCCTAATCGTTTCCGCTCCTCTAACCGCTCCTGGACATACGCATACACTGAAGGAGCGGCAAAAGCAGCGCCCAGCGCGATCACGACGTAAAAGCAGATCCACATCACGTTGATGAACCCTGAGGTGATGTTTGGGTCGTTGGTGGTCTGCTGGACCCAGGGGACTCCCCCCACATTCATGCCAAAGGCTGGTGGGAAGGGAGGGAGAGGGGAAGGGGAAGAAAGGAGCAGGGAGCAATTGAGCTTAACTGGATGTTATAGATGGCTACTTGGTCGGAGGTCCTCTCTGCCCAGGGGACTGGTTTTTGAGAATTCTCAAAAAGGGGCAGGGAGCAATTGAGCCAAACCGTATGATATAAATGGCTTCTTCTTGGTCGGTGGTTCTCTCCGCCCAGGGGACTCCGCCCAGCGCAAAAGCAGCACAGAGTGCAATCACGACGCAAAACGCAGATCCAGATGAACCCTGAGGTGACGTTTGGGTCGTTGGTGGTTTGCTGCACCCAGGGAACCCCACCCACGTTCATGCCAAAGGCTGGTGGGGAGGGAATTCGGAGGAAAAGGGGGAGCAATGAGTTGAGACTGTGCGTTATGAGGCCTCGAGTGACGGTTGGGTCGTTGGTGGTTTGCTGCACCCAGGGAACCCCACCCACGTTCATGCCAAAGGCTGGTGGTGAGGGAAGGAAGGAAGAGGGCAGGGACAGGGAGAACTGTTTTTTGAGAACGGTATGTTATGAATGGCAGCTCGGGTGACATTTGGGTGGTCGATGGTTTGCTGCATCCAGTGCAATAACCACATAGAAGCAGATCCACATCACGCTGATAAACCCTCGAGTGACATTTCGTTGGTCAATGGTTTGGTTGCTGCACCCAGGGACCTCCACCCACGTTCATGTGAAAGGCTGGCGGGGAGGGAAGGTGGGGAGGAAGCAGGGTGAGAAGAATGTCTAATTTGTCAAAGTTTGCTGCACCCAGTACAATCACCACATAGAAGCAGATCCACATAGTGCTGATAAACCCTCGAGTGACATTCGGATCGTCGGTGGTTTGCTGCACCCAGGGGACTGGTTTGCTGCACCCAGGGGACTGGTTCATGCCAAAAAGGCTGGCAGGGAGGGAGGGAGGGAGGGAGGGAGGGAGGGAGGGAGGGAGGGAGGGAGGGAGGGAGGGAGGGAGGGAGGGAGGGAGGGAGGGAGGGAGGGAGGGATGGAGGAAGGGAGGGAGGGAGGGAGGGAGGGGGGGGAGAAAGAGGTGAAACCATGTGTTGACGAATCCTCGGGTGACATATGGGTCGGTGGTCTGCTGCAACAAAATAGGATAAGGAGTTCAGCTGAGTTATTCTTAAGTCATAATGATAAATATAATAGTTGGGACATAAGATTTGATTTGGTTTTTATTCGGCCTTCTAAGTTGCCTTTAATAATAAAAAATGATCGGTGAAAAACTACGAATCAACGAGAAAACACAGCAAAATGGTTTGAGGAACTGCGCAATCAAATTTGCGAATCTTATGAGCAGATAGAAATTGATTTTGCTAAGGAACATAATTTAGTAGCAGGTAAGTTTATATAAAAAACCGCAATCAAATTTGCGAATCTTATGAGCAGATAGAAATTGATTTTGCTAAGGAACATAATTTAGTAGCAGGTAAGTTTATAAAAAAAACTTGGGAAAGAGGCGGTGGCGGTGGCGGTGTTCTGTCTATCATGCGGGGTAATGTTTTTGAAGAAGTTGGAGTTAATATTTCCACAGTACACGGAATATTCTCCGAGGAATTTAGAAAACAAATACCTGGAGCGACAGAGAACCCTGAATTTTTTGCTACTGGTATTTCACTTGTAGCACATATGTGTTCACCTCTTGTTCCTGCGGTACATTTTAATACGAGGTATATAAAAACAACAAGAAGCTGGTTTGGTGGTGGAGCTGATCTTACCCCTATGTACCCGGATGATAAAGAAACAAGGATATTTCACCAATTGTTCAAAGAAGCATGTGATAAACATACTCCAGAATATTACCCTAAATTCAAAAAAGCATGTGATAAATATTTTTTCTTAAAAAAAAAACAAAAACAAAAAAACGTTCATGCCAAAGGCTGGCAGGGAGGGCAATGTGGGGAGTAAAGAAAGGAGGGAAAGAGGTGAAACTGAGTCGGGTGACATTTGGGTCTCACCACTGAGGTGAAAGAGGTGAAGCTGCGCTGAGGCTCTCACATTCACCCCACCTCCTGACACCACTCTTACCTGTAGAAAGTTGATTTTCGAGACGTCTCAAAAACGAGGTGAAGCTGCGCCGTGGCTCTCACATTCACCCCACCTCCGGATATCTTACAGTGAGCAGCGGCACTTAGGTTTAGGCTAGAGCAAGTAGGAAAAGACAGAGAAATTCTTAACACTGGCTACTAGTCAAGAGGTGAAGCTGCGCAGAGGCTCTCACATTCACCCCACCTCCGGATATCTTACAGTGAGCAGCGGCACTTAGGTTTAGGCTAGAGCAAGTAGGAAAAGACAGAGAAATTCTTAACACTGGCTACTAGTCAAGAGGTGAAGCTGCGCAGAGGCTCTCACATTCACCCCACCTCCTGACACCACTCTCACCTCCGGTGAAAATAGAGAGCCGTGATTCCCCAATTGATGCGTCTCATACCTGGTCACCCACCTACCTTCTAGTATCGCAACTGCCGTGGCTCTCACATTCACCCCACCTCACCCCACCTCCTGACACCACTCTTACCTCCGGTGATGATAGAGAGCGGCAGAAAGACGATGGAGAGGAAGGAGATGTAGTAAAGCTTCTTGTTGATCTGCTCCGACTGCCACTGGTCCAGCCCCGTCTGTAGCGCCGTGATTCTCGCTGTCAGGAACCCCACGTTCTCCTTGCCTCTCCTCAGCCGAGCCATTGCCCCATCCAGCACCGCCGAAGCTACAGGTCCGGCGCACCAGTGCCGAGCCACGAGCCTGTCCTTCAGCTTCGGCAGCACCACCTCCCCGTGAGCCAGCGACTGCAGCACTCTCTGCAAGTCCAGGTGGAGCTTGGGGAAGGTTCTGTCTTTCAGTAACCGGAGACGGTGATCAGATCCTGAGCATGTAGACAGGCGGGAGTAAAGAAAGAAGTTTTGAGTCGACTCAAAAGTCAGACGGTGATCAGATCCTGAGAATGTAGACAGGCGGGAGTAAGAAAGAATCAAGGTAAGAATCACACACAGAGATTCAGCAAGCAGTGACTGCAGCACTCTCTACAGGTCCAGGCGCAGCTTGGGGAAGGTTCTATCCTTGAGCAACCTCAGGCGATGGTCAGAGCCTGCGAGTGCTACACAGGGAAAAGGGGGGAATCCGGGTCGTAATCACACACACAGATACAATAAGCAGGCGCAAGACAGCAGCTCTCTCTGCAAGTTGACTTTTGAGTCGACTCAAAAGGGTCGTTATCACACACACAGATACAATAAGCAGGCGCAAGACAGCAGCTCTCTCTGCAGGTCCAGGCCCCCCTTGGGGAAGGTTCTATCCTTGAGTAGTTGCAGCCTGTGGCCTGACCCTGAAAGAGTATACAGAGGGGATTACGAAGGGGTGGGGTTGGGTGGGGTAGGGATTGCACAGAGAGGTTCAACAAGCAGGGAGAACCGGGCAGCACTCCCTGCAGGTCCAGGTGCAACCTGGGGAAGGTCCTATCTTCAAGTAACTGAAGCCGACGGGCAGACCCTGAGGGCGGCACACAGAGAGGAATGGAGGGGCGTGTCTGTCAGCCTGGGGATTGCATACAGAGATCACCATCCAACACAAGCAGGGGGAACACTGCAGCACTCCCTGCAGGTCCAGGTGCAACCTGGGGAAGGTTCTATGCCCAAGCCAGGTGGGATATAAATAAGGGGAAGAGGGTTATCAAGACGGGGGAAGAGGGAAAAGGGCATACGCTATCCCACCTTCATCCAGGTCCCTCTCATGCTGATCCAGCATGCACCCCACCTCCACCACCACATCCCCCAAATGCTCCATGTGCGTCTCAGTGTGCGTGTGTGTGTGTGCGTTTGCATGTGTGCGCGCAATAGGGAATGGAGAATACGCTACCTTCATCCAGGTCCCTCTCGTGTTGGTCCGGCATACACTCCACCTCCACCACCACATCCTCTAAGTGCTCCATGTGCGTCTCCACGATGTGTTGCAGCAACCCAAACACTCACATGCTCTTCACAGCTGTACCACACTGTACCGTATTGTACCGCACTGTACCATACTATATCGCAACTCACCTTCGTCTAAGTCCCTCTCGTGTTGATCCAGCATACACTCCAACTCCACCACCACATCCTCCAGATGCTCCATGTGCGTCTCAACGATGTGATGTAGCAGCCCAAACACTCACACACTCTTCACAGATGTACCGTACTGTACCGTATTGTACTGCACTGTATCATATACTCACCTTCATCCAGGTCTCTTTCATGCTGGTCCAGCATGCATTCCACCTCCACCACCACATCCTCCAGGTGCTCCATGTGCGTCTCCACAATGTGTTGCAGCAGCCCAAACACTGTCACTGGGATCAGGCATTCAGCATTCTCCGGGTGGCTTTTCCTCAGGAGCTCTTCCAACTCCTGGGGGGAAAGCAGGCGACAAACGAGGAGAGGCAAGGGTAAGAGGAGGGGCATGCTCAAACACGGTCATTCAGTGCTCCCCAGGTGCTCCATGTGCGTCTCCACAATGTGCTGCAGCAACCCAAACACTGTCACTGGGATCGATCAAGCACTCGGCGTTCTCCGGCTACGTTGGCAGATACGAGTATCACGTATAATACGCTAGCGTATTATACGCTGGGTATATACGCGGTACGCCAGGGGTGGCGTACTGGTGATACGTAAAAATACGCTGGGCGGGCAGGTAAAACTTTTTTCCCGGGCAGGGCCTGTTTCAGGGAGGGGGTTATGTTACGCAAGCGTATATACGTGGTACGCAACCCTGCCCAAGGCGTATCTGCCAACGTAGTTCTCCGGGTGGCTCTTTCGCAGCAGCTCCTCTAGCTCCTGGAGGAGAGCAGGTGAGAGACACAAGGGAAGGCAAAGGGTAAGAGGTGGGGCATGTAACACACCGCAGCAGCCCAAACACCGTCACTGGAATCAAGCACTCCGCATTCTCCGGGTGGCCCTTTCGCAGCAGCTCCTCTAGCTCCTGAGGAACACAGGGGGCAGGTGAGACACAAGAACAGGTAAAGGGTAAGAGCACGAGCAGGTATCAAAGCAGCCCAAACACGGTCACAGGGATCAGACACTCGGCGTTCTCTAAATGGATCTTCTGCAAGAGTTCTTCCAACTCTTGGAGGGACAAGTGATACATGCGGGAATGCAAGGGTGAGAGGTGGGGCATGCTAAACAGCAGCACAAACCCAGTCACTGAGATAAGGCATTCAGCGTTCTCTGGGTGGCTCTTCCAACTCCTGGAGGAGAACAGGCGAGACAGAAGGGAAGACAAAGTGTAAGTGGTGCATGATGCACTGCCAGGTGCACTGCCACATGCACTGCCACACGCACTGCCGCACGCACTGCAAGAGACACTCACTGCATTGACGGGGCACTCACTGCATTGACGGGGCACTCACTGCATCGTCAACATCAATGGTCGTGTGCGCCTCCGCCTGCTCCTCCCTCGCCTCCTTTCTCCACGGCGCCATCGCCCCCAGCCCAGCACCTTCCCAGCATGATAGGGCACCACCCACTACCATACTTTCCCCACGTGAAAGATCAACACGCGCTGCCACACAACATACTCCGCATAGCACAAGGCACTCACCGCATCGTCAACATCGATGGTCGTGTGCGCCTCCGCCTGCTCCTCCCTCATCCCGTCACCGCTCTCAACACCCTTCCGAAATAGTAAGGCACAACCACATGCACTGCAAGGGGCACTCACCGCATCATCAACATCGATGGTCGTGTGCGCCTCCGCCTGCTCCTCCCGCACCTCCCTCCTCCGCGGCGTCATCGCCTCCAAAACCTTCCCCACTCGCGCCAAAACCCCGCCACTCCGCTTCCCCCCAACCCCACCCGCGTCCCCAGATGCACCTCCCCCAGCAGAACCCACCCCAGACGCGCCTGCACCAGAAAAACCTGCACTAGCCCCCCATCTGACTCCTCCCCCACCAGCATCACTAGAATAGCCTCTACTGCCCAATCCGAAGCTTCTGCTGCCCAGCCCCTGCAACAGCCCCCTTCGGTCCAAATTGCCCTCGCTTTTCACATAACTCACGCCTGCACCGGAGACAGGCAAACCCCCCTCTATAATGCCAGAGGAAAGCGAACCCCCCTCTATTGTCATGCACTCTTCTATCTCCGAGTGTGGCTGTCTGAAAGAAGCGGCTGCAGTCTCAATTCTTACCGTTGCTCCTCCTGCTCCACTAGTTCCTGTAGTCCCCATCCCGTCTGCCACTGCTGCTGCTATCGCGGAAGCCTCTAACGAGGATGATCCTGCCCCTACGCTGATTTTGAGAGGTCGGGGTGTGTCGGATGGGCTGCCAGGCGTGCTGGTAATGGGCGTGACTGTAGCGCTGGTACCTTTAACGAGAACGGAAAGCGCAGCGGTTTCTGCTTCGCCCTCGTTAATAGCCCGGAATGACGCATTCGGCGACCGTCTCCTCAAAACAGTAGCTCCGTCTGTCCCTCTGTCCGTGCCACCAAGACTACTGCCAAAACCAGCAGCACCAACGGCGGCACCAGCAGCAGCACCGGCGGCAACACCAGCAGCAGCACCAGCGGCAGCGCCAGCGGCAGCAGCACCACTGGAACCCACACTGCTCACCCCTCCAGCCGAGGCAGCATCGTCGCGCAACCTAGCCACCAGCCCCGCCAACCCTACTCCAACCTCCGACCCTAACAGTCCTCCTGGCTCTCTTTGCAGCTCTAAACGCGGCACTGGCCCCAACGCGACGCTTACTATTCCAAACGGCGTGATCCGCGCCGCGATCTTAAAAGTGTACGGGCTGTCCATGGGCCCTGGGGAATTGATCCGCACGAACAGCGCGCCGCCGAGCGTGCCGCAATATGGACCGTTGGATAGAAGCGTCGTGATCTCCTGCAGCTGCAGCGGAGGGTGCAGATGCGTGATGAGCTGGCGAGCCGCGGCGGAGAGCGACGGGCAGGATCGCGGGATCTCCACGTGGAACCACGAGAACTCGCCACCTGGCTGCGTCAGGAGCCCCGCGGCGGCGCCTGTACCGGAGGGAGTTACTCCCGCGGAAGCAACGCCCGCGGCAAGGTCTGCTACAGCCGCGGGGACGGCGAGCGCGGGGTGGGGGAGATAAAATCCCGTTGCGGCGTCCAATGAGCCGGCTGAGTCTGTTCGGCAAGAAATCGGACGGGGAGGATTGTCCGCAGGCGGCGGCGAGCGCGCTGCGTCTGATTCTCGGGGGGATATCTGGAATTGCACCTGCTGGTGGTGGTGCTGGTGGTGGGGGTGAATCTGCTGTTGCAACTGAATCGTCGTCGCCTGCTGTAGTTGCGACGGAGTATGCTGCCTCCTCAGCAACCGTCCCCTCTCGAATTCCTTCAGCCGGTCCCAATCCAACCGCTCAAACGAGCCCAGGCCGTCGAACCGATACGCTGACCGACGGATTCGCGACCTCTCTCGCTCCTTCGAGGATCTGGAACGAGAGAAAGCACCGAAGCGCTTCGGGCTGCGAGGCGACGAGGTGGCGAAGAGAGGACGCGTATCGGATCCGCGATCCGACCAATCCATGATTTGGCGCTGGATATTAAATTCCAGATGCTGTTAAGATACACTCGCACTATCGTTTAAAGCCGCGTCGATAGTGTGCTGGAGAGGCGTAAAAAGGACGTGACTTCTTGTGCGGAGACGCACAGAAGTCACCGCTGAAGATATAGACGCGCAGTCGAATAGAAACAGCGTCAGCACGCAAATGTGTGTGCTAAATTACAAGAAACAGTTACATCGTTGAGAATATACCATTCTACCGCTGCTGCTCACTATTCTGGCAGAAAATCCAAGCCAGTCGTTTGCGAAATCCCGCTGTGCCGCTGCCTGACAGCTTCTTCATAAAAGCCAAGGGTCATCGATTAGTTCACTGATTTCAAAAGGAAACAGAGGCCTAATCACCACGGCTACTTTCACTCCCTGCGACTTCTCCTAAGGAGCCTACGAGCCGACGAGCGATTGCTGAAATATCGCACTGGAACTCGCAGATCCCGCGAGCCACGGACGTGACTAAGCGTCGCCCCTCGATCAATAAACTGTCACTAGGCCCAAAGGTTCCTAACTTTTCGTCCCTAAGTCAACAGACTCCCTGGTCAATTAGTCCATAAGTGCCACCTACGGATTGATAGTGCTCGGAAAATCGTTTCATATTTGGTTTCCACTTGCGGACGGGAAGAGGCAGTTCAAGAAGAACCGATATGGCAATCTCAAGGGTCGAGGCTTGAGAGGGTATGATGGACCAGCAACCGCACTGCGTCCCAGATTATTCCTTTCGAACCTTACAGAGCCGCGTCAGACTCAGCGGGAACCGCGATTCGGCAGGCTCCACTTTTATTGTCTCCGTGTTTCTCGACCCCAGATTTCTCCTCCTGCATAATGCCGTCCGGTTGCCTCACCTCCCCTGACAAGCCCTTTCCCGCCGTTTTCTCGACCAATCGGACGCGTCGTTGATGTTTCTCGGAATTGTAAAGCAGAAAGATACCTTCCTCGCTAAACAAGGCTGCTCAACAATTATAAGACTTCGTGCAGACGATGGAGGGCACGAATACGGATGGTACATAAACACAAGTTAACTAAGAGGTCAGTAGAAATCTACCAGCCAGAAATATCCCGTTAGGTGATATATCTAGCCTAGTGAGAAATGTCCCGGGTCCTAAATCAATCTCCTCTACCTCCTCCACACAAGAGCTATGCTCAACAGTGTCATTCTCCTTCTCGCTTTCTCGCTTCCCTTTTTGCCCTTTCTCTCTTCCCTGAACCCCCCGACGACCATTTCCGCCTCTACCCTTTCCTTGCTTCTTACCTATATCGTCCCTCGCACATGCAACTAGGCACTCACTACCGAATTTGCTTACAGAGAGTCGTCGACCGTCCTCACTAACTGCAAGGCGCACTGCAACAGGCAAAGGACCCCCATATGACGACTCCTCTTCTGCCACTTCTCCTATACCGCCCTCCCCTATAGTCACATCCGCACCAGCCCCTCGTCCGGATAAACTCGCATCTGGAAGAATCGCATCCGAGCTTGATGATAACGAATTATTGGACTGTAGAGACGCGAGTGTACTGTTCTCTGAAGTTTCAGCATCCAGCGCCACACCGGCCGGAGTTCCCAAGGCTTCCCGCGATGCAGCTCCCAGCAAACGCTTAGATAGGGACAGCCAACCAGCCCCAGGGCCAGAAACACCCATTTCCTCTCCGCTTAGCTGCTGCTGCTGCTGCTGCTGCTGCTGCTGCTGCTTCTGCTGTTGCTGCTGCTGTTGCTGCTCCATCCACTTCCTCTGACCTGAAATCCAGAAGGTTTCTCTAGACCAGAACTCGCGAGGAGGGATGAGAGAGATGGGGGGTGTTGAGGGGGAAGTAGGGGTGTCAAGGACTTGAGGGACCGATCCTTGCCCTTGCCCTTGCTGCTGCTGCCTTTGCTGCAGCACTGCCTCCTGCCCTTGCTGCTGCTGCTGCTGATTGATTTGCTGTTGCTGCTTTTGTCTGTGCCGTCTCCCCAGTCCCAGGCTTGGCGAGGAGGGGAAGAGCACTGAGCTAGCAAAGAACGGCGTGCCAGGGGCCTTCCAGGCGTAGGGGGATAACGCTGCTGGTGTAGCAGCAGCAGGAGATTCCGCAGAAGTTTGCAGAGTGTGGTTGTGAGCGGTGGGAGGGTTTGCAACTGGGTTGTTGGGGTGGGGGATGCGGAGGGGACGGAGGCGGCGGGCTAGAGAGGAAGAGAGGCGAGAGGAGCGAGGGGAGGGAGGGGGGGAGGAGGAGGAGGAGAGAGGGGAAGAGGAGGGAGAGGAGGAGGGAGAGGAGGAGAGTGAGGGAGAGTGAGGAAGCGAGGGTGAGGGACGGGTGGAGGATGGTGTAGTGTCCGAGGTTTGAGAGGAGTGGGAAGGGAACAGAAAGGGCAGCTTCAGGAGCTGCAGCCGCCCGACAGTATCCAGCACAGGCTGAGGGAATCTGATCTGGGCGGCAGAGAATCTCAACAGTGACAGTGGGTTGGGCAGCAGAGGGGGAATGGGGAGGAGAGGGAGGTCTAGGGAGGGTTGGAAGGAGGAAGTGGGGGAGGAGGTGAAAGGGGAGGAATAGCGGACGGATAGGCGGGGGGAGGAGAATTGGGGGGAGTAGTAGGGGGAGTGGTGGTGGGAGGAGGAGTGGGGGGAACTGAGGCGAGCTGTGGGGGTGAATCGAGGGGTGAATCGGGGGGAGGGGGTAAAGCAGGGGGAGGGGGTGAAACGGGGAGTGCGGCTATAGGCGGAGGGAAAGTGGGGGGAAGGGGGAGCGTGGGGAGAGTTGAGGGAGTGTGTATACGAGGTTCTAAGAGGGTTTAGAAGGTTAGGGTTTGAAGAGGAGGAAAGGGTAGTGGAGTGTGGGGGTTTGAGGGGAAGAGAGGGGGAGTGAGAGGAGGAAGGGGAGGGAGGGTATGGGGGAAGGGCAGATTTGCTATTGGCGCTATTGAGCGGCAGACTGGAGATCAGATTCTGATTCTGGCCAAATCTTGGATCCTGATTGGCTGCTACGAACTCCAAGAATCCGTCACCAAGTGACACGTGGAGGGCTGGGATTGGCTGGCGGTCGTCCAATGAGAAGACAGAGCGGAGAAGAGGGAAGAGGAGAGGGCTCCTTAGGCTGCACGGGGGATAAGGGGAGAGAGAGGGGGGTGGGGGGAGGGGACGATGAGGAGAGAGAGAAGAAGAAGATTGAGTGAGAGGTGGGAGTGGGCGTGAGAGGAGAGGGAAGAGAAGGGGGAAGAGGAGAGGGCTCCTTAGGCTGCACGGGGGGAAAGGGGAGATGGGGGAGAGGGTTGGGGAAAAAGGGCGAGGGGGGGAGCAACGGGGGGAAGATGGATTGTGATGGGGGAGTGGGAGTGAGCGGAGGGGGAAGAGGAGAGGGCTCCTCAGCTGCATGGGGGGAAAGGGAAGAGAGAGGGGGGAAGGGGGATGGGGGAAAGAGGGGAGGGGATGGGGATAAGGGGAGTGAGGGGAGAGAAGGGGGAGGATGGAGTGAGATGAGATGGGGAAGTGAGAGTGAGGGGCGGGGGAGGGGTAGAGGGCTTTGAGACGGCAAGTGGGGAGGGTTTGGGCTGGGGTAAGGAGGAAATGGGGGAGGGAGGGGGAGAGTGGGCGTCAAAGCTTGGAGAATGAGGAGCAGAAGTGGCTTAAAGGGCCCGGATTGGCTGGTAGCCGACCAATCGAAAGAAAGATTAGAGGGGCAGGAAGAAAAAAGGGTCCTGAGGTTCATAGGGGCAAGGCTGAAGAAAGGGCACGGGAAGGACACCAGGAAAGTGCAACAAACTGGACTAGCGCGCGTGCTTCTCATGTCCTACTTTTGAGGCGCCTCAAAAGTCAAACTGGACTAGCGCGCGTGCTTCTCAAGTCCTACTTTTGAGGCGCCTCAAAACCCGCGTGAACTGAGACGACTTTTAGGGCGCCTCAAAAGGCAAACTGGACTAGCGCGCGTGCTTCTCATGTCCTACAACAATTTTTTATGCCGCGAAGCCTGTTTCTGTTTTCCGAGGCGCCTAAACAGATGCCTTTATATATCCTGAATCGGATTCTGCGAAACCTGTGTTTGATGACCAACGCAAATACAGAGCAATCATAAAATTCGACTCACGTTCAGCTCTGTAATTGCGTTGCTCACCTCCTGCTGAAGTGGTCCTCACCGAGAGGGATATGGGCTATTTTTTAGGCGCCTAAAAAAACCGTCTTACGGGCCAGGCCTCATGGATTGAAAATCCCGACACTCTAAATTACCCTCCACCGGGTCGCTACAAGAAACCGACCCACCTCCTGTTGAACAGTTGACGCTGACCCACCTCCTTTTCAAATCTTCAAGGTTCATGAAGAGAAAGGGGCGAACTGGAAAGAGGGGGCTTTTGAGAGTGCATTTGAGTCGACTCAAAAGCAAAGTCGCCTGGATGGCGGGCCCTGGTGGGCATTTGATGGCGGGCCCTGGTGGGCATTTGATGGCGGGCCCTGGTGGGCATTTGATGGCGGGCCCTGGTGGGCATTTGATGGCGGGCCCTGGTGGGCATTTGATGGCGGGCCCTGGTGTGAATTAGGTGCATTTGAGTCAACTACTCAAAAGCAGAGGGTTCATAAATCTTTGAGGCGCCTCAAAAAATTGCCTCAAAAGGCGCCTAAAGAATGGCCTCAAAAATGGCCTGAAAAGGCGCCTTAAAAATCGCCTAAAAAATCTTCAAGGTTCATGAAGAGAAAGGCGCGCTCTGGAAAGAGGTGGTTTTTGAGGCGCCTCAAAAGCCATCTCAATCCTCAAGTTTTTTGAGGCGCCTAAAAAATCGCCTGAAAAGGCGCCTCAAAAACCACCTCAATCTTCAAGGCTTATGAAGAGAAATGGGCGCACTGGCAAGTGCGAGTCGGGCAAAGCGACTCACCTCCTATCTGATTCCCGGAAAAGCCCTCCGCAATGCCCTCCTTCATGCTCTAAGAAACAGACTCACCTCCTATAATACATAAATTGCTGACTCACCTCCTGTTGAAGTCGTCAGGGCTCATGGATAGAAAGGCGCGCACTGGGAAGTGTGAGTCGGTGAAACTGAAAGGGGGAAAGGGAGGCGGGAATTAGGGAGAGGGAATAGGGGAGGGGGAGGAGGAGGGGGAGGGGGAAGGGGAGAGGGAAACATGAAAGGCTGGCAGGGTTTTGGAAGGGGAGAGAAAGGCGCGCAGTGGAAAGTGCGAGTCGGTGAAACTGAAGGGGGGAAGGGAAGGGAAGGGAAGGGAAGGGAAGGGAAGGGAAGGGAAGGGAGGGGGAGGCATTTAGGAGGGGGAGGAAAGCGAGGGTTTTGCGAGGGTTGTGGGAGGAAAGGAAGGAGACGAGGGGAGAGAAGAACTACGAGCGGGCAGGGATGGGGAGGGGTTAGGTTAGGAGGGAAGAATTGGCAGGGGAAGCGGGAAAGGCAGGGAAGTGCGAGTTGAAAACGCTGCCATGAGGGAGGGGAAGGGAAGGGAAGGGAAGGGGGAGGGGAGGGAGGGGAGGGAGGGGAGAGGAGGGAGGGGAGGGGAGGGGAGGGAGGGGAAACTGCGAGTGAGTGAGTATTGATGCCCCTCTCTCTCACCTGGGAGTGAGTCTTTAATTCTTGCCAGAAGAAGCAGCGCGCGCGCGCGTGTGTGTGGGGGAGGGGGGGTGTGGGTGTGGGTGTGGATACCCCATGCCCCACTCTCTCTCTCACCTGGGTGCGAGTCCCCAATTCTTGTGTGTGTGTGTGTGTGTGTGTGTACGAGTGAGTGAGTGTGGATACCTCATGTCTCACTCTCTCTCACTCTCTCACTCACTTGGGAGCGAGTCCCCAATTCTTGCCAAAGCGGACGGAGGAAGCAGCCATATCCACATCAGAAACGGACAAACCCTTGTACTCGGCCGCCCGGGCCGACACCGACACGCCAGCCAGCCGCCCAGAGAGCAGGTCTTGTCCTGTAGCGGCCACCTTGATTCTCAGATCGCCACACGAGTCGAGCTGAAGGGCGGGAAAACAAGAGGAGCAGGGAAATCGAGAAAGCTATTTTTAGACGTCTCAAAAACACCCTCTCTACACGTGGGAATCGAGAAAGCTGGTTGGCATCAAGCCAAGCACCTTCAGCAAGTAAATTGCTGCCACGTATTGAAGCATGGCCTCTAAATGGGGCTTGATTGACCCTCTCTACACGTGGGAATCGAGAAAGCTGGTTGGCATCAAGCCAAGCTTGCAAAGTACGTAGCATCAAGCCATGTGGATAGCTAGTTTTCTTTTGTGTGTGTGTGTGTGTGTGTGTGTGTGTGTGTGTGTGTGTGTGTGTGTGTGTGTGTGTGTGTGTGTGTGTGTGTGTGTGTGTGTGTGTGTGTGTTTTTCTCTCTCTCAGCCTAATGGCATATGCATGGTGATGGAGGCGCGAGGCATTGCGAAGAATTGTGTTTAGGAGGAGGGGAGGCGAGGAACAAAGCTGAAAATTCACCTGGAAGTGCACCTGAGGGCTAGGGAGCTGACCTGGGACCGTAGAAAAGAGTGAACGGCCTGAGTCAGCAAGGCAGACACCAACCCGGAAGCTTCCTCCTCCCCTTCCTCCTGAACCGCTTCAGTAGCTGCTGCTTTTGCCACACCACCATCACCACCACTGTTCTTGCCGCTGCCACCGCTGCTGCTGCCGTTTCTGCCGCCGTTGCTGCTGCTACTGCCCCTGCTATTGCCGTTACTGCTGTTGCTGCTGCTTCTGTTGAGACCTCCTGAAGCCGCCCTGCCGCCCACCTGCGCTCCGAACTGTTCCTCCGCGATTTGCAGCGCCGCCCAGGGGTCAAGCAGGGCGCGGGGGGGTTGGGGGGGAAGGGGAGGATGGGGGGAGCTGGGGGGAAGGGCGGGGGAGTGGCGGAGGGGGGAATGCACCTGCACGTGGGGCGCGCCCGCGCTCATATTCCCCTTCCTCTGGGAATGGGGATCAATAACGGAGGGAGCTTCAGGTGCCATGGGATCCAGCCGCTCAGGTGTTTCTGCAACAGAGCCAGGTGGGTTCAACAGAGACGCCACCTGACGCCATAGCGCCTGAGACTGGCCCAGGAGTATCGCCTCCTGCTGCTGCCAGGCCCCATCCTCTTTATAAGCTTCCACGCTATACGCTGCTTCATCTCGCTGCCGTGGCCATCCCAAAACACCACTTCCCAAGAGCCCCCTTACAATGCCAAGGCCAAACGCGTCAGGGGAAGGTATATCTGGGGTAGGTCTACCTAATGCCTCGCCGTTACCTCCCCAGAAAGACTCGCCTCCCCCTCCCGAAACTCGTTCCCCCATCCCTTCCCCCGCTCCCCCCTCTCCGCCCCCTCGCGCGTCCCCCGTTTCCCCCCATCCGCTCGTCATCGCCCATTTCGCCGCAACTGGCGCCTCCCTGCCGAGCCTCTGGCCCCACACCCGAACCTGGCTCCGAACCTGGTGCCGCTGCCGAGCCTGCGCCACCTTGTTCCGAGCCACCTCCCACAGCCCGAGCACCACCATCACGGCTCCTAAGCGCGCCGAGTTGACCCTCTCTTCCCCGCGTTTCACGGCGGCTCGCACCGCCTTTTGCGCCTCTGACGGCGCCTCGAGAACGCTGCGCTTCAGCGCTTCGAACGGGTCGCGGAAGCGGGTCGCGAGGGGGAAAGGGGAAAGCTGGCGGAAGCGCTGCTGCAGTCCGTTGCGCAATCCGTGGGAAAGTGCGGCGGCGTTTTGGCGGAAAATGGCCCGAGGCGCGGTGCCGTGGCCTGGGAAGATCCACGTGGCATGGCGCTGTTCGCTCCGCCCAATCCCACCCCGCGGTCCCAGCTGGAGTAGCTGACGTGGCACCAATTGCTTCTGCTGCTGCTGCTGTCGAGCCTTCGCCTCGGCGTGGTGGACAATCTGCCGAACCTCAGCTTCGACCCGAGCCTGCTCTTGCGCGTCTAATGGAGCGGAACTACGAGAAACCGCGTCACCTGCGCCAACTGCGCCTTTGGACGAAGCAGCGGAAGCGGAGTGACCCGCGGAAAGCCCCCGGGGAAGCTCCGCGGAGTTTCCGCCAATCGGCTCTCGGCCATGTCCCTGGCCCCAGTCCCCCCGCTCCGCAGAAACCCGCCTTTCCCCCTGCTGACGTGGCCGCGCTCTGCTGCGATCCCTTGCCGCCCAGGCGGCCGCGCGAGCCGCGCGGTGGGAAGGCGTCTCGACCGGCGGGACGTAATGATGGCGGAGGTGATGCTGACGTGGATGTTCTGGCTGCTGACGTGGCTGCGGGTGGTTGGGTTGGGCTAAGGTCCCGTGGGGAGCCCCGTTGCTACTGCTACTACTACTGCTGTTACTGCTACTGCGGCTGCTGCCGCTTGCACTGGCGGCATCTATCCTAAAGCTGCCGTCAGTTGCGGCGCTTCGGGGGCTGTTCAAGAACCTAGGAGTTGCCGCGCTGCCCCCGCGCCTGCGTGGGTGGTGGCGGGGGCTGGCGCCGAACCTCCCGCGGTTCTGCGCGTGAGTCGGCGAGCGGGGATCGCGCGCGCCTTGGCGGACCCACGAAGGTATCTGCGATGTTTGAGGCTCCATTTCTCGCTTAAGAGCGCCGTCAGTTCGCCACTTTATCAGTCTGTCCAAATTTCTCCGGTTGACTTTTGGACCCCCTCACAAGTCCACCTCGCTTTACCGTCTCCGTTTTTTTTCAGAAACATCCCGTTGTCTGGCTGTCATCCTGCCAGCTGCCTCTCGAGAGCCGATTAATAACTTAGGGTGCACGGAGGGGGAATGCGAGCAAAGCGAGCAAGCGAGCAAGCTATGCGACAAGGACGAGTGAATGGGAGCACCAGAAGTGGTTGAGCGAAGGAGAAAGGGAGAAGCAACACTGTTTGACGAAGAGTTTTTGAAACCTGCTGCACCGGTTACAGATGCCCTCGAAATTGGACTTGCCGGTAACGACTTTCGCCGATGTTCTTCTTTCTGCTCGCTTACACCTTTCGCAAATCACGTTCCAAGCCCTCCAAGGATGAGAAAGCAGCGGAAGAAACAAGGAGAAGTGCTGTAGAACAAGCCGCATCCAACCAATCCTGTCGCAAGGCGCGCATCTCGACTTGTGGTGGTGGCTGGGTGCGAGGTCGAGCAGTGCTGAGTCACATCGACGGACGAAAATAAGTGAAATGACTGCTGGGGCCGACGGACGGATGGAAGTGCAGACCTCAAACGGAGACCTTCGGTGAATGTGACCCGTTAGATCATCATCGACAGACTTTTTGCAGCACATTGGATCACCAAGGCCGTTTTGCGTTCTGTGCAGCATCCGCGCTTCGAGATGGGGCAGGCTGACAGAATTATCAGAAACGCTTGCGACAAGCTGATTTGATTGGCGGCAGACAGGAGACGTGTATTGATCGTGGTGAAGTGGACTGCTACGAGGCAATTGACCAATCAGCTGAGAGGAAGCAATCACCTGAACGGGGCCAATCGTGCGAACGAAGTCCTGACAGCTCAAAGTTTCCGTTTTAGACACACTATTCCTCGTAAGCTTCGATTGCTTGCAAGGGAAGAACAATCCACTAACTAAAAAACTGGTCAACATGAATGAAACGAGCAATGTCAGCCCCGCCTCCTCTTTCCCTGGCGCCGGCCTCCTTTACCCTTCTTTCCTTTTGAAATCTTCTCACCATTCTCTACATTAGATTTCGCAGTCTCTGTATTACCCCTGGCATTCTCGGCTCCACCTGTTGTGCTAGCTGCAACTGTTTTCACCGCCAATCGCGGCTTCGTATCGAGCATCGAGCGCGGAAGAATGGAGACGGCACAGAAAGGAGGACCCCGTGCGAGTGGAACAATCTCAACCACCACTGCAAACTGTGAAAGAAAGGAAGGAAGGAAATAGAGAAAAGATGGAATGAAAAGGGAAAGAAAAGTAGAAGGAATGAAATGAAGGAAGAAAGAAATATGTTGGTGGTTGGTGAGGGTTGGGCTCCCCAGTTTAGAAAGCATACGAAGTGGATAACTTCTAGACATGGAAGACAGACGACGAACATACCCTTTGGATATGAGAGCTGTGCAGGTAAGATCACTTCTTAGCTGGAACCGAGGAGCCCCACAAAAAGGCATTTTTCTACTCAAGGCACTCGACAGTTGGTCCAGATAATCAACACTTCGTTTTTTTACTGTTTATGTCTTACCTCTGGGTTAGTCAAGTTAGCCGCAGCACCTCGCTTCCCAGAAGCTTCCTTCACGGCATCAGCCACAGTCCTAATCACAACATCACGACTCAACTCAACATCCTCCTCCCCTTCCCCCCTCTCCTCCTCCTCCACTCCCGCATTTCCTTCTCTCTGTCTCTCTGCCTTCTCCTTCTCTTTCTTGGCCGTCTCTTTGGCTGCAGCGCCTGAATCCTCTGCCCCTCGTTTCTTAAACGCAACTGCAAACTGGAGAGGACGGGGGGAAAGCTTGATTAGCTAGCTCCAAAGAGTTGGCTACATATAAGTGTTACCGTTCCGAGTTGACTTTAGAGTCGACTCAAAAGTCAACTCCAAAGAGTTGGCTACATATACGTGTTACCCTTCCGCTATCAGAACGATTTCCCACTGTTACTTTCTTCCTTTGGGTCGGCCAAAACAAGGGTAAATCAACAGAAGGATCATCTCACACAGAAAATGAGTAATTGTTGTTTGTCAGGTCTGAAACAATACCTGTATGGGAGGTAGAAGCTGCTGTGGTGCTGCTGGGGGTTCTGCTGCTGTCTCAGAACCATTCGAGCGTGGCTCCTCCACTCCCACTTCTGCTCCCCCTCCTGCTGCTGCTGCTGGTGTGGGTGTTGGTGTTGGTGATGATGTTCCTGCTGGTTTTGCTGGCGATGCTGCTGCAAAGTGATTGGTCAGCAAACGACAAACAGTGGTTGACAGGTGGCGCTTCGTGGTTGGGCACGTGGCCTGCACAGGGCAGATGCGCTGGCACCACCTGATTGGAGCGATAGAGGAGGGGGGTTTGGGAGATTTTTGGGGGGTGGGATAGGGGGGAGTGAGTGGGGCGGGTGCACAACTGTGGGACAGGTAGATGCGAGAGCAGGACAAGAACAGTGGGTAGAGGGGAGTGAGAGAGGAGATGAAAGGAGTGTGTGTGTGAGAGCATATGTGAAAGAATGGGGCTGGAGCAGCATTGAATGAGAAACAGGGGAAAAATTAAGAAGGGATGGAGATGGGAGGATGGATAAGGGGAGAAATAGGAGGGAAGGAGGGAGCGGAGAAGGAAGGGAGAGGGAGGGAGGGAGGGAGGGAGGGAGGGAGGGAGGGAGGGAGGGAGGGAGGGAGGGAGGGAGGGAGGGAGGGAGGGAGAAAGGGAGGGAGGGAGGGAGGGAGGGAGGGAGGGAGGGAGGGAGGGAGGGAGGGAGGGAGGGAGGGAGGGAGGGAGGGAGGGAGGGAGGGAGAAAGGGAGGGAGGGAGGGAGGGAGTGAGGGAGGGAGGGAGGGAGGGAGGGAGGGAGGGAGGGAGGGAGGGAGGGAGGGAGGGAGGGAGGGAGGGAGAAAGGGAGGGAGGGGATAAGCTAGCAAAAGTGGGAGAGAGTTGAAGGTAGAGAACAGAAGGGGAGCAAGGCAGACGTGACTGGCAGAAGGGGAGAGTAGCAATGTATTATAGTTTGAAGTGAGTGGAGAGGAGTGGCGTGGAGTGGGACACTCACTTGAGGCCGCTCCTCTTCTTCTCATTGATGTCCTTCAGAATCTGAAACGCTACTTTGAGGCACCTCATAACTCAGAAGCAAGGAGAGGCAGGGAGCCGAGGGGGGTTGGAGTGGGGTGGAGTGGAGTGCAGTGGAGTGCAGTGGTTGCAACACTCACTTGAGGCCGCTCCTCTTCTTCTCATTGATGACCTTCAGAATCTGCCCGACAACATCCACAGGGCAGGGCACCTCGCTGCCCGGCACACATTTTTCCTTCTCGGGCAGCGCCAGAAAAGTTATTCCCATGCTGCCCAGCTTGACCGCCCCTAGCCCGGCCTTAAGAGCGTCTTCCGCTGCACTCGCATCCTGCTCTGCCTTGCTAACCTTCATTGCCTTACCCTCCCCTGTCTCCATAACTGTCTTTTCACAATCTTCTGCCGCTGCCTTATCCTCCTTATCCTTTGCACCATCCTCCCCCTCTTCCACTGTGCTTCGCTCTGCATTACCTCCCTCCTTCGTTCCCCCTTCCTCTTTCCCCTCCTCCTCCCCCTCCCCTTTCCCCTCTTCCCCCTTCAGCTTCCCCTCCTCTCCCCTCTCCTCTCCCGTCTCTACTCTCTGTCTCTTGGCCGCAGCACTCCCTTCAAGCCCCACATTCGAATCAGCTCCGTGTTTCCCCTCCTCCGCTGCCTCTAGCTCTTCCCCTTCAGTCACGCTCGCACACACTGCAGGCAGGTACTGGCACGGGGGAGAGGGGGCGGAGGGGGGGGTGGTAGCGGGGGAGGGACGGGTAAGTGAGAGAAGACTCATTATATTTTGAGTCGGACTCGAAAATTGGAGAGAGGAGGGGGAGGGGGGGGGGGTGAAGGGGGGGGGAAGGGGGGGGGGGGGGGAAGGGGTTAGCGGGGGAGGGACGGGTAAGTGAGGGAAGACTCATGATATTTTGAGTCGGACTCAGAAATGGGCACAACTTAAGAAATTGCTAGATTAGTTGAGAATGTACGGACGTAAACAGTAAATGCAGTGCAGTGCAGCAAAGAAACCTTTCAGGAACCCTTATGGAAGTATACCTTAGGGAGGATGGAAAGCGCTTCTGATGTGGCGCTCTTCTCTCGGCCTGAACACACGCCCAGCACACGTCCAGCACACGCCAGGTATGCAGCAGACACACGCCAGGCACGCAATTCAGGTATGCATACATCGAGCAGTGCCGCACACACCAACAAGAATCAACGCTTACGAAGTTAAGTTTTGAGGCGCCTCAATTCAGGCATGCATACATTAAGCAGTGCCGCACACACCATCAAGAATCAACGCATACAAAGTTATGTATGCTGGTAACGGGAGAACGAACTGAATGCAATAAAGAAAGGTGGGCGATATAGCTTGCCGATGATTGTTTAGTTTTTTTTTAAACTAAATCTGTAAGGGACAGGGTGAGCACGTACGGAAAGCGCACGTGATCAGAAACCCTTGAATCCCGCCACCATTTCCGGATCGGAGTAGCTCCTCCCGCCGGTAGTCGAATCGTGCCATCTTCAGCACCCCCGCGTGTCGATCCCACGGTGCCACCTCCCAATCGCTCTTAACCGTTGGATCCTGACTGACATTCTCCGCCGCTTTCGACGCGGATTCCTCCGCGGCAGCCGGCGCAGCAGACGCCATGGAATTCGCCTGCTGATTCCGAAAGGCGGCCCGGCTTTGGAAAGTCAAGGATGGCTGCGCGGTGCGAGAAATTAAGGACCAGTGGGACTCGAAGGTAAGGGTATGGAAGGGTATGGAGGTTATATGGGTAGGAAAGGGAAGCAGGGAAAGCAGTGACGACGGCAATCCCAAGTGGGGCAGAGCGGTGAGAGCCAGAAAAATGGGGCTCATTCGCGATTGTAGGTGTTCGTAATCATACCGACATTAGAACCGATAACGACTCCGGCCTTAAGTATCCATTACCTCTTTGTTTACGAAAACAAATGTATTTATTTCACAGATGATCTAGCTCAAAGAAGTTTAAACTGAGCAACAATTACACTCTACCGATTCTAAATGAAGTTTTGACATTACGTTACTCCTATTTCAACAAGATGTAGCTATGCACTAGGTTTACGCAACCTAATACAAGTAACCTCCTACTTGAAGTCATTACCATCAAGAACAGAGTTCGGACTACACCCCAAAATACCATCCTCCATAGCTTTATCCATCGACTCATCCTTAGATGATAACGACAGCCGAGATGCGCCACCAACACCAACCACGTTCTTCATGCAACGTGCCACAGGAACCGGGGAAGATGGAGCAGAAAATATCATGAACCTGCCCCTGCGCTGTGATTGGCTGGCTCTTACCTCGGTCAACAAGCACTGATCCGGGAACGCACCAGGGGATGCAAACGAAACACCTGAAGGGTCTGACAGGAAAGCTACAGGACTTGACGGCGAGTGTAAGGGAGCTGGAGAGGAAGGAGATGTAGAAAGAATGGTGGTAGTTTTGGTGCTTTCTCTGCCGCTGCTGCCTTCTCTGTCGAAGCTGGTGGTCACTCGAAGTCTGCCGCCTGCCTTGCTGCCTGCTCTACTACTGCCTCCACTGCTGCTGCACAGTCTCCTATTGACACCATCAGAGCTACTGATAGTGTGGCAGCTGGAGCTTGGTTGTGTGGCTGTCCCCTTGTTGTGCTGCTGCTGCTGCTGCTGCTGCTGCTGCTGCTGCTGCTGCTGCTGCTGCTGCTGCTGCTGCTGCTGCTGCTGCTGCTGCTGCTGCTGCTGCTGCTGCTGCTGCTGCTGCTGCTGCTGCTGCTGCTGATGGTCGTGATGGTGGTGTTGGTGGTGCGGCCGCTGGTGGAAATGTTGCTGCTGAAGCTGGTGAGGGTGCTTCTCGGGTTGGTGCTTGTGAAAATGTGCCTGCTGCTGCTGATGGTGATGGTGATGCTGCCAATGCGCTTTCTGATTCACCTCCTCCTGCTTCCAATGCTGCCTCTGGTATAAAGGCCACGGCATATGTTGCTGGTGATGCTGATGCTGATGCTGATCCACGTGCTCACCTCCCGCCCGTTTGAACCATGGATGATGCACGATGCGACTCGATCCAATCCGTCGATTGGGATCCACATCCAGCATCCGACGGATGAGATCCTTTGCCTCGTGCGAAATCAACGGCCAGTGACTGCCCGTCTCCAAATCCACCTCTCCCCTGCAAACTGCAGCAAATACTGCATTCTGGTTTTTACCAAAAAACGGTAGTGTACCAGAAAGGCAAGTGTACATTATCACACCTAAACTCCACACATCCACCTCGAGACCATACTCCCTCCCTCTGACAGTCTCAGGAGCCATGTAGAATGGGCTCCCCACCAACCCATGCAGCCTGCATCCTCGTTTTAAGACTCTCGCTAACCCGAAGTCAGCAATCTTAACTGTGAGGAAACTTGCTGTTAATGAGGCTGCTGATAACGAGGGCGGGGAGGGTTCAGCGGTTGAAGTTGATTCAGAGTCCATGCGGTCGGAGAAGTGCGTGGTGGAGAGGTTGCTGTCCGAGTAACGGGATGTGCTTGTAAGGAGGATGTTTTCGGGCTTCAAATCTCGGTGCACTACTCCCATCTCGTGCATCCTTGCCACAGCTGTTGCGAGTTGCCTGGGAGACGGGGCATGCATGAACGCGGGAAAAGGGAAAAAAGTGGGGGAGAAGAGGAACGGGGAGAAGGAAAGCGGTGGTGGAGGGGAAAGGGGAGAGAGGGGAGGAGGGAATTGGGAGTGGGGAGGGCGGAAGAGGCGTACAGATATTGCTGGGTGTTGGAGAGCTGATGAGTAAAGTGGGTGGGGGTCCGATGAGGGAACTAATGAAGGAAAAGGCCGAGGAGCAGGTGGGCGAGAGACCAGCAAACAAAGACAGCAAAGAAAGAGGCTGTGATGTAACGGAATGGACGAAGACAGACCAGGTGAACGAAGCACAGTATTTTTGAGAATTCTCAAAAATACGGGATTGGAGAGGAAGGAGGGGAAAGGAAGAGCAAGCGGGCCAAGGTCCGGGAGTTGGAGATTGGGGGGGAAGAGGAAAAGGGAGAGGCGGGGACGAGAGCGCGAGTCTGGGAGGGTTGGGGTGGAGGACATTGCATGGAGTAAGGGAACCGACACACCTCATTATGTCGGCAGTTTGTCGTTCATCCAGCCTCTCACATCGTGCCACGTGTTCAAACAAATCTCCTCCCTCGCAGTGCTCCATCACCATGTGCACTGCAGACTCGTCCTCGAAAACATCCACCAATCGCACAAACCCCTTGTCAGGCCCACTCCTGTATGCATCATTTTTGCCTTCGTTATGATATTTGTTTTTCACTTTTGTACTGCTAATGTCTTGTACACTCCGGTTTGTACACCCACCCCCGCGACCGTCTGCCTCGCTGTTGTGATGACGGTTGGCGGTGCTCTGATCCGTTTCAGTCACGTCCGTTATCCGCACAAACTTCAAACACCGAGCTGCTGACACACCCCGCCCATAAATCTCCGCTTTCTCCCCGTGTTCTCTCACTCCATTCCGCCGCTCCCCCTCTACCTCGCGCATTGCTTCCCCCGCTCCTTCTCCGCGCGCAGTAACGTCCCAGCCTTCGTTGCGCCCTGCTTCCGCCTCTTGCCTCGCGTCCTGTTGTGTCTCATCTCCTTCCCCGCGCGTTTCTTGCGCCTGCTTTTTCCTCTGCGCTGCTTGCAACAGCAGCGGAATCAGCACCTCCGCGCGCAACTCGCGCATGGCCTCGGGAGTCTGCTGAACGGGGAATACGGAGAGGAAAAAGCGGAGTGGAAAGGGAAAAGGGTAATAGAACGAAATGGGGGAAGCAAAAGAGAAGAAGGAAGTTTTGAAAAGCCACCAAGCGCGATTGAATGACTTCACCAGCCCTTTGGTTATGAAATGACAGTAGAAAACAACTGAACCGAAACGCACTGCTATTTGCGACTTGAGAACGGTCTTGCATGCGAACTTCTCCCCTGTTCGCTTGTCTTCGCAGAGCCGCACCACCCCGAAATGGCCTCGCCCCAGCTCCTTTCCGAGCCTAAACCGAGCCTCCAGGCTCGGCTTCCCCTGCTCCGGTTCCCCCCAGTCACTCCGCCCACAGACCCGCCTTCCGCAACCTCCGCCGTTTCCGTCACTGTCGCCCTTCCCTCCGCTGCTGCAGCTTCCTGCGCACTGGCCGTCTCCGCCACATTCGTTGAAAGAGCCGACGCCGCCATATTCCACGCTGCAGATATCGCCGCGTTCGGCGCCGCCAGCCCGACAGTGGCGGCGTGCTTCGCGGAGTAGATCGTACACGTGGCAGCGTATGGCGGATCCATCATCCCCGGCTGGCTCCACGGGCAGGGAGCGAGCGGCTTGAGCGCTGACATGGATGATGTCCCCGAACACGTGGAATGATGAATCTTGCTGACGTGGCTGTACGGTTTTGCTGAGCTCGTTTTTGTCACAGTCGTTTTTATCACGCGAAGGTACTTCGCCCACGGCCTGAGAGTCTCCCCTGCGGCTCTGGCTCCTTCGACTGGGTTGACCAGGTTGACCGTATTGACCGGTTCCAGCGGGCTGACCAGATTGACCGCATTGACTTGTTCCAGCGGGTTGACTTGGTTGACTGGTCGAGCCGGCTCGCCGCCTGTCTGCCGTGGCGTCAGGCGCAGCCATTTCATGTCGCGGCGGCACGGACAGACATTAAAGTAAAGAGCGGCATCAAACGAGCCGCATTCACTGAGATTGCGGCGCGATATACTACAGAAATTCTATATAATTCGAAGATTTGCGGGGACAGGGTTAAGGAGAAATTGCACGAGTGATGAGTCGCAGCAGTCACGCGAGTGGGTGGATATCTACGATGCTGAGAGATGCGACTGTTGAGAATTCTCTAGAGAGGTGCGCAGGGAGGAAAGCCATGGATGGAAACGCCTCTTTGCCACCGAGAAGCATAGGAAAGCCATGGCTGGCAAGGGGACTGCTATTCACGGGAAAGTATTGCGTAATTTGGGCCTAGTATGGTACTTATTGTGGAACCGTCTCCTGCGAATCGAGCTTCGCCCAGAAATCCTATCAGTTGGAGTGGTGCGGACTTGGACTACCCCGCTTAAACTAACAGATTAATACAGGTCGGAAGTGGGTCCGCCACGCTGTAAAAAAACGGCCCGTTTTCTGCCAATGTGACAGGAGGGAGACTGTGATTAGTATAAGGCTGCTGCCTGGATCCTGGCGAAGTCTGAGGCTAATGAAACAGCCGACTGACCCTGCGAGTGGGCTTATTGTCCTGTGGCGTCAGTACTGCGTGCTATTGCGCTTGCAGAGGTAGTGGTCAGGTTGAGGGGAAAATGGCTGGACAACGCACTCTAGAGGAAGAAAGGCGGCCGTCTTTTCCAGGCCGTCGATGTTGTCGCAGAGGTCCAGTTACTGCGATGTATGTGTATACTACTTTTACGAGTCGCACGACGGCGTAATACGACACTGTTCGCGTGTCGGCCGGAGGTCAGTGGACCGTCGTCCTTCTCCTCACCCACCCTTATAATCGCTACGCAATGAACATTTATTGTTTCGGAAGGTGGTTGTGCGAATGACGAGAGCACAAGAGTCGAGACAGGACGCTGCAAGTGCAGGTTGTGAGCAAAACCAAAGCGACAAGAAGACTTGTGTGAAGTGATGCCTCCGTTGGTGGTTTGGTGGAGGTAACCAGCCAGAAAGTTCGGTTTTGCTTCCGATTGCCAAGGCTCCCTTGGCTGAGATTTGCAGCGCGGTGCGCGAAGGGGTAACGGATGCTGGACCTGAATCGTTTTACCTTGGCGCAGTGCGTTTTTGTACATTTATGTGCGGTTTTGTGCGATAGTTTCCTTACCCAGCCAAACGAACATCCAAGCAGATGAATTTTGTGAGCGGGTGGACAAATCCCGCCCTGCATGTTGATTCAGCTGCACCATTTCGAGAATTCTGTCCAGCACGCAGGGCAACAGCAAGTGGAGGGCGACACAAACGAAGAACGCGATTCGAAATTCGCGCCTCTAGTCAATAGCGCCAAAACTAGTTTGTTCCAATCTTGCTTTGCCACGTGTGTTGATGTGCAAAGACTAGTGGGATGTGACAAACACGAACATGTGATCATCACAACATTTGAGTGCCTTCTAGATGTATTAGGTACACTTCCATAAGCCCATTAAACGAGTTAACGTCATTCCAAATAGTTAACTTTGCCTTGTCACATTCTTCCCCAAAACCCATTCTTCTCTCTAAATCATTTGAATGCTGATTCGAACAGGATGTGGAATAATCACTGACCACTATCAGCCTAAGCTTGACAATTGACACTGAATGCTGAGTTTAAGCACACTTCTGCCCACTGCAGACAGCAAATGAGACTACACCGGAAATGCGACGGCCAGCCTATGTTTGAGAGAGTCGCCATACAGGCGCAAACAAAATCCCATTCCGCACTTGAATTCAAGTTGACTTAAAGTTGATGCATAAGTCCCATCATGCAGAAGCATCATTCTAACAGAAGCCTGATCATGCATCAGGTTCTCAAAGCTCTTGATCGCCTTATCAGCATCCGCACTTGAAAGCAAAGAACGGTATCAGTTGTACACAAGGTCTTATCAAGGAGAGCTTTGAGTAGACTCATAGGTCACTTCACACAACAGCATCATCACGCAGAGGCTTCATCAAGCATCAGCTTCTCAAAGTTCTTTTTCGCCTCGTCAATGCTCGCTAGCTCAGCCGCAAGCTTGGCAGCCTTGCTGGCATTCTCCTCTCGCACGTTTGATGGCACCTTCTCCTCGTACCCCGGCACACCCATCTTCTTGGCCAGAGCCTCTTGCAGCCTGGTGGTGGGTGAAACGACAACAGAGAGACAATGCAGAGTACTACAATGAGCGCCTGGAAAACAACCTTCTCCTCGTACCCCAGCACACCCATCTTCTTGGCCAGAGCCTCCTGCAGCCTGGTGATGGGTGAAACGACAACAAAGAGACAATGCAGAGTACTACAGTGAGCGCCTGGAAAACAACCTTCTCCTCGTACCCCGGCACACCCATCTTTTTGGCCAGAGCCTCTTGCAGCATGGTGGTGGGTGAAACGACAACAGAGAGACAATGCAGAGTACTACTGTGAGCGGCTAGAATTCAACCTTCTCCTCGTACCCCGGCACACCCATCTTCTTGGCCAGAGCCTCCTGCAGCCTGGTGGTAGGTGAAACGACAATAAAGAGACAATGCAGAGTACTACAGTGAGCGCCTGGAAAACAACCTTCTCCTCGTACCCCGGCACACCCATCTTCTTGGCCAGAGCCTCCTGCAGCCTGGTGATGGGTGAAACGACAACAGAGAGACAATGCAGAGTACTACAGTGAGCGGCTGGAATTCAACCTTCTCCTCGTACCCCGGCACACCCATCTTCTTGGCCAGAGCCTCCTGCAGCCTGGTGATGGGTGAAACGACAACAGAGAGACAATGCAGAGTACTACAGTGAGCGGCTAGAATTCAACCTTCTCCTCGTACCCCGGCACACCCATCTTCTTGGCCAGAGCCTCCTGCAGCCTGGTGGGTGGAAGAAAACACATGCATTTCACAACATGAACTAAGGGTACCAATTCGTTTGCCAGTCTCCTCTCGCACATTCGCTGGCAGCCTGGCACCTTCTCCACGTATCCCAGCTGCCCGGCACACCCAATCATTCACACGCGCTTCCTGGAGTCTGGTGGGCAGAAGACAAAAGCTGCGTATTTTTTAGTCGACTCGAACGCCACCTTGGTGGTTTAAAACGGCTACAAGAAAAGACAATGTGAAGTGTAGGGAAATCTGAAGAGGGGACTCAAAAGCGACAAGTGGGAAAGCGAGAAACTCACTTGGCGGTTTCGCCCTTGCGCTTGCCCAGCTTCTGTGCCTCCGCCTTGAGGTCCACGATGCCTCTCAGCAGCACTGGCAGGCCCTCATCCACTCACACGACTCAAGAGAGACACGTGGCAAGCAAGAGGAGGTACTCACTTGGCTGTTTCGCCCTTGCGCTTGCCCAGCTTTTGTGCCTCCGCCTTGAGATCCACCAAGCCTCTCAGCAGCACGTGCAATGCCCCGACAATATGCTCACACCAGCAAGGCCCCCTGTGCCCCGACAGTACTTACTTGGCTGTTTCGTTCTTGCGCTTGCCCAGCTTCTGCGCCTCCGCCTTTGCATCCACCATGCCTCTCAGCAGCACTGGCAGGCCCTCATCCACTCACACGACTCAAGAGAGACACGCGGCAAGCAAAGGGAGGGCACTCACTTGGCGGTTTCGCCCTTGCGCTTGCCCAGCTTCTGTGCCTCCGCCTTGAGGTCCACCATACCTCTCAGCAGCACTGGCAGGCCCTCATCCACTCACACGACTCAAGAGAGACACGTGGCAAGCAAGAGGAGGTACTCACTTGGCTGTTTCGCCCTTGCGCTTGCCCAGCTTCTGTGCCTCCGCCTTGGCATCCACCATCCCCCTCAGCAGCACGTGCACTGAAAGACTCTCATCCACTATCGCCACTGCACACCCTGCTGGGGCTGATTCCTCTGCTGGGAGCACCTGAAAGGGAAGAGAAAAAGGGGTAGAGGGGAGAGGAAAGGAGCTGTGTGGGGCAGGTTGTAGCAGCAGTATCAGCAGCAGCAGCAGCATGACCTCACCACCACCATTCCCCTCAGTAGCACGTGCACTGACAGACTCTCATCCACTATTGCCTTAGCACACCCTGCCGGGGCTGATTCCCGAGCACCTGTGATGAGAAGGAACCGAGTAGTGGGGAAAGGGAAGAAATCGTGGGAGGTTGCAAAAGCAGCACCAGCAGCAACAGAAGAACCATCCCCCTCGCCAACACGTGCATGGACGGGCTCTATCCACTATGGCCACTGCACACCCTGCTGGGGCTGATTCCCCTGCTGGGAGCACCTGTGATGGGAGAGAGGCGAGGGAAGAGGGGACAGAGGAGACGGAGAGTGGCGAGAGAGAGGCAGGTTGACGCAGCATCCACCATGCATCTGCAGCATCCACCATGCATCTACAGCATCCACCATGCATCTGCAGTATCCACTTACCTGCAGCTCTGCGAGTGTGGCAAGGGTCTTGATCTCCCCACAGCAACTGTCACAGCAGCAGTGGCCGCCTCAGACTTGTCAAACTCATATGCTATAGTCTGTGTAGGCTGTAGTGGGGTGGACAATATGGGGTACAACACTTTTAGGTTTTCCAACTTGTACCCACCTGCTTGCTAGTTCATTCATCCCTCGTTCTTTCACATGATATAGAGCAGGTTCCCTAGTGGGAACGTTTCCTAGGGCCCACTGAATATCGATTTTTTTTTCCTGCCCGGAGCGCGCTTTGCCCCTGCCCGAGTCGCGCCCCGTGTGCCTACCCTCCCGTCGCGTCCCTTGCCCTTAGTGGCCCGTCGCGCTCCCCTACGGCCCCGTAGCGGCCCCTCTCACGGTCTCTCACGGCCCTTTGGGGCCCCTTCAGGCCCCTCGTGGCCCCTACGGCCCAGTAGCGGCCCCTCTCACGGCCTCTCACAGCCCCTCTCACGGCCCTTCGCAGCCCCTTCAGGCCCCTCGTGGCCCCTTCGTGGCCTCCCTTCGCGCCCCCCTTCGCGGCCCCTTCACGGCCCCTTCACGGCACCTTCGCGGCCCCTTTGCGGCCCCTTTGCGGCCCCTAATGGCCCCTTTGCAGCCCCTTCACGGCCCCTTCACGGCCCCCTCGCGGCCCCCTCACGGCTCCCTTCGCGGCCCCTTCGCGGCCCCGCCCCGTCGCCAGACGCGACCCCGCCCCATCGCCAGTCGCGGCCCCGCCGCCTCGCCCCCGCCTCGTCGCGTCGCCCCTGTGGGACCCGTGAGGCGCGGCTCCTGTGCGTCGCGACGCCCTTGCGGGACCCGCGTGGCATCATCCCTGCCCGCCGCGGCGCCCTGCCCTAACCCGCGCCCTGGAGCAGCCGCCACTGCAGCAGCCGCCCCTGGAGCAGCCGCCACTGCAGCAGCCGCCCCTCGAGCAGCCTCCCCTGCAGCAGCCGCCCCTGGAGCAGCCGCCCCTGAAGCAGCCGCCCTTGGAGCAGCCGCCCCTGAAGCAGCCACCCCTGGAGCAGGCGCCCCTGCAGCAGCCGCCCCTGGAGCAGCCGCCCCTACAGCAGCCGATCCTGGAGCAGCCGCCACTGCAGCAGCCGCCCCTGGAGCAGCCGCCACTGCAGCAGCCGCCCCTGGAGCAGCCACCACTGCAGCAGCCGCCCCTGGAGCAGCCGCCCCTGCAGCAGCCGCCCCTGGAGCAGCCGCCACTGCAGCAGCCGCCCCTGGAGCAGCCGCCCCTGCAGCAGCCGCCCCTGGAGCAGCCGCCACTGCAGCAGCCGCCCCTGGAGCAGCCTCCCCTATAGCAGCCGCCCCTGGAGCAGCCGCCCTTGAAGCAGCCGCCCCTGGAGCAGCCACCCCTGCAGTAGCCGCCCCTGGAGCAACCGCCTCTGCAGCAGCCGCCCCTGGAGCAACCGCCTCTGCAGCAGCCGCCCCTGGAGCAGCCACCCCTGCAGCAGCCGCCCCTGGAGCAGCCGCCCCTGCAGAAGACGCCCGTGGAGCAGCCGCCACTGCAGAAGCCGCCCTTGGAGCAGCCACCCGTGCAGCGGCCGCCCCTGGAGCAGCTGCCCCTGCAGCAGCCGCCCCTGGAGCAGCCGCCTCTGGAGCGGCCGCCCCTGCAGCAGCCGCCCCTGCAGGAGCCGCCTCTCCAGCAGCCCCCCCTGGAGCTGCCGCCCCTACAACTGCCGCCCCAGGAGCAGCCGCCCCTGCAGCTGCCGTGGAGCCCTCGCCCTACAGTGGTAGCGGCCTCGCCGTTGCCGCCGTCGTACGCCTGCCCTTCTCGCCACTGGTGAGCACTGCCCTGCCCGTACTGCTGTTATTGCTACTCTTGCTGCTAATGCTCTTTCTACTGCTACTGCTGCTCCTAGCGTGGCCAGATGCAGCTCCCCCGCTGTCCGCGTGAGTCCCTCACCCCCCAACAGCTTCGTGAGTGGTACGCTAGTTGGGGTTATAGGGGTGGCCGCACTGCGACTACTGCTATTGCTACTGCGGCTACCACTGCTCCTGCTGCTCCTGGCGGTGGCCAGAAGGAGCTCCAGCGATGTCCGCGTGAGTCCCTCACGCCCCAGCAGCTTCGTGAGTGGTACTCTACTTGGGGTTGTCAAGGTGGCCGTAGTGGGAGTCGTCCTGGAGTGAGTAGTTTGGCAGCTGCTTGTAGTGGCTAGGTGCAGCTGTAGCGTCGTCCGTGCGCGGTCCTTTCGCCCCACCAGCTTCGTGAGTGGTACGCTCAGCGTGGCGGGTCACGGGGTACTGCTCGCTGTCCGTACCTCATTCGCACAGGTACTCGGACTGGTAAGCCTTGCGGGACGTTTGGTCACGCAGAGTCCCGCTGCTTCGCCCGTCTGAGCGATGCTTGGCGTACGGAGTTTGGCAACGCGGCTGAGCTCCCCGACTGGGTGGAGCTGCTTAGGCTGCGGGTAGATATCTACACTCTTGACTATGATGCTTTCCTCACTGCCATGTATGCATTGCCTACTAGTGATGAGGGTGACTATTACCTGTGTGTTCCGCCTGACCCGAACATTGAGGCTGCTGCTCTAGGTGCTGGTGAGGCTGCTGCTCTAGGTGCTAGTGCGTCTACCGCCCCAGGTGCTGGTGAGTTTGCTCTCTCAGGTACCACGTCGGCTCAGGCCTTACACACCTTCACCCTTGACTCGGATGCTTCCCGCTCCTTCTTTCGAGACTGCACCACGCTTACGCCGCTTAGTCGGCCAGTTGCGGTCTCCCAGGCGGACCCCTCTGGGGGTCCTGTCCTGGCTAACTTCTCCACTGTCTTGCCGTGTCCGGCAGCCCCCTCTAGCACCCTGTCAGGTCTCTACCTCCCCTCGTTCTCTACGAACTTGGTGAGTGGTGCTGATCTACAGGATGGGGGTTTGACCAGTTCACTCCTGCGAGTCAGCGGGTGACCCACTGTACGTGTGCTCGGACGGGCCGACACTTGGCCACGTTTACCTGTCGGCCGGGGTCGAGCCTTTACACCCTTACTGCTGAGTCTCCTCCGGTTGCTGAGTCTGGTCAGGTAGCTGCAACAATTCAGGTGTTTGCTGCAGCGTCCAGGTCTGGTCCTGAGTCTGCTCCCTGCTCGTGTCGTCTCCTATCTCACCAGACTCTCCTTTGGCACCACCGCCTTGGTCTCCCCTCCCTGCCTCGTCTCCGAGGCATGGCCTCCCGTGTCTTTGTCTCTGGTCTCCCCCGGTCTCTCCCTCCCCTACCTCCGGGGCCTGCCCCTACCTGTGTCCCCTGCGTCAAGGGGCGACAGCGCGCCGCCCCTCACTCCTGCGAGTTTCCTCCGACAGAGGCTCCGCTGCAGACTCTTCACATGGACGTGTGGGGCCCCGCCCGTGTCCGTGGACAGGGGCACGAGCGTTACTTCCTGTTGGTGGTTGACGACTACTCGCGTTACACCACGGTCTTCCCCTTGCGCAGCAAGGGTGACGTCACTGAGGTGTTGATCAACTGGATCCGCGCAGCTCGTCTCCAGCTCAGAGAGAGTTTCTGCTCGGACTTTCCTGTTCTCCGTTTGCACTCTGACAGAGGCGAGAAGTTTTCCTCTGCCCTTCTGGGAGCCTTCTGTCGTGCACAGGGCATCCGGCAGACCTTCACGCTTCCGGCCTCTCCACAGCAAAATGGGATTGCTGAGCGCTGTATTGGCATGGTTATGGACGTGGCTCGTACGTCCATGATCCATGTGGCTGCTCCCCATTTTCTGTGGCCGTTTGCGGTTAAGTACGCAGCGCATCAGATCAACGTTCAGCCCCAAGTCTCCTTGCCAGAGACCTCCCCCACCTTGCGGTGGATGGGGAAGGTTGGCGATGCGTCTGCGTTTCGTGTCTAGGGATCTTGGGCGTTTGTCCGCAACTTGTCTGCGGACAAGCTGTCCCCCCGTGCTGTTCCCTGCGTCTTCCTTGGCTTCCCCACTGACGCGCCTGGTTGGCAGTTTTACCACTCGACCTCGCGCCATGTTTTGTCCTTCTAGGACGTCACCTTTGACGAGTCGGTGCCTTACTACCGTCTCTTCCCCTACTGCACTACGCCCCCCCCCCCCCGCCACCGCTCTTCCTTGCGCCAGGTCCTCCCCAGGTAGACCCCCTCCCTCCTCAGGGTCCTGCCCCGTCAGTTGTGTCCCAGGTAGACGCAGTCGAGCCTGTCGAGGTAGCTGTTGACTCTGGTGCTGCTGAGCCTGGGGGTGCTGAGTCTGGGGGTGCGGAGCCCGGGGGTGCGGATCCTGGGAGTGCTAGGCCTAGGGGTGCTGAGCCTGGGGTTGCGGAGCCTGGGGGTGCTGGGTCTGCTTGTGTGACCTTTGGGGGTGCTGGGTTTGGGGCCCCTTCGGGTGCTTCGTCGAGGCGGGAGCTACCCTCTCCACAAGAGCTCCGCGAGTGGTTTGCCCGGCGCTGGAGCCGTGCAGCTGGAGCTGGAGGTGTTGCGGTTACTGCTGACCTTGGGGTCGGCACTAGAGTTACTCGAGCCACTGGTCCTGGAGGTGCTCGTATTGGCGGTACTGGAGGTGCTGGGCTTGGGGGTGCTGCTGAGGCTGCTGTAGCTGACGGTCGTGCTAAAGGTGGTGCTGGTGGAGCTAGAGCTGCTGGAGCTGGAGCTACTGGGGGTGTTGGCGCTGGAGGTGCTGCTAGCGCTGGTGCGTTGGAGGGTGCTGGAGTTGGCGCTGCTGGAGCTGGAGGTGCTGCTAGCGCTGGTGCTGCCGCTGGGAGTACTGGTGCTGTCCCTGCTGGTTGTGGAGGCGCTGCATGGTCGCGGCCGTACTTCGTTCCGCTCCTTGAGCAGGTTCTTGGTCTCCCGCCCTCAACTGGTTTTGCTCCTCCCTTAGAGTGTCCACAGCCTGTCTAGACACAGTCACATTTACAGCCCGCCTCCCCCCTGCCTGCTCCTTCTCCCTACACTGCTCCTACTAGAGGTCTTGCTGAGCGACGTGAGCCTGCGTCTCGTCCTGCGTCGCCTGTTTGTGCTGCTCGCACCATAAGTCGTGCTCCGCGTCCGCGTCCTCCTGCGGTCCCCGGCACACACCAGATGGCGCTGCATCCTTCCACTGCTCCTCTGCGTGTCCCGTTGCTGTCTCCTCCAGAGTCCTCTCTTCCTCTTCTTGCTGACCCCGGGTCTGACTCTCTTCGTGCTGCAAGTCCTACTGTCACGCGTCTCCTGGCTACTGCTGTCACTGACCCTTCCTTTGAGTCCACTGCTGCGTCTGCCCTAGTTGCTGAGCTTGTCTACTTTGCTGTTCGCTGTCGTCTAGACTACGCCGCTAGTCTTGTTGCTGAGTCTGAGTCTGTTTGTCCTCCGTCCGTCGGGGGTGAGTGTGCTCTTAGCACGGACGTCCTTGAGGATAGGCAGGAGGAGTTCAAGCTCTTTGTTGCTGCTTTGCCCAATCTCGTGTCCACGCTGATTGCCCCTGAGGGCGAACCAGATGCACCAGACATCCCGACTCCTCGATCGTACGCTGAGGCGATCGAGGGTCCCTACTCCTCTCAGTGGCAGTCAGCTATGGAGTCAGAGATGGCTTCCTGGAAGTCCACAGGCACCTACGTTGACGAGGTTCCCCCACCTGGGGCGAACATCGTCAGTGGCATGTGGATTTTCAGGGTGAAGCGGTCGCCGGGCTCTCCGCCTGTATTCAAGGCGCGTTACGTGGCTCGAGGCTTCAGTCAGCGGCAGGGAGTTGACTACTTTCAGACCTTCTCTCCCACCCCAAAGATGACCACTCTTTGAGTGCTGCTGCACATAGCCGCTCAGCGCGACTACGAGCTTCACTCTCTTGACTTCAGCACTGCTTTCCTGCAGGCAGCCTGCATGAGGAGATCTGGCTGCGCCGCCCACCTGGCTTCACTGGGTCGTTTCCTTCTGGTACCCATTGGAGCCTCTGGCGGCCAGTCTACGGTCTCCGCCACGCGCCCCGTGAGTGGCACGACACACTGAGGACTACGCTTGCGGCTCTTGGGTTTGCTCCTTCTACTGCTGACCCGTCGCTGTCTCTACGCACCGACACCTCTTTGCTGCCGTTCTACATCCTTGTGTACGTCGACGACTTGGTCTGTTCTACTGCTGACACTGCAGGACTCGCCCACGTGAAGTCGGAGCTGTAGAAGAGACACACGTGCACAGACCTGGGTGAACTGCGCAGCTACCTTGGCTTGCAGATCACCCGGGACAGAGCACAGCGCACCATTACCCTGACTCAGTCACACATGGTGCAGCAGGTCCTTCAGCGCTTCAACTTCACGTACTCCTCGCCGCAGGCCACTCCTTTGTCTACTCGCCACTCGCTCTGAGCTCTACCTTCGGATGAGTCCGTAGAGCCGAGTGGCCCGTACCCAGAGCTTGTTGGCTGCCTCATGTACCTGATGACCTGCACTCGACCTGACCTTGCATACCTTCTTAGCATCTTGGCACGCTTTGTTGCTCCTGGGAGACACCGACCAGAGCACATGGCTGCAGCGAAAAGGGTGTTGCGCTACTTGTGCAGTACGTCGGGCATGGGGCTAGTGCTTGGAGGGCGACGTCAAGTAGTCCTCACAGGTCACGCAGACGCTTCTTGGGCTGACGACCAGGCTACGCAGCGGTCGTCACAGGGTTACACCTTAAGCCTTGGTTCCGGCTCTTTTTCATGGCGGTCTACCCGCTCGTCTTCTGTTCTTGGCTCCAGCTGTGAGGCTGAGATCTACGCGGGGGCCATGGCTGCACAGGAGCTTCGCTGGCTCACCTATCTGCTGACTGACCTAGGAGAGCCGCCTTGTTCTCCTCTAGTTCTGTACGTAGACATAAAGGCCATGCTGGCCTTGTGTCGGGAGCACAGACTCGAGCACAGAACAAAGCAAATTGCGCTTCGCTACTTCCTTGCTCGTGAGCTGCAACAGCATGGTCAGCTGCGCCTTGCTTACGTGGCCTCTGAGGCCAACACTGCTGATATCTTTACCAAGGCACTTCCGCCTTGTGATCATCAGCGCTTCTGTACGATGCTAGGTCTTGTGCCTACTTGGCCTCACTTGCTCACTTCTTGACCTTGCTTGTACTGTGATCTTTCTATACCTGCACTTGCTTGTTTACCTTTATATATGATCTTGCATGTGAACTGGCTTTGTGGCCTTGCTCCCGTGCTCGGAATGTGTGGTGACGTTGTGATCCACCCTTGCTTTGCTTGACTGGTCTTGTGACCTCTTGTTCTCCTCCACTTTGCCTATGGGGATGTGTCAAACTTATATGCTCTAGTCTGTGTAGGCTGTAGTGGGGTAGACAATATGGGGTACAACATTTTTAGGTTTTCCTACTTGTACCCACTTGCTTGCTAGTTCATTCATCTCTCGTTCTTTCACAAGACTTGCACTGAGCATACGCGGTGGGCCGCTGCTTGGGTTGCAGGGCATACGCCATGCGTAGGGAGCGGATGGAGCGAACTGCACTCTCTGCTGTCGCCATCATTGCTTCAGCTTCTGGGTCCGCCCACTCCTGCCATTAGTGCAGAGGGGGGCAGAGGGGTGCAGAGGGGTGCGACGGTAGGAGATTAGAACATGACATTCAAAGTTCTGCCCATTGCTGGTGCTGCAGCGCATAGGCCATGCGCAGGGAGCGGATGGAGCGTATGGCGCTTTCTGCCGTTGCCATTATTGCCTCTACTTCTAGGTCCGCCCACTCCTGTTGGTGAGTGAAGTGTGGTGAAGAGGGGTGCAGAGGCGTGAAGAGGGATGCAGAAGCATGAAGAGGGGTGCAAATGTGTGAATAGGGGTGAAAGTGTGGGAGAGGATCTGTCAAGCGGGGAAAGGAAACATCACATTTAGAGATCATCAGTGAAAGTCATGCAGCGCTGTCCGACCTCAACAGCAAGAAAGCTCGTGGATCTACATTGACTTGACAGTAATAGGTAGATCTGATCTCTCTTTACCTCAACTGTACTCGCCTATCATTAATATAAAGATCATTCGAGAGACCACACATTGACATTGCTTCGCGTACCTTGACGGGCGAGGGGTAGGGGGCGAGCATGATGGACGGCCACGAGTGGTCGGCTGGCTTGGGCAAGCTCTGCCAGAGCTCCTCCGTGACGAATGGCATGAAGGGATGCAGCAGTGAGAGTGATAGGCTGTTGACTTGACCGAGTAGGAAGGGATTCTTCTGCTTCGCGTACCTTGACGGGCGAGGGGTAGGGGGCGAGCATGATGGAGGGCCACGAGTAGTCGGCGGGTTTGGGCAGGCGCTGCCAAAGCTCCTCCGTGACGAATGGCATGAAGGGGTGCAGCAGTGAGTGCTTTTAGCTGACATGGATCGCGCTGGTGATTCTTCTAACAGGTGAGAGGTGCTTTTCCTTACCTTGACGGGCGAAGGATAAGGTGCGAGCATGATGGACGGCCACGAGTAGTCGGCTGGCTTGGGCAGGCGCTGCCAGAGCTCCTCCGTGACGAATGGCATGAACGGGTGCAGCAGCCGGAGGCCAGCGTCTAGACACACCCAGAGGACCTCGCGAGTCACCTAGGGGGTGGAGAGCGTTTAAGCCGGGTGGAGAGGAGTAAGAAGAGGTGGAGAGAGTTGGAAACGGGTGGAGGGTAGTGAGAGTCCAACATGGAGGTGAGGGGAAAGAAAAGGCCAGAGCTCCTTCGTGGCGAATGGCATGAAGGGGTCGAGCAGACGGAGGCCAGCGTCCAGACACACCCAGAGGACTTCGCGCGTCACCTTAGAGTGAAGGAGAGCGGTGGAGAGGGATAGCAAGCGATGGAGAGAGTTGGGAAGCGGTGGAGAGGAGTGGAGGAGGGTGGGAGGTCAACATGGAATGGAGATGCGGGAAGCAAAGAAGCCAAAGCTCCTCCATGACGAATGGCATGAAGGGATGCAGCAGCTGTAGGACACGTCCAGACACACCCAGAGGACTTCGCGTGTCACTTGAGAGCAGTGGAGAGCGGGGATGGAGGGGGGTGGAGAGTGGTGGAATGGGATGCAGTAGGTCAAGCATCGAGGTGAGGAAAAAAAAAAACAAGCCAAAGCTCCTGGGTGACGAAGGGCATGAAATCCGGCTTGGCCACTCCAATGAACACGTCGCACGGTTGGTACTGCCACCATGCGTGCACAGCTGGTACTGCCACCATGCGTGCACAGCTGAGCTGCACTTACCCACCTGCTTCAGTTTCAGGGCCTCCTCCCTGTCTGGCAGCAACCACTCACCCACCTGCTTCAGCTTCAGGGCTTCCTCCCCTTCGGCTGCGTTGAAAGCCGGCTTGGCCACTTCAATGAACACGTCGCACAGTTGGTACTGCCACCACACGTACGTCGCGTTGGTCGCCTCTGCCAGGTCATACCCCTCCAGTGCAGTTACCGTACGTGTAACCACAACATTCACCACCAAGAGAATCCAGCGACAGGACAGGGGGAGCGGTGCAGAAAAGGCGAAGTTGAGCGTGGGAGTGAGGGCAGGAGAGGAGGAGGAATCGGAGGAAGTGGGTTGGGGGAGCACGGACGGGGGCGTGAAGGAGTCCCCGAGGTTGAGCATGGCGAAGCGGATTGCGTTCCAGAGCTTGTTGCACCAGAGGCGGTAGCCGTGCACTCGCTGAATGTCCAGGTTGATGTTCATCCACTGGGGGGGAGAGGAAGTGCAGAAAGGCGGAGAGGGGAAGGGACGGGGAGGTTGAGCAGGTGAGTGAGTTGCATTTCATCTCACATTGACAGCTTGTTGCACCAGAGGTGGTAGCCGTGCACTTGCTGAATGTCCAGGTTGATGTTCATCAACTGAGGGGAGGAGGGAGGAGGGAGGAGGGAGGAGGGAGGAGGGAGGAGGAAGGAGGGAGGAGCGAGGGAAGAGAGAACCGAGAGGGCCGGAAGAGGGGAGGAGACGGGAGGAGATGGGGTAGGTGAGCATTGAGTGAGTCGTCTCACAACCACAGCTTGTTGCCTTTGAGAAGTGGTAAAATCACCAGAGGGGGTAGCTGGCTCAATGTTCAGATTGATGTTCATCCACTGGGGAAGGGAGGAGGACAAGTTGGGAAAGGACGAGGGACAAGAGGTGTGGGTGGGGGAAGGAAAGAAAACAGCGGTCTTGCACTAGAATAGGTGCGTTTCGAGATTTGCCTTCAGCTGTTGCAAGCCCATGGAAAAACCCCCCCACCACACACTCTGGGACCCAAAAGAACGCACCTGAGTGGTGTAGTTGACAAGTGCAAAACGCAGGGCATCACACCCGCCCTCGGCGATCCCATTGGGGAAGTTCGCGGCGCTGCCCTGCGTGCGCCTTCTTCACTTCACCTCCCGCGGGTCCAGACTGCCCTGCTCAAGGCGATGCTGTCGATTTTTTTTTTTGGTTTCATTCAAGAACCCACGCATCGTGCCCGTACCTGTGTCGTGTAGTTGACGAGGGCGAAGCGCAGGGCATCGCACCCACACTCGGCAATCCCATTGGGGAAATCTGCAGCCTACCCTGCCTGGGCCTTCTTTACCTCCCACGGGTCCAGCCATATTGCCCTGCTCCAGGTTCATGGTTCACCTCTAGGCTAGGCTGTAGTTGTTGCACGGCGATTGTAAAAGCACATACCTGAGTAGTATAGTTGACAAGCGCGAAGCGCAGAGCATCACACCCACACTCGGCGATCCCATTGGGGAAATCCGCAGCCTGCCCTGCCTGCGCCTTCTTCACCTCCTGCGGGTCCAAATTGCCCTGCTCCAGGTTTGCTTGCAGCTGCTGCAGGGTGATTGCCATCACGCTGAAACCCCAAAAAACCCACCTGTGTAGTATAGTTGACAAGAGCGAAGCGAAGAGCATCGCAGCCACACTCAGCGATCCCGTTGGAGAAATTTGCAGCCTGCCCTGCCTGGGCCTTCTTCACCTCCCGGGGGTCAAGGTTCCCCTGCTCCAGATTCGCCTGCAGCTGCTGCAGGGAGATGCCGTTGATCACCTCCAGAGGGTCAATCACGTTGCCCAGCGACTTTGACATCTTTCGGCCATGAGCGTCGCGCACCATGGCATGCAGATACACCTGTGGGGGAATGGGGGGGGGGGGAATAGGGGAGTATATAACGAGAGGGAGGAGGGTTTGCAAGGAGTGGCGACCTCCAGAGGGTCGATCACGCTGCCCAGGGATTTGGACATCTTGCACCCGTGTGCACTTTTGAGTCGACTCGAAAGTCACCTCGTTGCCCAGATTTGGACATATTGCGCCCGTGCGCATCGCACACCATGGCATGCAGGTAGACCCGTTTGGGAATAGATGAGGAGAGTGAAAAGGTTCAGGGCGAGGTGGGATTGTGTCACACACACCTGCTCGAACAACATCAATACACCACAAAAAAGTTTCGAGGCGCCTTGAAAGTAGTCACACCTGCTCCAATAGCTATACACCACATACAAGCCATCCCTCAGTGAGCCTCCCACGCACCTGCTTGAAGGGCAGCTGCCCGGTAAACCGAAGCCCCATAAACACCATTCTGGTGATCGAGAAGAAGAGAATATCATGCCCCGTCTCCAGAAGCGCGGTATAAAACCATAGCACCATTTGAACATCCCTTTCATCCCTTCGTATACCTTGGCAACCACTTTTCACTCCTTTCCACTCGCTCACTTGTTTAAATGGCAGTTGCCCAGTGAGTCTCAGCCCCATGAACACCATTCTCGCAACCCAGAAGAAGAGAATGTCATGCCCCGTCTCCAGCAGCGCGGTTGGGTAAAATGTCTTGAAGTCAGCCGTCTCCTCCGGCCACCCAAACACTGAAAATGGAAACAGCCCCGACGAAAACCACGTGTCGAGCACATCCGGGTCCCGCCCGAGCTCAAATTTCCTGCCCGGAAACTTCTTTTTGGCTGCCCGGCGCGCGTCTTCGTCGGTGCGGGCGACGACCCAGTTGGTGTTGTATGCGCCGAATTCGCGGACAGGGAAGTCACGGGCGGCAGCCTCGTCTGATTGGTCGAAGGTGACGTACCATGCGGGGATGCGGTGGCCCCATCGGAGCTGGCGGGAAATGCACCAATCACAGATGTTCTCCAGCCATCTGAGGGAGGGGAAGGGGGAGGAGGAAGAGGGGAGTGGGAGGGGAGTGGGAGGCACACGTTTCCTCGTGTGCCTTGTAATGAATTCTAGCTGGCCGACCCTGACCTGACAGGCGACGCCCCGAGGGCGCCGCGACGAGCAAGAATGTCGCCCAGGAGGCGCCGCGACGAGCAGGGGCAAAGCCCCGGGGGCGTCACGACGAGCAAAGACGGCGCCCAGGGGGCACCGTGACGAGCAAGGGCGACGCCCCGGGGGGCGTCGCGATGAGTAGGGACGGCGCTCAGGGGGCGCCGCGACGAGCAGGGGCGACGCCCCGGGGGCACCGCGACGAGCAGGGACGACGCCCAGGGGGGGCGCCACGACGAGCAGGGGGGGGACGCCGCGCGGGTCCCGCAGGGGCGTCGCGACGAGCAGGGTTTAGGGCGGTGCACGTGCTGTACAGGCAGCTCCCACAGGCTGTAGAGGCAGGCATGGCTGCAAGGGCAACGCCTACGGGCTGCAGGGGCAGGCACGGCTGCAGAGGCAGCGCCCACGGGCTGCAGGGGCAGGCACGGCTGCAGGGACAGCACGGTTGCAGGGGCAGCTAAAAAAAATATCTGGTAGGGCAAGGCGAAACGTTCGGTGGGCCCTAGGAACGATTCTGCTTTGATACCATGTGAGAATAAGAACGAGGAATGAATAAACTAGCAAGCAGGTGGGTACAAGTATGAAAACCTAAAAGAATTGTACCCCATATTGTCTACCCCACTACAGCCTACCAATAGTTCTGACACGTCAAGGACAGCTTCTTCCTATCCTACGCATCAACTTGCAGTTATAGTGCAGCTGTACCAGCCATGCGCTTCTCGAAGTGTGGGAGAATCTGACCTGAAAAGGCCATGTGAGGTTCGAGGCAAAGTAATATTGGAAACAGGCTATCTGTAGAAATACCCTACTCAAATCAGGCTACCATGCCAAAATCCTTGATTTACCCTGATGCAAATAGGGTATGGAAAATTTTACACAATGGGTCAGGGTGAAGAGGGGTTGGAACCCTGATTTGTTAGGGTGGGCCTAAACCAATTTTGGGCCCTGCAGGCATATGATTGTTACACTCGTCACTTCGTCGGCTCCTTCAGCCATGTGTGTCGTGATTCTAATTACTGCCTTTCGTAAACATGCCACTTGCAGCGCCTATGGCGACTGCGATTGCCGCTTCGTTGGTTGCGCAGCGTGCCATTTATTATCTGGCATACAGGATTTCTAGCGTTTTAGCAAGAGAGCATCACAGGTACGTTGTTCAAAATTTAACAGTTAGTGCTAACCCTTTTTGTGAATGCGTGTAGCAGTTGTGTAGGACGTGTATAATGGGTTGTGTCAGAACATTATAGCTTATACTTTTGTGTAGGCTGTAGTGGGATATCCCATAGGGGGTACAACCCAATTAGGGTTAGTACTTGTACCAGCTTCATTCATAGTTCATTCATTCTCGTTTCTTCTCATGGTATCGAGCAGGTTCCCTCGTGGGAACTGTTCTTAGGGCCCACCAAAATCTAAAATTCTTTTCCTGCCCGGAGCGCGCCTCGCTTAGGCCTCCTTCGGCCCCGTCGCGTCGCCCCTAGCGACCTCCCTTCTGCCGCCCTTGCTCGGCCGTCGCCGCCCTTAGCGGCCCGTCGCCACCCTACGCGGCTCGGCGCCGCCCTTTCGCCGCCCGTCCCGGCCCGTCGACGCCCATGCGCCGCCCGTCCCGGCCCCGCGCCGCTGTCCCGGCCTGTCCCCGCCCGTGCGCTGCCCGCCCCGGCCCGTCGCCGCCCGTCCCGGCTCGTCGCCGCCCGTGCGCCGCCTGTCTCGGCCCGTCACCGCCCGTACCGGCCCGTGCGCCGCCTGTCCCGGCCCGTCGCCGCCCGGCCCGTCGCAGCCCTTCGCGGCATCGCGTGCCGCCCCTACCCGCGGCTCTGCCACCTTACCTGCGGCCCCGCCACCCTACCCGTGGCTCCGCCGCCTTACCCTACCTGCAGCCCCGCCGCCCTACCTGCGGCCCAGCCGCCTTACCTACGGCCCGGCCACCCTACCTGCGGCCCTGCTGCCTTACTCTCGGCCCCGTCACCTGCTGCAGCGCCGCCCGCCACCCGAGTCGCCCGAGCCGTCTCACCCGGCCGAGCAGCCGGCCGCCGCGCCGCCCTGCAGCAGCACAACCAAGCCGCCCAGCGGCAGAGCAGCCGAGCCGCCCAGCAGCCGAGCCGCCCAGCACCCGAGCCACCCAGCAGCCAAGCCGCCCAGCAGCCAAGCCGCCTAGCAGCCGAGCCGCCCAGCAGCCGAGCCGCCCAGCAGCCGAGCCGCCCAGCAGCCGAGCCGCCCAGCAGCCGAGCCACCCAGCAGCAGAGCTGCCGGGCCGCCGAGCCGCCCAGCAGCCGAGCCGCCGACCAGCCGAGCCGCCGAGCCGCCCTACTTCTGGGCCGCCCGAGCTGCCCAGTCTGGTGAGCACAGCGCCTCTTTCACTGCACTGCCCTCACCCTACTGTTTGCACTGCTAGTCGTCTGTGGTCATGGCTACCCCTAGTGTCCTCGTCTTTGACGTTGAGGGTCGGGCCATTGACTTTGAGGTCTGGGTAGATGAGCTGCAGTTGTTCTTACAGTGCGATAGGGCAGACGGCCTCTCTCTCTTTGACCTCACCTCTGGCGCTTCCCCTGCCCCTCTTGCTGATGCTGACGCCACTGTTCGCTCCCAGTGGGCCACGTGCAACGCTGCTGCACGTCTTGCTGTGCGTCGCCACCTCCCTACCTCCGAGCGTGCGCACTTTAGCCAGTACAAGAGTGCTCAGACCTTGTACGACGCTGTAGTCGCGCGCTACTCCTCCCCTGCCACTGCTGCACTGAGGCGTCTCATGCTACCGTACCTCTTCCCTGACCTTGCTGCCTTTCCCACAGTAGCTGACCTCATGACGCACCTCCGCACTAGTGACACTCGCTACCGCGCTGCACTTCCTGCTGACTTCTGCGCCAAGAACCCCCCCCCCCCATGTACATCACTCTCTACTACATAGTCACTCGCCTCCCTGCCTCCCTTCGTGTAGTCAGGGACCACTTCCTCTCAGTCTGTCCCACCACTCTCACTGTTGACCTCCTCGAGAAGGCCCTCCTAGCGATAGAGAAGAGCATAGTCGCTGTAGGAGCCTCTCGAGGTGACCCGCGCACCCCCATCTTTGAGGGGTGTTCCCCCTCCCCCCTTCTGCCCTCTGTTGCCTCTGCTGCTGCGGCCGACCTCCTTCGTCTTGAGTCGGTCGGTGCGGCGTCTGCCCCTAGCGGGAGATGCCGCCTTGGCAAGGGCAAGGGGGGCAGGGGCGCTGGAGGAGCGAGCGAGGGCGGTGGAGGTGGAGGTGGCGGCAGTGGGGGGAGCGGGGGTGGCGGTGGGAGTGGAGGTGGGAGTGGAGGGGTCGGTGGCGGCAGTGGAGGCGGAGGCGGCGGCGGCGGTGGCGGTGGGAGCGGAGGTGGCGGTAGTGGAGGAGGCGGCGGAGGCGGCGGCAGTAGCGGAGGCGGCGGAGGCGGCGGCGGTGGCGGTGGAGCTGGTCGCGGGTCTTCGCAGAGGAGTGGCTCCGGTGGTGGCTCGCGCCAACAGCAGCAGCGCGGTTGTCAGACCCTGTCCCCTCAGCAGCTCCGTGAGTGGTACACTACACGCCAGCGGGGTGGCTTTGGTCCGTGCACTTACGTCCTGCGCACCGGCGACCGTGCGGGTGAGCAGTGTGGGGGTGCGCACCCCACCCAGCGCTGCTTTGACCGCCTGATAGACGCGTGGCGTCACCACTTCTTGGAGGCCACAGAGATCCCTCGCTTGGGCGAGCTGTCTTGGGCGGGTGTTTCCATCTATGATCTTGACTTTGATGCTATTCTCTCTGCCATATATGCTGTGTCTATTAGTGATGAGGGTGACTCTTACCGGTGTTTCCCGCCCGATCCGGGCATTGAGACTGCTGCTCTAGGTACTGGTGCGGCTGCTGCCCTGGGTGCTTGCGACGCTGCTGCTCTAGGTGCTAGTGCGTCTGCGTCCTCAGGTACTGGTGAGTCTGCGCTCTCAGGTACTTCGTCGGCTTCGGCCTCCCTCACCTTCACCCTTGACTCTGGGGCTTCTCGCTCCTTCTTTCGGGACCGTACCACACTCACGCCACTTAGTCGGCCGGTTGCGGTGTCTCTGGCTGACCCCTCTGGGGGTCTTGTCCTGTCTCGCTTCTCCACAGTCCTCCCGTGTCCGGCGGCTCCCTCTCGCACCCTGTCTGGTCTCTACCTCCCCTCGTTCTCTACGAACCTGGTGAGTGGTGCTGACCTACAGGATGCGGGGGTTCACCAGTTCACTCCTGCGCGTCAGCGGGTGACGCACTGCACAGAGGCTAGCACAGGCCGACACCTGGCTACGTTTACCCGTCAGCCGGGGTCGAGCCTGTACACAGTGACCACTGCGTCTCCTCCTGTTGCTGAGTCTGGTAGGGTCGCTGCGTTGGGCCAGGTGTTTGCTGCAGAGTCCAGGTCTGGTCCTGAGTCTGCCCCCTGTTCCTGTCATCTCCTGTCTTACGAGACTCTCCTCTGGCACCACCGCCTTGGTCACCCCTCTCTGCTTCGGCTCAGAGGCATGGCCTCCCATCTTCTTGTGTCTGGTCTCCCCCGGTCCCTCCCTCCCCTTCCTCAGGGCCCTGGCCCTATCTGTGTCCCCTATGTCGAGGGGCACCTGCGTGCTGCCCCTCACTCCTCCCAGTTTCCTCCGACAGAGGCCCCGTTGCAGACGCTTCACATGGACGTGTGGGGCCCAGCCCGCGTCCGTGGACAGGGTCACGAGCGCTACTTCCTGCTCGTTGTTGACGACTACTTGCGTTACACCGCAGTCTTCCCCTTGCGCAGCAAAGGTGATGTCACTGAGGTGCTGATCGACTGGATCCGCGCAGCTCGTCTCCAGCTCAGGCAGAGCTTAGGCTCGGACTAACCTGTTCTGCGTCTGCACTCGGACAGAGGCTGAGAATTCTCCTCTGGCCTTCTACCAGCCTACTGTCATGCACGAGGCATCTGTCAGACCTTCACGCTTCCGGACTCTCCGCAGCAAAATGGGATTGCTGAGCGCCGCATTGGCATGGTCATGGACTTCGCCCGTACGTCTATGATGCATGCGGCTGCCCCCCATTTTCTGTGGCCGTTTGCGGTGAGGTACGCGGCGCATCAGATCAACCTTCACCCCAGGGTCTCCAGGACGGAGACCTCCCCAGCCTTGCTGTGGACGGGGAAGGTTGGCGATGTGTCGGCGTTCCGGGTCTGGGGATCTCGGGCGTTTGTCCGCGACTTGTCTACGGACAAGGTGTCCCATCGTGCTGCTCCTTGCGTCTTCCTGGGGTTCCCCCCTGACGCGCCTGGGTGGCAGTTCTACCACCCCACCTCTCGCCGTGTTCTGTCCTCCCAGGACGTCACGTTCGACGAGTCGGTCCCCTACTGCCGCCTCTTCCCCTACCGCACTCCGTCCCTCCCCCCGCCCCCGCTCTTCCTTGTACCAGGTCCCCCCCCAGTAAACCCCCTCCCCCCTCAGGGTCCTGCCCCTTCAGGTGTGTCCCAGGTAGACGCAGTCGAGCCTGTCGAGGTAACTGGTGACTCTCGTGCTGCTGGAGGTATTTAGCCTGAGGGTGCTGGGCCTGGGGGTGCGAAGCCTAGGGGTGCTGAGCCTGGGGGTGCTGAGTCTAGGGGTGCTACGCCTGGGGGTGCTGAGCCTGGGGGTGCTGAGTCTGGGGGTGCAAAGCCTGGGGGTGCTGAGCCTGGGGGTGCTGAGCCTGGGGGTGCTGAGTCTGCGGGTGCTACGCCTGGGGGTGCTACGCGTGGGGGTGCTGAGCCGGGAGGTGCTCCGCTTGGAGGTTCTCTAGGTGCTTCGTCTGGCCGGGAGCCACTCTCTCTACAGGAGCTGCGCAAGTGGTTTGCCCGGTGCTGGCGCAGGACTGCTGGTGCTGGAGGTTCTTCGGTTGCTGAGGGTGCTGAGGTGCTCGTACTGGGAGTACTGGAGCTGCTGGGCCTGCAGGTTTGCCTGGAGCTGGTGCTGCTCGCGCTAGTGGTCGTGGTTCGCGTCCGCGTCCTCCTCTTGTCCCTGGCACGTACAGGATGTCTCTGCGTCCGTCTACTGCTCCTCTGCGTGCCCCTTTGCCTTCTCCTCCTGATTCCTCTCTTCCTGCTCTTGCCGACCCGAAGTTGGACTCTCTTCGTGCTGCCAGTCCTAATGTCACGCGTCTCCTTGCTACTGCTGTCACTGACCCTTCTTTCGAGTCCACTGCTGCGTCTGCCCTAGTTGCTGAGCTCGTCGACTTTGCTGCTCGCTGTCACCTAGACTACGCTGCTAGTCTTGTCACTGAGTCTGAGTCTGTTTGTCCTCCGTCCGTTGGGGGTGAGTGTGCCCTTGGTACGGACGTCCTTGAGGACAGGCAGGAGGAGTTCCAGTGTTTGGCAGCTGCTTCACCTCATCTCGTGTCCGTACTGCTTACCCTTGAGGGAGACCCGGATGCACTTGACATCCCGACTCCGCGCTCTTACGCGGAGGCGATAGAGGGTCCCTACTCCTCTCAGTGGCAGGCAGCTATGGATGCAGAGATGGCTTCCTGGAAGTCCACAGGCACCTACGTTGACGCTGTTCCCCCTCCTAGGGCGAACATCGTCAGTGGCATGAGGATCTCCAGGGTGAAGCGGCCGCCAGGTTCTTCGCCTGTCTTCAAGGCGCGTTACGTGGCTCGTGGCTTCAGTCAGCGGCAGGGAGTTGACTACTTTCCGACCTTCTCCCCCTCCCCGAAGATGACCACTCTTCGGGTACTGCTGCACGTTGCTGCTCACCGTGACTACGAGCTGCACTCTCTCGACTTCAGCACAGCTTTCTTGCAGGGCAGCCTGCACGAGGAGATCTGGCTGCGCCGCCCACCTGGCTTCACTGGGTATTTCCCTCCTGGTACCCAGTGGAGTCTCCGGCGTCCAGTCTACGGTCTCCGCCAGGCGCCACGTGAGTGGCACGACACACTGAAGACTACGCTTGCGGCTCTTGGGTTTGCTCCTTCTACTGCCGACCCGTCGCTGTTTCTGCGTACCGACACCTCTCTGCCGCCGTTCTACACCCTCGTGTACGTCGACGACTTGGTCTTTGCCACAGCTGACACTGCTGGACTCGCCTACGTGAAGTCCGAGCTGCAGAAGAGACACACGTGTACTGACGTGGGTGAACTGCGCAGCTACCTTGGCTTGCAGATCACCCGGGGCAGAGCACGCCGCACCATTACCCTGACTCAGTCACACATGGTGCAGCAGGTCCTTCAGCGCTTCGGCTTCACGTACTCCTCGCCTTAGGCCACTCCTCTGCCTAGTCGCCACTCACTCTCAGCTCTGCCTTCGGATGAGTCCGTAGTGTCAAGTGGCCCGTATCCAGAGCTTGTTGGCTGCCTCATGTACCTGATGACCTGCACATGACCTGACCTTGCATACCCTCTTAGCATTCTTGCACGCTATGTTGCTCCTGGGAGACACTGACCAGAGCACATGGCTGCAGCGAAGAGGGTGTTGCGCTACTTGTGCAGTACGTCGGGCATGGGGCTAGTGCTTGGAGGGCGGAGTCCAGTGGTCCTCACTGGGCACGCGGACGCTTCTTGGGCTGACGACCAGGCTACGCAGCGGTCGTCACAGGGTTACACCTTCAGCCTTGGTTCCGGCTCTGTTTCGTGGCGGGCTACTTGCTCGTCTTCTGTTCTCGGCTCCAGTTGTGAGGCTGAGATCTACGCCGGGGCCATGGCTGCACAGGAGCTTCGCTGGCTCACCTACCTGCTGACCGACCTTGGAGAGCCGCCTCGTTCTCCTCCAGTCTTGTACGCAGACAACAAGGCCATGCTGGCCTTGTGTCGAGAGCAGAGACTGGAGCACAGAACAAAGCACATTGCTCTCCGCTACTTCCTTGCTCGTGAGCTACAGCAGCGTGGTCAGTTGCGGCTTGCGTACGTGGCCTCTGAGGCCAACACTGCTGATGTTTTCACCAAGGCACTTCCGCCTTGTGATCATCAGCGCTTCTGCAGTCAGCTGGGCCTTGTCCCTGTCTTGCCTCACTTGCTCACCCCTTGACCTTGCTTGTACTGTTACATATATTTATACCTGCTCTTGCTTGTCTAGCCTTATATATATATGTACTCCTGTATGTGAACTGGCCTTGTGGCCTTGAACTTGTGCTCAGAATGTGTGGTGACGTTGTGATCCACCGTGAGCTTGCTTTGCTTTGCTTGACCGGTCTTGTGACCCCTTGTTCTCCCCCACTTTGCCTATGGGGGTGTGTCAGAACATTATAGCTTATACTTTTGTGTAGGCTGTAGTGGGGTATCCCATAGGGGGTACAACCCAATTAGGGTTAGTACTTGTACCCGCTTCATTCATAGTTCATTCATTCTCGTTTCTTCTCAGGTTGGACTCACGCTGGGTCCTGCGAGTGTCTATTGCATGTTAGTCGGTTTGCCTCAATGTATGCCCTGGCTGTATGTAAATGCTAATATATCCCAGATCTACATTGAGCTTATTCTGTGTGCATGTGAAAATTACCAAGTAGAGTAAAGAAAGAACACCTTCTGGGTATCAAAATATTTGTGTAAAACTCTTTTTTTTTGCTATGAAAATTGATGCGATCTATTATCACACAGTTAAACATTTGATATGCATTTGCTCATTACTTTATGGTATGCTTCCGGACGTTACTTTATGCACACGCGGCTATTTAGTATCTCTAAATTGTACTACCATAACTATACCGAATACATTACATCCCGTATCAATGTCGTATGTGAAACCAACAGAATTTTTTAGATGTAAGTTGTTTCAGAGACGTCTCAAAAATCACTTGCCGCCCTACACCGCCGTGACTTGCACGTGACTGACAGCACAAAGGCGCTTGAAGCTCTTCATCGCTCGCCTCTCCTCTTGCCTCTCCCGCCGCCTCTCTCTCCGCCTCTTCCGCCGCGTCTCGCGCAAGATCCCCACCACATCAGCACCATGAGGGCGATGCGCGCCTCTCCTGCCGGCATCCTGCTGCTCGCCATTGCCCTCATCTGCGGCCAGTCCGCTTGCCGCCTCTCATTGCCTTCTCTCATTGCCTTCTCTCATTGCCTTCTCACATTGCTTTCTCTCATTACTGCAAAGAGCTTTGACATATGGTAAGTGCTTGCCTTGTGCCAGTAAGCACCATGCCTCCTGCTCCCTCCTTCTAGGTGGCTTCAGTTTTCAACTTCTTCGTTTTCAGCTCGATCCTCTCTTCTCTTCCCTCTCTACTCTCTCATCTCTGCTCTCTCATGTCTGCTCTCTGTTCTCATCTGCACACCCACTCCATTGTCCTCCTTGCAGCAGTTCAGATGATGGTGGCGGCGCATGGCGACAATACGGTGAAGCGCATAACACGTCGACGCATGCTGAGTTCTGTGTATGGCGACCAAACAGCACCACCAGCGACTGCGTATGGGGACCAAACAACACCACCAGTGACCATAGGTGAGGAACGTACAAAAGGGAAGGCGTGATTCTGAAAAACGTGATTTTGAGGACGTGTTTCTGAAGGGCGTAATCTGTGAATCGCGTGATGCCATTCGGGTTGACAACATTCTTTTGGGTGTGTGACGGGTATGGTTCTGATGCTGCTTGATTCGAAGCGATGCTTTCCTCACATAGCAAGTCTTTTTGTTTCTTTGATTGTTTGTTTGTTTGTTTGTTTTTTCCTACATATTTGCAATGTATTGACACGCCATCCACATAATCTTGCCCTAAATTATGAATCATGTCCTGAGGGTATACTGATGTCCTTATGACAACTTTAGGCGCGTTTTTTCTTCTCGTGATTGGCTCCTCCTTGAGTCTCTCATGCGACCCTCTCTCCTCTGTGCTACAGAAGATCCTGCCCATGTAGCGTTGCGCTGTAGGCCGGATGGCACCTGTGAGGTGGCATACCCATATCTATGTTTGTTACCCTTTTTCTATGCGCCTCGGTTGCTGCAGATCTTGCCTGTGCGTCGTTGGGCTGTGAGCTAGACGGTACCTGTGAGGTGGATCAGACTGGAGGGCGCTACTGCAAGTGGGGTGAGTGAGCATGGTGTTGCTGCTAGTGGGGCGAGTTTTTTCTTGCTATTACCTCATCACATGCATTGCTATGTCAAGACGTGTCGGTGATTCAAGGTGCCTCAAAAGTCGTCTCATGTAGATTTCAAGTACCCATCAGTTGCATCTTCTGCATTGCAAGGTGAGAGTGCATCATCTATTTTAAGAGTGTTTTAAGACGTCTCAAAAACTTCTTCAAACACGATATTATTAGTTGCATCCTGTGCATTGCAAGAGTGAGACTGCATCCTGTGCATTGCAAGAGTAAGAGTGCATCTTGTGCATTGCAAGAGTGAGAGTGCATCCTGTGCAATGCAAAAGTGAGAGTGCATCCTGTGCAATGCAAGAGTGAGAGTGCATCCTGTGCATTGCAAGAGTGAGAGTGCATCGTGTGCATTGCAAGAGTGTGAGTGCATCGTGTGCATTGCAAGACTGAGTGTGCATCCTGTGCATTGCAAGAGTGAGAGTGCATCCTGTGCATTGCAAGAGTGAGAGTGCATCCTATGCATTGCAAGAGTGAGAGTGCATCCTGTGCAATACAAGAGTGAGAGTGCATCCTGTGCATTGCAAGAGTGAGAGTGCATCCTGTGCATTGCAAGAGTGAGAGTGCATCCTGTGCATTGCAAGAGTTAGAGTGCATCCTGTGCAATGCAAGAGTGAGAGTGCATCTTGTGCTTTTCAGGAGTGAGAGTGCATCCTGTGCAATGCAAGAGTGAGAGTGCATCCTGTGCATTGCAAGAGTGAGAGTGCATCCTGTGCAATGCAAGAGTGAGAGTGCATCCTGTGCATTGCAAGAGTGAGAGTGCATCCTGTGCATTGCAAGAGTGAGAGTGCATCCTGTGCATTGCAAGAGTGAGAGTGCATCTTGTGCTTTTCAGGAGTGAGAGTGCATCCTGTGCAATGCAAGAGTGAGAGTGCATCCTGTGCATTGCAAGAGTGAGAGTGCATCCTGTGCAATGCAAGAGTGAGAGTGCATCCTGTGCATTGCAAGAGTGAGAGTGCATCCTGTGCATTGCAAGAGTGAGAGTGCATCCTGTGCATTGCAAGAGTGAGAGTGCATCTTGTGCATTGCAAGAGTGAGAGTGCATCCTGTGCAATGCAAGAGTGAGAGTGCATCTTGTGTATTCCAAGACTGAGAGTGCATCCTCTGCATTGCAAGAGTGAGAGTGCATCCTGTGCATTGCAAGAGTGAGAGTGCATCATGTGCATTGCAAGAGTGAGAGTGCATCCTGTGCGTTGCAAGAGTGAGAGTGCATTTGTGCATTGCAAGAGTGAGAGTGCATCATGTGCACTGCAAAAGTGAGAGTGCATCCTGTGCATTGCAAGAATGAGAATGCATTTGTGCATTGCAAGAGTGAGAGTGCATCCTGTGTATTGCAAGAGAGAGAGTGCATCCTGTGCAATGCTAGAATGAGAGTGCGTCCTGTGCAATGCTAGATTGAGAGTGCATCCTGTGCTGGTTTGACTTTCGAGAATTCTCGAAAGTTAAACCTCCATCAGTTCCATCATGTGCATTGCAAGAGTGAGAGTGCATCCTGTGCATTGCAAGAGTGAGAGTGCATCCTGTGCATTGCAAGAGTGAGAGTGCATCCTGTGCAATGCAAGAGTGAGAGTGCATCCTGTGCATTGCAAGAGTGAGAGTGCATCCTGTGCATTGGACGAGTGAGAGTGCATCATGTGCAATGCAAGAGTGAGAGTGCATCCTGTGCATTGCAAGAGTGAGAGTGCATCCTATGCAATGCAAGAGTGAGAGTGCATCTTGTGCATTGCAAGAGTGAGAGTGCATCCTGTGCATTGCAAGAGTGAGAGTGCATCCTGTGCATTGCAAGAATGAGAGTGCATTTGTGCATTACAAGAGTGAGAGTGCATCCTGTGCATTGCAAGAGTGAGAGTGCATCTTGTGCAATGCTAGAGTGAGAGTGCATCTTGTGCAATGCTAGAGTGAGAGTGCATCCTGTGCTGGTTTGACTTTTGAGAATTCTCAAAAGTTAAACCTCCAACAGTTCCATCCTGTGCAATGCAAGAGTGAGAGTGCATCTTGTGCATTGCAAGAGTGAGAGTGCATCCTGTGCATTGCAAGAGTGAGAGTGCATCCTGTGCAATGCAAAAGTGAGAGTGCATCCTGTGCATTACTAGAGTGAGAGTGCATCATGTGCATTGCAAGAGTGAAAGTGCATCGTGTGCATTGCAAGAGTGAGAGTGTGTCCTGTGCATTGCAAGAGTGAGAGTGCATTTGTGCATTACAAGAGCGAGAATGCATCCTGTGCATTGCAAGAGTGAGAGTGCATCCTGTGCATTGCAAGAGTGAGAGTGCATACTGTGCATTGCAAGAGTGAGAGTGCATCCTGTGCATTGCAAGAGTGAGAGTGCATCCTATGCAATGCTAGAGTGAGAGTGCATCCTGTGCAATGCTAGAGTGAGAGTGCATCCTATCCTGGTTTGACTTATGAGAATTCTCAAAAGTCAAACCTCCATCAATTCCATCCTGTGCCATGCAAGAGTGAGAACGCATCATTTGTCTTGTGCTTCTTTGAGCCTACCTCTTCCCCTCTTGTTCCTCTGGATCCATAATCCCCCACCAGCAATTGCCACTCACATATTGCACCGCAATGCACCCATGCCCACCCCTCACACATGATAGTTCACTGTCCCTCTTCACTTGCTTCTCCCTCTCCCCCCTTGCGTCTCCCTCTGCCTTATATTTTCTATCAGTCGGTACAGGTGCCACACTGCATTTCAAGGTTCATAAGAGATCATACCACACTGCACCCATGCCCACCCACCCACCCCCGAGTCTCGCCCTGTGGCGCCCGTCCCTCTGGAGCCTCAATCCCCCACAAGCAATTGCACTCACATACCGCGCTGCACCCATCCTTACCCCTCAGACTCACCCTGTGGCGCCTGCCTCACCGGAGCCACCTACAAGGCCGTGCCGGGACACAATCAGTGAGCTGCAGGTGCCTTACTAGGCGTGCTCTATCCGTTCCACCCTTCTTTATTCTCCAGCCCTTCTTCATTCTCCCTCGCACCCTGTGTTCTCCAAACTCACCTTGTGGCGCCTGCCTTAATAGAGCCTCAGTCTCCCACGAGAAACTGCACTCACATACCGCACTACACCCATCCCCACCCCCTCAGCCTCACCCTGTGGCGCCTGCTACATGGGAGCCACCTGCAAGACTGCGCTTGAGACAGAAAAAAGTGACCCCATGCTGAGTGGACAAGCTCTCGTGCAGGTGCCTTACTGCGAGTGCCCCATCCCTTCTTTCTCCCTTGCATGATGTGTTCTCCAGCCTCTCTCTGCGGCACCTGCCCCACTGGAGCCACCTGCAAGACCGTACTAGAGACGGAGGACAGTGGCCCCATGCTGCGGGGTCGAGTTCTCGCGCAGGTGCCTTACTGCGAGTGCCCCGAGGGCTTTAGGTTGACCCCCACCGAATGTGTTGAGGGTGAGTCTCCATTCTCTCGCAGGGTAGAAAAGGTTTCGAACCACAGCAAGTCCCCGCTCTCCCCATTCTCTCCTCCCCCCACTCGCCTCACTCCCTCCTCTCGCCGCTCACCACCCTCTGTCGTTCCCACCTCGCCCCACTCTCTCCTTCCCCCGCTCTCCATCCCCCTTATTTCTCCCTTCCTCGCTCCGCCAACTGGATGAATGCCAAGTCGGGCTAGACTTGGCTAGTGCCGAGTCTTCCCAGGTGTGCAGTGTTTCTTTATGACCCTCAATCAACATAAATGTTAAAATGTAGTAACAGGAATAGATGAACTATGAAAGAGTTGGGTACAAATGTGAAACCCTAATGGGGTTTTACCCAATGTTCGCTACCCCACTACAGCCTACACATATATGAAATACATATAGTTTTACACACCCCCATAGGCAAAGTGGGGGAGAGCAAGGGGTCACCAGACCAGTCAAGAGAAGCGAAGCAAGCACAGGGTGGATCACAACGTCACCACACACACTAAGCACAAGCAAAGAGCCACAAGGCCAGTTCACATGCAGAGGTATATATGCAACAACAATAGCACAGTGATCTCTACCTACCAAGAGTAAGCATGCAGATAGGTAAGCCAGCATAACTCCTGTGCAGCCATGGCTGTGGCGCAGATCTCAACCTCACAACTAGAGTTGACAACTGAAGACCAGCGTGTAGAATTCCAAGAAACTGAACCTGAGCCAAGGCTGAAGGTGTAACCCTGTGACGACCGCTGCGTAGCCTGGTCGTCAACCCAAGAAGCTGACAAAATTAGAAGGAAGAAAGAGGGGTTGATCTAGCAGAAATGGGGATACAAATAGCAAACCCTAGAAGGGTTGTACTCGCTATAGAGCACCCCACTACAGGCTAGAACATAAGATAACATTCTGACACACCCCCATAGCCAAAGTGGGGTGTAATCAGCAGAGCAGGCAAAGCAGTACAAGCTCAGGGTGGATCACAATGTCACCACACATTCTGAGCACAAGTTCAAGAAGAAATAGTTTAGAGTTCACAATTATGAGCAAAGCTAGTGGTAGTCACAACGGGCAAGTGAGGAGGAGGAGAGAGAGTGAGGGGAGAGGAGATAGGAGGCGACGGCTGAAGCTGCAGACACACGGGCAACAGGAGGCAGACTGGCACAGCGGCTACCGGACTAAGCGCCCGGACTACAGGAGTAACAGGCCCCGCGGCTAAAGTAGCGGCAGACGAGCAACGGACCCACGGGCGGCTGGCGTAGAAGTCTAGCTCACTGGGCTACCGGGACAGCGCCCCGGACTACAGGTGCTGCGGACAACAGTACGGCAACCTCCATGCAGCTTCCCCAAACAGCCCCACCCCCCCGACACACACCCGCTGCTACACCGCTAGCTCCACTCCCACGCACCCCCCTAAAACCTTAAACCCCAGTCCCCCACACAACCACCCCCCTCAGCGACAGCTGCAGCAGTGGGAGACGAAGGAGGAGGAGGAGCAAAAAGAGGAATGCACACCGACCACCCCCATACCCGCCACCCCACAGCTCGCCCCGCAAGCGGCCCCCTCAGGTCGCCTCGACAGACGACGGGAAATGGCGGGGGGAGGGGGGGGGGGGGGGGGCGGGGCCGCGACAGGTCGGTGGCGGGGCAGCGACAGAAGGGGCGGCGGGGCCGCGACAGGTCGGTGATGGGGCCGCGACAGGTCGGTGGCGGGGCTGCGACCGAACGTGGCGGGGCCGCGAAGGAAAGCGGCGGGGCCGCGAGAGTGGGGCGGCGGGGCCGCGACGGGTCCCCGTCGCCCGTCGCAGCGCCTCCCGAGGGCGACGCGTGGGTCGACGGGGCGGAAGCCCGCCGCGCGCCTCGAGGCGCACAGCGGGCAGAGAACCGCCGCGCGCCTCGGGGCGCACGGCGGGCAGAAAACCGCCGCGCGCCTCGGGGCGCACGGCGGGAAGAAAAAATGCCGCACGCCACGGGGCGTGCGGCTCAGAGAGTAGTAGCAGTAGTAGCAGCGGAAGCTATGCGGTGGTAAGCCCACCCACAGGATCGATCCAAGGGGATCGACCTGCTCTGATAGCATGACAAAATTAGAAGAAAGAAAGAGAGGTTGAACTAGCAGAAATGGGGATACAAATAGCAAACCCTAGAAGGGTTGTACTCGCTATAGAGCACCCCACTACAGGCTAGAACATAAGATAACATTCTGACAGAAGCGTCTGAGTGTCCAGTGAGGACAACGTCGCTCCGTCCTCCAAGCACGAGCCCCATGCCCGATGTACTACAGAAGTAGCGTAGTACCCTCTTAGCAGCATCCATGTGCACCTTTCGGTGCCGACCAGGAGCCACGTGGCGAGCCAGAAGGCCAAGAGGGTACGCAAGGTCAGGACGAGTGCAGGTCATCTAGTACATGAGGCAGCCCACTAGCACTGGGTAAGAACCACTCGGCTCTACGGTCTCTTCCGAAGGTGGAGCTGAGAGCGAGTGACCTGTAGCCAGAGGAGTGGCCTGTGTCGAGGACCAGGTGAAGCCGAAGCGCTGAAGGACCTGCTGCACCATGTGTGACTGAGTCAGTGTGATGGTGCGGCGTGCTCTGTCCCGGGTGATCTCCAAGCCAAGGTAGCTGCACAGCTCACCCAAGAGCCGCAAGTGTCATCCTCAGTGTGTCGTGCCACTGACGCGACGCCTGGCGGAGACCGTAGATTGGCCGTCGGAGGCTCCACTGGGTACCAGGAGGGAACGACCCAGTGAAGCCAGGTGGGCGGCGCAGCCATATCTCCTCGTGCAGGCTGCCCTGTAAGAAGGTTGTGCTGAAGTCAAGAGAGTGAAGCTCGTAGTCACGCTGAGCGGCAACGTGCAGCAGCACCAGAAGAGTGGTCATCTTTGGGGTGGGGGAGAAGGTCTGGAAGAAGTCGACTCCCTCCCGCTGACTTAAGCCTCGAGCAACGTCACGAGCCTTGAAGATAAGCGGAGAACCTGGCGGCCGCTTCACCCTGAAAATCCACATTCCATCGACGATGTTCGTCCCAGGAGGGGGAACCTCGTCGATGTAAGTGCCTATGGACTTCCAGAATGCCATCTCTGCGTCCATGGCTGTCTGCCACTGAGACGAGTAGGGACCCCCGATCGCCTCAGCGTAAGAACGCAGAGTCGGGATGTCTGGTGCATCCGGGTCTCCCTCAGGGGTAAGCAGCATGGACACGAGATGAGGCGCAGCGGCTGCAAGACACTCAAGGTCCTCGTGCCTGTCCTCAAGGACGTCCGTGCGAAGAGCACACTCACCCTCGACGGATGGAGGACAGACTGACTTTGACGCAGCAACAAGACTAGCGGCGTAGTCTAGACGAGAGGCAGCAGCAAAGTCAACAAGCTCAGCGACTAAGGCAGACGCAGCAGCAGACTCAAACGACGGATCAGTGACAACAGTGGCTAGCAGATGCGTGACAGCAGGGTGAGCAGCACGAGTGAGGTCAGACTCAGGCTCTGGAACGGCAGGTAGAGAAGACGCGCGAGGAGACGGCAGAGGAACGCGCTGTGGAGGAGAGGAAGGACGACGGACTACGAGGTGGGTGCCGGGGACAGCCGGGTGACGCGGACAAGGAACACGACGACCGGAACTACCAGAACGGACAGGCGAGACAGGACGTGACGCAGGCTCACTACGCTCAGTAAGACCCCCTGTCTACTCAGTGTAAGGAGAAGGAGCAGGCAGCGGTGAGCTAGGCTGTAACGGAAGACCAGTAAACGAAGGGAGACTAAGAACCTGGCGAAGCACAGAGTCAGGCGGTGGCTAAGACGACGGAGACGGTGGAGCAAAGAACAGGCGCGGCTGTGCAGTGCCACCAGCACTAGCAACTCCAGTACCCCTAGCAGCTCCAGCACCCCCAGCCGCTCCATAAGCCTCAGCGCTAGCTCCTCCAGGACCAGCTCCACCAGGAGCAGCACCCCTAGAATCGGCACCTCCAGTCCCAGGGTCTCCAGCCTCAGTGTCTCCAGCAGCAGCACCCCCAGACTCAGGGTCTCCAGCAGCAGCACCCTCACGCTCAGCACCACCAGCCTCAGTAGCTCCAGTACCTCCAGCGGCAGAGGCCCGAGCTCTAGAAGCGCGACCCTGGCGGCAACCGTACCAGTCGTGCAGCTGTTGTAAGGTGAGGCACACGCGGACGAAGGCGGCTACTCCAAGGAGACCGCGCAACAGCAGACTCAGAACCCTCAGGCGTCGCACCTCCAGCGCCAGCACCCGCAGCAGCTCCAGAACTTCCACCTCCAGCGCTACCAGCGCCAGCACCCCCAACAGCTCTAGAACCTCCAGCGCCAGCACCGACAGCAGCTCCAGAACCTCCAGCGCCAGCACCCGCAGCAATTCCAGAACCTCAAGTAGAAACAACTCCAGTAGCAGAGACACCAGCTCCAGCGCCTCCCACAGCAGGGCCCCTAGCTCCAGCAGCGCGACCCTGACAGCTAACGTACCACTTACGCAACTGCTGTGGGGAGAGAGGGAGACGACGACGGCAAGAGTGCAGCGGCGAGGCACCAGCGAAGCGACTACGGAGACGGCCGCTCCAGGGAGACTGCTCACCAGACGCCTCAGCACCCCTAGACTCAGTACCCCTAAGCTCAGCACCCCTAGACTCCTCACGCCCAGGCTCAGCACCCCCAGGCTCCGCACCCCCAGAAGTAGTACCCCGAGCAGGACCACCCTCAGCAGGACCTGAGTCACCAGTGACCTCAACCGGCGCAGTCAAGCCAGGAGGGTCTACCTGAGACACACCTGAAGGAGCAGGACCGGGAGCGGGGAGGGGGTCTACCTGTGGAGCATCTGGAGCGAGGAAGAGCGACGGGGGGGGGGGGGGGGGGAAGAGGGGCTGTGCGGTAGGGGAAACGACGGTAAAAGGGAACCGACTCGTCGAACGTGACGTCTTGAGAGGGGAAGACACGGCGCGAGGTGGGGTGGTAAAACTGCCAACCAGGCGCGTCTAGGACAAAGACAAGGAAGACACAGGGAACAGCGCGGGTGGAGAGCTTGTCCGCGGTGGTATCATGGACAAAGGCACGAGAACCCCATACCCGGAACACCGACGCATCGCGAACCTTCCTCGTCCACCGCAGTGTGGGCGAGGTCTCCGGCAAGGAGACACGGGGCTAGAGGTTGCGCTGATGCACGGCGTAGCGGACCGCAAACGGCCACAGAAAATGGGGGCCAGCCGCATGGACCTTGGAGGTAAGAGCGACCTCCATGACCAAGCTAATGCAGCGCTCAGCAAACCCATTCTGCTGCGGAGAGGCCGGAAGCGTGAACGTACGGAGAATGCCCCTCCACGACTAAAGCTATTCAGAAGGTCGGAGGAAAACTCCCCACCCCTGTTAGAGTGCAGACGCAGGATGGGAAACTCCATCCCGAACCGCTCGCAGAGCTGGAGACGGGCAGCGCGGATCCAAGGGATCAAAACATCAGGGACCTCACCCTTGGTGCACAAGGGGAAGACCGTGGTGTAACGCGAGTAGTCGTCAACAACCAGCAGAAAGTACCGCTCGCGGTCCTGCCCACTGACGCGGGCTGGGCCCCACACGTCCATGTGCAGGGTCTGCAGGGGAGCAGTCGTCGGGGGAAATGAGGAGGACTGAGGAGCGGCGCGCTGCCACCCCTCGACACAGGGAAGACAAGGAGGAGCAGGCGAGGATGGGAGGGGAGAGAGATCCCTGGGAAGACCAAAGACAAGGACACGGGGTTGCATGCTACGAAGGCGCTGCACCGAGGGGTGACCAAGACGGTGGTGCAAAAGGAGGGTCTGGTGTGACAAAGCGCGACACGAGCAGGGGGGCGCTAGCTGACCTGACGTAGATGCAGACGCATCGACTTGAGGGGACACAGTAGTCAGTGTGTACAGAATCGAGCCAGGAGCACGGGTAAACGTGGCCAGGTGCCTGCCCGTCCGGGAGCACGTACAGTGGGTCACACGCTGACCTCCAGGAGTGAACTGGTCAACCCACAGGTCCTGGAGGTCAGCACCACTCACCAAGTTCGTAGAGAACGAGGGGAGGTGAAGACCTGACAGGGAGCCGGACAGGACCGCCGGACATGGCAGGACCGTGGAGGAGTGCGCAAGGACCGGACCCCCAGAGGGGTCTGCCAGGGAGACTGGAATCGGCCGACTGAGCGGCGTGAGGGTGGTGCTATAGCGAAAGGAGGAGCGGGAAGCACCTGAGTCAAGTGTGAAGGTGTACAAGGACTTAGCAGGCGCAGTACCAGAGAGAGCAGACTCACCAGCACCTGGAGCAGCACCCTCACCAGCACCTAGAGCAGGAGATGCACTAGCACCTAGAGCAGTAGCCGCACCAGCACCTAGAGCAGGAGACGCACGAGCACCCAGAGCAGCAACCTCACCAGCACCTAGAGCAGCGGACTCTATATCTGGGTCAGGCGGTACGCAGAGGTAACAGGCACCGTCAGCACTAGTTGGCGATGCATACATGGCAGTGAGAATAGCATCATAGTCAAGAGCAAAGATATCTACCCTCTACCTAAGCAGCTCCAGCCAGGTGGGGAGCTCAGCCTTGTTGCCAAACTCGGTACGCCAGGCGTCGCTCAGATGGGTGAAGCAGCGGGATTGTGTGTGACTAAGCGTCCCGCAAGCCTGACCAGCCCGATCACCTGTGCGAATGACTTACGGGTAGCGAACGGTACTCCGAGACCCTCTACTCTGGGCGTACCACTCGGGAAGTGTCTCGCGCGGGCGCCGCTGCAGCTGCAGCTGGCCACTGCCAGACGCTCCCAGCTGACCAGCTCCAGGGCAACAGCTACGACGGCTACCACCACAATCCCAACTAGCGTACCACTCACAAAGCTGCTGGGGCGTGAGTCTCGCACGGATGTCGCTGGAGCTGCATCTGGCCACCGCGAGTAGCAGCAGTAGCAGTAGTAGCAGCAGCAGCAGGAGGAGCCTAGCAGCAGTAATAGAATTAGCAGCAGTAGCAGCGTGGGCAGGGCGAGCGAGGCAGGCAGGCAGGCAGGCAGATGGCGCTGCAGCGCGCTAACAAGGCAGACACGCGGGAAGCGCGGTTAGGGCAGGTGCTCACCAGTGGCGGGAAGGGCAGGCGCATGACGGCGGGGCCACAACAGCGGCTGCACAGTAGGGCTGCGTCAGTTGCAAGGCTGGGGCCACGACAGCGGCAGGGCAGGACCGCGGCAGCTGCTGTAGGGCGGGGCCGTGTCGGTAGCAGGGCGGGGCCGTGTCAGCGGCAGGGCGGGGCCAGGCGAGGCCGCGTCGGCGGCTGGGCGGGGTCGCGTCGGCGGCAGGGCGGGGCCGTGTCGGCGGCAGGGCGGGTCCAGGCAGGGCCTCGTTGGCGGCAGGGCGACGCCGTGGCGGCGGCAGTGCGGGGCCAGGCAAGGCCGCGTCGGCAGTAGGGCGTGGCTGCGTCGGCGGAAGGGCGGGGCCGCGTCGGCGGCAAGGCGGGGCCGCGTCAGCGGCAGTGCGGGCCGCGACACGGTGGCAGGGTGGGGCCGCGTCGGCGGGGCCGCGACCTGGCTAGGCCGCGTCAGCGTCAGGGCAGGGCCGCGAAAGTGGGAGGGCGGGGCCGCATCGACGGCAGGGCGGGGCCGCGTCAGAGGCAGGGCGAGGCGCAACACGACGGCAGGGCGGGGCTGCGACCTGGCGGGGCCGCGTCGGCGTTAGGGCGGGGCCGCGACAGTGGGAGGGCGGGGCCACGTCCACGGCAGGGCGGGGCCACGTCCGCGGCAGGGCGGGGCCGCGACAGCGGCCCGGCGGGGCCGCATCGGCTGCAGGGCGGGGCCGCGCTTTGGCCTGACGGGCCTGCAGGGGCAGTTCGCGGGTCTGACGGACCTGCCGGGGCGGCTCGCGGGCCTGACGGGTCTGCAGGGGCGGGGCGCGGGCCTGACGGGCCTGCAGAGGTGGCTCACGGGCCTTACGGGCATGCAGGGGCGGCTCGCGGGCCTTACAGGCCTGCAGGGGCGGCTCGGTGGCCTTACGGGTCTGTACGCCGATGCGCGCGTAGCTAGGGCAACAGTAGGCAGCGCGAGGGCTGCAGGACGGCGCGCGAAGCGCAGCACGTCACAAGGCAAGGCAGGTGAAGGCTAGTGCAGGACAACACGTGGGGTAGCGCGGTAACCGTAGCGGTAGGTGGGCCCGGAAAAAAAGGACGGTCCTACGGACCTAGTGCTCTGAAACCATGTTAAAATGTAGTAGCAGGAATGGATGAACTATGAAAGAGTTGGGAACAAATGTGAAACCCTGATGGGGTTGTACCCTATGTTGGCTGTCAGAACATTGTAGCTTACTTGTTTGTGTAGGCTATAGTGGGGTATCCCATAGGGGGTACAACCCAATTAGGGTTTCCTATTTGTACTCACCTCATTCGTAGTCAACTCATTCACGTTTCTACTTTCACATGGAATCAGAGCAGGTCCCATCCTAGGGACTGTTCTCTAGGGCCCACCGAAGCGCGCCCCGAGGCGCGCGTTCTTTTTTTCTCGCGACCCTCCGTGTCGCCCTTCCCCTCGCGGCCCCGCCGCCTCCTCGACGCGGCCCCGCCGCCTCCTCGACGCGGCCCCGCCGCCTCCTCGACGCGGCCCCGCCGCCTCCTCGACGCGGCCCTGCCGCCTTCTCGACGCGGCCCCGCCGCCTCCTCGACGCGGCCCCGCCGCCTCCTCGACGCGGCCCCACCGCTTCCCTACCTGCGGCCGTCCCGCCGCCCTACCTGCGGCCGTCCGCAGCCCTGCCTGCGGCCGTCACCTACCGTATCGCGCACATGGCTCGTGTCGTGAGGGACATGGCACGTAATGGTGACAAGGACACTCACTCACCGCGCATGTGTGATGATATGCTGCTGGACGCTGAAACATGGCATGTACATCAGCAGCGCACGAATGAAGTCTCACCCCACGTTGCGGTGTGGACTTCAGGGGGAGAAGGAAATGGAGAAGATGGACACACTGCAAAGAAAGATCTACATGGACATGATGCAGCTGCTATGGTCGATGCAGCCAAAGGAAAAGGAGGTGCTGCAGCAAATGGCTTACCTGCAGCAAGCGTGTCTCTACTAGTGGAGGATGAAGATGGTGCTGGAAGCAAGGTGGGATATGCACCAACGGGCGTGCGCATGGTTGACCTGACGTACAAGGAACTTAAAAACATGACCAAAGACCCGCCTGCACCCACCAATGGACACGACATCACCTACAGCCGCATGTGCGGCGTCGAACCAATTCCACGTGAAGCAACATCTGCGTGTGGCCAGCAAGTCCATGGTGCTGGCGCAGCACTCACACAAGCGGGCTTCTCAAGGTGTGCTGCACAACCGAACATCACGTAGCTCCACACGCCTCACTCATGTGTTTGCACACGTGCATGATCACAAACACATGGGTGAGAGTGGGAGTGGGGTATGGAGCATTTATAAGCTGAAATGGAAAGTAGAAATTATTCTTCAGAAGTTCGTACAAAAGGTCACTGATGCTGCTGTATGAAGGATTACACAGTTACGAACAATATTGGATGAAGGACAGAAGCGTATGAGGACGTACTACAGTTGCAGATCTCAGTGTGCCAGCTTACCGTGGGGTAGTTGTGTCAGAATCCTAACCACTAGACCATTGAGATTAAAGGGTTTGTTTGTGTAGCGGGTCAGTACGCCCATAACCCCCAAGGCCAACGTGCCTGTAACCCTTCCCTAGGATCAATCGGGGATCACCAGTGGACCTCTGACACCCCCGCACTGGGATGCCCGAAGTGCTTACACCGGGAATCGAACCCGAGACCTTCGCTTTAATACCATGTCAAAATCTCAACCACTAAACCATTGAGATAAAAGGGCTTATTTGTGTAGCGGGTCAGTGCGCCCATAACCCTCCAGGCCAACGTGCTTGTAACCCTTCCGTAGGATCAATCGGGGATCACCAGTGGACCTCTGACAAGCTGCTGCTGATAGCTTACGCCACTCGCCAACAGTTGCTGCAATCGTGCGCCAGCTGCTACTGTCCACCAGCTGCCATTGGTTTCGTACACCTGCTGGTTTAAGGAGGAGTGCAACACGACAACGTGACTGACATCATGGCTGAAAATAGCATCATGAAGCAGAGTGATCAAAAATACAACACAAGCGGAGTGAGACGGGAATACATGCAGCTGATGAAGGAATACTCACTTGGTTTAAGGCGAAGGCAAGCAGTTGCTTGCCAGTGCTATTGGTGCACAAGGGCTGAAGCTGTAGGAGATGCAATTCTCGGGCTTCAACATAAGAATGAAGTCACAACAAGCTTCATCCAGGATGAGAATGAGCGGCGGGCAGAACGAGAAGAAAGCAAGCAAGCTACCCCAGTGATGGCAGAATGTATGAAGGGTTTTTACTCACAAGGCAGATGGAGCTGGAAAAGTGCAGCTGCAGAGAGCAAGGTGCTGCTTGTGCTGCCATGCTGATGCTAGGAGATGCAGTCGGCTGCTGGGCGCCACCAGCTGGAGCTACCGTCCGTTAGGAGGAGCTGCAGGGCATCAGGGGGAGCTGCAGGGCGTCAGGGGGAGCTGCAGGCCGCCAGATGCTGCTGGTGCCACTGCTCCCGTGCGCCTCCTGGTGTGGGGGGAGCATACCAAGACACCACAGGTCAAGCCATTTGTAGCTTCATCTAGGAGGAAAAGAAAGGCAAGCAGAATCAGAAGGGAGAAGGCAAGCTACTACTGCAGGGCTAGCAGATCATGAGGTTCCTCACCGTCAGGCGCTGCTGCATGATGACAGGTGAAGCTGAAGGCGGCCAGGTGTTGCTGCAAGCCACCAAGTGCTGCTGATCCTGCTGGGTAATACTGCTGCCGAGCACCAGTAGCTGCCGAGCACCAGTAGCTGCCGCCGAGCGCCACCAGCTGCTGCTGCGGAGCGTCAAGTGCTGGTGGTGGTGCTCGGGGGAGGGCCAGGTGCTGCCGCCGTTGCTCACCAACTGCTGCCACCGGGCATGTGCTAGTGCAGGGTGCCAGGAGCTGCTACTGCTGCTGTGCGCCACCTGAAGATATAAGAAGCACATGGGAGAAGTGTTTGAACTGGAGCAGCTGGTTAAGCAGTGTAAGGAGACTACAGTGGAAGGGCTACGTACTTGTTCAAAGGAAGAAGACTAAGGAGAATGAATGAAAGGTCACTCACCTATTCACGACGGAGAAGGCACGCAGCTGCCGCCATGCGCCACAAGGAGCTGCCGCCGTGCTGCCGGGCGATGGTGTTGCTGCCGCCCGCCAGGCGCTGCTGGTGCTGTTCCAGTGCATCACCAGCCGCAGCTGCTGCCCGTCACCAGCTCCTGCAGGGACAAGTGACACAAAGCAAAGGTTAGTCAAGTGATGTGAGCTCAATCAAGACGATTGAAAGGGACGACATCTACTCCTGCGTACCAGGGGAACAAAGGGTTTGACTCACAAGGAGGTGTGCTGTTGCAGCCCGCCGGGTGGTGATGATGCTACCGAGCGCCAGTCGCCAGTCCAGCAGCTGAGTGTCAGATGCTGCTGGTCCCCCTCGCTCGCTGGATGCTGCTGCCACTCTCCAAGCGCCAAGTGTCGCCGTGCAGATGCCACACACCCGCGCCAGGAGCAGCATGTGCTGCAGTCGTCGAGTAGCAAGAGCAGGTGGCCGCCGCCGATGCAGCAGCAGACTCGCGCCAAGTCGTCAGCGACTTCTGACGCGAGGCAAATCGCCGAATGAGGACAGAGCAGTCATGCGCAAGACGCTGCAAACGCTGCAGGAGCGCTAGGTCGTCCGCAGTGGCAGGAGGAGGTCGCGCACCAACAGCAGCGCGAAAGAAGAAGCAGCCGCACGACAGGAGAAGCAGATGCGCGCCCTGCTGCTGGAGTTCGAGCCATTATGCAGGGGGAGGCAGCGAGCCTTGCTGTAGACGACGTGCACTGGCAACAGCAGTTGCGCGACTGCAGCTTCGGACGCACGACACGCACTACAGGCGCAGCTCAAGTCGTTGCACGACAAGAGAAGCAGCCACGCGACAGGAGTCGCAGCTACGCACAATGCTGCAGGGGTTGCGACAGCCGCTGCAGTCGCCACCTGCAGCCGTTGTCAGTGCGTGGGCTGCTGAAATCGCGAACGTATCTGCTGCAGAATGTCGCACGTGCTGCAGTCGCGCTCAGGAGCAGTCACGCGCGACATGGAGCAGCACGCTCCGCGCAAGAGCGGCATGCTGCTGCTGAGGACGTATGCCAGCAGCAGTCGCGCGCCTGGGTGTTGCAACAGCACACGAAGCAGCTACGAATGGATTTCCTAAATGCGACTGGACGAAAATCAGAGAGTTTCGCCATAACTGAATGGAATTGGGCAGTAGCGGCAGCCATGGCTAGAGTTAACAACGCTCAGAAAACTGGATATGGGAAGGTCAACCGTGAGTGAACCTGATCTGTTGGAAACGAGAGTGACAAGCTAGAGAAGGAGCAGCAGCAATCGATCTGGGATAGGAGCGTGAGTCGTGACCCGATGTGAGGAAACCCTAAAGGCGGGGGGACGAGAACAGTATGGAGCGGAAGGTTGGTACTGTACGGAGGCAAGGAGCAACACAAGGAGCGGAATGTAAGGAATTTTGCTAATTCCTTACTGAGGCACCGCTTACGAGTACATTTCCAACTTTTCGGAGTTCAGGCTCGGTCCGACGACCTCGCCTCCCGAACGTCCTCCGCGTCGCCTTCGGGTTTTCCAAACCCAAACCTACACCCAACCCTCGCACGACTTCGTGACCTCGGGCCAGGGTCGTCGCTAGCAGAAATTTTTTGTCTGTTTGTCTTATATTCAGATCGAGTTTTTAGAGATCATCTGATTTTTCAGAAATTGGTTTTTGTAATTTCTGATTGGTAAGGAGTAGTTTTTAAGTTAATATGATCAATCAGGTTCATGTTTTGGTTTCATCTGATACCGAATCCAATTACTGCAGGGGTGAATATGGGATTCGAGTTGTGAATGGGTGAATCTGATGCGTCAGGGGTGAATCTGTTAGTGTCAGGGGGCGAATCTGCTGTGTCAGGGGCGAAATTGTTGTGACGGGGCGAATCTGCTGTGTCAGTGTGACAGCGAATCTGCTGTGGCGGACCGAATTTGCTGTGAGGGGGTGATTCTGCTGTGATTGGTCAAGTCCGAATCATTTGCCCATTCGATTGGCCAGACACGCATTTCGAAAGTATCTGATACATCAGACACGGTAAAAAACAGAATCTGATGCATCAGGCACCCTCAAATCCTAGCAACGTCCCTGCCTCGGGCTTAGCTAGCCTTGCTATATTATGCATAGGCCCCGATGTTTGCTCAGTAGTTGTAATCACTTCCACGATATTGCATTTTGCGCACTCTTCTTTCATAAAACTCATAACACCTGGTATCAGAGCTACTTTCCTAGGTTACCCTCCACTTTCCGGGGTAATTTAGTACGGGGGTGCGATAGGTTTGGTGGGCTGCAAAGCGGTCGGCTGAGAGATAGATACGATTATCTCGCTCCGACTAATAGCGTTTGCGCCTTCATCAAAACCAGAAAAATCGCTGTTAACCCCCTGCCCGTTAAACGAAGCCTACGACACATGGACCAGGCGGAGTTAAACGAGCTCATGCAACAGTTTCGGGCGCTGCAGGCCAACATGCAGACTATGTCTGGCGAGTTGGAGCGCCTGAGGGAGGAAAACGCCGAGCTACGCCAGACGCGAGGTGAAGCGCGTCAGGAGTCGCCCGCCGTGGATGAAGCAGGAAGCAGTTTCGTGCCTAACGACGAGGTCCTCAGCGAGCTACAGAACTCGCTGGACGCTGAAGACGAGCGGACAGCACGAACGCAACGAGCACAAGGGACGCAGGAGCAACAGTCACAGCCGAGGCAACAGTCGCAGACGACGCCACGACAGGCACCAGCGACAGCCCCGGTGATGGCTTCAATGGCGCCCCCGATGCATGCAGCAGCAACAGTCTCAACAACTGTTAAAATAAAACCGACGAACCCGCCCCCGTTCAACCCCAGCGACAAAGCCGTCACTGTGTCAGCTTGGTTGTTCGGTGTAGAGGTGTTTTTCAATGCTGCGCAAATTGCTGACGATGCTACCCGCATTAATTTTGCAGTGTCACTATTGCGAGGACCGGCATTGGAATGGTGGAAGCGGACTCTTCAGCCAGAGGGGGCTCCGGCAGGGATATCACGTGCGAACGACGGGACCTGGGCAGCTGTCACGCAACAGGCAACTTCAATCTTCGGAGTGGCCACGATACGCACATGGGCGGAGTGGGGCGCCGCGCTGCGAAGCAGATTTGAGCATGTATCCGCCTCGGATTCTGCTCGCATGAAGCTGCGTACCTAGAAGCAGGTGGCGTCGGTCCAAGATTACACGGCGACATTCTGCAATTTGGCTGACCAAGTGGACGATATGAGCGACGCGGAACGACTCGACCGATACGTCGCAGGCCTCAAGTACGACGTACAGTACGAGGTGCGACGGGCGAGGCCACGCGTATTTATCGAAGCCGTCCAAGTGGCCGAATCGACGGATGCGCTGATGCAATGGGCGAGAATGAGTTCCCGGGAGGGCACTCAATTTCGTGGACCGCCGCGCCAGCCCACAATCAACGGGGTGGATGCACCGAGGCGGGGAAACAACAACTGCTTCAACTGCAACCAACCGGGCCACTGGAAGAAGGACTGCCCGAAGCTGAAACAGGGAAACAGGAACGACGGAGAGGGGTCGGGAAAAGAAACGAGTCAGTAGCAGTCGGGCCACCTACTGACGAGACCCCGTCGCCCGGCAATCAACATCCACACCGAGTAGTGGTACCGATACGGGCTATCGGCCGCAACCGGACGAATAAGGTGGATGAACACGTGGATCACCCTGTGCTGGTCGTGGGGAGGATTAACGGGCATAAAATAAAATTATTCGTCGACGGTGGGGCGAGCCACAGTCTCGTCAGCCTGGCGACGGCCAAAAAAATCGGAGTCAAGCTGGACAGGTGTCTACCAGAGATTGATGCGCGATTGGTGGACGGAACACCGCTGGCGATCAAGGACGAGGTCCGACAAATTCGGATGAAGTGTGGCGACGATTTCGGGTTCTCCATGCGAATGCTGGCGACAATACTGGACGGTTGCGATGTGCTGCTCGGAAGGGATTGGCTGCAGCGTTTCAATCCGACCATCGACTGGACGACGGGAGCGATCACGGTGCTATGCAACAAGGGGCGCGTGACACTTCCGAAATGGGCGGAGCCGGAGCCGACGACAACACGTGTCAACGCGATAACGCTGAAGAGGGCGATAAAACGGGGAGCGCAAGGCTACGCCGTACAGCTGTACGAGGTGGTGGCTTCCGAAAAAATCGCCGACATCGACACGCTCTGCGCTGCTGTACCCGACGACGTGGCGAGCATAATTCAGAGGTACCCCGAAATATTCGCAAATGACCTACCTGATGGGCTGCCACCTCAGCGTCCGGAAGACCACAGGATTGAGCTGGAACCAGGCGCGAAACCAACCGTTCGGTCCCAATGGCGGCTCAGCCAACCGGAGCTCGACGAATTGCAGAAACAGTTGGATTATCTGCTTTCTAAGGGTTTTATCCGGCCGAGCACGTCGCCGTACGCCGCCCCGATACTATTCACACCGAAGAAGGACGGAGGCCTGCGCATGTGCATCGACTATCGAGCGTTGAATCGGGTCACAATCAAGTCGCGTTACCCGATCCCACGAGCAGACGACCTGCTGGATCAACTTCGCGGGGCTCGTTTCTTCTCGAAAATCGATTTGCGAGGTGGCTACCATCAAATTCGTGTGTTCGCCGACGACTGCCCGAAGACCGCATTCCGCACCCGCTACGGCAGTTATGAGTACACCGTGATGCCGTTCGGGCTGACGAACGCACCCTCGACTTTCCAGCTCACTATGAATGGAGTGTTTCGGGACATGTTGGATAAAAAAGCTATTGTTTACCTGGACGACATCCTGGTGTACAGCAAGACTCGGGAGCAGCATTTACAGGACTTAGACGAAGTGTTCCGACGCTTGCAGCAGAACCGGCTGATTACGAAGGGCTCTAAGTGCGAGTTCTTACGGTCGGAGCTGGAGTTTGTGGGGCACGTTGTCTCTGGGGAAGGCATTAAAATCGGCCCTCAAAAAGTAAAAGCGATTTTGGAGTGGAAGCCGCCCACGAACATCACTGAGTTGCAGAGTTTCCTCGGCTTCGTTAACTACGTCCGCCGTTTTGTACCCAATATGGCGGGGGTAACCAGGCCGTTAACCGATATCCTGCATAAGGGCGTGCAGTTTTTTTTGGGGGGAGAGAGAACAGCTGGCTTTCAACGAGTTGAAGAAAATTTTGAGTTCACCCCCGGTGCTTCGACTGGCAGATCCATCTCGACCGTTCGAAGTCGTGACGGACGCCAGCGATTTCGCTGTCGGCACTGTGCTATTACAGGACTTCGGCAACGGACTGCAACCCATTGCGTACGAGTCAAGAAAAATGCAGCCGCCCGAGCGCAACTACCCGGTTCACGACAAGGAAATGCTCGCCATCGTGTATGCGTTTCGAACATGGCGATGCTACCTCACGGGAGCGGATGTCACAATCCGAACTGACCGCAAGTCACTACAGTACATGCGCAGCCAACCACAGCTCAACCCACGACAAATCCGGTGGCTCGACTACCTCGAATCAAATTTCCGCTACACCATCACATATAAAAAGGGCGCCAACAACATCGCCGACGCTCTGACCCGTCCATCCATGCAGACCGCAGCAGTACTAATCGCCCATTCCAACCCTTTATTGGCAGGATTATTCAAGCACGGCTACAGGATCGACAGATTTTTCAAGACCAATCAACACCACGAGGTCACTACACCGCATGGAAGTTACTACCTAAAAGTCGGTACTAACCGAGTTTGGGTACCTTCCTACCGACCCTTACGCGAATTACTGACGCAAGAAGTACACGACTCCAACCTCTCCGGGCATTTCGGCGTCGACAAAACATTGAAGCTGCTGCAGCGGAACTACTACTGGCCCGACATGGCGTCGGGCGTGCAGCGCTATGTGTCCGCCTGCCCGACCTGCCAGGCAATGAAGTCATCACGACAACGACCAGCTGGTTTACTGCAACCCCTCGAGCCACCCGAACGACCGTGGCAACAGGTGACTATGGATTTCGTCACGGGCCTTCCAGCTGGCGCAAGTGGCAACGACTCCGTGCTCGTCGTCGTTGATCGCTTAACGAAAATGGCGCATTTCGCGCCCTGCCGTACAACGATCACAGCCGAAGAAACAGCGCGACTCTTCATCTCGACCGTCGTACGCCTCCACGGGTTACCTTCGGCGGTCATCAGCGATCGAGATCCGAAATTCACGTCGAAATTCTGGCAGGAGACATGGGCACAGTACGGCACCCGCCTGCAATTTTCGTCGTCCTACCACCCGCAAACCGACGGACAGACCGAGAGGACAAACCAAACGATGGAGCAGCTGATTCGCACGAACTGCCCGGACATCACCAAGTGGGAAGATTACCTTCCCATGCTCGAGTTTGCGTACAATAACGCCCCATCTGCAATGACCAAGCAATCACCCTTCTACCTGAATTACGGGATAGACCCGGTGGTACCCTCATCGACAACTCCCGACAACCCGGTACCCAGGTCACAACAGTTTATTTCGGAACTCCAGGACGTGCGTGCCAAAGCAGCTGACATAATCCGAAAAGCGAATTCGACCGCCAGCCGCTACGCCGACCAACACCGACGAAATTTACCCTTCCGCGAGGGGCAGATGGTTCTCCTGGACAGCAAAAACCTCAGACTGCCCCAACCCACAAAACTGCGTCCTCGATACGTGGGACCTTTCCGCATCATTCGAATGCTGACACCGGTCACTGCGAAACTTCTCCTCCCGGACGACTGGCATATCCACGACGCCTTCCACGTCAGTTTACTTCGCCACTACGTGGCACCCCAGTCCTCCGACGTCGCTCGACCCCACCAGGCGCCAAGTGTCCGACCGGTAGCAGATCCCACGCTCCAACCCTGGAAGATATTGAATCATCGCATTCGTGCGACCCCAGCCGGCCGCCACGTCGATTTTCTACTGCGATGGGTGGATCGCACAAGTGACGACGACACGTGGGTCCCGGCTGACTCACTACAAGGGCACTTGATACTCCGGCAGTATCTTTCTCGCCGACACGTGCCTGATATTGACCACCTTTCTTGAAGGGGGGGGTAGTGTAAGGAATTTTGCTAATTCCTTACTGAGGCACCGCTTACGCGTACATTTCCAACTTTTCGGAGTTCAGGCTCGGTCCGACGACCTCGCCTCCCGAACGTCCTCCGCGTCGCCTTCGGGTTTTCCAAACCCAAACCTACACCCAACCCTCGCACGACTTCGCGACCTCGGGCTTAGCTAGCCTTGCTATACTATGCCTAGGCCCCGATGTTTGCTCAGTAGTTGTAATCACTTCCGCGATATTGCATTCTGCGCACTCTTCTTTCATACAACTCATAACACGGAACTTGCGGCATACCAAAATAGTTACCGCACGTCACGTCCGCAATCATCGGCATCAACGCGTCTGAAACTTTGACAGCATAGGGTGAAGTTGGTTTTGTGGTAACCCACTAAGAAAATGTGACACACCCCCATAGGCAAAGTGGGGGAGAACGAGAGGTCACAAGACCGGTCAAGCAAAGCAAAGCAAAGCAAGCTCAGGGTGGATCACAACGTCACCACACATTCTGAGCACAAGTTCAAGGCCACAAGGCTAGTTCACATGCAGGAGTATATATATATATAAGCTTAGACAAGCAAGAGCAGGTATATATATATGTAACAGTACAAGCAAGGTCAAGGGGTGAGTAAGTGAGGCAAGACAGGGACAAGGCCCAGCTGAGTGCAGAAGCGCTGATGATTACAAGGCGGAAGTGCCTTGGTGAAAACATCAGTAGTGTTGGCCTTAGAAGCCACGTACGCAAGCCGCAACTGACCACGCTGCTGTAGCTCACGAGCAAGGAAGTAGCGAAGAGCAATGTGCTTTGTTCTGTGCTCCAGTCTCTGCTCTCGACACAAGGCCAGCATGACCTTGTTGTCTACATACAGGACTGGAGGAGAACGAGGCGGCTCTCCAAGGTCGGTCAGCAGGTAGGTGAGCCAGCGAAGCTCCTGTGCAGCCATGGCCCCGGCGTAGATCTCGGCCTCACATCTGGAGCCGAGAACAGAAGACGAGCGAGTAGCTCGCCACGAAACAGAGCCGGAACCAAGGCTGAAGGTGTAACCCTGTGACGACCGCTGCATAGCCTGGTTGCAGCCCAAGAAGCGTCCGCGTGCCCAGAGGACCACTGGACTCCGCCCTCCAAGCACTAGCCCCATGCTAGACGTACTGCACAAGTAGCGCAACACCCTCTTCGCTGCAGCCATGTGCTCTGGTCGGTGTCTCCCAGGAACAACATAGCGTGCAAGAATGCTAAGAGGGTATGCAAGGTCAGGTCGTGTGCAGGTCATCAGGTACATGAGGCAGCCAACAAGCTCTGCATACGGGCCACTCGACTCTACGGACTCATCCAAAGGCAGAGCTGAGAGTGAGTGGCGAGTAGGCAGAGGAGTGGCCTGAGGCGAGGAGTACGTGAAGCCGAAGCGCTGAAGGACCTGCTGCACCATGTGTGACTGAGTCAGGGTGATGGTGCGGCGTGCTCTGTCCCGGGTGATCTGCAAGCCAAGGTAGCTGCGCAGTTCACCCAGGTCTGTGCACGTGTGTCTCTTCTGCAGCTCGGACTTCATGTAGGCGAGTCCAGCAGTGTCACTTGTGGCAAAGACCAAGTCGTCGACGTACAAGAGGATGTAGAACGGCGTCAGAGAGGTGTCGGTGCGCAGAAACAGCGACGGGTCGGCAGTAGAAGGAGCAAACCCAAGGGCCGCAAGCGTAGTCCTCAGTGTGTCGTGCCACTCACGTGGCGCCTAGCGGAGACCGTAGACTGGACGCCGGAGACTCCACTGGGTACCAGGAGGGAAAGACCCAGTGAAGCCAGGTGGGCGGCGCAGCCAGATCTCCTCGTTTAGGCTGCCCTGCAAGAAAGCTGTGCTGAAGTCGAGAGAGTGCAGCTCGTAGTCACGGTGAGCAGCAACGTGCAGCAGTACCCGAAGAGTGGTCATCTTCGGGGTGGGGGAGAAGGTCTGAAAGTAGTCAACTCCCTGCCACTGACTGAAGCCACGAGCCACGTAGCGCGCCTTAAAGACAGGCGGAGAACCCGGCGGCCGCTTCACCCTGAAGATCCACATGCCACTGACGATGTTCGCCCCAGGAGGGGGAACAGCGTCAATGTAGGTGCTTGTGGACTTCCAGGAAGCCATCTCTGCATCCATAGCTGCCTGCCACTGAGAGGAGTAGGGACCCTCTACGGCCTCCGCGTAAGAGCGCGGAGTTGGGATGTCAAGTGCATCCGGGTCTCCCTCAGGGGTAAGCAGTACGGACACGAGATGAGGTGAAGCAGCTGCCAGACACTGGAACTCCTCCTGTCTGTCCTCAAGGACGTCCGTGCTAAGGGCACACTTACCCCCGACGGACGGAGGACAGACGGACTCAGACTTAGCGACAACACTAGCAGTGTAGTCAAGGCGATAGCGAGCAGCAAAGTTGACGAGCTCAGCAACTAGGGCAGACGCAGTAGTGGACTCGAAAGAAGGGTCAGTGACGACAGTAGCAAGGAGACGCGTGACAGTAGGACTGGCAGCACGAAGAGAGTCCGACTTCGGGTCGGCAAGAACAGGAAGAGAGGACTCAGGAGGAGAAGGCAAAGGGGCACGCAGAGGAGCAGTAGACAGACGTAGAGACATCCTGTGCGTGCAAGGGACAGGAGGAGGACACGGACGCGAACCATGACTACTAGCGAGAACAGGACGGACAAGCCACATAGGGCGAGACGCAGGCTCACGACGCTCAGCAAGTCCTCCAGTAGGACCAGCGTAGGGAGAAGGAGCAGGCAAAGGGGAGGTAGGCTGCAACTGTAACTGTGACGAGACAGGCTGTGGACACTCTAAGGGAGGAGGAGGACCAGTAGAAGGTGGAAGACCAAGAACCTGCTGCAGGAGTGGAACGAAGTACGGTCGAGGCCGCGTGGCGACGCCAGAAGCAGCAGGGACAGCACCAGTACCCCCAGCAGGGGCACTCGCTCGAGCAGCACCTGGAGCAGCTCCATAACCTCCAGCAGCACTAGGAGCACCCCCAGCAGGACCGCCAGCGGTAGTCTCAGCGCCAACGCCCTCAGCAGCACCAGCTCCAAGCGAACCTGCAGGCCCAGCAGATCCAGTACTCCCAGTACGAGCACTTTCGGGACCCGCAACAGCAGCACCCTCAGTAGCCGAAGAACCTCCTGCACCAGCAGTCCGGCGCCAGCGCCGGGCAAACCACTCGCGCAGCTCCTGTGGAGAGAGTGGCTCCCGACCAGACGAAGCACTCGGAGAACCTCCACGCGGAGCACCTCCCGGCTCAGCACCCCCAAGCGTAGTACCCCCAGACTCAGCACCCCCAGGCTCAGCACCCCCAGGCTGAGCACCCCCTGGCTCAGCACCCCCAGGCGTAGCACCCCCAGACTTAGCACCCCCAGGCTCAGCACCCCCAGGCGTAGTAACCCCAGGCTCAGCACCCCCAGGCTCAGCACCCCTAGGCTCCGCACCCCCAGGCCCAGCACCCCCAGGCTCAGCACCTCTAGCAGCACCAGAGTCACCAGTGACCTCGACAGGCTCAACTGCGTCTACCTGGGACACACCTGAAGGGGCAGGACCCTGAGGGGGGAGGGGGTCTACCGCGGGGGGACCTGGTACAAGGAAGAGCAGGGGCGGGGGGAGGGACGGAGTGCGGTAGGGGAAGAGGCGGTAGTAGGGGACCGACTCGTCGAACGTGACGTCCTCGGAGGACAGAACACGGCGAGAGGTGGGGTGGTAGAACTGCCACCCAGGCGCGTCAGGGGGGAACCCCAGGAAGACGCACGGAGCAGCACGAGGGGACAGCTTGTCCGCAGACAAGTCGCGGACAAACGCCCGAGATCCCCAGACCCGGAACGCCGACGCATCGCCAACCTTCCCTGTCCACAGTTAGGCTAGCAAGGCTGGGGAGGTCTCCGGCCTGGAGACCCTGGGGTGAAGGTTGATATGATGCGCCGCGTACCTCACCGCAAACGGCCACAGAAAATGGGGGGCAGCCGCATGCATCATGGACGTACGGAAGACGTCCATGACCATGCCAATGCGGCGCTCAGCAATCCCATTTTGCTGCGGAGAGTCCAGAAGCGTGAAGGTCTGACGGATGCCTTGTGCACGACAGTAGGCTCGCAGAAGGCCAGAGGAGAACTCTCCGCCTCTGTCCGAGTGCAGACGCAGAACAAGAAAGTCCGAGCCAAAGCTCTGCCTGAGCTGGAGACGAGCTGCGCGGATCCAGTCGATCAGCACCTCAGTGACATCACCCTTGCTGCGCAAGGGGAAGACTGCGGTGTAACGCGAGTAGTCGTCAACAACGAGCAGGAAGTAGTGCTCGTGACCCTGTCCACGAACGCGGGCTGGGCCCCACACGTCCATGTGAAGCGTCTGCAACGGGGCCTCTGTCGGAGGAAACTGGGAGGAGTGAGGGGCAGCACGCTGGCGCCCCTCGACACAAGGGACACAGGTAGGGCCAGGGCCCTGAGGAAGGGGAGGGAGGGACCGGGGGAGACCAGACACAAGAAGACGGGAGGCCATGCCTCCGAGCCGAAGAAGAGAGGGGTGACCAAGGCGGTGGTGCCAGAGGAGAGTCTCGTGAGACAGGAGACGACACGAACAGGGGGCAGACTCAGGACCAGACCTGGACGCTGCAGCAAACACCTTGCTCGACGCAGCTACCCTACCAGACTCAGCAATGGGAGGAGACGCAGTGGTCACTGTGTACAGGCTCGACCACGGCTGACGGGTAAACGAAGCCAGGTGTTGGCCTGTGCTAGCCTCTGTGCAGTGCGTCACCCGCTGACGCGCAGGAGTGAACAAGTGTACTCCCGCATCCTGTAGGTCAGCACCACTCACCAGGTTCGTAGAGAACAAGGGGAGGTAGAGACCAGACAGGGTGCCAGAGGGAGCCGCCGGACACGGGAGGACTGTGGAGAAGCGAGACAGGACAGGACCCCCAGAGGGGTCAGCCAGAGACACCGCAACCGGCCGACTAAGCGGCGTGAGTGTGGTGCGGTCCCGAAAGAAGGAGCGAGAAGCCCCAGAGTCAAGGGTGAAGGTGAGGGAGGCCGAAGCCGATGAAGTACCTGTCAGAATATTAGTTTCTTTAACATGGTTTCAGAGCGGTTACGCTCTTGGCCTGTGGGTACTACTGCTTCCGCTGCTACACGCTCTGTCGCACGCCCTGTGGCGTGCGACGCATTTTTCAATCTCGTCGCGCGCCACGGGGCGCGCGGCCCCTTTCTTCTCTGGCGCGCTGCCCGCTGCCCCGTCGCGTCGCCCAAGGGAGCCGCGCGCGGCCCCCGCCCGTCCGTTACGACGGTCTGGGGTGTCGCGTGCGGCCCCGTCGTCGCCCGCAGCGACCCCGTCCCCACCCGTCACGGCCCCTTCGCCGCCCGAGTGGCCCCGTCGCCGCCGCAACGGCCCCATCGCCGCCCGCGCGGCCCCGTCGCCGCCCGCAGCGACCCCGTCCCCACCCGCCGCGGCCCCGTCTCCGCGGGCAGCGGCTCTGTCGCCGCCCGAGCGGCCCCGTCGCCGCCGCAGCGGCCTCGTCGCCCTACTCGCGACCCTGGCCCCGGCCCCGTGCCCCCACCTGCGACTCTCTCAGGTCCGTGGTGGGCCCCTTTCTCCCCTCCCCCCATTTCCCCTCGCAAGCGGCCCCCTCAGGTCGCCTCGACAGACGACGGGAGGGGCGAGCTGTGGGGTGGCGGGTATGGGGGTGACCGGTGTGCATTCCTCCCTTTGCTCCTCCTCCTCCTTCGTCTCCCACTGCTGCAGGTGTCGCTGAGGGGGGTGGTTGTGTGGGAGACAGGGATTTAGGGTTTAAGGGGGTGCGTGGGAGTGGAGCTAGCGGTGTAGCAGCGGGTGTGTGTCGGGGGGGTGGGACTGTTTGGGGAAGCTGCATGGAGGTTGCCGTACTGTTGTCCGCAGCACCTGTAGTCCGGGGCGCTGTCCCGGTAGCCCAGTGAGCTAGACTTCTACGCCAGCCGCCCGTGGGTCCGTTGCTCGTCTGCCGCTACTTTAGCCGCGGGGCCTGTTACTCCTGTAGTCCGGGCGCTTAGTCCGGTAGCCGCTGTGCCAGTCTGCCTCCTGTTGCCCGTGTGTCTGCAGCTTCAGCCGTCGCCTCCTATCTCCTCTCCCCTTACTCCCTCTCCTACTCCTCACTTGCCCGTTGTGACTACCACTAGCTTTGCTCATAATTATGAACTCTAAACTATTGCTTCTTGAACTTGTGCTCAGAATGTGTGGTGACATTGTGATCCACCCTGAGCTTGTACTGCTTTGCCTGCTCTGCTGATTACACCCCACTTTGGCTATGGGGGTGTGTCAGAATATTATCTTATGTTCTAGCCTGTAGTGGGGTGCTCTATAGCGAGTACAACCCTTCTAGGGTTTGCTATTTGTATCCTCATTCTTGCTAGTTCAATCCTCTTTTGCCTAACTTCTCTCTTGCCTAGCTAGGTAAACCCTAGCTATGGCTCCTTGTTCTAGCTACTGTCTTCACAGTACCTGAGAGCGCAGACTCACCAGTACCTGAGGACGCAGACGCACTAGCACCTAGAGCAGCAGCGTCGCAAGCACCTAGGGTAGCAGCCGCACCAGTACCTAGAGCAGCAGTCTCAATGCCCGGATCGGGCGGGAAACACCGGTAACAGTCACCCTCATCACTAATAGACACAGCATACATGGCAGAGAGAATAGCATCAAAGTCAAGATCATAGATGGCAACACCCGCGCTAGACAGCTCGCCCCAGCGAGGGATCTCTGTGGCCAAGGGGAACTGGTGACGCCACACGTCCGTCAGGCGGCCAAAGCAGCGCTGGGTGGGGTGCGCACCCCCACACTGCTCACCCGCACGGTCGCCGGTGCGCAGGACGTAGGTGCACGGACCAAAGCCACCCCGCTGGCGTGTAGTGTACCACTCATGGAGCTGCTGAGGGGACAGGGTCTCACGACCGCGCTGCTGCTGCTGGCGCGAGCCACCACCGGAGCCACTCCTCTGCGAAGACCCGCGACCAGCTCCACCGCCACCGCCGCCGCCTCCGCCGCCTCCGCTACTGCCGCCGCCTCCGCCGCCTCCTCCACTGCCGCCACCTCCGCCACCTCCGCTCCCACCGCCACCGGCGCCGCCGCCTCCGCCTCCACTGCCGCCACCGACCCCTCCACTCCCACCGCCACCCCCACTCCCCCCACCGCCGCCACCTCCACCTCCACCGCCCCTGCTCGCTCCTCCAGCGCCCCTGCCCCCCTTGCCCTTGCCAGGGCGGCATTTCCGTCTAGGGGGAGACGCCGCACCGACCGAATCAAGACCAAGGAGGTCGGCCGCAGCAGCAAAGGCAACAGAGGGCAGAAGGGGGGAGGGGGAACACCCCTCAAAGATGGGGGTGCGCGGGTCACCTCGAGAGGCTCCTACAGCGACTATGCTCTTCTCTATCGCGAGGAGGGCCTTCTCGAGGAGGTCAACAGTGAGAGTGGTGGGACAGACTGAGAGGAAGTGGTCACTGACTACACGAAGGGAGGCAGGGAGGCGAGTGACTATGTAGTAGAGAGTGATGTACATGGGGGGGGGGTTCTTGGCGGAGAAGTGAGCAAGAAGTGCAGCGCGGTAGCGAGTGTCACTAGTGCGGAGGTGCGTAATGAGGTTAGCTACTGTGGGAAAGGCAGCAAGGTCAGGGAAGAGGTACGGTAGCATGAGACGGCTCAGTGCAGCAGTGGCAGGGGAGGAGTAGCGCGCGACTACAGCGTCGTACAAGGTCTGAGCACTCTTGTACTGACTAAAGTGCGCACGCTCGGAGGTAGGGAGGTGGCGACGCACAGCAAGACGTGCAGCAGCGTCGCGCGTGGCCGACTGGGAGCGAACAGTGGCGTCAGCATCAGCAGCAGGGGTAGGGGAAGCTCCAGAGGTGAGGTCAAAGAGAGAGAGGCTGTCTGCTCTATCGCACTGTAAGAACAGCTGCAGGTCCTCTACCCAGACCTCAAAGTCAATGGCCCGACCCTCAGCGTCAAAGGCGAGGACACTAGGGGTAGCCATGACTACAGACGACTAGCAGTGCAAATAGTAGGGTGAGGGCAGTGCAGTGAAAGAGGCGCTGTACTCACCAGACTGGGCAGCTCGGGCGGCCCGGAAGTAGGGCGGCTCGGCGGCTCGGCGGCTCTGCTGCTGGGCGGCTCGGCTGCTGGGCGGCTCGGCTGGTGGGCGGCTCGGCTGCTGGGCGGCTCGGGTTCTGGGCTGCTCGGCGGCTCGGCTGCTAGGCGGCTCGGCTGCTCTGCCGCTGGGCGGCTCGATTGTGCTGCTGCAGGGCGGCGCGGCAGTAGGTGACGAGGCCGAGAGTAAGGCGGCGGGGCCGTAGGTAGGGTGGCCTGACCGCAGGTAAGGTGGCGGGGCCACAGGTAAGGCGGCTGGGCCGCAGGTAGGGCGGCGGGGCCGCAGGTAGGGTAAGGCGGCGGAGCCACGGGTAGGGTGGCGGGGCCGCAGGTAAGGCGGCCGAGCCGCGGGTAGGGGCGGCACGCGACGCCGCGAAGGGCGGCGACGGGCCGGTACGGGCGGCGACGGGCCGGGACAGGCGGCGCACGGGCGGCGACGAGCCGGGACGGGCGGCGACGGGCCGAGGCAGGCAGCGCACGGGCGGCGATGGGCCGGGACAGCGGCGCGGGGCCGGAACGGGCGGCGCACGGGCGTCGACGGGCCGGGACGGGCGGCGAAAGGGCGGTGCCAGGCCGCGTAGGGTGGCGACGGGCCGCTAAGGGCGGCGACGGCCGAGCAAGGGCGGCGGAAGGGAGGTCGCTAGGGGCGACGCGACGGGCCGAAGGAGGCCTAAGCGAGGCGCGCTTCGGGCAGGATTTTTTTTTTTTTTTTTTTTTTTTTTTTTTTTTTCGATTTTGGTGGGCCCTAAGAATTGTTCCCACGAGGGAACCTGCTCGATACCATAAGAAGAAACGAGAGAATGGATGAACTATGAATGAAGCGGGTACAAGTACTGACCCTTATTGGGTTGTACCCCCTATGGGATACCCCACTACAGCCTACACAAAAGTATAAGCTATAATGTTCTGACAAATGACACTCCCTACCGCGCTGCGCTTCCTGCTTAGTTCTGCGCCCAGAAAACCCCCCCCCCCATATACATCACCCTCTACTACATAGTCACCCGGCTCCCTGACTCTCTCCGCGTAGTCAGAGACCACTTCCTCTCAGTTTGCCCCACCACTCTCACCGTTGACCTCCTCAAGAAGGCCCTCCTAGCGATAGAGAAGAGCATAGTTGCTGTAGGAGCTTCTTGTGGTGACCCTCGCACCCCCGTCTTTGATGGGTGTTCTCCCTCCCCCATCTTGACCTCTGTTGCCTCTGCTGCTGCGGCCGACCTCGTTCGTTTCGAGTCGTTCGGCGCTGCGTCTGCCCCGAGCGGGAGACGCCGCACCGGCAAGAGCAAAGGGGGCAAGGGCGCTAGAGGGGCTGCGGGGGCGGTGGAGGTGGTGGTGGAGGCAGTGGAGGGGGTGGGGGTGGTGGTGGGAGTGGTGGCGGGGGTGGCGGCGGCGGCGGCAGCAGTGGAGGCGGAGGAGGCGGCGGAGGTGGCGGAGGGAGCGGAGGCGGCGGAGGTGGCGGAGGAGGCGGAGGTGGAGGAGGCGGCGGAGGCAGCGGCGGCAGCAGTGGACCTGGTCGCGGCTCTGCGCAGAGGGGTGGCTCCGGTGGTGGTTCGCGCCAGCAGCAGCAGAGCAGTCGTAAGACCCTGTCCCCTCAGCAGCTTCGTGAGTGGTACGCTGCGCGTCAGCGCGGTGGGGGTACGGGTCCCTGCACCTACGTTCTCCGCACCGGCGACCGCACTGGTGAGCAGTGCGGGGGCCCGCACCCCACCCAGCGCTGCTTCGGCCGCCTGACGGACGCGTGGCGTCACCAGTTCCTTGGGGCCTCTGAGATCCTTTGCTAGGGAGAGCTGTCTAGGGCGGGGGTTGCTATCTTTGATCTTGACTTTGATGTATTCTTGCTGCCATGTATGCTGTTGATAATAGTGTTGTGGGTGACTGTTACCTGTGTGTACCGCCTAACCCGGGCTTTGAGGCTACTGCTCCAGGTGCTGGTGAGGCTGCTGCTCTAGGTGCTAGTGCGTCTGCTGCCCCAGGGGCTGGTGAGTCTGCGCTCTCAGGTACTACGTCGGCTCAGGCCTTACACACCTTCACCCTTGACTCGGGTGCGTCCCGCTCCTTCTTTCGAGACCGCACCACTCTTACGCCGCTCAGTCGGCCGGTTGCAGTCTCCCTGGCGGACCCCTCTGGGGGTCCTGTCCTTGCTAGCTTCTCCACTGTCTTACCGTGCCCGGCAGCCCCCTCTGGCACCTTGTCAGGTCTCTACCTCCCCTCGTTCTCTACGAACTTGGTGAGTGGAGCGGACCTACAGGATAGGGGGGTTGACCAGTTCACTCCTGCGAGTCAGCGGTTTACCCACTGCACTTGTGCTTGGACAAGCCGACACTTGGCCACGTTCACCAGTCGGCCAAGGTCGAGCCTGTACACCCTTACTACTGAGTCTCCTCCGGCTGCTGAGTCTGGCCAGGTAGCTGCGTCGAGTCAGGTGTTTGCTGCAGCGTCCACGTCTGGTCCTGAGTCTGCTCCCTGCTCCTGTCGTCTATTATCCCACCAGTCTCTCCTTTGGCACCACCGCCTTGGTCACCCCTCCCTGCCTCGTCTCCGAGGCATGGCCTCCCGTGTCTTTGTATCTGGTCTCCCTCGATGTCTCCCTCCCCTACCTCCTGGGCCTAGCCCTACCTGCGTCCCCTGCGTCGAGGAGCGACAGCTTGCCGCCCCCCACTCCTCCGAGTTTCGTCCGACAGAGGCTCCGCTGCAGACTCTCCACATGGACGTGTGGGGCCCCGCCCGCGTTAGTGGGCAGGGGCGCGTGTGGTACTTCCTGCTGGTGGTTGACGACTACTCGCGTTACACCACAGTCTTCCCCTTGCGCAGCAAGGGTGACGTCACTGAGGTGTTGATCGACTGGATCCGTGCAGCTCGTCTCCAGCTCCGGGAGAGCTTTGGCTCGGACTTTCCTATTCTGCGTCTGCACTCGGACAGAGGCGGGGAGTTTTCCTCTGCCCGCCCGGGAGCCTTCTGTCGTGCACAGGGCATCCGCCAGACCTTCACGCTTCCGGCCTCTCCACAGCAAAATGGGATTGCTGAGCGCCGCATTGGCATGGTCATGGACGTCGCTCGTACGTCCATGATGCATGCAGCTGCCCCCCATTTTCTGTGGCCGTTTGCGGTTCAGTACGCCGCGCATCAGCTCAACCTTCAGCCTCGGGTCTCCTTGCCAGAGACCTCCCCCGCCTTGCGGTGGACCGGGAAGGTTGGCGATGCGTCTGCGTTTCGGGTCTGGGGATCTCGGACGTTTGTCCGCGACTTGTCTGCGGACAAGCTGTCCCCCCGTGCAGTTTGCTATGTCTTCCTTGGCTTCCTCCCTGACGCGCCTGGGTGGCAGTTTTACCACCCCACCTCGCGCCGGGTTCTGTCCTCTCAGGACGTCACCTTTGACGAGTCGGTGCCTTACTACCGTCTCTTCCCCTACCGCACTGCGCCCCTCCTCCCGCCGCCGCTCATCCTTGCGCCAGGTCCTCCCCCTGTAGACCCCCTCCCCCCTCAGGGTCCTGCTCCGTCAGGTGTGTCCCAGGTAGACGCAGTCGAGCCTGTCGAGGTAGCTGTTGACTCTGGTGCTGCTAGAGGTGTTGAGCCTGCGGGTGCCGAGTCTGGGGGTGCTGAGTCTGGGGGTGCTGAGACTGGGGGTGCTGAGTCTAGGGGTGCAGAGACTCCTATGGTATGGTGGTGGGGAGGCTGGCCGATTTTCGGGTCGACTCGAAAATCAAAGGGCCTCCTATGGTACGGTGGTGGGGGGGGGGGCTGGCCGGTTTTCGGGTCGACTCGAAAATCAAAGGGCCTCCTACGGTACGGTGGTGGGGGGGGGGGGGGGGGGGGGGGGCTGGCCGGTTTTCGGGTTGACTCGAAAATCAAAGGGCCTCCTACGGTACGGTGGTGGGTGGGGGGGGGGGGCTGGCCGGTTTTCGGGTCGACTCAAAAATCAAAGGGCCTCCTACGGTATGGTGGTGGTGAGGGGGGGAGCTGGCCGGTTTTCGGGTCGACTCGAAAATCAAAGGGCCTCCTACGGTACGGTGGTGGGGGGGGGGAGGCTGGCCGGTTTTCGGGTCGACTCGAAAATCAAAGGGCCTCCTACGGTACGGTGGTGGGGGGGGGGGGGGGCTGGCCGGTTTTCGGGTCGACTCGAAAATCAAAGGGCCTCCTACGGTACGGTGGTGGGGGGGGGGGGGGGCTGGCCGGTTTTCGGGTCGACTCGAAAATCAAAGGGCCTCCTACGGTACGGTGGTGGGGGGGGGGGGGGGGGCTGGCCGGTTTTCGGGTCGACTCGAAAATCAAAGGGCCTCCTATGGTACGGTGGTGGGGGGGGGGGGGGGGGGGGCTGGCCGGTTTTCGGGTCGACTCAAAAATCAAAGGGCCTCCTACGGTACGGTGGTGGGGGGGGGGCTGGCCGGTTTACGAGTCGACTCAAAAATCAAAGGGCCTCCTACGGTACGGTGGTGGGGGGGGGGGGGGCTGGCCGATTTCCGGGTCGACTCAAAAATCAAAGGGCCTCCTACGGTACGGTGGTGGGGGGGCTGGCCGATTTCCGGGTCGACTCAAAAATCAAAGGGCCTCCTATGGTATGTGTCAGAACATTATAGCTTATACATTTATGTAGACTGTAGTGGGGTAGCCCATAAGGGGTACAACCCAATTAGGGTTAGCACTTGTACCCAACTGTTTTCATAGTTCAACCATTCTCGTTTCTCGTCATGGTATCGAGCAGGCTCCCTAGTGGGAACGCTACCTAGGGCCCACCACGATACTTTTTTTTTTTCCTGCCCGGAGCGCGCTTCACTCCTGCCCGAGTCGCGCTTTGTGTGCCCTCCCTACCCTCGAGCCGCCCTTAGTCGCGGATCATTCAGCTGCGGGCAGGAGGGCTAGAGGGGTGGTGCGGGCGAGGAAAGAGGCTTTCCGGCTGATGCATCGGGTGAGCAGGAGGTAGGAGAGTTGGGGATCCATGCGGCCCACTAGTGGCAGCGGAGAGCTTGCTGTAGCAAGCTTTTCCCACAGCTGCGTGGCACAGCCGTCGGCTGTTCCGACTGGGCTGCCAAGGACCCGCAAATCAACGCGGTTGAAGTAGATCCCGGTGGGGAGGTCGGCGTCGTTCTTGGGGCCTGGTGACCAGGCTGTGCACTTTGCAGGGTTGTGGGCTAGGCCGATGGGGAGGAGGTCAGCGGTGAGGTGGTTGAAGGCGGAGGTGCAGGCGGACGCGGGGCTGAGGAATGTGATATCGTCCGCGTAGGCGATGATGACGACATTCGGAAACGCAGCGGCGGTGGCGGTAAGCGAGCGTTGGATACCAGCCGCAAAGAGTAGCGGTCCCATTGGGTCGCCCTGGCGGACTCCACGTGCGCTCGTTGGAGAAGCTGCGTTGAAGCCCGCGTCCACTTGTAAGATGGAGGCGGAGCCGTATGTGAGTCTAACGAAGGGGAGCAGGAGGGCGAGTGGGGTGGATTTCAGGCCTTCGAAGACGACTGCTCTTTCGATGGCGTTGAAGGCGTTTTCTATGTTTATCTGGAGTGCGATCGCGGTAGGGTTTTCCTCCAGGAATGTGTGGATGATATGGATGGCAGCTTCCATCCCCCCAGGTACTGCTACGCCGAGTTGGAGAGGGGTGAAGAAGTCGCGAGCGGCCGCGGCCGTCAGGTAAAGTGCACATTTCGCGATATGGCGGTGCAGGCACTCGCCCAGTGCGATGGGGCAGATCCCTCCTCCAGGTTTGACAAACGCAACCAGACGTGAGACTGTGAGCACCGATGCGGCCTAGGGACACAGCTGGCCTGCGAGAGCCATGTTGGTGAGTGCGTGGAGGTGTTGGCAGACATCTGGGTTCCCAAGAGCAGCATCACGGAGGTGTTCGAAAGTTGTGCCTGAGGGTCCAGCTCCAACTCCGTTGGGGCATTTGGCGATGATTTTGCGGAAGTCGCGAAGGGGTATGAGAGGTGGGATGTCAGTGGCGTGGCTGGGCACCCAGTCAGGGACCACCACCACTGGCACCACCACCACCGGCAACACCACCCCTCCCAGCACCAACCCTCCCAGTACCACCGGAAGCACCCCCGGTAGCACCAGCCCCTCTGGCAGCACCACTGGCACCACCACCCCTGGCAGCACCACAGGCAGCACCACTGGTACTCTGAGTGGGCATGAGTCTGAAGCGTGTTTCACATCTCACTGCCTTCCTCTGTTGGGCAATGTGTCTTATCATGTCTAATCTCACCCCAGCCTAACGCCCTCTCTTGCTCTGTCATGCCATGCACACTCTGCCTGCGCCGTTCCCTTATGGCCGAGTACAACTTATTAATTCGGTTCCGGGACCCTTCTGCCGTACAAAGTTACACTGTACAGAGTTACACTGTACCGAGTTGCACTGTACCGAGTTGCAATGTACCGAGTTGCGCTGTATCGAGTTGCACTGTACAGAGTTGCACTGTACCGAGTTGCACTGTACAGAGTTAAGAGAGTATTCATTCCCATAACTTTCTCTGCTGCCCTTTTCTTGTCGCCTCTGCTGCAGATCCTGCCTGTGAGGCGTTGGGCTGTGAGCCTGGTGGCAAATGCGAGGTGGATCAAAACTGAGAGCGCTACTGCAAGTGGGGTGAGTGAGCATGGCTTTCCTGCCTGTGGGGTGAGCATGGATTTCTCGCTTTCCCATTCCCACCAAAGGCCATGCATTCGTACATGGTTTATTAACCCCACGCCATCCAACCCCATACTTCATGCATTCCTATATCAACCCCATATCCACCGGACCACCTCTCATACACAATACTTCCACGGTCTCCCTTGCTTCTCCCTCTCTCTTGTTTCTCCTTCTGCCTTGCTTCTCCTCTTCCCTCTCTTTTCCTCTCCCCGTCCCTTACATCTTCCTTGCTTGCTGCGTCCCTCTGCCTCACCCTGTGGCGCCTGCCCCTCTGGAGCCTCAACCCCCCACGAGGAATTGCACTCACATACCACACTGCACCCATCCCCATCCCACCCCAGAGACTCACCCTGTGGCGCGTGCCCCTCTGGAGCCACCTACAAGACCGTGCCTGGGACGGATTTCCCTCAGCTGCAGGTGCCTTACTGCGAGTGCCCTCAAGGCTTTGGAATGACCGCCACTGAATGTGTTGCGGGTGAGTCTCCTCTCTCTCCCCACTCGCCCTACGCGCCCCTCACTCGCCTTACTGTGAGTGCCCTCCAGGCTTTGGGATGACCGCCACTGAATGTGTTGCAGGTGAGATTCTGCACCCTCCTCACTCCCTCCACTCTCTCCTCTCCTCACTCCCCCACTCTCTCATCTCCCTACTCGCCCCACTCTCTCATCTCCCCACTCTCTCCATATCCCCCCTGCTTCACCTCTCCTCACTCTCAAACGTTGGCTGATCGCCAAGCGAAGTTGGGCTAATCATGGCACTTGCCAAGCCTTCTCGGTCACGGTTGTTGTCAAGTCATGGCAGTGCTTTTAAGGGTTCTCCAAACACGAGATTCTACAATACCTCTTCTTTTTAGCAATACTGTTGGAATCAAATACCTTCGATATTATTCACAAGAACTTGTTACAAACCGGTTGGCTAAGGCTGATCGGGAGGGGGGGGAGAGGCGAGGGGGATATCCTAAACAAGCTCTTCCTCTTCCCATTCGTTCTCTTTTTCAGGAGGAAGCTTCACAGTCGGTTCCAACAGCGTCACACTCATCGCAAATCGCACTGCCAATGACAACACCTCCCGGCCCTACACCTTCCGCTGGAAGCTCAATGGTTGCACCCAGTACCCAGCTGCAGTGGCTGGAAAGTACACGTTTATTTTTTTCTGTTTTCAACATCAGCGGCACTCCGAATTGCGAGCACTACCTCCTTTACATGATGGACAACTGTGAAGGGAGATCATTTGGTTCGACTTACACGCAACGGCCCCCATTTCTTGCAGTGGCCACGGGGTAAGTGACAGATCGGTTGCTCTCCCTCATCATCATGCCAGCTCCATCCTCCCGCTTCCATTTTTTCTGCTCCGTCGCTCCAATTCTCAGAAGTGGCACTTGTGAGTCACCTTTTCCTCTTTGTCAACCCCGTGTTTGCACCATTCACCTCACCAGGTCTAACGATCTGTGAAGTGTGCGTAAAGAGGTGCCCTCTCCTTTGGTGAAGCCCAATAGTTTTCACTCAAGACTATTGCACCTAAGCTAACTTGGAACGACCACCATTCTCCAAGGAGACTTTGCGCAGATCCAACTTGCTTGCATCTTTTCTTTCCAATCCAACCGTTGCACTTGCCTTGGCGTTACTTGGTTCGCCTTGGAAATTTTCATTGGGTTGTACCGTGATACCCTGGATATAAGCGCACATGCGTTTCTAATAAAGCATGTATTTTGGGGGATGCGCTTCTAATTGGCTATAACAAATATGCACAGAGCGAGACCCGGATTACACAAACAAAGTCAACGTGGAATTTGTAGAGAAAACCCCAGGTTCGGTGGAAAATCAGTGACCAATCACGTCAAAGTGTTGATACCGTACCGTATTCTCCCGGATAAAACACCCCCCCGTAATTGTACACCCTCGGGTAGCTTATACGGGTGGGTGTTATATCCGACCCCGTTAGTACTATACCCCCCTTTTTGGGGTGATTCTCTATAACACCCCCCTTTTCTTATAGATTCCTATTATAGCTATTATAGATTCCTATTATAGCTGTTATCGAGTCCGATTCCTTACGGGAGGATATCGCGAAAATCACTCCCTAGAAGAATTTTCGCATTTACTTTCACTTAGAATCAGCCGAGATATCCCCCCTCCCACCATCTCGCTGTCGCCACGCTGGTGAATCCCAAAATCTCGCTGTCGCCACGCTGGCGAATCTTCCACTGCAAGTGGTCCAAGAGGTGAAGTGGCCCAAGTGGCCCACAATATCCTCGTACTCGGTTTTGCGGTATTGATCAACAATCTTGAAGCGAAGTCAGACCCCTGATTTTGTTTCACATCTTTTCTGTTTTATAAAAAATATACCATATCATAATACCCGGGTATTATATAGGATTTTCCTCTGAGGAGACCCCCCCCCATTTTTTTCCGGTGGTTTTCATAATACCCTAGGGTGTTTTATTCGGGAGAATACGGTAATTTTCCCCTCCCGACTCGGCAATTCGGGCCTTGAGTTTTGCCAAGCATGATACGTGTTTTGATCACACGACGTCAATGGAGTTGAAAAAGACTCATCGCACAAAAGCCATATCAAGCAAAAGCCTCGTCGTCAAGCATCAGCTTCTAAAATTTTTTGACCGCCTCGTCAAGGGTTACTTTAGAGTAAACTCAATAGGCACTTCATGCAAAGTCTCATCACCCAAAAGCCCTATCACACAGAGGCTTCATCGAGCATCAGCTTCTCGAAATTCTTGATCGCCTCGTCTATGCTCGCCAGCTCAGCCGCCAGCTTGGCAGCCTTGCTGGCATTCTCCTCCCTCACATTCGCTGGCACCTTCTCCTCATATCCTGGCACACCCATCTTCTTGCTGAGCGCCTCCTGCAACCTAATGTGTGGGAAACAATACAAATTCAACAAAATAATGAGGGTTACAGCTTGCCATTCTCCTCCCTCACATTCGATGGCACCTTCTCCTCGTATCCCGGCACACCCATATTCTTCGCAAGAACTTCCTGAAGTCCGGTGGGCAAAGGAAAAAAGCTGATCTTAATCGACTCAAAGGCCACGTTGGTGGGTTAGAAATATCTATGAGATAAAAACAATGTGAAGTGTGGGGAGATTTGAAGAGGGGGCTCAAGAGCAACAAGTGGGAAAGCAAGAAACTCACTTAGTTGTTTTTGCGCTTGCCCAGCTACTGTGCCTCTGTCTGCCTTGGCATCCATCATCCTCCTCAGCAGCATGTGCACCGACAGGGGTGCTCAAACCAGCAAGGCCAACAGTGAGCTAACAGTGTGAGCCAACTAGGACCAGTACTCACTTGAAGGTTTCGTTCTTGCGCTTTCCCAGCTTCTGTAACCCCGCCTTGGCATCCACCATCCCTCTCAGCAGCGTTGAGGGGCCCTCATCCAGTCAGACGACTCTTGAGCAGCCTCACGAACGACAAGAGGCAAGCAAGAGGAGGCACTCACTTGGCTGTGTCGCCCTTGCGCTTGCCCAGCTTCTGTGCCTCTGCCTTGGCATCCACCATGCCTCTCAGCAGCACGTGCACGGACAGGCTCTCATCCACTATTGCCACTGCACACCCTGCTGGGGCTGACTCGCCTGCTGGGAGGACCTGTGAGGGGAGAGAGGCGAGGGGAGAAGGGAGAGGGGAGAAAGGAAAAACGAATGGTAAGGGCCAGGTCGAAAAGGTTGGAAGAGGAGGAATGCAAGGCTCGTTGGAATGGCACCATGCCTCTCAACAGACGTGCACTGACAGGCTCTTATCCACTATGGCCACTGCACACCATGCTGGGGCGGACTCACCTGCTGGGAGCAACTGAGAGGGGAAAAAGAAGAGAAAAGAAGAAAAGGGGATTGGAGGTGGTATGGAAGGCCGAATGAGTGCCTCACTCTTGCACTGAGCATACACTGGCATTTGTCTGTACAATGCCATTCCCACACACTAATGCTTACATGTAGCTCTGCTAGTGTGGCAGGAGCCTTGACCTCCCCCACAGCAGTCGTCACAGCAGCAGTAGCTGCGTCAGACTTGCACTGAGAATACACTGGCATTTGTCTGTACCATGCCACCACACACGTTTTCATACCTGCAGCTCTGCGAGTGTTGCAAGAGTCTTGATCTCCCCCACAGCAGCCATCACTGCAGCAGTGGCAGCCTCACTCTTGCACTGAGCATACGCGGTCGGCCGCTGCTTGGGCTGCAGTGCATATGCCATGCGCAGCGAGCGGATGGAGCGAACCGTGCTTTCTGCCGTTGCCATCATAGCCTCTGCTTCAGGGTCCGCCCACTCCTGTTGGTGGGTGCAGAGGGGTGAAGATGGGTGCAAGGGTGGGGAGGGAGCGGATGGAGCGAACCGCGCTTTCTGCCATCATTGCTTCTGCTTCAGGGTCCGCCCCTCCAGTTGGTGGGTGCAGACCGCATAAAGCGGCTTTTGAGGCGCCTCAAAAGTCTCCTGTTGGTGGGTGCAGCCCGCATGAAGCGGCTTTTGAGGCGCCTCAAAAGTCTCCTGTTGGTGGGTAAAAACCGCATAAAGCAGGAAGGAGGTTAGTAGAGTTAGGGTCACTGGCAGGTGGGAAGGGAAAGATCATCTCAGCAGGGTGGGTGTAGTGTAAGTTGCTGCGACCAGCACGGATAAACAGAATGCAGCAGTGGTTGTGGTTGGTCTACTCAGAAGGGCAGAGGGGGAAAGATTTTCTTTGCTTTGCGTACCTTGACGGGCGAGGGGTAAGGAGCGAGCATGATGGAGATGGACGGCCAAATATAGTCGGCTGGCTTGGGCATGCGCTGCCAGAGCTCCTCCGTGACACGTGAGACTCTATCAGAGAGGCCTGTCTACCCAAGTAGGAAGGAAGTGTGCAATTGTACCTTGACGGGCGAGGGATAAGGAGCGAGCATGACGGACGACCACGAGTAGTCTGCTGGCTTGGGCAGGCGCTGCCAGAGCTCCTCCGTGACGAATGGCATGAAAGGATGCAGCAGTGAAGAGGGTGATAGGGTGTCACAGTGTGCAATCATACCTTGACGGGGGAAGGATAGGGAGCGAGCATGATGGACGGAAAGGTGTAATCGGCTGGTTTGGGCAGGCGCTGCCAGAGCTCCTCCGTGACGAATGGCATGAAGGGGTGCAGGAGACGCAGACCCGCATCCAGACACACCCACAGGACCTCGCGCGTCACCTGAGGGCGGTAGAGAGGGTGGAGAGGGGTGGAGAGGGGTAGGTAGTGGTGGAGAGAGTTGGAAAGGGGTGGAGGGGAGTGAGAGGCCAACATGGAGGTGCGGGAAAGAAGAAAGCCAGAGCTCCTCCGTGACGAATGGCATGAAGGGGTGGAGCAAGCAAAGGCCAGCATCCAGACACACCCAGTGGACCTTGCGCGTCACCTGAGATGGTGAGGAGGGGTGGAAAGAGTTGGAAAGGGGTGAAGAGCGGTGGGTGGGGGGTCAACAAAGAGGTGAGGAAAGGGAAGGGCCAGAGCTCCTGGGTGAAGAATGCCATGAAGGGGTGCAGCAGGCAAAGACCCTCGTCCAGACACACCGAGAGGACTTCGTGAGTCACCTGGTGGAGAGCGGTGGAGAGGGATGGACATGGGTCAATTTTGAAGTGAGGAAAGGGAAGGGCCAGAGCTCCTGGGTAAGGAATGGCATAAAGGGATGCAGCAAAGGCAGACCAGCGTCCAGACACACCCAGGGGGCCTCACACGTCACCTGAGAGGGGTGGAGAGTGGAGGGGTGACAGAGGTTCAAGCATGGAGGTCAGGGGAATGCTTGCGAACTCTTTAGAGAACTACAAGAGGCGGTTTTTGAGTCAAACCTAGTTCCGAGTGTGATGAAGCGATTTTTGAGTCTAATAAAAGAACAGCCCTACCTAGATCCAAAGGAAACTTTAGCATCAACCCATCTGCTTCAGCTTGAGCGCCAGCCCATATCGCTCGTGTACGACGAGCAGCACCCGCTATGGATGCAGACTGTCCGCTTCTTCCTCTTCCGCCCGGGCCTCCACTCGCTTGACCTCTGCTTCTCCAAACCGGGAGTGGAAAGATGCTCGAGTTTGGAGAAGCAGAGGTCAAGCGAATGGAGGCCCGGGCGGGAGCGGAAGAAGCGGATGGTCTGCATCCACTGGGGGTGCTGCTCGTCGTACACGAGCGATATGGCAGGCTACTCTCTTTGTGCAGCAGTGCAGCCCTTGCCTTGCAACAACAACCGCTCACCTGCTTCAGCTTGAGTGCTTCCTCCCCTTCAGCGGTGTTGAAAGCGGGCTTCGCCACTTCAATAAGCACATCGCACAGCTGGTACTGCCACCACGCATGCATAGCTGAGCACCTAGTGTAGCCGCCTCCCCACTTCTTACCACTAACCTACCTGCTTGAGCTTGAGTGCCTCCTCTCCTTCAGCTGCGTTGAAAGCCGGCTTAGCAACCTCAATAAAGACGTCGCACAGCTGGTACTGCCACCACGCGTACGCTGCATTCGTCGCCTCTGCCAGGTCGTACCCCTCCAACGCGGTTACCGCACGCGTAACCACGGCATTCAGCACCGAGAGAATCCAGCGACAGGACAGCGGGAGCGGCGCGGAGAAAGCAAAATTGAGCGTGGGAGTGAGGGCAGGAGAGGAGGAGGATTGGGGGAGGACGGGAGGCGGGGTAAAGGAGTCTCCGAGGTTGAGCATGGCGAAGCGGATGGCGTTCCACAGCTTGTTGCACCAGAGGCGGTAGCCGTGCACTCGCTGAATGTCCAAATTGATGTTCATCCACTGGGGGAACAGGAAGGGGGTGGGGGGAAGGACGACAAGCAGGGAGAGAGACGGATGAACCTTCTCTGCTCCACAGCTCGTTGCACGAGAGGCGGTAGCCGTGCACTCGCTGAATGTCCAGGTTGATGTTCATCCACTGGGGGGGTGGGGGTGGAGGGAGGGGGAGATGGGGAGGACAACAAGAGATAAGGCGCAGGTAATATAATCGCGAGTATTCTCCCATCCACAGAAGAACTTGTTGCACCAGAGGCGGTAGCCATGCAAGGAAGCTGCAATCACACTGAGAGCCCAAAGAACGTACCTGAGTGGTATAGTTGACGAGGGTCCAGACTGCCCTGCTCGAGGCGATGCTGTCGATTTTTTTTTTGGTTCATTCAAGAACCCACGCATCGTGACCGTACCTGTGTCGTGTAGTTGACGAGGGCGAAGCGCAGGGCATCACAGCCGCACTCAGCAATCCCGTTGGGGAGGTCTGCGGCCTGCCCTGCCTGCGCCTTCTTCACCTCCCGCGGATCCAGATTGCCCTTCTCGAGATTCGAGGTTCACCTCTAGGCTGTAGCTGCTGCAAACTGATTGTGAAAGAACGTACCTGAGTAGTGTAGGGCGAAGCGCAGCGCATCCCACCCGCACTCGGCGATCCCATTGGGGAAGTCTGCTGCCAGCCCGGCTTGGGCCTTCTTCACCTCACCTCCCGCGCGTCTACGTTGCCCTGCTCCAGATTCTTGAGGTGACTTTTGAGTCGATTCAAAAGTCACCTCACCTCCCGCGCGTCTACATTGCCCTGCTCCAGATTCGCCTGCAGCTGCTGCAGGGAAGCCAACCCCATTCACACTAACACCCAAAAGAACACAGTACCCACCTGAGTGGTATAGTTAACGAGGGCGAAGCGCAGAGCGTCACAACCACACTCCGCAATCCCGTTGGGGAAGTCCGCGGCCTGCCCTGCCTGCGCCTTTTTCACCTCGCGCGGATCCAAGTTGCCCTTCTCAAGGTTCGCCTGCAGCTGCTGCAGGGAGATGCCGTTGATCACCTCCAATGGGTCGATCACATTGCCCAGGGATTTGGACATCTTGCGCCCGTGAGCGTCTCGGACCATGGCATGAAGGTACACCTGTGGTGTGGGGAGCGATGCAGGCACGGAGGGGTTATGGGGTGGGGTGGAATGAGAGACTTTTTCTTCACGAGGTTCGCCTGCAGCTGCTGCAGGGAGATGCCGTTGATCACTTCCAGAGGATCAATGACGTTCCCCAGGGATTTGGACATCTTGCGCCCGTGTGCGTCTCGCACCATGGCATGCAGGTACACCTGCGGTGCGGAGTAAGGGGAAACGGGGAGGATAGGGCGAGTAAGAGTCGATCACGCCCCAGCGAGTAAGAGTGGTGACTTCCAGCCAGCAGGCCCATCACGCCCCATGAAGGCCATGCGGGCGTTTTAGAAGAAGAGAATATCATGCCCTGTCTCCAGCAGCGCGGTATGGCACCCTAGCTCCAACCAGACAGCCCTCTTCACCCCATTGCACCCCTTTGCACCGCTCACCTGCTTGAACGGCAATTGCCCGGTGAGTCGCAGACCCATGAAGACCATGCGTGCAACCCAGAAGAAGAGAATATCATGCCCCGTCCCTAGCAACTTTGCACCCACCCTTGCACCCGTCCCTACTGCGGGCCTCGCACACACATACCTGCTTGAAGGGCAGCTGGCCGGTGAGTCGCAGACCCATAAACACCATTCTCGCGACCCAGAAGAAGAGGATATCATGCCCTGTCTCCAGCAGTGGCTAGCGCTATCCAGACAGTCTTTTCCACCCCCTTGCACCCCTTTGCAACCCGCTCACCTGCTTGAATGGCAGCTGCCCAGTGAGTCGCAGACCCATGAAGACCATTCTTGCGACCCAGAAGAAGAGGATGTCATGCCCTGTCTCCAGCAGTGCCGTCGGGTAAAACGCCTTGAAATCCGCACTCTCCTCAGGCCACCCAAACACCGAGAACGGAAACAGCCCCGACGAAAACCACGTGTCGAGCACATCCGGGTCCCGCCCGAGCTCGAATTTCCTGCCCGGAAACTTCTTTTCAGCTGCCCGGCGCGCGTCTTCGTCGGTGCGCGCGACGACCCAGTTGGTGTTGTACGCGCCGAAGTCGCGGACGGGGAAGTCGCGGGCGGCGGCCTCGTCTGATTGGTCGAAGGTGACGTACCACGCGGGAATGCGGTGGCCCCACCAGAGCTGGCGGGAAATGCACCAATCACGGATGTTCTCCAGCCATCTGGGGGGGGGGGGAAGGGGGGAGGAGGAAGGGGGAACCAGGACGGAGAGTGGGAGGCACACGTTTTCTATTGTGGCTTGTAATGAACTCTAGCTGGCCGTCCCTGACAGCCTCATATATGCTATCTTGCCATCATAAGACCGTTCCCTGCCTGTCCTACCAACAAGACAGCCTGAGCATAAGAGAAGCGCCCACCTGAACCACGTCTCCTCGTGCGCCTTCAGAATGAAGTCCAGCTGGCCATCTCTCACAGCCTGGCACTGCAACCAGTCTGGTAACCACCTGTTTCTGTAACAGCCTGCTCCAGTAACCACCTATCTTGGCCTTAATAACCACCTGCACCAGGACATTCCTCACCTGAACCACGTCTCCTCGTGCGCCTTGGGGATGGACTCCAACTGGCCGTCCCTGACTCCCAGCCTGGCACAGTTTGGCCACCGAAACCACCCTGGTAACCACCTGTTTCTGTAACAGCCTATCCCAGTAACTACCTTCCCCAATACATTGTTTACCTGAACCACGTCTCCTCGTGTGCCTTGGGGATAAACTCCAGCTGTCCGTCCCTCACAGCCTGATATGTTACCTTATCTTGGCATCACAAAACTCTACCTATCCAATGGCCTGACTCAGATCCAACTAGTCAGCTCCTTGAATAAAAGAACTAGACCCACTGAACCACGTCTCCTCGTGCGCCTTGGGGATGAACTCCAGCTGCCCGTCCCTGACAGCCTCACATGCTATCTTGCCATGTTAACACCGTTCCCTGCCTGCCTGTCCTAGCAACAAGACAGCCTGACCGTAATAGATAGAAACACCCACCTGAACCACGTCTCCTCGTGCGCCTTAGGAATGAACTCCAGCTGCCCGTCCCTCCCTCACATCCTGGCACAGATTGGCCACCGAAACCAGCCTGGTAAGCACCTGTCCTGTAATAGCCTTTCCCAGGCACCACCTGGCCTCGGAAATATCTTACCTGAACCACGTCTCCTCGTGCGCCTTGGGGATGAACTCCAGCTGCCCGTCCCTGACAGCCTGGCACGCGTCAGCCGCCACATCAGCGCAGCTGACATACCACTGCGGCTTGAGCATGGGCTCAATAATATCCTTGCTGCGCGAGCAGAAGCCCAGGCGCATGGGGTTGTCTGCCACGCCCCTGTATAAGCCCTGCAGTCAGGGTTTAAGGTTTCAAGTAAAGAGGGAGCGGGAAGGGAAAGCCAGGCTTGAGCATGGGCTCTATGATGTCCTTGCTGCGCGAGCAGAAGCCCAGGCGCATAGGATTGTCTGCCACGCCCCTGTATAAGCCCTGCAGTCAGGGTTTAAGGTTTCAAGTAAAGAGGGAGCGGGAAGGGAAAGCCAGGCTTGAGCATGGGCTCTATGATGTCCTTGCTGCGCGAGCAGAAGCCCAGGCGCATAGGATTGTCTGCCACGCCCCTGTATAAGCCCTGCAGTCAGGGTTTAAGGTTTCAAGTAAAGAAGGAGCGGGAAGGGAAAGCCAGGCTTGAGCATGGGCTCTATGATGTCCTTGCTGCGCGAGCAGAAGCCCAGGCGCATAGGATTGTCTGCCACGCCCCTGTATAAGCCCTGCAGTCAGGGTTTAAGGTTTCAAGTAAAGAAGGAGCGGGAAGGGAAAGCCAGGCTTGAGCATGGGCTCTATGATGTCCTTGCTGCGCGAGCAGAAGCCCAGGCGCATAGGATTGTCTGCCATGCCCCTGTATAAGCCCTGCAGTCAGGGTTTAAGGTTTCAAGTAAAGAGGGAGCGGGAAGGGTAAACACATGAGGCTGTCTGTCTGCTACTCACCTGCCCCTGCGTGTGTGTGCTTCCCTGCAACCCCTCTCACCTTCTCCTGCAGCTTCTCCAGTACGGCCGTGCGCGCATCAAAGAGCTAGGCAACTTCTTGAGTAGCCTGAAAAGTGAATGGCAGGAACACACTGCCTGCCCCACACGCACAGCAACGACCCACCTTCTCCTGCAGCTTCTCCAGCACAGCCGTGCGTGCGTCAAACCGCTTCATCCCTTCAAACTCTTTCCCACCGTTGGCGTTGATCAGCCCATCGTCCGTGAAAATGTTGATAAACTCCAAATTATGGCGCTTTCCAGTGGCAAAGTCGTTGGGGTCGTGGGCAGGCGTGATCTGATGGGTGGGAGGGGAGAATGGTGAGATAGAGAAGCAGAGTGTGCATGTGTGAGAGAGGGGATGTGAGTGGGAGTTGAGTTTCCGGTTGACTCGAAAGCCGGTCATCATCCGTGAAGATGTTAATCAACTCCAGGTTGTCTTCGTGCACAATCAAGACAGGTGTGCCGCTTGCCGGTGGATCCAACAGCTTGTCTTCGTGCACAATCAAGACAGGTGGACTGGATATGGCATTACATAAGTCTATCCAATGCTTACCGACCCCTCCCCCCACCCGCTTTCCCCTCTTCACCTCTCTCCCCAACCTCTCCCCTGCCGTCCCCCCTTCCTCTCACCTTCACAGCACTGGTCCCAAACGTCATATCCACCAACCCCGAATCGCCTTTTGAGTCGACTCAAAAGTCAACGTCATATCCACCAACCCCGAATCGCACACAATCAGATCTTCTTATCCAATAAGTACCCTCTCCTCCCCACCCGTTTCCTCCGCATCACCCCTCAACCCACATCTCCAACACCATCCTCCCCTCTTGTTCTCACCTTCACACCCCACCGGTCCCGAAACTCATATTCACCAGCTCCCCATCCCATTGCACACAATTGGGATCCTCTGATAAAGTGCTTAATAACTCTCCCCCCCTCCCCCTCTCTCGCCCTTCTCTTTCCCCAGCAGCACCCTCCCGCCCCTCTTCGTCTACTCAAATCCCCGTCTTCCTCTCACTCTCACCTTCACAACACCGGTCCAACACGTCATGTCCACCAGCTAAGCATCGCACACAACCTGGACCCTCTGATCCAACGCTTACCCCATTCTCCCCTCTCTCCCCGCTTTCGCGCCCTCAATCTCCTACTCTCACTCTCACCTTCACAACACCGGTCCCACATGTCATGTCCACCAGCTCTGCATTGCACACAATCGAGATCCACTGATCCAACGCTTATTCCCCCATTCCTTCACCGCTTCCTCCACTCACCCTTCCTTGCTTTTCCCCCTTGCTCTCACCTTCACAGCGCCGGTCCCAAAAGCCATATCCACCAGCTCCGCATCGCACACAATCGGGATCCGCCTCCCGCTGAACGGATGAACCGCAAACTTGCCGTGAAGCGCCTTATAACGAGGATCATCCGGATGAACAGCCACTGCCGTATCTCCCAGCATGGTCTCCGGCCGGGTGGTTGCCACCACAATCTCAGTCAGAGCCCCCTCGCTGCCTGCACCGGCGGCACCTTCTCCCTGTGCCGATTCGGCTTCTAAGGGGTATGCGAAGGAGGTGATAGCTCCGAATTCCACTGGTTTGTCGTAGCCTGGAACAGGGAGGAGGGTTCGCCCCTTCAGCTCGTGGTATTCCACCTGAGAAAATAAAAATCCAAGAAAAGAGTTTAACTTATACTAATGGGTCAGCTCATAACAGGTATGTAACACTGTTGTCGTAGCCTGGAACAGGGAGGAGTGTGCGGCCCTTGAGCTCGTGGTATTCCACCTGGAAAGACAAGGAAAGGCAAGAATTCAGCTCATAATGGGTCAGCTAATCATGGGGGTATGCAACAACAATGGCTTGTTGTAGGTGGGGGGGACAGGGAGGAGGGTGCGGCCCCTGAGGTCGGGGTCTTCCACCTGGGAACAGAATGACAGTTTGAGTACTGGTAACAACGAGTCAGCTAATAAGGGGTGCACTGCACTGCACCACACTGGTTCATTGTGGCCCCGGCGGCAGCAGGGATGGACGCCCAACCTATAGTAAAGCATTATCCCACACCAAAATTAAATGCCAAAGCTAAGATAATGTACCTCAATATCGGAGATGGCTGTACGGAGGACACAGTCCCAGTTAACCAGGCGGTTATCCCTGCAGGGCAGCGAGGGAGAAAACACAGGAGGGAGGCCGGAGAGAGGAGCAGCGCGAGGAGCGGGGAGAGTAGCAAGATCACACACAGGCTTGATTGTTGACTGAACCTTGGAGCAGTATCGCATCTGAAGGAGTGGTTCCGCTTATATGCATATAGCCTATATGATATACATACACTATGTGCATATAGGCAGAACCTCCCCCTCCAGAGTCCATAGACACAGCATAAGCTGTTTACCTCTAGATGAGCCTCCTCTGATAGTGCAGTCTTACAAACGCTGTGTAAGGCGCCTCACAGAGTATGCAATCAGGCCCACAGAACCGCACAGCACCCATCGCTCACCTGTAGATGAGCCCCTGGTCGTGCAGCCTGACAAAGGCCTCTGTGACAGCACGGGACAGCTTATCGTCCATAGTGAAGCACTGGGGGGCGGGGGCGGGAAGAAGGGGATGGGCATGCAGTGAGGGGATTTGTCTTTTACAGTGAACACGCAGCTCGGCACCCTCCCCTAGTCGTGCAGCTTAACAAAAGCCTCTGTGACAGCACGGGACAGCTTATCGTCCATAGTGAAGCACTGGTGGGGTGGGGCAGGGGGGGAAGGTTTGGGGGGAGAGGGTGATTTAGAAGTGTGGAGACGAGTGAAGCACTGGGAGAGGAAGGGGTGCAGAGAAGGGAATCGAATAAGGGAGTCAGAGATTGTCACTTACTAAATACTACAAGGAAAATCGTGAGAGGGGGCAGGAAGAGGAGGCAGGCCGAGAACGGCTGCTTTACCTCGCGGGACCAGTCAAGGGATGCCCCCATCTTGCGCTGCTGGTTCCCAATGCGACCTCGTGACATTATATGCGCTTTGGAAGTCTAAATGAAACCCACTACTATTCTGTCGGGGACGGCTGCTTTACCTCGCGGGACCAGTCAAGGGATGCCCCCATCTTGCGCTGCTGGTTCCCAATGCGACCTCGTGACATTATATGCGCTTTGGAAGTCTAAATGAAACCCACTACTATTCTGTCGGGGACGGACGCTGTACCTCTCGGGACCAGTCAAGGGATGCCCCCATCTTGCGCTGCTGGTTCCCAATGCGACCTCCATAGTCCTCCTTCCACTTCCACACCTGCAGTCTCATCACAGGCAGAAGAAACAAGCGATGCAGTGAGGATTGAAAAGCAGGTGTGTTCCTCGTCAGTCAGCCCCCAAACCCAACCCTAGAAGCACCCCTTGTCTGAACAAGAAAGCAAGAAGGAAAGGATTGAGATTTGTAGTAACCATCGGCACAGGTCTTTAACAGGGAATGACCATGCCGTGCATGACCTTTTCTCCAGCCGTGCATACCTCCTTGACGAAGTCCTCCCTGCCCACATCGTGGCGAGACAGGCCCTTCTCCCGCATGAGCTTCTTCTCCACCACCACCTGTCAGATGGATGGAGGGGAGGGGAGGGGAGGGGAGGGGAGGGGATGGAGGAGGTGATGGAGGGTTGTACGTTGACTCAAAGTCACGTCGTGGCGAGACAGACCCTTTTCCCGCGTGAGCTTCTTTTCCACCACCACCACCTGGCAGACGCATGGAGGGGAGGAGCAGGGGGAGGGGAGGGGAAGGATGAGGTGACGGAGAGGAAGGGTTGCGAGTCGACTCAAAGTCACGACAGTGTCCTCCACTGCTGCTGTCAGGTCAGCAACAACTCACACACCACCAGACCCGAGCCCTTCAGTTCAGCCACACACACGTGAGAGAGGGTGCTAACCATACCTGAGGGCCGCTGCAAGCCAAACTGCACCTTAGTGGCAATGCCTGCGTGGTCTGTTCCCGGCACCCAGCGCACATTGAATCCGCTCATTCTCTTCCACCGCACAATCGTGTCCTCCACTGCTGCTGTGAGCCCCACACCACACCACACCACACCACACCACACACCTGGGTGGCGATGCCAAGCCACACACACCAAACCTAACCCAAGCACCTTCAGTTCGCCCAAACACACCTGGGTGGCAATGCCGGCATGGTCCGTCCCTGGAACCCAGCACACATTGTATCCGCTCATGCGCTTCCACCGCACGATCGTGTCCTCCACTGCTGCTGTCAGGCCGTGGCCGATGTGCAGAGCCCCCGTCACATTGGGAGGGGGCACCACCTGTACGGGAGAAGTGGGGTTGCGGGAGGGGAGAAGGGAAAGGAGAAAGGTTGATGTGGGAGTGTGGGGAAGGGAGGACATGGGGAAGGGAGGACATGGGGAAGGGAGGACATGGGGAAGGGAGGACATGGGGAAGGGAGGACATGGGGAAGGGAGGACATGGGGAAGGGAGGACATGGGGAAGGGAGGACATGGGGAAGGGAGGACATGGGGAAGGGAGGACATGGGGAAGGGAGGACATGGGGAAGGGAGGACATGGGGAAGGGAGGACATGGGGAAGGGAAGCTCCTCCACTGCTGCTGTCAGCCCGTGGCCGATGTGCAGCGCACCGGTCACATTCGGGGGAGGCTCGACCTGCAGGATGGTGGAGGGGGGGAGGGGGAAGGGGGTGGAGGGCAGCGAGAAGCGAAGCGAGCAGAGAGTGGTTCGGTAGCCAAGCAACAATGGGCTCATGTAGGACTGTTTCCAACCAGGCTATGAGAATGGGATCAGATCAGATCAGATCAGACCAGATCAGATCAGATCAGATGCAAGCAATGAAGGCAATTGATGAAGGAGTTGAAGTAGGACAAGAATGCTTACAATGACAAATGGCAACTTGGTGGATATTTTAGTTGACTCAAAAACCGTGTGTGATAAGTCGATTTTTGAGTCGACTCAAAAAAGGCAATTGATGGAGTTGAAGAAGGACAAGAGTGCTTACAATGACAAATGGCAACTTGGTGCTCTGGCTGTCGCCCTTGAAGAACCCTGCATGCTCCATCCGGGGTAAACCCACCAATGCCTTTTATTGAGGCGCCTCATAAGAGGGGCAAGATCACTCACAATGACAAAGGGAGGCTTGGTGCTCTGGTTGTCGCCCTTGAAGAACCCTGACTGCTCCCACCACTCGTACCACCTGGTGGTGGGGTTGTGTTGTGAGGCCAAGCAAGGAGCGGAAGACAAGGAAAGAGATGGAGAGAAACAGGAGAGACAGAAGGAGGCTTGGTGCTCTGATTGTTGCCCTTGAAGAACCATGCGTGCTCCCACCACTCGTACCACCTAGTGGGTATGTGTTGCCAAGAGAGAACTACAAGGAACAAGAAACGACAAGGTGGGAAAGGGTGAGAGCAGTGCACTGTGCTCCAGTTGTATCTGCATTGATGATACAACTTGTGTAAGACACGCCTCGAACTCGACAAGCAATATTCTTCGCATGCCTAGGCTCCTTCATGGACGGTTACACTGCATCCACATTATAGACCAGATCCGTTACTATGTACAGTCCATCTACACTCACGATGCTTCAACGGCCTTGGGGTTGTACGCATTGGCCATCTCCTTGGCTTCTTCTGCCCGGGCTCTGTAAGCAGATTCGCTGCATTCGCGTTATAGAACTGACTCGTTACTATGCATATTTCAGCTACAGCACTCACAATGCCTCAACAGCCTTCGGATTGTACGCCTTGGCCATCTTCTTGGCGAGGTTCTTCTTCTGCCCAGGCTTCGTGGGGGCGAATACACGTTATCCGAATTATAGAACTAGTTCGTTAATGTGTACAATTCTTCTACACTCACGATGCCTCAACAGCCTTGGGGTTGTACGCCTTGGCCATCTCCTTGGCGAGGTTCTTCTTCTGTCCGGGCTCCGTGGGCGGATTCACTGCATCCGCCTCCTCGCCTGCCCCTCCTCCTGCTGCTACCGCAGCCGCTTTCTTGGCCTTCGCCTCTGCCTTCTTGGACGGCTGAAGCAGCAAGAGAAGGCAGACATGGAAAACGGGAGAGGGAGAGGGGGAGGGGGTGGGGCAGAGAGAGGAAAGGAAGGTCACGATTATGACTCTTTGACACCTAACAAAGAAAAGGCCCAAAATTCACATGTGACACAGTTTTTCGCACATTTGCAGAAACGACTGTCTTTAATAATTATCGAATAAGTAGGCGCTAGAAGGCAATCACGGCCACAATGCACACCTCAGCCGAAGCGGCAGCAGCAGCGGCTGCCTTGGCCTTGGCTGCCTTCTCTGCAGCCTTCTGCTTCTTCAGCTCCTTCTCCCGCGCCTACCCGTGACACAATGGATGGGTGACAGTAACGAGGGATGACAGTAATGGGGGTTGAAAAACAGAACCGGATTAAGAAGCCAGAGATGAACCACTTGACAGATCCCACACGCAGGATAACTGAATTATACGTCCTACTCTGGTGACAATAACGGGTTGTCGGACCTGAAAAATTGTGCATGAGAGACAGTAACAGGTGATGACGAATGAACCGGGCAGATAATCAGAGCCGTCCATCCGTCGTTCCCCCACACTTTGCCTTGGACAAGCCAACCGTGTGAGCCAATCACGAAAGACTACGAGCACCCTAACTGTTGCAAGAAAGCTTGGATTAAAACCTATGCTGACGCAATAAGGTCATTTCTGAGTTGACTCAAACATTGATACGCTGACGCGATCAGGGCGCGCTGTGGACTGAAATGCCCGAATTCGTGTAGAGCCGCCATGGCTTTGAATGACCTTTGCCGGAATGCAGACTGCTCGTGAGGAGTCCTCACTGCAGACTAACCGTGGATTAGACAAAAACGAAAGGTAGCACCCTCTAAAGTCCTCAGTATTGTCACCACCACTACAACGCCCACCTTCTCCTCCTTCTTCTTCTTCCTTTCAGGGTCCTCCTCCTTCTCTCCAGCAGCCGCATTGGCCTCGGAAGGAGGCGGTGCGGCAGCTGCTGCAGCTGCCTGAGCATCCTTTTCCTGGAAATTGCAAAAGAAATCAACAAAATGATTTAAGAAAACTGATTGAATTCCCGAAATTTTCTAGAAGAGGCTTCAGGAGGCACTGGTGCTGCTGCCTGGAATCCTTCTGTGTAAATGTATAAGAAGTCGACACGAAAGAAAACGAAAGGAAGACACAAGAACGTGGGGCGGATGAACGCGATTACTACAATATTCCGCGGCTCGAAGCTTTAGCTTGTGTGGCGAAAGCAGCTACAAACGGCCCTGCTAGCCTTGCGTGATTTTTGAGGCGCCTAAAAAATCGCGCGGCTCGAAGCTTTAGCATGTCTGACGAAAGCAGCTACAAACAGCCCTGCTAGCCTTGCGTGAACACCGTCGACGCTCCTGAGATACGGACGGAACTCTCGTGGCTCCGGTAAAGTTAACAGAAACTGGACGACGATCTTACCGCCTCGCGTGTGTTTGTCATAGCGTGTTAGCTGGACGAGAATCTCCATGCTTGAGTTGAAGTACTCTAAAGCGGACTTCGTGCCGTTCGGGTATGATAAACATTCGTTAGCCGCGATCGCGGTACATCATACTATCAATAAATCATGCAGTGATCGCGATCACGGCCCGTAGAACCACCTCAGAAGCAAGTATTCAACGCGATCGCAAGCTTCCTATCGCATATGGGGTCTTGATCAGACGAACCATAATCCGTTACAGAGCATTTAAAGGTAATGAACAGCCGAGACGACAACGGATCGAGCGAGCAGGCTCACCTCTGGTCCCATGGCGTTCTGACGAAGAGCCGCGACTAGGCAAGGCTACAGTTGCTAGGCTGGGATCGCGGAGCGGGGTAAGAGGCAAGTCCCTAGGATGGAACTATGGGAAAGGAGGAGCAGATGCTGTGCAAGTCTGGTAAGAGTTTCACTTTTTGCGCGGTAGAACGGTTTATTAAGAGAACAGAATGGTTAGGTAGAGTTTGAAGTGAAACTGAATCTGAGTTCAACCTCGATGATCGGAGGTACGGAGTTTCTGGCTGAGGTTTGCGGACGGAGATCCCAAGGAACGACCTACGCCAGACGAAGAATCTCCAATCGACGGTTCACAAACGTCCGACCGCCAAAATCGAGGCTGGTTGGTTTTCGCCGTGGTGACAAGGGTTGCTCGACGAATTTCGCGAAACAAAACTGCGAAGGTATTAGCTCGCGCTACGATTTCAACTTCTGCTGGAAAAGTCGAGATTCTGGGTTTTGATAGGTGACTCGTTATTGCGCAATATTCTACTCAGCATTTGAGTTGCTAGAAAACCAGTGCACGCAGCACGTCATACCAAGAAATATTGTTCACTTGTTACGGATCACTAACATAGGGGATTCCGCTCTAAGCAGAACCCTAATTTCAGCTCAAGCAGCACCTTTCTCACTCGACCGCTGCGCGTCATGTCTACAAACGGAGGCGCGTGTGCCTGTAGAGAGGATCAAGCGAGTACAGGCGAGCAGGCTTCGAAAATGACTTCCACTTGCGAGAGCAGCGACTGTGCAAGGCCGTGTAACGGGTGCAACTGTATCGAGGATAACAACCGCGCCATCCAATCAGGCAGCTGTTCTTCCGTCAATGGCGGTTGCAGCAGCTCCGATCATGCCTGCGGCTCGTTTCCCCCCGCTACCACCTCCACGAGTAGTGTTACCACTAGTATTACCGCGAGTGTTACCGCTAGTGTTACAGGTAGCGCTACCGCCACTAGAAGCGACAGCAGAGACAGCAGCAACGGCGGATGCAGCAACAGCGCGCCGAGCATCCGCATCAGCGGAAGCGGCGCAGCGGTGAGGGCGCGGGGGAGCAGAGGCGGAAGACTTCTGTGCGGGGAATGCGGGGAGCAACGCGCCATGGTGAAACGGCCCAAGACCGGCCAACAGGTGCGCGCGCCCCCTCGTGTTCCCCCGTTCCTATCCCCCTTGCCCCCTTCACCCCTCCCCCCTCACCCCCAGTCTCCCTCTCCCCTTGTCCCATCGATTCCCCCACTCGTGTCCCTTCAGGAGTGCTTCTTCCGCCTGTTCGAGTCGGAAATCCATGCCACCATCATGGCCGTCGCAAAAGCATTCGATGCGTACATGAGTTATTGTTCATGCCTGCGTGCTACCCATTGCCCCCTCCTCCCACCCAGGTGTGCAAAGAGTGCTTCTTCCGTCTGTTCGAATTGGAAATCCATGCCACCATCGTTGAAAACAAACTCTTCAAGCGAGGGGAAAAGGTCGCAGTGGCTGCGTCAGGGGGGAAGGGTGAGTAGTAGCGTTTCATCTTCGCATCCTTTATAGCCTCTAGAGATGTGCAATTTACTGCAACCTTAGATGTTCCCTACTGCAACGTACCCATCTCCATCCCCTCACCTCTTGCTGAACCCGGGGGCTTCAGAAAAGGCCCTTCTTGCCTCTTGCTATTCCCGTCCTCTCACTTTCCCCTTCACCCCATTCCCTTCAAGCATCCTCCAGACTCCACCATGCTGGCGCACATACATCATCTCTCTCCTCAGCACACGCCACGACTACGGGGTGCGGCTCTTGTTGCTCCTGGAGTGAGCTTCCAGCTTTGATAGAACGTGCTCCTGATCCTTCACCCTCCCTTTCCCCCCTTCCCCCAGACTCCACTGTGCTGGCGCACATCATGTCTCTCCTCAACCCCCGCCACGACTATGGCCTGCAGTTGTTTCTGTGTGAGGTCAGCTTTCTGACCATGCTCCTGATCCCTCCCATCCCCCCCCCCCCTTCCCCCCCTTCCCCCAGACTCCACCGTGCTGGCTCACATCATCTCCCTCCTCAACGCTCGCCACGACTACGGCCTGCAGCTCTTCCTGCTCTCCATAGACGAAGGCATCACGGGGTACAGAGACGACTCGCTAGAGACAGTCAAGCGGAACGAGAAGCAGGTGAGTACGTTGTACTGCGCAAGGGGCGGATGTGTGTCGGCGGGAAGGGGGGAGAGACCTACTGTGTGTGTGCTATGGCCTGCAGCTGTTTCTGCTTTCCATTGACGAAGGGATCACGGGGTACAGTCAAGAGAAATGAGAAGGAGTTGAGCCCGGGTGTGGGTGTGGGTGTGTGTGTGTATGTGCCAAGGTCTGCACCTCTTCCTTCTCTCCATTGATGAAGGCATCATGGGGTACAGGGATGGCTCACTAAAGACAATCAAGCGGAACGAAAAGCAGGTGAGCGTGACAGGTACGGCATATTCCTCACCGTCCTCTCTTACAAGGACCTCTATGGGTGGGGAGGGGACACCTTGCTGTGGGGTGGACCATTGATGAGAGACGTGCACCCCACGGCAATGGTCTTGCATAGCAGTATGGGTTTCCATCCAGTATTCCCCCCACCATCCTGTCGTTCAAGGACCTCTATTGGTTACTGTGCCTCAGTGCCTCTGGGTTTCTCTCCCCCTCCCTCACCCCACACTACACCATGCAGTACGGCATACCGCTCACCATTCTCTCTTACAAGAACCTCTACGGATGGACCGTGGATGAGATAGTGGCGCCTATCGGTCAGTCTGTGCCTCTGTGTTTCTCACCCCCACCCCCACCATGCTATGCAGTACGGCATACCTCTCACCGTTCTCTCTTACAAAAACCTCTACGGATGGACCGTGGATGAGATAGTGGCGCCTATCCTATAGACCATCGCTCAGTGCCTCTGTGATTCTTTCCTCCACCCTCACCCCGCACTACACCATGCAGTACGGCATTCCCCTCACCATCCTGTCGTACAAGGACCTCTATTGGTTACTGTGCCTCAGTGCCTCTGTGATTCTTTCCTCCACCCTCACCCTGCACTACACACTGCAGTACGGCATCCCTCTCACCATCCTGTCGTACAAGGATCTGTACGGGTGGACCATGGATGAGAAAGGCCGTGCAGAAAAGCATAAATCTTTCCCCATCTTTTCGCTTTCTCTTCTCCCCTCCCCCTTACATGCAGTACGGTATCCCTCTCACCATCCTGTCACACAAGGACCCGTACGAGTGGACCATTGACAGACACACCATGCTTCAATGCTCCATCTCCCTTTCCCTCTCTACCCTTTGTTGACTTATCTGCAGTACGGTATCCCTCTCACCATCCTCTCACACAAGGACCTGTACGGGTGGACCATGGATGAGATAGTGGGGCCTATTGGTCAGTCTGAGCTGACTTTTGAGTCGACTCAAAAGATAGTGGGGTGGGGCCTATTGGTCAGTCTGTGCCTCTGTGTTTCTCTCCCCCACCCCCACCATGCTATGCAGTACGGCATTCCTCTCACCATCCTGTCATACAAGGACCTGTACGGGTGGACCATGGATGAGATTGTCGCAACGATTGGCCGCAAGAACAACTGCACGTTCTGCGGGGTGTTCAGAAGACAGGTGGGCGTTGAGGTATTTTTTTACGACTTCCCTCGTCCTTTCAGACCGATAGAATTAGTAGATCGTTCATAGACTCTTAGAAGGCTTGCAGCGGTTCGAAACCAGTTAGTCTCACCGTGTTCAGAAGACAGGTGCGTTGAGGTTGAGGTTTGCTGGTGGGTCTGTGACAAGGAATGCTGTCTTTGACAAAGTGACTTTTGAGTCGACTCAAAAGTCACCTCTGTGGCGAGGAATGCTGTCATGTGAAAAAGGAAGAGTTTTAAGACGTCTCAAAACTCTTCTTTTTTCACGTGGTTTGCTGGTGGGTCTGTGACGAGGAATGCTCTCAAGGCTGACAGGTGACAAAGTCTCACAGTTTTCTTGACGAGGCACACGTCGCTGCGCTGCTGCTGATGCCTCGCACGGGACTAGTTTTGAGGCGCCTCATGACTTGAGGCATACGTTACTGCAAATGCCTTGACTGCGAATGGTCTTCTGCCCTTAATCTCCTTGAAATGCCCCGCTCCAGGGCCCTGATCATCCTTGTTTTAATGGGCCTCTTAGAATTCCCTTTACATACATCACAGGCCCTGGACAGGGGAGCACCGCACCTGGGAGCGGACGAGCTCGTCACGGGGCACAATGCGGATGACTTTGCCGAGACAGTACTGCTGAACCTGCTGAGGGGAGACGTGGCGAGGCTCGCTGAGCCGCCATCACCACGGGGGAGGACTCTGCCCTCCCCAGGAGCAGGCCGTGCTGCTGCGGAGCACATTTCTCTCTCGATCTCCATCTCTCATTGTTTTTCTGCTCTCTCTCCTCCTGTTGGCCGCCCTCCCATGGCACAAGGCCTTAGACAGGGGAGCAGCCCTCCTGGGAGCGGACAAGCTGGTCACGGGGCACAATGCAGACGATTTCGCCGAGACAGTATTGCTGAATCTATTGAGGGGGGACGTGGCGAGGCTCAGTCGCTGCGCTGCCATCACCACGGGGGAGGACTCTGCCCTTCCCAGGAGCAAACCGTTCAAATACACCTACGAGAAGGAGATTGTCATATATCCGCCCCCAATGTTTTTTCGTGTTCAGTCTCTTTTACCCCTTGTACCCCGCACTCTCTAGAATACGAGCAAGCACTTCAAATACACCTACGCGAAGGAGATCGTCATATATTCGCCCCCGATCTGAGATCCACAAAATTTCCCTTGCCTCTTGATTTTCGATGTGTGCTTGATTTATCTAGGCTTTTCTATGTACTTCAGTTCTCTTTACAATTCCTGTGGCCATGCCCTTTTTTCGATCAGCAAAGTAGAATAAATATATTCCCTTGTAATCCAGCATTCCTTAACTCCTCTCCTCTTCTCCAACCCCCTCGCTTTTCCTTGCTCTTTCCTCACTCCCTCCTCTCTCCTCCTTACCCCACTCTTTTCTTCCCCCTTGTTCGTTCCCCTCCCTCCCTTATCCCCGCTCCATCCGTGCTTTCTCTGTTTTCATCCATCTCCCCCGTTGCTCACCTCCCTTTGTCATCCCACGATTGCGATCCTTCCCCGTGCTCCCCCTCCCCTTCCCCGTGCTCCCCCTCCCCTTCCCCGTGCTCCCCCTCCCCTTCCCCGTGCTCCCCCTCCCCTTCCCCGTGCTCCCCCTCCCCTTCCCCGTGCTCCCCCTCCCCTTCCCCGTGCTCCCCCTCCCCTTCCCCGTGCTCCCCCTCCCCTTCCCCGTGCTCCCCCTCCCCTTCCCCGTGCTCCCCCTCCCCTTCCCCGTGCTCCCCCTCCCCTTCCCCGTGCTCCCCCTCCCCTTCCCCGTGCTCCCCCTCCCCTTCCCCGTGCTCCCCCTCCCCTTCCCCGTGCTCCCCCTCCCCTTCCCCGTGCTCCCCCTCCCCTTCCCCGTGCTCCCCCTCCCCTTCCCCGTGCTCCCCCTCCCCTTCCCCGTGCTCCCCCTCCCCTTCCTGTCTCCCCCTTGCCCCACCACTCCTTCCATCTGTTCCTCACTCCCTTCCACTGTGTAACCACGTAACCTGCTTCAATGCAACGTTGTAACATTGGTTGGTCTGTCAACGTTCGATCAGCACGTACGCGCATTTCAAGAAGCTGGATTACTTCTCCACCGAATGTAAGAATCCCTCTTGCTTATTCAGAAAACAATCTACACGAACGTTATGGGAGTCCCAACGCTGGGTGAACGTTATGGGAGTCCCTGTCAAATAGGCCGACGCTGGGTCCCAACGTGCTCGTTGCTCCCAACGTGCTCGTTGCTCTTGTTTTGAAGGTTACCATGATTGGAATGGGCACCCTAACTAAACAGTACTGGCAAACTGCTTCTTCTCTAGGCGACTTTTGATTCGACTCATGAGTCACCAAGAATATCTGCGTCTGCACCACCACAAGCACATCTGAACAATTCAGGTGACATGAACGGCTCCTTTTTCTGTCCAAAGTCAAGCAAGCGACCATCTGCTGCACTCTTCCCACATGCTTCCAACAGGTTTTCCTTCTGTCACCCCTCCAGTCATTTGTTTTGTTTGTCCCCCTTACTCTCGTCTGCCCTCTCCGCCCCGTACCTTTGCCTATGCTTCCACGCACCTTCCCTCGAGACACCTATCGTATCTTGGCACCTTCGAGTTTTGAGTTGACTCAAAACTTCCACGCACCTTCTCTCCAGACGCCTATCATATCTGGTTTTGAGACGTCTCAAAACACTTCTTCAAACACGTCGCCCCGTGCCTGTGTGTGCCTATGCTTCCACGCACCTTCCCTCAAGATGCCTATCGTATCTTGGCACCTTCCCCAGTACTTATCACCCGCTTCTCCTACCTAAAATGCAACAACCTCCTTCTCTCTCCCCTTCTCTCTCCCCTTCTCTCTCCCCTTCTCTCTCCCCTTCTCTCTCCCCTTCTCTTCTCCCCTTTGCTCTCCCGTGCATGTGCGTGCAGGCATCTATTCTCCAGACGCCTATCGAGGCTTTGCCCGTGAATTTATCAAGGACCTAGAGGCCATACGGTGAGTGCGTGATTGTAAACCATACGGCAAGTAAGTGGTTTTTGAGTCGACTCAAAAGACGCCTATCGAGGCTTTGCCCGTGAATGCATCAAGGACCTAGAGACCATACGGTAAGTGGGTGCTCATCTTTTGAATGGTAGCCTTGCGGCCATGGTGCTTACCTATCCAACTCTACTTGAATTGAACCACCAAGGAAGCCTATCGAGGCTTCGCCCGTGATTTTTTCAAGGACCTAGAGGCCATACGGTGAGTGGGTGTGTACCGTGACATATGCTGTCCATGTGCCCATGCAGTTACTTGCTCTCCTCCTCAAATTCTCAAAAGCGACATCCATCATCCACCAGGACTTAGAGGGCCATTGCTCGCCCATGTGCGGTCAGGTCAGGCCTCGAGCCATTCTGGACACAATCAAGTCTGCGGAGGAGTTCAGATTCTAAGTTGACAACAGGGTGAATACTTTAGAGTTCTTCTTGGTGTGCGAAATTAATCGTCCCAAGTGTTTGCTCACACTCTCAGGCATCAAGCCATTCTGGACATATTCAAAATTACTTCGAGCCATTCTCGGGCATCAAGCCATGCTTGGAGGAGCTCAAATTCCTTCAAGCTGAGCATGGGTTCAAAAAATATAACCGCTCCTCTTGGTTTGCAAAATTCAATTTCCCCTGTGTGTGTGCTTATTCAGGCCACGAGCCATTCTGGACATAATCAAATCTGCGGAGGATTTTAGATTCCAGGCTGATGCAAAGATGCCAACTCAGCGCACCTGTGACCGATGTGGTTACATCTCCAGCCAGGTACGGTTACATCTCGATTCAGGTGTAGTTACATCTCCAGCCAGATACGGTTACAATGTAACGCATGAAACCGACCCGCCTATTGTAGGTATCTGTTAGCTGCTTCGTGCATTCGAATGGTTCTTCATTGAATATAACGTGTAATACAGCAAGGTAATGTTACGTATAGCTGGAAGTACAGGCATGCATGTGTAGAGACTTAAGGCAGCTCGAAGTCAGCTGCTTCTTGCATTCACTCTTCCTCGAGGTGTCTGTACAGGCAGTGCTTGCCGAATCTCGAGGCGCCTCAAAAGCCGAGACGACTGTTGACTTTTGAGGCGCCTCAATAGTTACCTCGAGGTTTCTGTAGAGGCAGTGCTCGCCGAATCACCTCCTTGTTAGTCCTTCTGCATTTTCCACCAAAATCAACTCCTCTTTTCCATATCAGCAGGAACTCTGCCGGTGTGCTCCTGGAAGGCATGAATCACGATCGTGTGAAACTCTCCTCTCTCCTCTCTCTTCTCTCCTCTCTCCTCTCTCTTCTCTCCTCTCTCCTCTCTCTTCTCTCCTCTCTCCTCTCTCTTCTCTCCTCTCTCCTCTCTCTTCTCTCCTCTCTCGTCTCTCTTCTCTCCTCTCTCGTCTCTCTTCTCTCCTCTCTCCTCTCTCTTCTCTCCTCTCTCCTCTCTCTTCTCTCCTCTCTCCTCTCTCTTCTCTCCTCTCTCCTCTTTCGACCTCTCTCTGCTCCTCCCTGCCTGCACCCCTCAAACTGAATTCCCAGGAGCTCAGAAAGGGTGTGTGCTCCTGGAAGGGTTGAATTACAATGGCTTAATAATCGCTTCTTTCCCTCCCTTCCCTCTTCCCAAGAACATTTCACCAGGAGATTGCAAGGCGTGTGTGCTTCTGGAGGGGTTGAATCACAATGGATTAAGAGTCGCTTCTTTTCCTCCCTCACTTCTTTCCCTCTTCCCGAAATTTTATTACCAGGAGCTGTGCAAGGCGTGTGTGCTCCTGGAAGGGTTGAATCGCGGCTTGCCCCGCCTGGGCGTGGCTCGCACTCGCAGGAAAGATGGGCAAAACGCTGCTGCTAGGGGTGCTGCTACTGGTGATGCTGCTACTGCTGCTAGTGCTGCTGGTGCCGCTGATGCTGCTGGTGGTGGTACAAGCTGAGACAGCCGCTGCTGGTACTGCCGCCACTGTTGATGCTGTTACACTTGTTGCTGCTGGTGTGCCTCCTGCGGCTAATACAGAGGCTACCAACTGATGCCAATCAAGCAGGCAATCAATCTCAGCAGCTTTCAATTCTCTTGCCTCATTGCCACAGGTTATGGCTTCTGACTTGCTTGCTCATGCGTGTATGTAAGAAAGGGACAAGCAGGGAGCAGGTGTAATGCTGCTGTAACAGAGCGGATCATTGGCCCCACTAGCAAGTGTTCTTCCCAGCTCTGTGTTGCAGCAGCATGTCTCGAAGTGTGATGTATCTGCGAGGTTTGCGTAAGTACTGGTAGACTGGACAAGCAGGAGCTTCTGAGTCTCAGATCCACTCGTGTATGGATTAGATTCCAGTGGTACTGATGATGAAGAGTAAATTTGCTGGTGATCCCGCTGAAACGGTATGCTTATCAATTAGATACACAAGTTCAAAACAAGACTTAACCCTCCACCACACCGCACCCATCTAAATCACACTACTTATCCATTCCTCATCCATCCCTACCTTGTCCACTTGCTCCCGCTGATCTTCTGTCACATTTTACTCCGAACCGCAATAAACTTGGTAAGTTCAACATCCTCTCGCGATGTCTGCAAGGCAGTACCAGCGCGCGCGAGATTCCTCGTATTTACACGTGCGCTTGTTAGGAAGCGCTCTTATTCGTCCAAACCAGACCCCTCCGTCACTTGCGGACGAGGGAGGTCTGGTATCTTAGCGCGAAATAGAACAGGATCCTGTACCCGATAAAAAACGACACCATCACCACTGCAGACTCCCAGAGCTTGCTGTCCGCCATATCGAATCTCGCAATAACGGTGTCGGAGGTGACTATACAGGGCGAGGACGGGTCGCTCTTAACGAGGTATTCCCAGCAGACGGAGGGGAGAGAGCCGTACTCGTTGAGAGTGAGCATTTCCAAGGGGTACTTGAAGGTGGAGAGGTAGTTCATCCAGATCCAGTACGGTGGAATGTTGTTCCTGAGTGCGGGGAAGAGGGGGGATGGAGAGAGCGGTAGATTAGAGACGTGGTGGGGACTTACGGGAAGAGTTAGGAGGGAGCCATGCTTGTGGATAGAGAGCATCTGAAAAGCGGTAATAATTGGAGGAAAAATACTATATCCAGATCCAGTACGATGGAATGCTATCCACGAGTATCTTACTTTGAAATGAAGAAGCCACTAAAGAGGAAGAAGAACGCCGTGATCGCCGTGACCACGGTATTCCCGGTGATGTAATTCGGCACGAACGCCGCGAAGAACACGACGAACGAATTCCCCACCGCGAGCGTCAGAAACACCGTCGCGACGAAGCGGAAAAACGCCGTCGCCGTCGCCGCGAGGCCGACCATGAAATACGCGACGCACGAGAAGAGCAGCGAGAGGAGGAAGAGGAACGGTAGGAAAACCAGCGCGCCCGCGAGCACGTACGATCCCGTGCGGTACGCGCCGCGCGATGTTTCCCGGATGTAGATCTGCCGTTCGTCGAGGAAGATCGGAAGGCCCTCGGTGGACGTGAACAGGAGTAGCGCGAGCGCGAACGCGAAAAACGACGCGCGGTTTGTGATGCCTTCCGCGTCGTACCCCGATTTAAGAAACAGCGACCCGAGAATAAGCCCAGTGATCACCATGAGGCCGATACGCGATAAGAAGAGCTCCGGCGTTCGGAAGATGTTTTTAAAGTTGCGATCGGCGAGCGTTAGGGTTTCGTGGAGGAAGGGCGTGGCGAAGGTTCGCGGAGGAGGGGAGGCGTGGTGGTGCGGGCCGAGCGCGCTGTGGGTGGCGAGGGACCGCTCGTGCTCATAGCGCTCCTTCTGTTAAGAGGGCAGGGGCAGTGGAGGGGAGTGGGAAGGGAGAAGAGGGGAACGGGGAAGGGAGGGGGGAAGATAAGGGGAACATGGGGGACGCCTGGCGGTGCAGGCCGAGGGCTCTGTGGGTAGCGAGGGACCGCTCGTGTTCGTAGCGCTCCTTCTGGAGAGGGCAGGGGCAGTGGCGGGGAGGGGATGGGGGAAGCAGGGGCTAATTGGGTGAGGCGTGGCGTTGCAGGCCCAGAGTGCTGTGGGTGGCGAGGGAACGCTCCTGCTCGTATCGCTCCTTCTGGTGGAAGGGGATGGAGGAAATGGGAGGAAGGGAGGGGTTAGAGGTGGGGAAGGAGAGGAGGGGGGGGGGAGACGCAGTGGTGATGCCGGTGGCGGTAACACCTTCTGGTGGTAGAGGAGGGGGGTGGGTTGAGTCATGACACCTGCCTGCCATGGTGGGTTGAGCCATGGCTTGTACCATGGTGGGTTGAGCCATGGCTTGTACCATGGTGGGTTGAGCCATGGCTTGTACCATGGTGGGTTGAGCCATGGCTTGTACCATGGTGGGTTGAGCCATGGCTTGTACCATGGTGGGTTGAGCCATGGCTTGTACCATGGTGGGTTGAGCCATGGCTTGTACCATGGTGGGTTGAGCCATGGCTTGTACGTACCATGGTGGGTTGAGCCAAGGCTTGTACGTACCATGGTGGGTTGAGCCATGGCTTGTACGTACCATGGTGGGTTGAGCCAAGGCTTGTACGTACCATGGTGGGTTGAGCCATGGCTTGTACCATGGTGGGTTGAGCCATGGCTTGTACGTACCATGGTGGGTTGAGCCATGACTCATACCATGCCCTCAGAGTGCACATGGACTGAGCTCGTCATACCAAGGTATGCCATCCAACCCATTCCGTGTCACCGTCACTGGTCGTTGCACTTACGCTGAATCAAATGAGCTTATCCAGCCCCCTCCCCTTCACACCATACCATGACCTTGATTCCAGTCATGAGTGAATGCATGCATCCATCCCACGTCCCATACACTGTCGCTGGTAGCTGCATTTACACCTGAACCGGATCAGGACATTCAGCCCCCTCACCTTCAGATCACCCCATGGCATTGGTTTCAGTCATGAGTGAACGCATGCCATGATGCCATCCATCCCATCCCATGTCACCTTCGCTGGTCGCTGCACTTACACTGAATCGAATCAACTCGTCCAGCCCCCTCTCCTTCTGCTGCTCCTCCTCAATCATGTCAAGAGCATACTCGAGCGCATTCACCTGAAGATGCACGAACAGCACACAAGGGAGCAAAAACAAGCAGATACCATGAGATGTGAAATGAGAGATGGTGGAAAATATGTTAAAAATAATGGTCCATGTTCAGTTCAGGCACTCCCACCCATCAGGATTTGTACTCACATGTTCAGGCACCACTGTACCGAAGTCCTCGAAGAATTTCAGCATTCCTGGATAAAACCCGTGGTACACTGCAGACCCCTTCGCCAGCACCAGGAAGTTGTGAATTAGGTCCAGGATTCGGAAGGACGGCTGATGGATTGTGAGGATAATAGTGCGGCGCCGGTGTGTTGCAATGTCATGCAAGCTTTGCATCACATTCAGTGCAGCTGTGGAATCCAACCCAGAAGTGGGTTCGTCCAAAAAGAGTACAGCAGGGTCGTGAATCAGGTCTACACCAATTGAAACTCGTCGCCGCTCGCCTCCCGAAACTCCGCGAACTTCGGCATTCCCGATAATCGTGTTCGCGCAAGTCGTCAGCCCCAATTCCTCAATCAGATCCGAAACCCGCTCCTTCTTATCTGCGAGCGACATCGTCGCAGGAAGTCGCAGTCGCGCTGAAAACATGAGCGTTTCGCGAACCGACAGCATGGGGAAAAGCTGGTCGTCCTGCATAACGTAGCCCGACACTCGCTTGAAGGACGACTCAACCGGCTTGCCGTTAACCAGAATCTCGCCGTCCAACGAGGATTGGCTGATTCGTCCCGCGATAGCGTCGAGAAACGTCGATTTCCCAGCGCCTGACGGGCCAACTACTGCCATCATCTGGCCATGGCGTGCCTTGGCGTTGACCTTGTTCAGGAGAATCATCTGCTTCGTGCTGTTGTTACCTGCCTTCTTTACAACCTGTAGAGGGAGGATTAGCAGAGGGGAGTGGGTGCAACGAGATAAGGGAGAAGGGAGCAATTCATACCGCACATAGATTCACGAACCCCAAGATGTTTGGATCTGCAGAGTAAGAAATAGTCGATTGTTCTTGAGTCGAGTCTGAAGTCGAAGACAGAGGGAAGCAAGTAATCGTTTGACGGAGTAGTATGCGGTGACAGATGACAAAGATTAAAGCGCACCTTGTAAGTCAAGTCCACGACGGTTAGGTCGTACGCGGAGTGGTCGAGCGCGTGTTTCGCAAACCCGCTCTTGCCAGCAGCAGCGTAATCCTTGAAAGAATCTTCAACGACCACACGTTCACCGTCTGTACCGCCATTGGTATGGCCACCATGGTCGCCATTAGAACTGCCCCCGTTACAAGCACCGTTCTCAAGGTCAACCACGGTGAAGCACTCCGTGGTCTCGCGCGCTTCACCCGCCGTGAGTCCCGCCTCTACGTCCGCCGTCTGCCCCATGCTGACAGCCAGCAGGCTTAACAACAGCTCGTTACGCTTAACTTCACAGTCCGACGCAGTTGTTTTGACCAACACCCGGTTGACTGGGTTCGTTCGCACTCGATCTACCCAGTCTACGGACAGTAGCAGCTGGGAATCTGGCGGTAACCGTGATCTACTCTAGCCCAGCATTTCCGGTGCGGATAATGAGCTTGGTGATATTCGTGATAGCCACTGCTCACTGCTGCGCTTACCCGCACCAATCACCTTCTCAATGGCCAATTAATAGCAACCAAGGGTTCAGTGAAGGCCCTGTTGCTGAAGCCGGTAGGACCACCTGCTCCCCAGTGATCGCTCCGCAGCACTTGCCCTCCAGCCGTTGCTCTGCAGCAGGTACAGAGCACTACGATCGGAATAACGGTTCGTAAGGAATGTCAGATAAGCTGTCAGAACAAAGCCGTCCGACTCGCCAAGAGCCTTCTGTGACTGCTCGACTGTTGTAAGCCGCAGAGCACGGCTCGAGAGCTTAGACACTTGACCAAAACTGCCAAAGAATGCCAAGAATGTAAGGAGACCCCCGACATAGAGTTTCATGCACCTAATAACGAGCGGCACCGCGCAATCTGTCCATGTTATGTCGTCCTCATGTCGAGGTTACACCACCTGGCGCTTGCCGCGTGCTTTGTTAGAGAAACACGACTGAAGAAATTCGTGCTAATCCACGGAACCGCACTTTGTCGGAAACTTGATGGATCCGACGTTGTGGCTCCAGTTCCGCCAAGAACTGATAGCTACTCTCACATCACACATCAGCCGCGTCAGGCTGAGCGCAAGGCGCGCGCGATGAATGGATCCGCGCAACCGCCGATGGGCTTCACCTGGACCTGCCGCGGGGATGCACTGGGACGCGACGCGACGCGGCGTGACAGCTCTCATTCGTAGGTACGGCGTGTATGAGAATGATCGAGGGGGTTTCGTCGGTGGTGGTGAGCGGGGAAGTCGAGGTAAGGAGGGATTATCCGGCGATCGGACGAGGCGGAACGAGGGGTGGTGTAGGGAGGTGGGCGCGGAGGGGACGAGGCGAAGGTAACGCGAGGTGAAGAGATTCGAGGTGGCGACGAAACGAGGAGCGAAGGCGACACTGCGACGCGACTCGAGGCTCGGGTGATATGACGTCGAGTGAGACATGCTGATGATGATCACTCAGGTCGAGGTGAGGTCCTGAGGGCCATATCAGAGCACCACAGACGGTGAAGTGAGTCATAGCGACAGGTTGTGAGGCGCCGCCGCCTCGAAAGTCGCCTGAGAAAGACATGCAGGGATGAATGGTTGTAACGGGGAGTAGTTTTCGAGGCGGACAAGGAGGGCAGCGGCGGGCGGTGCAAGGTCGACTGTATGTCGGCATCAATCATGGTTACCATGCGAGTGCAACATGACGGTGTGACCGGAGTCTTGGGTGCGCCGTCGCGCGAGTTCTGATGCTCCATTGGAAAGTCTCTCGAGCAGCCTTCCCTGGCATGTCAAGCAGATCATGTCCTGTCAACCAGCCACGTTGTTAAGGCCCGAGTTTCACATGGTATTTTTCAAATTCAAGTTTCTTGAAGTTGATTTCGTGAATAACCATGTTACCAGCTGGTTCAGAACAATCCGTCGGTTTCAAGCAACAGAGGTGATCCGTGATTGGCCAGCGATAAACTGGAACAACAAGCAGGAAAAACGCCTCAGAGGAAAGCACTATTCACCTTGAGTAAACTTGAAAACCATCGGGAACACTTGGACACGCATATTATGAGGCACGCTAGTAGTCGTTCTCCCGTCACATACGCGCAATCTTCAGTCTAAGTGCTCTGTTCAAAGACACAATCAGGGACCTTTGGCGACTTTAGTTGCAACCGAGCCTCCGCCATTATGTTTCCTCTAACGCAACCGCCACGTTCTCTCCAAGTGTCGTGGCAGCAATTAGTAGTCTCAGGCTTAGAAAGAAGCACACGCTCGCGCGTCGCGAAAGTATCCCCAGCCTTCCGCCTCCGCCATCAATCTCTCGGCCAATGTAGACACCCCGACTTATTTTCCAGTCGTAGCGCCTCGGTATGACAGCAACGCCACGGTGTATCGCGTTGCCTCACTCGGTCGCCCTGGCATCGCCCTTCCTCAAACATCACATTCGCCTTCTGCGTACCCTATGCACACGCCCACGCTTCCCCCCACCCTTTCCCTCACCTTCCCTCACGCTTCCCCTTTACCGTCACTGCCTCCTGCTCCCTGGGTGCACCCACAATTCCGCTGACCATCGCGCACGCCTCCCCCCACATTCACACACGCTCATCGCCCACGAGCTCGCGGCCCAAATTGTACAACTTTACTAAAGTTGCATGTTGGGAGGTGAGAGAGCAGGGTTGGCTAGTCGAGGTGTTGGGTGGGTTGAGGGCTTTGGTTTCGCCCAACTTCTTGCCAATCTCAAACACATTTCGTTGACTCAGTAGACCCCAGGGGCAACTTCGCGTTTGGTTGCATGAGTCCCATATTGCACAAATACTATCCTTGCCAGTTTCCCACCCAACCCCCTCCGCAAACACTGTTTCAATTTTGTTAGCCAATCAGCTCAGTGTTTCAAATTGACTAGCCAATCAACTTCCTTCATACAACCCGTAACCTCAATTCGCAAAACCAGCACCTGCAAAACAACTATCAATCAACCTTACTAAGGTTGCCCAGCGCGGCCCGCAATTTGGGCCGCGAGCTTTAAGGGGGGATTTACTGTTCATTCCGAACAGTACTTTCCAACTCACCCTTATCTTTATCTTCCTTGATTTCCTTGTGCCACGTGGCACTCTACCTTTCTTGCCTTCAATTCCTAGTCCCACGAAGTGTCAGAATGTTGTATTTGTCTAGCCTGCAGTGGGGTATTCTATAGCGAGTACAGCCCAATCTAGGGTTTCCTATATGTACTCAACTGCTTGCTAGTGCAACCACTCTTTCTGCTTCTAAACTTTTCCTCATTCTTTCACATACTATCAGAGCGTATCCTTCCTTGGCATGTGGGCCCACCAACCTGCTTCCGCTGCTACTTGATCTGTCGCACGCCCCGTGGCGTGCGACCTATCGCGGCGGTTTACTCTCTAGTGTGCGCCCCGGGGCGCGCGGCCCCTTTCCTTCCTGGCGCGCCGCCCCCGCTATTTCGTCGCGACACCCTAGGGAGCCGCGCGTGCCCCCTGCCCGTCCGTTGCAACGCCCTGGGGTGTCGCGCGCGGCCCCTGCCGTCCTGTCGCGGCGCCCGGGCAAGGCGTGCGCGGCCCCTGTCGTCACGTCGCGGCGCTCTAGGGAGCCGCGCGCGACCCCCCGCTACCTCGTCGCGGCGCCCTAGGGAGCCGCGCGCGGCCCCTCGCTGCCCCGTGGTGGCGCCCTGGGGGCCGCGCACCGTCCCCCTAGTCGTCCCCCGCGCTCCTACTCCCTGCCACCCGTTTTAGGGTTTGGGGGTGGGGAGTGTGGGGGTGGCGGTTGTGGGGGTGCTGGTTGTATGCGCCGTCCCCTACTCCTCCTCCTCCTCCGTCTCCTGCTGCCGCAGCTGCCGCTCAGGGGGGTGGGTGTGTGGGAGCCGAAGGAGTGGTGCTAGGGGGGTGTCGTGGGAATGGAGCTAGGGGTGCAGCAGGGGGTGTGTGATAGGGGCGTGGGGCAGCTGGGGGGGGGGGGGGGTTGAGTGGAGGCAACCGTCGTGTCGTCAGCAGCACCAGTAGTCCGGAGGCTACAATCTCCGGTAGTCGCCACTCGCCTGTGGGTCAGTTGCTCCAGTCAGGAGGCTACAATCTCCGCAGAGCCAGTTTTTCATGTAGTCCGGGCCTTTGATTCGGTAGCCACTAAGCCAGCAGCTTCTGTGTGTCTGCAGCTTCAGCAGTCGCCTTCCATCTTCTCGCCCCCACAGTCTCTCCTCCTCCTCACTTGCCCTCTGTGACAGCCTCCGGCTTTGCTTGCATTTGTGAACCTGCTCTATGATTGCGTGCTCTGCTGATTACACCCCACTTTGAAAATGGAAACGAGAAATGAAGGAGGGTTTCACTAGCAGCAATGAGGATACATATAGCAAACCCTAGATGGGTTGTACTCGCTATAGAGCACCCCACTACAGGCTAGAGAATAACATTCTGACACACCCCCATAGCCAAAGTGGGGTGTAATCAGCACAATGAGCAAGCAGGCATAGAGCAAGAGTTTACAATAGGTAAGTAAGGCTAGAGCTAATCACAGAGGGCAAGTGAGGAGGAGGAGAGACTGTGGGGGAGAGAAGATGGGAGGCGACTGCTGACGCTGCAGACACACAGACGAGCTGCTGGCTCAGTGGCTACCGAAGCAAAGGCCCGGACTACAGGAGTAACTGGCTCCGCGGCTAAAAGTAGCGGCAGACGAGCAACTGACCCACAGACGACTGGCGACTACCGGAGATTGTAGCCTCCGGACTGCTGGTGCTGCTGACGACAAGACTGCTGCCTCCACGCAACCTCCCCCAGCTGCCCAACGCCCCTCTCACACACCCCCTGCTCAAACCCTAACCCTACACCCACAGCACCCACGTAAACCCTAAAACCCAGACACCCACACATCCACCTCCCTCAAAACCCTAGCTCCACTCCCACAGTACCCCCCTTAAACCCTAAACCCCAGGCTCCCACACATCCACCCCCCTCAGCGACAGCTGCAGCAGTGGGAGACGAAGGAGGAGGAGGAGGAGCAGGGGAGACCACACACCCGTCACCCCCTTCTTGCCACCCCCAAACCCTAACACAGGGCAGGGCGGGATGGCGGGTAGGGAGGGGGGGGGGGGGGGGGGGGGGGGGGGGCGACGCGCGGCCTCCCAGGGCGCCAAAGCAGGCGGCAGAAGGGGCGACGCTCGCCCCCCCCCCCAGGTTGCCCCTCAGGTCGCCTCGACAGGCGACGGGAAAAGGGGGGAGGGGGCGGTGCACCGGTGCGCCGCGGCTGGCGGCGGGGCATGGCCGGGGCGGGGCCGGGGCCGCTGTAGGCGGCGACGGGGCCGAGGAAGGGCGGCGACGGGGCCGCTGAAGGGCGGCGACGGGGCCGCTGAAGGGCGGCGATGGGGCCGCTGAAGGGGTGGCGGCAACGGGGCCGCTGAAGGGGCGGCGACGGGGCCGCGGAAGGGCGGCGACGGGGCCGCTGAAGGGCGGCGACGAGGCCGCTGGAAGGGGCGGCGACAGGGCCGCGGAAAGGGCGGCGTTGGGGCCGCTGAAAGGGTGGCAACGGGGCCGCGGAAGGGCGGCGACGGGGCCACTGAAAGGGCGGCGACGGGGCCGCTGTAAGGGGCGGCGACGGGGCCGCGGAAAGGGCGGCGTCGGGGCCGTTGAAAGGGTGGCGACGGGGCCGCGGAAGGGCGGCGACAAGGCCGCTGAAAGGGCGGCGACGGGGCCGCGGAAGGGCGGCGACGCGGCCGCTGAAAGGGCGGCGACGGGGCCGCGGAAGGGCGGCGACGGGCCGCGAAAGGGGCGGCGACGGGGCCGCGAAGGGGCCGCGAGGGGCCTGGAAGGGCGGCAACGGGGCCGCGAAGGGGCCGCGAGGGGCTAGGAAGGGCGGCAACGGGGCCGCTAAGAGAAGCGCGAGGGGCACACCACGGGGCGTGCCGAGCACAGAGTAGCAGCAGAATCAGTTGGGTCCTAGGATCGGAACCACTCTGATACCATGTGGAAACTGAAATGAGAAATGAAGGAGGGTTTCACTAGCAGCAATGAGGATACATATAGCAAACCCCAGATGGGTTGTACTCGCTATAGAGCACCCCACTACAGGCTAGAGAATAACATTCTGACAGTGTCAGAATGTTGTATTTGTCTAGCCTGCAGTGGGGTACTCTATAGCGAGTACAGCCCAATCTAGGGTTTCCTATATGTACTCAACTGCTTGCTAGTGCAACCGCTCTTTCTGCTTCTAAACATTTCCTCATTCTTTCACACGAAGTACTTTCCGACATTTGATCTTGCATGCTATATCAACCTTGCTTGTACTTGCCATTATCAACCAATTCTCATTCAACTCTTCTTCAATTACTCAGTAACTTCTTCGCCTATTTCGCTAGTAGTTCTTTCGCCAATATCTTCCGTCGCGTTTCATCCTCGACTTAGTTGACCCCGCTAATTCTTTAGCGGACTTAGGCCGTCGGGCCTAACACTTGGTATCAGAGCCTTCGTGGGGAGCAACTTCCAACGAGCGACCGTCGACGACGAGACTACGACGTCATCGTCCCGCGGTGCCGACTTGCAGACTTGGAGTCGTCGAGCGAACATGGACGAAACCATGCACGCTCTCCCCCACGACATGGGCAACACGCTTGCCGAACTCATGCGCCAACTTCAAGAGTTGACGTTGGAAAATCATCAGATACGAGCTGAAATGTAACAGCTTCGTGAATTGGCTTCTAACCCCCATGGTCATGCCGCACCAACTCTTGCGCCCAACACGTCGACTGGCGCGGAAGCGCTGCCGGAACGTCGAAGCGCGCTCAAACCGCAGAAACCTGAGTCGTTCGACCCGAGTCAACGCGACGCGAATGTGTGGACGTGGCTCTTCATGCTGAACAACTACTTCACCGCGAGCGGGGTGCAAGAGGCGGACGCGCAGCAGCGGATCGAGTACGCCGTTGCACTGCTAAGGGGCCCGGCCTTGGAGTGGTGGCGCCAACTCACGCAAACTGCTGTAAGAAGGGCTCAAACAGACGGGCATCAACAGGGCGTGGGGCATGCAGCTGCAACTTCGAGCTTAGGGAGTTTAGCTTTAGGTGTTACCACGGTTCCGACCACATGGGAAGGATTTGAAGCGGCGCTGAAAAGTAGGCTCGATTTGGTGAACGCCTCCGAAGCTGCTAGGAAGCGTGTGCGTCATTTCCAACAGATAGGAAGCGTCCAGGAGTACACACGACGGTTCTTGAGCATCTGCAATGAGATAGACGACATCACGGAAGCAGAGATGCGCGATCGCTACCTCGAAGGGTTGAAGCCGGACATAGCGGAAGTTATAGCGATTCATGGGTTGTCCACCTTCCAGCCAGTTGTCGCAGCCGCAGAACGCGTCGACGCAGTACGAAGCCGACGGGGTCGTGACGATCGCGATAGGGGATACTACAGACCGATCAACGACGCTCGATCGAGGGACGGACCATCGCCCATGGAGATTGGTGCAGTTAACAGTGACGGCTCACATAAAACGGGATTTAGGGGGAACTGTCACTACTGCAAAAAGCCGGGACACATGAAGCGGGACTGCCCACAGCTTAAGGAGCGGCAGCAGGGAAACGGAAACCGCCAGTAGATAGCGGGTCGCTAGCTGGTCTGGACGCTTCCGAACCCGCCACGTCTACCAACGTAGAGGAGACAGCCTTAGAGCGGTCATCTACGCCGAGAGAGGTAGACACTGTTGATCACCCAGTCGTGCTTCTAGGGAAGCTTCGTGGAGTTCGAGTCAAGATTCTCGTAGATAGCGGAGCTAGCCACTCTTTTCTCTCTTCGTCGCTAGTTAGTCATCTCCATCTCGAAACAGATTCGGCAGTCAACTTCAAAGACGCACGCATGGTAGATGGGACGCCTCTCCACATAGGACCAGTCATTCGCAAGTTACGCGTAGTGCTAGGACCAATCACGGTTAGGCGTCACTTCGACTCTGCGACACTGGACGGTTATGACTTCATCTTCAGTAGGGATTGACTACGGACGGTTAGTACTCAGTTCGATTGGGCTCAGGGAAGCTGCAGCGTCAAGGTAGACGGGGAGTTCCGGGAGCTGCCACAGTGGAGCGATGGGGCCACATCACCCACAGCTATCATTAATGCTATTCGTGTGCGACAGTTAGTGAAGCGTGCGGCACGGATCTTCGCGGTTTTCCTTGAGGAGGTGGAAGCTGAGGAGGGGAAAGGAGGGAGTGCAGCAGTTGGTGTGAAGGCGACTCTTCCTGCTGAGGTGAGTGCACTATTAGCAGAGTTCGCAGACGTCTTCCCCGACGAGTTGCCCCCAGGGTTACCTCCCAGCCGAGCAGTAGACCATCAAATAGAGTTGGAGCCGGGGAGCAGGCCAGTAGCGAAGCCGCAGTGGAGGTTGAGTCCAGCAGAGACAGAGGAGATGACGCAGCAGGTTAGGCACTTTCTCGCGCAGGGTTTCATTCAGCCATCTAGATCGCCTTGGGCAGCACCAATTCTTTTCGCACCCAAGAAAGACGGAGGGTTACGGATGTGCATAGATTATTGCGCACTGAACGCCGCCACCGTCAAGAATAGGTTTCCGGTGCCGAGAGTAGAGGATCTCCTAGATGCATTGCAGGGCGCTAGAGTTTTCTCCAAGATCAACCTTCGTTCGGGTTACCACCAGATTCGCGTATTTCCAAAGGACCAGCACAAGACGATGTTCCATACGAAGCAGGGGTTGTACCAGTTTAGAGTTCTACCGTTCGGCTTGACCAACGCCCCAGCGACGTTTCAGACGATCATGAACACTGTCCTTTCAGATTTCCTAGGTTCGTTCGTTGTCGTTTACCTAGACGACATCCTGATCTTCTCCAAGTCGAAAGAGGAGCACGTGCAACACTTGCAGAGGGTCTTTGAGGTCTTGCGAAGGGAGAAGCTGTACGCGAAGCAGTCAAATTGCGAGTTCTTTCTTCCTGAGGTCGAGTTCCTAGGACACGTCGTATCCGCTAGTGGCATTCGGACCGACCCGAAGAGCCTCCACGGCCCTTCCACCAGACCTGCAGGCTCCTCCCCCTCGCGGCCTTCTTGGGCACGCTCACGCAGCACTTCTTGCTGAAGCTCAGCCGCGCCCCTCCTACCTCCACCGTTGTGGTAATGGGTAGCTCAGACTCTCCACTGCTGCTGACGGCGCTGCTGCTTCCTGCACTGCTGGCGGTGGTGCTGCCAGTGGTGCTGTCAACGGTGGTGCTGCCGCTGGTGGTGCTGGTGGTGGTGGTCTCTAGCACAATCCTCGCTGCATTGACCTTCATCAATTTAACTGCTGCAAAGGCCAAAGCATAAGATGTGCAGAGACGAGAGGGTAGATATGAGAGAGAACAAAGGGCGAGAGGAGAGAATTGAGCTGGAAAGTATAACGGAGCGGAGGTGGAACAGAGAAGCAAGAAGGAAGGAGGGAACAGGGATCCGTTAACCGCAAATCAAAGATCTCGCAGCAATGAGAGAAGGCAATGAGAGAGAAAGCAATGAGAGAGAAAGCAATGAGAGAGAAAGCAATGAGAGAGAAGCCAATGAGAGAGCAGGCAATGAGAGAGCAGGCAATAAGAGAGAAGGCAATGATAGAGCAGGCAATGAGAGAGAAGGCACTGAGAGAGCAGGCAATGAGAGAGAAGGAACTGAGAGAGCAGGCAATTGGAGAGAAGGCACTGAGAGAGCAGGCAGTGAGGGAGAAGGCACTGAGAGAGCAGGCAATGAGAGAGAAGGCAATGAGAGAGCTGGCAATGAGAGAGAAGGCAATAAGAGAAGGCAATGAGAGAAGGCAATGAGAGAAGGCAATGAGAGAGAAAGCAATGAGAGAGAAAGCAATGAGAGAGAAGGCAATGAGAGAGAAGGCAATGAGAGAGCAGGCAATGAGAGAGAAGGCAATGAGAGAGAAGGCAATGAGAGAGAAGGCAATGAGAGAGAAGGCAATGAGAGAGAAAGCAATGAGAGAGAAGGCAATGAGAGAGCAGGCAATGAGAGAGAAGGCAATGATAGAGCAGGCAATGAGAGAGAAGGCACTGAGAGAGCAGGCAATGAGAGAGAAGGCACTGAGAGAGCAGGCAATGAGAGAGAAGGCACTGAGAGAGCAGGCAATGAGAGAGAAGGCACTGAGAGAGCAGGCAATGAGAGAGAAGGCAATGAGAGAGAAGGCAATGAGAGAGAAGGCAATGAGAGAGCAGGCAATGAGAGAGAAGGCAATGAGAGAGAAGGCAATGAGAGAAGGCAATGAGAGAAGGCAAAGAGAGAGAAAGGAATGAGAGAGAAAGCAATGAGAGAGAAGGCACTGAGAGAGCAGGCAATGAGAGAGAAGGCACTGAGAGAGCATGCAATGAGAGAGAAGGCACTAAGAGATCAGGCAATGAGAGAGAAGGCAATGAGAGAGCAGGCAATGAGAGAGAAGGCAATAAGAGAAGGCAATGAGAGAAGGCAATGAGAGAAGGCAATGAGAGAGAAAGCAATGAGAGAGAAAGCAATGAGAGAGAAGGCAATGAGAGAGAAGGCAATGAGAGAGCAGGCAATGAGAGAGAAGGCAATGAGAGAGAAGGCAATGAGAGAGAAGGCAATGAGAGAGAAGGCAATGAGAGAGAAAGCAATGAGAGAGAAGGCAATGAGAGAGCAGGCAATGAGAGAGAAGGCAATGATAGAGCAGGCAATGAGAGAGAAGGCACTGAGAGAGCAGGCAATGAGAGAGAAGGCACAAAGAGAGCAGGCAATGAGAGAGAAGGCACTGAGAGAGCAGGCAATGAGAGAGAAGGCACTGAGAGAGCATGCAATGAGAGAGAAGGCACTAAGAGATCAGGCAATGAGAGAGAAGGCAATGAGAGAGCAGGCAATGAGAGAGAAGGCAATAAGAGAAGGCAATGAGAGAAGGCAATGAGAGAAGGCAATGAGAGAGAAAGCAATGAGAGAGAAAGCAATGAGAGAGAAGGCAATGAGAGAGAAGGCAATGAGAGAGCAGGCAATGAGAGAGAAGGCAATGAGAGAGAAGGCAATGAGAGAGAAGGCAATGAGAGAGAAGGCAATGAGAGAGAAAGCAATGAGAGAGAAGGCAATGAGAGAGCAGGCAATGAGAGAGAAGGCAATGATAGAGCAAGCAATGAGAGAGAAGGCACTGAGAGAGCAGGCAATGAGAGAGAAGGCACTGAGAGAGCAGGCAATGAGAGAGAAGGCACTGAGAGAGCAGGCTGTCAGAACATTATAGATTATGCTGTTGTGTAGGCTGTAGTGGGGCATCACATAGGGGGTACAACCCAATTAGGGTTAGTACTTGTACCCACTTCTTCCATAGTTCATCCATTCTCGTTTCAGTCTTCTCATGGTATCAGAGCAGGTTCCCTCGTGGGAACTGTTCCTAGGGCCCTACTACTGCTTCCGCTGCTACTCGATCTATCCCACGCCCCGTGGCGTGCGACGGCGCGCGGCGATTTTCTTTCTGGCGCGCGCCCCGGGGCGCGCGGCCCCGCTACCCCATCGCGCCGCCCTAGCGGCCGCGTCGCGCCGCCCTCGCGGCCCCGATCCGCCGCCCTAGTGGCCCTGTCACCTACCCCTGCGGCCTCAGCGCCGCCCTTCCCGGCCCCGGCTCTGTCCTTCCTGGCCCCGGCGCCACCTCGGCTGGCCCCGTCGCCTACCTCGGCGTCCGCGACGCCGCCCTTCCCGACCCGGCCCCGCCTCTGCTGGCCCCGTCGCCTGCCCCTGCGGCCCCGGCTCTGCCCTTCCCGGCCCCGGCGCCACCTCGGCTGGCCCCGTCGCCTACCCCGGCGACCCCGACGCAACTCTTCCCGACCCGGCCCCGCCTCTGCTGGCCCCGTCGCTTACCCCTGCGGCCCCGATGCTGCCCTTCCCGGCCCCGGCGCCGCCTTTGCTGGCCCAGTTGCCTACCCTGCGGCCCTTGCGCCGCCTCTGCTGGCCCCGTCGCCGCTCCACCCGGCCCCGCCGCTGTCCCCACGCGGCCCCGCTGTCACCAACGAGCCGCCGGCGCCGCCAAGCTAGTGCCGAGCCGCCCGAGCCAACCGAGCCGCCCGAGCCGCAGCGTCACCTCAGCCGCCCGAGCCGCCGGGTCGCCGAGCCGCCGAGCTGCAGTTGCTGCCGAGCCGCCGTACCGCCAAGCCGCCCGAGCCGCCGAGCCGCCTGAGTCGCCCAAGCCGCCGAGCCGCCCGAGTCGCCCGAGCCACCGAGCCGCAGTTGCTGCCGTGCCGCCGTGCCGCCGAGCCGCCCAAGCCGCCCGCACCGCCGAGTCGCCGAGTCGTCGAGCCTGCTCTTCCCACCACTGGTGAGCCCCTGCCTTACTAGCGTACTGCCCGCCGCTTGCTTGGCTGAAGGCCTTACTGCTGCTACTCCTTCTCCTGCTTCTACTGGCGGAGCCAGATGCAGCCCCAGCGACGTCCGCGTGAGTCCCTCACGCCCCAGCAGCTGCGTGAGTGGTACGCTGGTTGGGGTTGTAGGGGGTGGCGGCGCTACTACTGCTACTACTACAGGCGGCGGCCAGATGCAGCTCCAGCGACGCCCACGTGCATCTCTCACGCCCCAGCAGCTTCGTGAGTGGTACGCTCAGAGTAGAGGGTCTCTCAGTTCTGTTCGCTGCTCTTACGTGATTCGCACTGGTGCTCGGACTGGTCAGCCTTGTGGGACGCCTAGTCACATACAGTCCCGCTGCTTCGCCCGTCTGAGCGACGCCTGGCGTACCGAGTTTGGCGACGAGGCTGAGCTCCCCGACTGGGTGGAGTTGCTAAGGCAGAGGGTAGATATATTTGCTCTTGACTATGATGCTATTCTCACTGCCATGTATGCTTTGCCTACTAGTGCTGACCGTGCCGGTCACCTGTGCGTACCGCCTGATCCAGGTATAGAGCCTGCTGCTCTAGCTGCTGGTGAGGCTGCTGCTCTGGGTGCTAGTGAGTCTCCTGCTCCAGGTACAGGTGCGGCTGCTGCTCTAGGTGCTAGTGAGTCTGCTTCCTCAGGTGCTGGTGAGTTTGCGCTCTCAGGTACTGCGTCGGCTTCGGCCTCCCACACATTCACACTTGACTCGGGGGCTTCTTGCTCCTTCTTTCGAGACCGCACCACACTCACGCCGCTTGGTCGGCCAGTTGCAGTCTCTCTGGCAGACCCCTCTGGGGGTCCTGTCCTTGCTCACTTCTCCACTGTCCTCCCGTGTCCGGCGGCCCCCTCTGGCATCCTGTCTGGTCTTTACCTCCCCTCGTTCTCTACGAACTTGGTGAGTGGTGCTGACCTACAGGATGCGGGGGTTCACCAGTTCACTCCTGCGAGCCAGCGGGTGACCCACTTCACGGACGCTCGAACGAGCCGATACTTGGCCACGTTTACTCGTCGACCGGGGTCGAGCCTGTACACACTGACCACTGCGTCCCCTCGAGCCACTGAGTTTGGTCAGGTAGCTGCGTCGGGTCAGGTGTTTGCTGCAGCGTCCAGGTCTGGTCCTGAGTCTGCCCTCTGCTCGTGTCGCCTCCTGTCTCACGAGACTCTCCTCTGGCACCACCGCCTTGGTCACCCCTCCCTGCTTCGTCTCCAAAGCATGGCCTCCCGTGTCCTTGTCTCTGGTCTTCCCCGGTCCCTCCCTCCCCTTCCTCCGGGGCCTGCCCCTGCCTGCGTCCCCTGTGTGGAGGGGCGGCAGCATGCTGCCCCTCACTCCTCCCAGTTTCCTCCGACAGAGGCCCCGCTGCAGACGCTTCACATGGACGTGTGGGGCCCGGCCCACGTCCGTGGACATGGTCACGAGCGCTACTTCCTGCTGGTGGTTGACGACTACTCGCGTTACACCACAGTCTTCCCCTTGCGCAGCAAGGGTGATGTCATTGAGGTGTTGATCGACTGGATCCGCGCAGCTCGTCTCCAGCTCAGGCGGAGCTTCGGCTCGGACTTTCCTGTTCTGCGTCTGCACTCTAACAGAGGCGGAGAGTTTTCCTCTGGCCTTCTTCGGGCCTACTGTCGTGCACGATGCATCCGCCAGACCTTCACGCTTCCGGACTCTCCACAGCAAAATGGGATTGCTGAGCGCCGCATTGGCATGGTCATGGACGTCGCCCGTACGTCCATGATGCATGCGGATGCCCCCCATTTCCTGTGGCCGTTTGCGGTCCGGTACGCGGCGCATCAGATCAACCTTCAGCCCAGGGTCTCCATGCCGGAGACCTCCCCTGCTTTGCTGTGGACGGGGAAGGTTGGCGATGCGTCTGCGTTCCGTGTCTGGGGATCTCGGGCGTTTGTCCGCGACTTGTCTGCGGACAAGCTGTCCCCTCGTGCTGCTCCTTGCGTCTTCCTGGGTTTCCCCCCTGACGCGCCAGGGTGGCAGTTCTACCACCCCACCTCTCGCCGTGTTCTGTCCTCCCAGGACGTCACGTTCGACGAGTCGGTCCCCTACTACCATCTCTTCACCTACTGCACTCCGTCCCTCCCCCCGCCACCACTATTCCTTGTCCCAGGTCCCCCCCCGGTAGACCCCCTCCCCCCACAGGGTCCTGCTCCTTCAGGTGTTACCCGGGTAGACGCTCTTGAGCCTGTCGAGGTCGCTGGTCACTCTGGTGCTGCTGAGGGTGCTGAGACTGGGGGTGCTGACTCTGGGGGTGCTGAGCGTGTGGGTACTACGCCTGGAGGTGCTAAGCCTGGGGGTGCAGAGCCTGGGGGTGCGGAGCCTGGGGGTGCGGAGCCTGGGGGTGCGGAGCCTGGGGATGCAGAGCCTGTTGGAGCTGGGCCTGCTCGTGTGGCGTCTGGCGGTGCTGTGCCTGGCGGTACTCCGGGTGCTTCGTCTCGCCGGGATCCACTCTCTCCACAGGAGCTGCGTGAGTGGTTTGCCCGTCGCTGGAGGCGAGTTGCTGGAGCTGGAGGTGCTGCGGGTACTGGAGGTTCTACTACTACTGAGGGTCCAGGTACCGCGGGTCCCGGAGGTGCTCGTACTGGGAGTCCTGGAGCTGCTGGGCCTGCGGGTACTTCTTGAGCTGGAGCTGCTGCGGGTACTTCTGGAGCTGGAGCTGCTGCAGGTGTTGGCGCGGAGGCTACTGCTGTCGGTCCTGGAGGCGGTCCTGCTGGGGGTGCTCGTGGTGCTGCTGGAGGTACTGGAGCTGGAGGTGCTGCTGGTGCTGGTGCTGCCGCTGGGGGTGCTGAGCCTGGGGGTGCTGTGCCTGGGGGTGCTTTGCCTGGGAGTGCTACACGTGGGGGTGCTGAGCCTGGGGGTGTTGAGCTTGGAGGTGCTACGCCTGGAGGTTCTCCGGGTCCTTCGTCTCTGCGGGAGCCACTCTCTCCACAGGAGCTGCGCGAGTGGTTTGCTCGGCGCTTGAGCCGTGCTGGTGGAGTTGGAGGTTCTTCGGCTACTGAGGGTGCTGCTGTTGCGGGTCCCGGAGGTGCTCGTACTGTTAGTACTGGAGCTGCTGGGCCTGCGGGTTTGACTGGAGCTGGTGCTGCTGAGGGTGTTGGCGTTGAGACTACTTTTGGCGGTCCTGCTAGGGGTACTCCTGGAGTTGCTGGAGGTTCTGGAGCTGCTGGAGGTGCTGCTGGAGCGGGTGCTCCTTCTGGGGGTACTTGTGCTGTCCCTGCTGTGTCTGGCGTCGCCGCGCGGCCTCGACCGTACTTCGTTCCACTCCTGCAGTAGGTTCTTGGTCTTTCGCCTTCTACTGGTCCTCCTCCTCCCTTAGAGTGTCCACAGCCTGTCCCGTCGCAGTTACAGTTACAGCCGGCCTCCCCACTGCCTGCTCCTTCTCCCTACACTGGTCCTACTGGAGGTCTTGCTGAGCGTCGTGAGCCTGCGTCTCGCCCTGTGTCGCCTGTCCGTGCTGCTCGCACTAGTGGTCGTGGTTCGCGTCAGCGTCCTCCTCCTGTCCCTGACACGCACAGGATGTCTCTGCATCCGTCTACTGCTCCTCTGCGTGCCCCTTTGCCTTCTCCTCCTGAGTCCTCTCTTCCTGCTCTTGCCGACCCGGAGTCGGACTCTCTTCGTGCTGCCAATCCTACTGTCACGCGTCTCCTTGCTACTGTCGTCACTGACCCTTCCTTCGAGTCCACTGCTGCGTCTGCCCTAGTTGCTGAGCTCGTCGACTTTGCTGCTCGCTGTCGCCTAGACTACGCTGCTAGTCTTGTCGCTGAGTCTGAGTCTATCTGTCCTCCGTCCGTCGGGGGTGAGTGTGCCCTTGGCACGGACGTCCTTGAGGACAGGCAGGAGGAGTTCCAGTGTCTGGCAGCTGCTTCACCTCATCTCGTGTCCGTACTGCTTACCCCTGAGGGAGACCCGGATGCACTTGACATCCCGACTCCGCGCTCTTACGAGGAGGCGATAGAGGGTCCCTACTCCTCTCAGTGGCAGGCAGCTATGGAGACAGAGATGGCTTCCTAGAAGTCCACGGGCACCTACGTTGACGAGGTTCCCCCGCCTGGGGCGAACATTGTCAGTGGCATGTGGATCTTCGGGGTGAAGCGGCCGCCGGGTTCTCAGCCTGTCTTCAAGGCACGGTACGTGGCTCGTGGCTTCAGTCAGCGGCAGGGAGTTGACTACTTTCAGACCTTCTCTCCCACCCCGAAGATGACCACTCTTCGGGTACTGCTGCACGTTGCTGCTCACCGTGACTACAAGCTGCACTCTTTTGACTTCAGCATAGCTTTCTTGCAGGGCAGCCTGCACGAGGAGATCTGGCTGCGCCGCCCACCTGGCTTCACTGGGTCGTTCCCTCCTGGTACCCAGTGGGGTCTCCGGCGTCCAGTCTACGGTCTCCGCCAGGCGCCACGTGAGTGGCACGACACACTGAGGACTACGCTTGCTGCTCTTGGGTTTGCTCCTTCTATTGCCGACCCGTCGCTGTTTCTACGCACCGACACCTCTCTGCCGCCGTTCTACATCCTCTTGTACGTCGACGACTTGGTCTTTGCCACAGCTGACACTGCTGGACTCGCCCACGTGAAGTCCGAGCTTTAGAAGAAACACACGTGCACAGACCTGGGTGAACTGCGCAGCTACCTTGGCTTGCAGATCACCCGCGACAGAGCACGCCGCACCATCACCCTGACTCAGTCACACATGGTGCAGCAGGTTCTTCAGCGCTTCGGCTTCACGTACTCCTCGCCTCAGGCCACTCCTCTGCCTACTCGCCACTCACTCTCAGCTCTGCCTTCGGATGAGTCCGTAGAGTCGAGTGGCCCGTATCCAGAGCTTGTTGGCTGCCTCATGTACCTGATGACCTGCACACGACCTGACCTTGCATACCCTCTTAGCATTCTTGCACGCTATGTTGCTCCTGGGAGACACCGACCAGAGCACATGGCTGCAGCGAAGAGGGTGTTGCGCTACTTGTGCAGTACGTCGGGCATGGGGCTAGTGCTTGGAGGGCGCAGTCCAGTGGTCCTCACTCGGCACGCGGACGCTTCTTGGGCTGACGACCAGGCTACGCAGCGGTCGTCACAGGGTTACACCTTCAGCCTTGGTTCCGGCTCTATCTCGTGGCGGGCTATCGCTCGTCTTCTGTTCTCGGCTCCAGTTGTGAGGCTGAGATCTACGCCGGGGCCATGGCTGCACAGGAGCTTCGCTGGCTCACCTACCTGCTGACCGACCTTGGAGAGTCGCCTCGTTCTCCTCCAGTCCTGTACGTAGACAACAAGGCCATGTTGGCCTTGTGTCGAGAGCAGAGACTGGAGCACAGAATAAAGCACATTGCTCTTCGCTACTTCCTTGCTCGTGAGCTACACCAGCGTGGACAGTTGCGGCTTGCGTACGTGGCCTCTGAGGCCAACACTGCTGATGTCTTCACCAAGGCACTTGCGCCTTGTGATCATCAGCGCCTCTGCACTTAGCTGGGTCTTGTCCCTGTCTTGCCTCACTTGCTCACCTCTTGACCTTTCTTGTACTGTTACATATATATATACCTGCTCTTGCTTGTCTAGCCTTATATATATATATGTATATAATCCTGCATGTGAACTGGCCTTGTGGCCTTGAACTTGTGCTCGGAATGTGTGGTGACTTTGTGATCCACCCTGAGATTGCTTTGCTTTGTTTTGCTTAACTGGTTTTGTGACCCCCTGTTCTCCCCCACTTTGGCTATGGGGGTGTGTCAGAACATTATAGCTTATGCTGTTGTGTAGGCTGTAGTGGGGCATCACATAGGGGGTACAACCCAATTAGGGTTAGTACTTGTACCCACTTCTTCCATAGTTCATCCATTCTCGTTTCAGTCTTCTCACAGGCAATGAGAGAGAAGGCACTGAGAGAGCAGGCAATGAGAGAGAAGGCAAGGAGAGAGTAGGCAATGAGAGAGAAGGCAATGAGAGAGCAGGTAATGAGAGAGAAGGCAATGAGAGAGAAGGCAATGAGAGAGAAAGCAATGAGAGAGAAGGCAATGAGAGAGCAGGCAATGAGAGAGAAGGCAATGATAGAGTAGGCAATGAGAGAGAAGGCACTGAGAGAGCAGGCAATGAGAGAGAAGGCACTGAGAGAGCAGGCAATGAGAGAGATGGCAATGAGAGAGCAAGTTGTCTGACCGGCGATGAGGGCAAGGGCGAGCAGCAGGAGGCCGGGAGGAGAGGTGCGCATCGACCCCATGATGCTGACGGCGGGGGTCCTGCGGGAGAGACGGCGTGTGTCCCGCGGGTGAGGCGGCGGGAGTGGTGAAGAGGCTACCGAAGAGGAGCAACAGAGACGCAGAAGAGTAGCTTGTGCTGTCTCGTGCAAAGGGGAGTTCCGTGCAAAGATGCAATAGACGGACTGAACCGGCAGGAAAACTTCTGCTTGACGCAGTCTAGTTTTGAGGCGCCTCAAAAGGCGAGTTCCGTGCGAAGATGCAGCAAAAGGACAGAACCGACAGGAGAACTTATGCTTGACGCAGAACGACAGGGATGGGAGAATAGCGGCGGTGACTGCAAGCTGGGCTTGCTTACTAAAAATGGACTTTGTTGGGCTGTTGTTTTATGAGGCAAGCATGACAGCCGCTGCGCCATTGTCGAGCACTCTAGCTACAATAAAAACCGCGATATGGCCTTGGCTCCAGCGTGAGTCACGACTCGGAGTCGATAAAACCTATATTATTGATGGCAGATATGCGATGATGCGAAATGCGATGGGTTTGGCCCGAGTGCATTGCGAATCGCCGGATGCGTGCGACGGCTTCGCGAGGGGTCCGTAAGTCAGGTGGATTTTTACTCGAGTGCATCGCATGGGCGGAATTATTGGAGAGGAGGACGGGATGCATTGTGTCGTTCACGAATCACATTCCATGGCACAACGTGGTACGCGTTCTCGTTCGTCGCGGCTTCCGTCCGTTTAGCGGTTCCCAATCAGGTTCGGCAGTGGGGATGTGCGCCTAGGCGAAATCTCATGTGACCTGCAACTGCATTATATATGCGACTTATCTGTTGGTCGCGGGGAGAAAGCGAAAGTAGTACTGTAGCTTATCGGCATTATCAGTCACAGAGAGAAAGAAAAAGTGGTAGCTTGTCTGCATTTCTAATCGCAGAGAAAGAGAAAACCGTAGCTAGCCTGCATTATTAGTCGTAGACAAAGAGAAAGTGGTAGCTAGCTGGGAAGAGATCATCGAGAGGCCTGAGGGCGCGTTTCTATCCCGTGTCAGACTTCAAGTCATGCGGCCTTAGTCTCCAATTTGTCTCTTCCGAACTTCCAATCGCCCCAAAAACGAGCCACTTCGGGTCTTCCAAACCTCCACTTCGTGTCAAACCTAATGTATGACACTGGATAGAAACGCACCCTAACATTAGCAGAGAGGTGGTGAAATTAGGGCGGCGTGACTCGCACCCCTAGTACGAAGGTCCGAACCTGCATGCGTCGCAGAGCGAGATTGAAGCTGTTTGAGCAACGTGTTTCAACTCGTGCGAAAATCGCATAGCATGTCAGACCCTTGTTGCGAATCCTCGTCATCCGAGTTTCACACATCGCCGTGCCGAACTTTTTCGCCAGCCGTACCCTCTAACGGCATTCTCAGCAACCTGATTATGAACAAATGTACCTCAACATGTAAAAACTTCGTACAAGTGCACAGAGGTACTGGTAGGTTTATCACATGCACTTTTACGTAGGTTTCTTCATCTTAGGGTGCAACCCTGTGGAGACACAAATGTCTCAATCGCTTTGTGACACACAAAAACAGCATAAACTGTAGTGTGTCCCAATTGCGAGTCGCGTTTCCGTGACCATTACTGTATTTTTTATTGGTCAGCGTGAAACGCGCTGACGAATTGTAATCCGACTCGTCAATGTGAAAAATTCGCACGCGGCTCGAAATGTCAATGCACCTGGACAGCCTGCAATGCCAATTTCGTGCAGGAAAAAATCCCGCTCGTCGAAACCACACCCCAGCCAAGCGGTTGAAAAAAGGGATGTACAGTCATTTGTGTCACCCAAACAAATGCGCACAACTGTACATCTCGCCTGGTCGCCTAGAGTCGCGATACATTGGTTGTTTGTGACACAACATTTGGCAAATTTACAGGCGCGACTCGGGAAATCGGGGATTGAGACACAAGTGTCCCCGCAGGAATGCACCCTTACACTCACTAACTTCGAGATACCTACGGTATCACTAGATTGGAACACATCTACTACATTGCAAGCATGAAAGGACGAGTTGCCTTATTGAGACTGCTGTTGTAAAGCTAACAAACAACAAATCCCATGAAAAGGGTGGCTTATGTATAGCAAGCCTCGAACAGCAGGATTTCACAACCATTATATTGTTTGTGGGGTATTGGAAAGCAAACCATATATGGTCATCTATGCAACCAAGTTGGATCTAAGTTGGGTCTCTGTGGAGGGAAGAATCCGGTCCCCCACAAGGGGAAGCAACTAAGTCAGTGCAAGTGCATACGGCACTTTCTTGAGTGTAGGCGACACAACACATGGAGCAGATAAAACCAGGGAACGGCATGTCCCTTGGTTCTACGCTGGGGTATTGTGGAAGCAAAAATCCGGTCTGATTGAAGGCAACCCACTAATAACACTTCACGGAGCGTGTGGAGTCAGGGCGACTGTGAATGGCACAAACAAGGGGATGACAAAGAGGAAAGGATTACTCGCAAGTTCTGCCTCTGACGATTAGAGAACTGGAGAAGAAAGAGAAGCGGGAAGATAGAGCAGACAAGACAACGATGGAGAAAGATAGCTCAATCACTCACGCCGAAGAGTATGCATGAAGCGGTGCAACTTGTCTGATAGTCGCACCATACGGCCCCCCTTCACAGTTGTCCACATTGTAAGCATAGTAGCGCTGGCAATTCAGAGTGGTACCGATGTTGACAACAGCATAGCGAAGCATGACTTTCCCAGCCACTGCAGATGGGAACTGAGTGCACCCATTTGGGTTCAGGCGGAGGGTGTAGGGCCGGGAGGTATTGTCCTTTGCTGCTGGATTTGCAATAAGTGTGACACTGAAGGAACTGACTGTGAAGCTTCCTCCTGAGAAAGAACGGCAAAAAGGAAGGAGAGAGTGGGGCAAGTACAGGGAGGACAGAGGGTAGTGAGTGGGGAGGAGGGAATGCGACGAGTGGAGGGATGCGAGTGGGGCGAGTGAGAAGAGGAGAGAGTGGGGCGAACGAAGAGAGGAGAGAACAAAGAGCGGGATAAGCTCACCCGGGACACATACGGTGGCGGTCATGCCAGAGCCTTCAGGGCACTCGCAGGAAGGCACCTGCACCGAGTTGTAGCTGATTAGATCTAACATGTGGTTTTCATAGAATTAAAGAGAAACCTCACCCGCAACACAGTCGCTGGTGGTCATGCCAGAGCCTTCAGGGCACTCGCAGTAAGGCACCTGAACCGAGCTGTTAAAGAATGAAGGCACAGTCTTGCAGGTGGCTCCAGTCGGGCAGGCGCCACAGGGTGAGGCTGAGGGGTGGGGATGGGTGCAGTGCGGTATGTTAATGCAGTTGCAAGCACGGTCTTGGATGTGGCTCCTATGGGGCAGGTGCCACAGAGTGATACTGAGGGATGGGGATGGGTGCAGTGCGGTATGTCAGTGTAATTGCTGGAGGGGGATTTTGTCTCCTGTGGAATGCACAAGAAATGCACTCTCACTCTAGCAATGCACAGGATGGAGTAGAAGAAAATTGAACAAAGGATAGACAAAGAAATGCAAGTGCTAATATGAGAGCAGGAAAGAACTCACCCCACTTGCAGTAGCGCTCTCCGTTTTGATCCACCTCACAGGTGCCATCAGGCCCACAGCCCAACGCCTCACAGGCAGAGTCATCTGCTGTATAGGCGAAGAGAAAGGTGCAACAAACAAAGATATGGGAATGCCACCTCGCAGGTGCCATCAGGCCCGCAGCCCAACGCCTCACAGGCAGGATCTGAAGCAGAGAGGAGAGAAGCATGCGTGAAAGGCTGAAGGAGGCGGCAATCAAGAGAAGAAAATACGCATACCTCTCTCCTAAGGCCGTCCGACGACTTACTTATGCCTTCAGAACATGCTTCCTCATTGCGTGCAAGATTATGTAGAAGGCGATTTTTGAGGCAGCTAGCTAAAAAAATCACCTCAATGCTCATTTAGGGCAAAATCATGTGGAATGCGCGTCATTACAAGTGCAAAAACGAAGAAGAGAAAAGGGCTTGCCACGGAGGAAAGCATTGCTGCTTAGACAAAGCAGCATCAGAACCATACCCTTCCGTGACACACCCGAAAGAAAGATGTTCACCAGAAACACGCCCTTAAGTGTCAAGATCCTCAGAATCACACCCTGATATTCATACATTCCGCACCTGCTGTCGCTGGTGGTGCCGTTTCCTCCCCATAAGCTGGTGGTGCCGTTTCGTCTCCATACACTGAAGGCAGGCTACGGCGTGTCATGTGGTGTGTCATGCGGTGCGTCATGCGGTGTGTCATGCGGTGTGTCGTGCGTTTCACCGTGTCGTCCCCTTTCGCTGCCGTCATCATCTGAACTGCTGCAGAGGCCAAGGAAGAGGATGCGCAGAGAAGAGAAGAGAGAGGCGATATAAGGAAGCTGAGAAGAGGGAGATGAGAGGATCGAGCTGAAAATAGAGGCGAAGTGGAAAACAGAAGCGGGCAGGAAGGAGCGAGCAGGGAGGCGTACACCCGAGAGCAAACAAATCAAGGCAAGCGCTGATCACAAGTAAAAGCTCTTGACAGCAATGAGAGAAGGCAATGAGAGAGCCAATGAGAGAGCCAATAAGAGAAGCCAATGGGAGAAGCCAATAAAAAAGCCAATGCGAGAGCAGCAGACTGACCGCAGATGAGGGCAAGAGCGAGCAGCAGGAGTCCGGCAGGAGAGGCGCGCATCGTCCTCATGATGATGGGGGTCCCGCGGGAGAGGCGGCAGAAACGGCGGCGGAATAAGCAGCAGAAGAGGTGACCGGGCTATCGAAGAGGAGCAACAGAGGCGCGAAACAGGAGCTTTGTGCTACCACGTGCAAAGGCGAGTCTCGTGGGAGGGTGATGCAACCACAGGACAGAACCGATAGGAGAAGCCGAACGACAGGGATGGGAGAATAGCGGTGATTGCAAGCTGGGGAGAATAGCGGCTTGCTTTGGAAATGGTACTTTTGCTGAACTGGTGATTTATGATGGAAGCATGGCAGCCGCCGTGCCATCGTAGTTAGATCTAGCGTACAATTATAGGTGCGCGATGCGGGCTTGGCTCCAATGTGAGTCACGAGTCGATGTAAGCTAGAAATTGGAGGAAGATATGCGATATGCGACAGGCGATATGCGACAGGCGATGTGCAATATGGGTTTGGCGGCCTGCCATGCTTGCGATGAGACGAAGTAACTCTGAATCTGATGCGTGCGATGGCTTGGCGAAGGGCTCAACGTCGGGTGAATCGCAGGGACGAAATCATTAGGGAGGACGTGATGCCTTGCCGTGCACGAATTACGAAATCCAACTCACGCACGAATAAATCGCACTACGCAGTGTCCTGTCATGTTCGTCACTTCCTACTACCGTTTTCGGCTTCCCCACGGTAGGAATGCCCGACTAGGCGAAAATCTAACGAGACCAGCAGCTGCATTATATGTGCGACTTATCTGTTGGTCCGAGAGAGAGTGAGGGTAGTCGCAGAGAAAGAAACTTGTGAATCTTGCCTGGCAGGTCAGACTGTTAGTGATCCGCGTTTTTCTCCAAGGCCGTGTTTCCATAACACCGTGGAGCAGCCCATTCCGAGTCGGGGACGGGGTGCTGTGGGTAAATCGGGGTTGGGTCAAAATCGAAGGCAAAGGCGAATGCAGTTATGCGAATTCGCGAATCTTGTTGGGAGATTCGCTAGTTACACCCCACCACCGTGGCGAAATTGGATGGGGACGCTAATCAGCACCAGCAACACCATACCTCGCCATACTCCGTAGATATCTTCAGCTACAGATTCTGAAATGTATTCTCGCTCCAGGAGATGTTAGGAAGTAATTAGGTTCTGACGATCAAATCTATGGCGTCGCTACATTGCACGATCCGCACCGCCTGCCTCCTCCCCGCTACCCGCGCGTCGAGTTTTGGGGTTCCTCTGAGTAGATTATCGACATTGTCACGCTTAGCTGAGAAGAATAGTTTCAGTCGAGCATTTCGTCAATCAAGTGCTCCTATCGAGAGTTTACGTCGATCTCTAGAATCCCCTCCATCGCGCTTGTTACAGGAACACTTGTTTCGGTCACCTTCGTTACAATCACGCTCTGCGTCAGCACCTCCGTCGTCCATAGTGACATCGGCTGCGTCTAGAGAAGAATCAGCCACAGCATTAGGTGTTGCTTCGTTACAGTCGGCTCCGTTATACGATGCAGTTCTTGTAGACGTCGGAGGGACGCTACTGAAAACTGCCGAGCCCGTTCAAGACACGTACGCCGCATACGCCGGGAAATACGGTTCGTTATAAGATGAATTGTCGTTTCCTTTCTAGCATGTGGGTGATGGCTCTAATTTCACTCAACGATTGAGGAGATTAACTTTATGAGCACTCGATTTTGGCATCACGTGCGCAGGTGTGACTGTATCGGCGGATGAAATCAAGAAGGGTTTCAGGAGAGCGTTCGCGGAGCCATGGCCTCACGGTCTGAGATACGAGGCATGTTTCTGAGTATCTCGCTATGATTATGATAACTATAAGTACCATGGTTTCTAGTGCCATGCTTCAAATCTCGTTATTGCATATATCATCACAAGCATCATATTTTGCAAATTATCCTGTCATGTCTGTTTTGACCTTCGTGCTGACAGTAGAGATTTTGCTGCCCATGGTGGTAGAGAGTGAGGTCACTTCGGAGTCAGTAAGGTGGGAGTTACCGAGGTGAAGTCTCACTGCTAATCCTTCTCATTGTCCTACGCTTTGGATACCCCTCCCTCCCTCATTCTCCCACCTACCACCAGGGAGACGGGCGGCCGTTTTGGCGGCATGCAGTGGTCATGGCAACAGGGTCAATCAATGCATGCCTGTCTATCCCACCTTCTCATCTCCCCGTGCTTCCCCTGCCCCTGTGCCCACCACCTACCACCACCAGGGAGACGGGCGGCCGTTTTGGCGGCATGCAGTGGCCATGGCAACAGGCTCGGACAACCAGGAGTTGTTCGAAGACCTCTACCAGGTGGGTGGGTACCAGGTGGGTGGGTACCAGGTGGGTGGGTACCAGGTGGGTGGGTACCAGGTGGGTGGGTACCAGGTGGGTGGGTACCAGGTGGGTGGGTACCAGGTGGGTGGGTACCAGGTGGGTGGGTACCAGATGGGTGGGTATCAGGTGGGTGAGTACCAGGTGGGTGGGTACCAGGTGGGTGGGTACCAGGTGGGTGGGTACCAGGTGGGTGGGTACCAGGTGGGTGGGTACCAGGTGGGTGGGTACCAGGTGGGCGGGTACCAGGTGGGTGGGTACCAGGTGGGTAGGTACCAGGTGGGTGGGTACCAGGTGGGTAGGTACCAGGTGGGTGGGTACCAGGTGGGTAGGTACCAGGTGGGTAGGTACCAGGTACGGTTTCCATTCCATTTTTCTTCTTCAATTTCCGTGACTCTACGACGAGCTGACTGCACCTCACCTCACCTGTCATAGAGTCAACCGTACGGTCTACGCCAAGCTGACTGCACCTCACCTCACCTGTCGTAGAGTCAACCGTACGGTCTACGTCGAGCTGACTGCACCTCACCTCACCTGTCATAGAGTCAACCGTACGGTCTACGCCAAGCTGACTGCACCTCACCTCACCTGTCGTAGAGTCAACCGTACGGTCTACGTCGAGCTGACTGCACCTCACCTCACCTGTCGTAGAGTCAACCGTACGGTCTACGTCGAGCTGACTGCACCTCACCTCACCTGTCGTAGAGTCAACCGTACGGTCTACGTCGAGCTGACTGCACCTCACCTCACCTGTCGTAGAGTCAACCGTACGGTCTGCGTCGAGCTGACTGCACCTCACCTCACCTGTCGTAGAGTCAACCGTACGGTCTACGTCGAGCTGACTGCACCTCACCTCACCTGTCGTAGAGTCAACCGTACGGTCTACGTCGAGCTGACTGCACCTCACCTCACCTGTCGTAGAGTCAACCGTACGGTCTACGTCGAGCTGACTGCATGGAAAGTGGCAGAGGGTGCAGCGGAGCAGGTGGCGTGCGAACCGACTTGGTACTTACTCACTTACCCACTCACTCACTCACTCACTCACTCACTCACTCACTCTCCTTCCTGCTTTTGAGCCTCCTGTCCACCCATCTCAACCCGCACTGCCCGCCACGGCAGCATTATGAGAAGGCGTTGGCACAGAGGGTGGCAGAGGGTGCAGCGGAGCAGGTGGCGTGTGAACCGACTCGATATTCACTCACTCACTCACTCTCGTCCTGCTCTTGAACTAAACTTCCCCTCTTGGCAGCACTACGAGAAGGCATCAGCATGGAGGGTGGCAGAGGGAGCAGTGGATTCTCTCTTGAGACTCAAACAAGCCAATGGTGAGCCGAGGTTGTCAGGTTGTCAGGTTGTCAGCCGAGGTAGCAGAGGTGCAGTAGTGTGATTCTCTCTCCTGAAGTGACAATGAAAAGGCGGGAAAAGCTATTCGCTGAGGTGTTTTACTGATGTCCTGTCCTAATAACTATTGTTTTCAATCCAGCCGCTCACACTTTTGTGTTTTGAGGCGCCTCAAAAGTCACACTCGTGTTTTTTGCACTGTAACACTGAGTAGCTGCATTCCTGCATACGGTTCTCCCCGCTTCCTCCCTCCAGTCCGCCTTGCAATTGTTTCCAACTTTGACTCGAGATGCGGCCGATAATGCGGGACCTTCAAGTCGAGTTGCTGCAAGTTGCTTTGAATTGACTTTCCCCATTCCTTCCGCTCCCCACCATGCTCTACTCTCAGTCCGCCTTGCAATTGTTTCCAACTTTGACTCGAGATTGCGGCCGATTTTGCGGGACCTTCAAGTCGACTCGCTGTGAGTTGCTCCTTTATGGCAACTGAGGCGGCTCAATTGTGCAAGAGATTGCTCATTGAATTGCTATGTTGTTTGAGTTGCCACATCGTTTCTTTCTTTTTTTTTCATCTGCTTAAGTTATGCTCTTTAGTGCATCATCCTGTTCCCTGCAGGTTTGACGCCATCGTTGTGTCGGCTGAAGTTAGATACGAGAAGCCATCACCACAGATATTCGCCATTGCTCTTGGTCATTTTGTTGACTCCCTTGCCCTGTCTGTCCCCCCACAGGTTTGACGCCATCGTTGTGTCGGCTGAAGTTAGATGCGAGAAGCCATCACCACAGATATTCGCCATTGCTCTTGGTAGGGCGCTCTCTCTTTCTACTAAGTGAAGGGATGGAGTTTTGAGACGGTCCAAGGTCTCCTTACCCGTGGTCAGATTTGGGAAGAAAAAAAGGGTCACAAAGGAAAAGCTAAGCATCACGGGAGACGTTTGGAATTGCTCTTGGGAAGCTGCTCTCGCTCTTGACTGGGAGGAGGATGGCTTTTGAGTTGACTCAAAGGTCAATTGCTGTTGGGAAGCGGCTCTCGCTCTTGACTGGGAGGAGGATGGCTTTTGAGTTGACTCAAAGGTCAATTGCTGTTGGGAAGCGGCTCTCGCTCTTGACTGGGAGGAGGATGGCTTTTGAGTTGACTCAAAGGTCAATTGCTGTTGGGAAGCGGCTCTCGCTCTTGACTGGGAGGAGGATGGGAGAAATAGAAAGCTAGTGAAGGGGGTTCGTGGGGAACAAAGGCTTACCAAACCTTGATGTCTAAGTTGCATGGGGAACTTAACCTCGTTCCTTAGTAACTCTCAACTCGTGTGTATCTATCTGCCATCTCTTCCGTTTCTTTACCCCCACCAACCCTGCACTGGCCATCCCCTCCTACCCCTTCCTCCATCCCCTCTCCTCCCCACCATTTCTGTTGCTTTTCCACAACAAGCAACCAGGCGTATCATCTCCCAGTCGAACAGTGCACGTGGGGGATGATGCAGTGAATGGCTTAGAAGAGGCCCCAAGTAAAAGTGTCTCCTTGCGACCCCCTTGCCTCTTGGTTGCACCCACTTTCCTTTCCCACTTTTCTCCTAACCACAGAGCAACTCGGTGTATTATCTCCTAGTCGCGCAGTGCATGTGGGGGATGATGCAGTGAATGACTTAAAAGCGCGGCCCTGATACAATATTTCTCCATCTTCAACTCCCCCTCACCCCTCCCCTTTTCTTTGTTCCCATGTCCCATTCCTCCTTCTTCTCCTCCTCTCCTAGAGGAACTAGGAGTGTATTCTCCCGGTCGAGCGGTGCATGTGGGGGATGATGCAGTGAACGACCTGTAAGGGGCCCCAAGGAGAAGTGTGTCCCTGCGTTCCCCCTTACCCCTTCCCTTGTCTTTGTCCCCAGTTCTCACCTCCCCCATCACTTCTCATCTCCCAGTTGCGCAGTGCATGTGGGGGATAATGCAGTGAACGACTCAAAAGCGGCCCTGATACAATAATACTCCATCTTCTGCTCCCCCTTACCCCTCCTCTTTTCTTTGTTCCCATGTCCCATTCCTCCTCATTCTCCCCATAAAAGAGGAAATAGGAGTGTCTTCTCCCGGTCGCGCGGTGCATGTGGGGGATGATGCAGTGAACGACTTACAAGGGGCCATGGATGCTGGCCTGCATGCATGGTGAGACGCGATGACATGTGAGGTTGGTGATTGACAGTAGAGAATTTGGCGTACATGTATAATTTATGGAGTAAAATATTTGCAAGGGGCCACGGAAGCTGGCCTGCATGTATGGTGAGCATGGAGAGTGCGACATAAGGAGTTAGGGAAAGTGGAAGTGCACGTCAAGTCATACGTATACTGTTTGATGTTAATGTTCTGTTTTGCATTCTTTTTTGTCTTTGAACAGGTTATGGAAACAAGACGTTAAATCTTTTGACGATATCACACGACGAGTCCTTGGGATATAGATTGGGTAGAAATGAGTGGTTACGTACAGTAATGTGTTAGCGCTTGTAATTACATTATTATTTGAGCACTTTTTATCTCCGACTCAAGTACTTTCATGATGTGATGGTTTAGAGTCCAGCAGGGCTGGTCACTATCGCGTACGTAATGCATCACGTCAGTCAGTTGATCGTGAACCAAACACCAACCAGGTCTTCGTAAATGTTACTTCCTATGTTCGCAGATGTTACCGTAACGTGACATTGTTCGCCGAAGGCGGAGGTCCCAAGAGTCCTCGAATCCACCGAACACCACGCATGTATTTGGCACTGACAGCCTACCAACTACTAATTGGTCCTACCTAATCCCCGCGCCCGCGGCTCGTAGAGTCCCTCACTCGTCGACATCGCATCCTCCAGTTGTCCACGTGCAGCAAGTCTCGGTTGCCGCGAGACTCGTGTATATATTTGTGGTCTTCGTTAGAGACGCCTGCACGCTAACATTCATTTATTTATTATTTAGTGCGTGTCATTCTTCCGAAGCCGTCCATTTGTAGTAAAAAGCAATAAGCGTTGATCCGCCTGCTGGTTTTTCTAGCTAAACCCAATCAATGGCGACAGCCACCACGTGCCAGTCGTTAATCTGCGGGTTGGGAATCCTCGCGTGCTCGTGCTCTTTCGTCGTCGGCGTGCTGATCGCCGCGAGGGAACCACCCGAGAAGCTCAAGGTATTTCAGGACTTTTGAAAACAAATTCGAAACTCTCAAGGTATCACCTTCGTGTTCGGAGGCGCCATGTATCTAACGTAGTCTACGTTATTAGGCTATCGTACAGCTCTGACACGTCTCAAGGTTCCAGTTTTCAGCCCCACATACAAATCTCGTGTTACATTCTCTCTTCTATTATTCATCCTCATCGTCCCAGTCGCTGTCGTCTCCGTTTCGTTCCGTCTTTTGACCAAACAACCACCACCGCTTCCATCCCTCCTCGCCCCCTCCCAGATCGACAAGTTCGTCCCTGACGTCGAATCCCCGTATCGGCCATTCTTCAAGCCGCCGTCTCTCCTCCACGCATCCAACAACCCTTCTTCTAGCTCCAAGTCTCTCAGCCTCTTCGGCAGCTTAAAGCCCACTGAGGTCTTCGCTGAGACACAGCCGCCAGAGCTTCAGCACATGGGGGAGGAAAAGAAGGAGAAGATTCCGAGAAGCTGGCTGGGACGAGCAGGGGATGGCCGGGGGGTTGGGCGAGGAGAGAAGGGAGGGAGGGGAGGTCGAAGTATTCGTGGTGACAGCGACGGCTCCTTTCGGAGCGAGTTGACTTTTGAGTCGACTCAAAAGGGAGGGAGGGGAGGTCGAAGTATTCGTGGTGACAGCGACGGCTCCTTTCGGAGCGATCGCCTATCAGGTCGTCCAAACAGCTCTCATCCAAACAACTCCTACCAGGACCGGCCCGTGCAAGGATACCCGCGGAATAACTCCCAGGGGTATTCTCAAGGGTATCCCCAAGGGCATTTCCAAGGTTATTCTCAGGGGTGTTCTGAAGGGTATCTGCAAGGAAATGTTAACGGGTACTCGCAACGGGGTGATCCCAGGCTAGCTGTGTACTCAACCGCTTCGCGGCCTGAGACGGCCTCACGCCCTTCCACCCCCTCCCACCCATCCTCACCGCACTCATCGGCCGCTGCTCTCCCTTCCCCTCCCTCGCACCTCCAATCGGACCCACACCAATGGGGAGGCCCGTCTCACCCCTCCCATCTTAACTCCCCACGCACTCCCTCTTACCACTCTCAACCGTCTCACCCCTCTCACCCTCCTCACTCCTCCTATCCCTCCTACACACCTCACCCTTCCACCCCAACTCACCTAAACTCCAATTCTCCCTCCCCATGGGCACCTTATTCCCCTCACCCTCCATCCCCATCCATGCGTCCTCATGCCTACACGCCCCCAATCCACCACCATCACCACCCCTCCACGCCCTCCCACCCCTCCTCGAGGCCTCATTACCCCTCCCACATGCCCCATCCCTCGCAACACCCACCTTATCATCCACAACACCATCAATCATATCAATCACCTGGGTACCCTCACCAGTCATCATACCCAAGACCACCCAACTACCAGGGTTATCCGAACCATCCAAGTGCTGTAGCAGCAGGAGTAGGGGGTCCTTCTCCCTATGCCAGCCACCCGGGAACCCCCAGGACTCCAGGTTGAATCTCGAGGCACTGCAAAGCTGTAACAGCAGGGGTAGGGGGACCAGGTTGAATTGCAAGGCACTGCACTGTTGTAACAGCAGGAGTAGGGGGTCACTCTTCCTTTGCCAGTCACCCTTGCACTTCCATGACTTCAGGGTGAATTAATATGGACATAGTTTAACCTGGAGTTCTATTACGGACTCCCGAACTTCATTACAAAGGGCATACGGAGAGCAGCCTAACGAGCAGCAGCAGGGAGAGCAGATGGAGGGGTTGTTCTGGGGATAATGGAGGGCCTCCTATGGTTGTGCTCAGGGTTCTCGTTATCAGACCAATTTGGTCTGATGGTCTGCGTTTAAGACTGGTTTTTTTGTATTCATCTTAATCCTAAGATTTTGTGTTTGTTCTCATCTGATCAGCAAGATTTGACTTTTAAGTTCGTACCGTCACCCCCCGGATATAAGCGCCACCCTAGGATAAGCGCCTGGCGCTTCTAATTGGCATATGGCGCTTATATCCCCTCCTCGATTATAAGCGCACCCCCTGAAAAAACTAGTTTTATTATAAGCGCACGTAAACTTTAAAATTTGAAATGTGTACAAAACGTTGTAATGATTTTTACTTTAGCAGGCAGATATGTTGCAGATTCGGTTCCCTTCACATTCGGACCCTGCACTGGATGCGGGTCCAGTCAGCAGGAGCTGTCAGGAGCTGGATGTGAGTCAGATTGGGTGTGTCTCCCAGCGCGCGCGAGAATTTCACAGACGACCCCATGTAAATTCGACTCGATTGAAAGGGCAAGCACGAGACCTACAGTTTGGTGTTAAAAAATATAAAAAATATGAATGTCATTTTATAAACGCCGGCGCTTATAACTTTACTCGATTATAAGCCCACCCCCTTGAAAAAACATGTTTTATTATTGCCCCCCATGGGGGTATATCCGGGGGGTGACGGTATGATTTTTTCAGACGTGTAGAATTTTTTATCTGAGGATACAGATAGCGAGTTCAGTTTCGTCTGAAACCGACAACTTGACCCACTAGGCCATAGGCCCAGTTGACCAGAGGACAGGACCACCACAGGTACAGCCGATTGCTGCCTTGTAACTGCACGCGCATTCATTACGCGTGTCTTATACAGCTCTGTAACTGGCCTTGTGCAGCCTCGCTGTAGGCTGACTTGGTTTTTTTTTTTCGTCTAGTTTATCAGACTAGGAAAAATATTTCAGCTTATACTGCAGACCACAAAAATTTCGTCGTCAAAGCCTAAGACGGGGAAAATGTTTTTGAGGGTACTGTCAGACAGGCCCTAAACCTAGCGAGAACCCTGGTTGTGCTGTGCTTACTCCGGTTGCTGTTCGTACTGTAGAGAGTAGCATATCGACTGTGCTGGTACTAGCATAACCCTTGCACGCTGTGATGTTTATAAGTGGAAAAGAAGGAACGCTCATGAAGGTGTAGAGAAGACACCAAGCTTCCACAATGAGTTTGTAGTGCGCATCACTTGTTTGCCAGTCACAAGGACTAGGACAATATATGCTTTACAGTGCAGCAGTGTAAAGTCACATGTGGGCTGCCTCTAGCATGAAATCGCGTGTTAGTGTGGCGAATGTTGCCATGCGCTCGCGAGTGAACAGAGGCGTGACGAACACGAAACTCAGCCGAAGGACGCCGTCCTGCAAGGTGGGGTGGGGATTCAACAGGAAGATGTTATGGTACATCTCAAATGCTGTAAGTCTCAAATACCATAACTCCCACGAAGTATGAGAAGAAAGAAAAAACTGGCAACAAGCTCAACAGCAGGCTGTGCATTAACAAGATGATCGCTGTAGAAGGGTTAGTTTAGGTGAATGAATGTGGTTCTCTCCGGAAGGGTGTCTGGAATGGCAATGGCTGGGCCGACCCCATGGGCAGACACAAAAGGGACAAGCACTTGCTATTCTCTCTAGAAAGTAATTGTTGGGTGAATGAATGTGGTTCTCACCGAAAGGGTATCGGGAATGGCTATGGCAGGTCCGACCCCATGGGCCGACACGACAGGGCCAAGCACCTGCTCCAGTTGTACCAGCTCCTGCCCCATGCCTGTCAAGTGAGTTGCCTCGGCCCGAGCCTCCGCGCCAGCTTCGGCATCTGATTTGGATAGCTGCCAGTTGACCTTGAGGGGTGCGAGCATGCCGGCCGTGATGAAGCAGGTTCGGAGGGAGTGGTCCGGGGAGAGGCTCGGCATCTTCATGGCCTGGAAAGCAAGAACGGAAAAGAGAGCAGCAAGCAGAAAATGAGATGGCCAAAATTCGGGAACAAAATTCGGGGACAGAATTCGGGAACAGTATTACAAGTTGCTTGCTGACATGGAATCTCTGTACGCTGGTCCAGGAAACCTGGAAACCTGAAACTAAGAACAGTAGATTCCGGTGAGTAGGTGTGTAAGCTCTTCCTTCACTCCATGAATACCTGTCTGTGAACTTCCAGTTGACGTATGATTTTGTTCAGTTGTAACCCGTACATCCTTCCAGATGTAACCCATAGTTTGTTGCAGTTGAAACCCTTGAATCCCCACGTACTGATTCTGTTGCTGCTGCAATGCTGAGTAGCACCAGCCGAGCACGACTGATGTTAACTTTATCCTTCTCAGGTGCTTTATCCTTCTCAGGTGCCTTTTCCTTCTCAGGTGCTTTTTCCTTCTCAGGTGCTTTTTCCTTCTCAGGTGCTTTTTCCTTCTCAGGTGCTTTTTCCTTCTCAGGTGCTTTTTCCTTCTCAGGTGCTTTTTCCTTCTCAGGTGCTTTTTCCTTCTCAGGTGCTTTTTCCTTCTCAGGTGCTTTTTCCTTCTCAGGTGCTTTTTCCTTCTCAGGTGCTTTTTCCTTCTCAGGTGCTTTTTCCTTCTCAGGTGCTTTTTCCTTCTCAGGTGCTTTTTCCTTCTCAGGTGCTTTTTCCTTCTCAGGTGCTTTTTCCTTCTCAGGTGCTTTTTCCTTCTCAGGTGCTTTTTCCTTCTCAGGTGCTTTTTCCTTCTCAGGTGCTTTTTCCTTCTCAGGTGCTTTTTCCTTCTCAGGTGCTTTTTCCTTCTCAGGTGCTTTTTCCTTCTCAGGTGCTTTTTCCTTCTCAGGTGCTTTTTCCTTCTCAGGTGCTTTTTCCTTCTCAGGTGCTTTTTCCTTCTCAGGTGCTTTTTCCTTCTCAGGTGCTTTTTTCCTTCTCAGGTGCTTTTTCCTTCTCAGGTGCTTTTTCCTTCTCAGGTGCTTTTTCCTTCTCAGGTGCTTTTTCCTTCTCAGGTGCTTTTTCCTTCTCAGGTGCTTTTTCCTTCTCAGGTGCTTTTTCCTTCTCAGGTGCTTTTTCCTTCTCAGGTGCTTTTTTCCTTCTCAGGTGCTTTTTCCTTCTCAGGTGCTTTTTCCTTCTCAGGTGCTTTTTCCTTCTCAGGTGCTTTTTCCTTCTCAGGTGCTTTTTCCTTCTCAGGTGCTTTTTCCTTCTCAGGTGCTTTTTCCTTCTCAGGTGCTTTTTCCTTCTCAGGTGCTTTTTCCTTCTCAGGTGCTTTTCCTTCTCAGGTGCTTTTTCCTTCTCAGGTGCTTTTTCCTTCTCAGGTGCTTTTTCCTTCTCATCTCAGGTGCTTTTTCCTTCTCAGGTGCTTTTTCCTTCTCAGGTGCTTTTTCCTTCTCAGGTGCTTTTTCCTTCTCAGGTGCTTTTTCCTTCTCAGGTGCTTTTTCCTTCTCAGGTGCTTTTTCCTTCTCAGGTGCTTTTTCCTTCTCAGGTGCTTTTTCCTTCTCAGGTGCTTTTTCCTTCTCAGGTGCTTTTTCCTTCTCAGGTGCTTTTTCCTTCTCAGGTGCTTTTTCCTTCTCAGGTGCTTTTTCCTTCTCAGGTGCTTTTTCCTTCTCAGGTGCTTTTTCCTTCTCAGGTGCTTTTTCCTTCTCAGGTGCTTTTTCCTTCTCAGGTGCTTTTTCCTTCTCAGGTGCTTTTCCCTTCTCAGGTGCCTTTTCCTTCTCAGGTGCCTTTTCCTTCTCAGGTGCCTTTTCCTTCTCAGGTGCCTTTTCCTTCTCAGGTGCCTTTTCCTTCTCAGGTGCTTTTTCCTTCTCAGGTGCTTTTTCCGTGGAGAAGAGAAGCACGAGAACTGGCATGTTGGTGAACTGCTGCTACCACTACTGCTGCAGGGCTGACTCGCACCAGCAGAGCACTGTTACTATGAACAAGTGGATTCTCCCTGTTGTAACCCGTGAATCCCCACGTACCGTGGAGAAGAGCAGCTCGAGAACTGGCATGTCTGTGAACTGCTGCTGGCGCTGCAGCGCTGACTCAGCATGGGCGCTGATTGACGTGGCAACGTCCCAGAAGGGCAGCTTCTCGGAAACCTCCTGCTTGAGAGGCAGCATTGACATGTACTCGCCCAAGGCGGTCTGGGGAAGGGGCGGGTCGAGAATGGTGCGGCAACCAATGGCGCTGGAGGGGGGAGGGTGGGGAGGGAATAGTTGGGAGGAAGGGGGGAAAGGGTGGGGAAAACGTAAGGGAAACAAATTGCAAGATTTCATTTGAGAAGCAGCATAGACATGTTTCTCAAGCAAGGCGGTCTGGGGATGGAGCGAGCCGAGAATGGTGCGGCAGCCAATGGCACTGGAGAGGGGAGGGTGGGGAAAAAGGGGGTAGGGTGGGGAAAAAGGAGGTAGGGTGGGAGGAAAATGGGGGAATAGAGGAAGAGGAGGGAAGAGGGTGAAGAGGCAGATCGGACTGGTTTTCGCATTGCTGCAGCTCAATCAGTGCATACTTCATTGATTTTCTCGTTCATGTTCTGTCAATTTGCCTCTGTTACATTCGTTGATTCAGTTACTGATTCGCTGATTTTATTCTGTCATTGCATCTCACCTTCCCAGGCTGAAAACTTCAGTTCTGCCGCCCAGTTGCTTCATCCGGGCGGCAGCTTTGAGCCCTGCTGCGCACTCCAGGGAGAACAGGGAGCACCCGTGCGACTCCGCTGCGGCCAGAAGGGCGGACGTTTCTGTCGTTTTGCAATAATGGAGGGTGAACGTCGGAAAGAGAAGGGAAAGCGGCGAATATAAGTGAGTTCGAGGACTTTGGGAAGTGGTACAGATGTGTATACTAGTCATAAAGGATTGTTTGTTTGGGATTGAGAGCGGCTTACCCTCCTTAGTGAATGTGACTGTAGCGAATCGCGTCGTAAACGAATTCTTCCTCGAGTCAGCTCGCCCGGGCTCGAAAGGAAGGTGCGAGGAAATGAGGGCGTTGCGCACGTAACCCACGGCGTTGAAGGCTTGCGCGAAGGTGCCTTTAACGGATGAGCTTTTAGCGGAGAGGGCCTTGGGGAGGAGCGCAGCGAGGGGAGGAGGAAGGGAAGGTGCGGCGGTCTGATCTTCAGAGGACGAGAAGGAGGAGGAGGAGGGAGATGGGGAAGAGGAAGGAGAGGAGGTAGGGGAAGAGCAGGAAGGGGAGGATGGGGAGGATGACGAGTCGCGGTTCAGATGCTTCTTCACACGTCGCAGTTCTTCCAAGAATTCCGCCGCGATGGGCGGCGCCGAATGCTCGTCCAGCGCGGCGATGTGCGAGCGGAGCGCGACGAGCGTGGACGAATGGGATGCGTACACGTGGATCTGGAACACGTCAACAGACGCCTCGCCCTTATCTCTATTATTCGTAGCCCCAGGATGATCCCGACCGTCGACCATGGGCGTGTTTAGCTCCGATTCGACCACACGATGCAACATTCCATTCTGACAATCTGACTCGTCCGCCGTTGCCACGTCAGCAGTGTCACATTCGCGCACGGTGATTGGTTGGGGAGGTCGGCACACGTGGAGCTCGGGCTGGTGGGACTTGGGCGGCTTGATTATCCGGGCGGACAGGACGGGGTGCCGGGCAGACAGAGTTTCGATGGCTGCCCGAACCTGCGAGGTGAGGAGGGAGGATGGTGTGCAGATGTAAGAATGACAGAATTAAGAATGGCGGAATGGGGGACGGCGGGAATGATGGGCGGAATGGGGATGGTGGAATGACGGGAGGAACGCGGGAAGCTGGAGCGGAAACTTATAGCACGCAGATGCTTACCTCGTCGATGCTGACGTGGCCGGAGATTTGCAACCCCACAACACAGACGCCAGTGCCGCCATGCATTGCGCGCCACCACAGCTCCTCGTCGCCGGTCAACGGCCGGCTAATAGCTGCCGGTCCGTCAACTCCACATCCCTGCCGGCCGCATGCTGGCAGAGCAGTGGCTGCCGCGCCGGCGCCGCCCCATAACCTTGAGATTGCCGAGGCTTTCGCGGCGGCGCGAAACTCCTGGGATTTTTCTGACGAAGTAGAATGAAAAGCGTTTGACACGTGATGATCGAAATTGGTGGATTCGGGGTTGACGGGGCTGTTCTCATTCTGCAATGGCGTTTCATGCGAATGGGATGGCGCAGACAGGTCGAAAGGGGAGGCATCTTTTACAGAGCAAGGATGGGACCAGGAGCGGTCTGGCGTTAACGGTGACGTCGGTGATAAGCGACTCGAGTCCATGGCGGTTTGTCGAGTCGAAGTAGACGCAGGATGCGAGATTTACCAACAAAGGTCCCGGGCTGAGGCAGCTAATAAGGTATGCGTAAGCAAATCAAAGTTCAAGAAGTGATGAAAGCGAGTTGATGAAGACCTATGAAGCGAAGGAATGAGTGACAGGAGATACTGCTGGGCAATAAATACTTGCACCAGAGGAACTACCAGGTCTGAAGGCGCATTTTGAAGCACTCTCTCTCGTCTCATCCAGAGAGAGCCAAATTCCTTGTGTATCCGCTGATTTAGTACGGTTCAGAGAGGTCTTGATCGTTGCTACGTGGCGATCCAAGTGATGCTTTGTTCTGTCAGTCGCCTAAAAAAACGGAACATAGTTCCCGAGGCGCACAGCGCTGGGCGTGGTCTTTCACATGGGAGCCTTGCTGTCGTCGCGACTCGATTGAACACGTGGGAATACACGATGCCAACAACTACCGGTTTATTCGAGCAACTCAAAATTTGACGGACCGTTCCTCGAGCTGGATTCGACCAGTACGATAAGGCATTCTCGGACAGCCAGGCGACGAGACGAACTTCGCATTGGCTGCAGCATTTTGCTGGCAGCCCCTTGCAACGCTGGGACGAATGATCAGCAGTGATTGGAGAGGGCGATGATGGTGAGAAGTGCTTGGTCGTTGTGCTCTGCTCAGCTACAAAAATAACAGCACTCATGCAAGGCGATTTTCATATCGGGTATAAATTGGTAACTCACGAATAACTAAAAACAAAACAAGCAATACGGCTCAATCAAACCCATATTATGTGCACGGTATAACAAATCTAAGCTGTATGGTGCAGTGCAAACTAGTACGCTCATTGCTAGGTCTAATGCGGTGAAGCATGGTATCACACACATTGGCACGCAGGGGTGACTGTGATGCTGGAAATCTAGCCGGAAGCTTGATACGGTATCCTCGGTTACTTATCGGCACCAAAAATGGCATAATAGTATGCCTTAGAACTAGAAAAACTCCACTACGATGTTCTAAAAAATAGAAGCACTTGATCATTATTCATTCAGCATTTGCTTATTCTTTATTCAGTTATGATGATGTGTTTGATCCTGTAAGGAATTTTCTCGGCATTCCTTACGGAGCCCGACTACATCGCGTACAGCAACAGCCGTTGTTCGCCCGTTACTGCTAACAGGACTTCGCCAACTTCGCGCGCACTGTTTTGCCAAACCTCGCACTGCTGGCCCGACCGTGTCGGACTACGCTTCGGGACTAGCCCGAGCCTCGCTGCCATCGTAGCACTAGCTAGCTCGCACGCACCGCGTTACCGTTTGCATGTTTCGCATATAAATGTTCGCTCATGCCTTCGCTCACATCTTTGTACTTGTTTTGACACCTTAGTGCAATTCTCGCTACTTCGATTCATTGCACCCGTAACACTTGGTATTCAGAGCCCTTTCTTTCGGACCGCGCATCTCCGCACCCCATGAAATCAACTTTTGATTTTTCACTCGAAGGGACTCACGCACCTTAGCACCTAGGAGCCGCTGTCCTCGCGTTCTCTCGTAAACGCGTGCAGCCACGACTGCGCCTAGACTAAGACGAGCCGGCACCCTTCGAAATGGCCGAACACATTGATATCACTGTCAGAATGAGAAACGAGAATGAATGACTAGAATGAGAGTTGGGTACAAATAGGTCAAACCTAACCCTAGAAATGTGTACCCACTATAGGCTAACCCACTGTAGCCTAAACAAGCACAACATACAATGTTTGACACACCCCCATAGGCAAAGTGGGGGAGAACAAGGGGTCACAAGACCAGTCAAAGCAAAACAAAGCTCAGGGTGGATCTCAAGGATACCACACAAGTTCCGAGCACAAGCAAGCGGTCACAAGACCAGTTCACATGCAGATTTATAAAAGAACAAGAGATACAGTGATCACAACCTAGCAAGAGTAAGCATGCAGGTATATATATATAGAGATCACTGTACAAGCAAAGTCAAGAAGTGAGCAAATGAGGGACAGTAGGAACGAGGCCTAGAACAGTACAAAAGCGCTGATGGTCACAAGGCTGAAGCGCCTTGGTGAACACGTCAGCAGTGTTGGCCCGAGTAGCCACGTAACGCAGACAAAGCTGACCTCGCTGCTGCAGCTCTCGAGCAAGAAAGTAGCGCAGAGCAATGTGCTTCGTCCTGTGCTCCAGTCTGTGCTCCCCACACAAGGCAATGGTGGCCTTGTTGTCGACGTACAAGCATTGGAGGAGAACGAGGCTACTCTCCAAGGTCAGTCAGCAGGTAGGTGAGCCAGCGAAGCTCCTGGGCAGCCATGGCCGTGGCGTAGATCTCAGCCTCACAGCTGGAGCTGAGAACAGAAGAAGAGCGAGTAGAACGCCAAGAGACAGAGCCAGAGCCAAGGCTGAAGGTGTAACCCTGGGACGACCGCTGAGTAGCCTGGTCGTCTGCCCAAGAAGCGTCTGAGTGCCCAGTGAGAACAGGCCGGTCTCGCCCTCCAAGCACTAGCCCCATGCCCGACATACTGCACAAGTAGCGCAACACCCTCTTAGCTGCATCCATGTGCTCCTTCCGGTGACGGCCGGGAGCGACATAGCGTGCTAAGATGCTGAGAGGGTATGGAAGGTCAGGTCGAGTGCAGGTCATCAGGTACATGAGGCAGCCCACAAGCTCTGGATACGGACCACTCGGCTCTACCGACTCATCCGAAGGCAGAGCTGAGAGCGAGTGTCCTGTAGGCAGAGGAGTGGACTGAGGCGAGGAGTACGTGAAGCCGAAGCGCTGAAGGACCTGCTGCACCATGTGTGACTGAGTCAAGGTGATGGTGCGGCGTGCTCTGTCCCGGGTGATCCGCAAGCCAAGATAGCTTGTCACTTCACCCAGGTCTGTGCACGTGTGTCTCTTCTGCAGCTCGAACTTCACGTGAGCGAGACCAACTGTGTAAGAAGTGGCAAAGACCAAGTCGTCGACGTACACGAGGATGTAGAACGGCGACAGTGAGGGGTCGGTGCGTAGAAACAGCGACGGGTCAGCAGTAGAAGGAGCGAACCCAAGAGCCGCAAGTGTAGTCCTCAGTGTGTCGTGCCACTCACGTGGCGCCTGGCGGAGACCGTAGACTGGCCGCCGGAGGCTCCACTGGGTACCAGGAGGGAACGACCCAGTGAAGCCAGGTGGGCGGCGCAGCCAGATCTCCTCGTGCAGGCTGCCCTGCAAGAAAGCTGTGCTGAAGTCAAGAGAGTGGAGCTCGTAGTCACGCTGAGCGGCGACGTGTAGCAGCACCCGAAGAGTGGTTATCTTCGGGGTCGGGGAGAAGGTCTGGAAGAAGTCAACTCCCTCTCGCTGACTGAAGCCTCGTGCAACGTAACGCGCCTTGAAGACAGGCGGAGAGCCCGGCGGCCGCTTCACCCTGAAAATCCACATGCCACTGACGATGTTCGCCCCAGGTGGGGGAACCTCGTCGACGTAGGTGCCAGTGGACTTCCAGGAAGCCATCTCTGTGTCCATGGCTGACTGCCACTGAGAGGAGTAGGGACCGGCCATCGCCTCTGCGTAAGAGCATGGGGTCGGGATGTCTGGTGCATCCGGGTCTCCCTCAGGGGCAACAAGCATGGACACGAGATGGGGCAAAGCAGCGGCAAGGCAACCAAACTCCTCCTGCCTGTCCTCAAGAACGTCCGTGCCAAGAGCACACTCACCCCCGATGGACGGAGGACAGACAGACTCAGACTCAGCAACAAGACTCGCAGCGTAGTCTAGACGACACGCAGCTGCAAAGTCGACAAGCTCAGTGACTAAGGCAGACGCAACAGCGGATTCAAAGGAAGGGTCTGTGACAACCGTAGCCAGGAGACGTGTGATAGTAGGACTGGCAGCGCGAAGGGTGTCTGACTCCGGGTCAGCAAGAGCAGGAAGAGAGGACGCAGGAGGCGACGGGAGAGCGACACGCTGCGGAGTAGTGGACTGACGAAGCGCCATCTGGTGAGTGCCTAGGACAGCAGGAGGACGCTGACTCTGGACACGACTACCAGTGGTAGCAGCACGAACAGGCGATGCTCGACGAGACGCAGGTGACATAGGACGTGACGGAGGCTCACGTCTCTCAGCAAGACCGTCAGTCGGACCAGTGTAAGGAGTAGGCACAGGGAGTGGGGAGGCAGGCGGTAACTGTGGCTGTGACTGGACAGACGACGGACACTCTAAGGCGAGAGGAGGACAAGGAGGAGGACGCTGACCAAGAACCTGCTGAAGGAGCGGAACGAAGTACGGCCGTGGCCGTGCAGCAACTCTCGAACCAGCAGAGACACCAGCGGCAGGGTCCGCAGCACCAGCAGAAGCTCCACCCTCCGGGTCCTCCACTCCAGCAGCAGCAGCAGCACCTCCAGCAGCACCAGCAGCACCTCCAGCAGTAGCAGCACCTCCAGCACCAGGGTCCGCAGCACCCGCAGCAGCTCCAACGCCCGGGTCCTCAGTACGAGTAGCACCTCCAGCAGCACCGCCAGCAGCAGCAGCACCTCCAGCACCAGGGTCCGCAGCATCCGCAGCAGCGTCAACTCCGGGGACCCCAGCATCAGCAGCTCCACTCCGGAGACTGATGTGCCGAGCGTACCACTCTCGAAGCTGTGGGGAAGAGGGCGGCTCCCGCCGTGGTGGGGAAACACGAGTACCAACTCCAGTAGCACCACGAGCGCGAGACGCACCCCGCCGGAGGCTGCAGTACCGTGAGTACCACTCACGTAGCTGCTGCGAAGAGGGAGGTCCTCCAGGCGCCTCACAGTCAACTGCAACACCACCAGGCTCAGCACCCCCTGACTCAGCAACGCCATGCTCAGTACCCTCAGACCCAGCACCCCCAGGCTCAGCACCCCCAGTCTCAGCACCCCCAGGCTCAGCACCCCCAGGCTCCGCTCGCTCAAGCTCCGCACGCTCAGGCTCCGCACGCTCAGGCTCAGCACCTCTAGCAGGACGCGAGTCGACAGCTACCTCGGCAGGCTCAACCGGGTCTACCTGAGAGACACCTGAGGGAGCGGCACCCTGAGGGGGAAGGGGGTCTACCATTGCAGCACCTGGCGCGAGGAAGAGAGGCGGGGGAGGGAGCGGGGCAGTGCGGTAGGGAAAGAGGCGGTAGAAGTGAACGGACTCGTCAAAAGTGACGTCCTGAGAGGGGAAGACGCGGTGCGAGGCGGGGTGGTAAAACTGCCAGCCAGACGCATCCGGGACAAAGCCAAGAAAGACACACGGAGCAGTGCGGGAGGAGAGCTTGTCCGCAGACGTGTCGCGAACAAAAGCTCGGGATCCCCAGACACGGAAGCGTGACGCATCGCCAACCTCCCCCGTCCACAGCAGTGTGGGCGAGGTCTCCGGAGCGGAGACACGGGGCCAGAGGTTGAGCTGATGCGCAGCATACCGGACCGCAAACGGCCACAGAAAGTGGGGGGCAGCCGCGTGGACTAAGGAGGTACGAGCGACCTCCATGACCAAGCCAATGCGGCGCTCAACAACCCCATTCTGCTGTGGAGAGGCCGGAAGCGTGAACGACTGGCGAATGCCGTGCTCAGCACAGTAGGCTGCCAAGAGGTCGGAGGAGAACTCGCCACCTCTGTCAGAGTGCAAGCGCAGGACAGGAAACTCCGAGCGAAAACGCTCTCGCAGCTGAAGACGTGCTCTGCTGATCCAAGGGATCAGGACATCAGGGACTTCACCCTTGGTGCGCAAGGGGAAGACCGTGGTGTAGCGCGAGTAGTCGTCAACGACGATCAAGAAGTACCTCTCCTGGCCCTGACCACGGACGCGGGCTGGGCCCCACACGTCCATGTGGAGCGTCTGCAAAGGAGCAGTCGTCGGGGGGAACGAGGAGGAGTGAGGGGCAGCGCGCTGCCGCCCCTTGACACAGGGAAGACAAGGAGGAGCAAGGGAGGGTGGGAGGGGAGGGAGTACTCGAGGAAGACCAGAGACAAGGTACCGGGCGTGCATGCCCCGAAGGCATTGCACTGACGGGTGACCAAGTCGGTGGTGCCAGAGGACAGTCTTGTGCGCTAGAGAGCGACACGAGCAGGGGGCAGACAGCTGACCTGACACAGACGCAGACGCAAACGCCGCTACCTGAGGGGACTCAGTGGTCAGTGTGTACAGGTCCGACCCCGGCTGCCGAGTGAAGGTAGCCAGGTGACGGCCCGTCCGAGCACACATGCAGTGTGTCACGCGCTCGTAGGCAGGGGTGAACTGGTGAACACCCCCATCCTGAAGCGCACAACCCGCCACCGAGTTCGTAGAGAATGAGGGGAGGTGGAGACCTGACAGTGTGCCCGACGGGACAGCAGGACAAGAAAGAACAGTGGAGGAGGTCGCAATGACCGGACCCCCAGAGGGGTCAGCGAGCGAGACAGCGACTGGTCGAGCAAGGGGCTCAAGAGCAGTGCGGTCACGAAAGAAACAGCGCAAAGCGCCTGAGTCTAGAGTGAAGGTGTGCAGTGCCTGAGTGGACTTAGTAGTACCTGGGGTGGCGGACACACAAGCACCTAGAGCAGTAGCCTCACCAGCACCTGGGGCAGCAGACACGCAAGCACCTAGGGCGGCAGCCTCACTCGTGCGGATGCCTGGGTCAGGCGGAACACTCAGGTACTGGTCCTCCTCTCCACTAATAGTCAATGCATACATTGCTTTGAGAATAACATCAAAATCAAGAGCATAGATATCGATACTTGAGGAGATCAGCCCACTGAGGGAGCTCAGGAGCGTCAGGAAACTGAGCACGCCAAGCGTCATCTAGGCGAGAGAAGCAGCGCTGTGCAGTGTGCGCCCTCCCGCACGTCTGTCCCTTGCGGCGACCAGTGCGGATGACGTACGTGCAGCTAAGGCTACCCCCCCCACCCCCGTGCTGGAAGTACCACTCACGAAGCTCCTGGGAGGACTGAGGGTGCTGCGCGCTCTGGCCAGTGCCAGAGCCTCCACGACCACCACCGCCGCCTCCACCACGACCACCACCGCCCCTGCCGCCGCCACGTCCACTGCCGCCACCACCACCGCCCCCACCCCGGCCACCGCCGCCGCCGCTGCCTCCACCACCAACACCGCTGCCACTAGCCCCTCCAGCCCCGCCACCGCCCCCACCGCCGCCACCACCCCCACCACCGCCTCCCCCGCCGTCACCCCCACCGCCCTTGCCTCCCCTGCCCTTGCCGCTGCGGCGCCCGCTGGGAGCGGACGCAGAGCCGACCTGCTCAGCACCAAGGAGGTCGACAGCAGCAGCAGAGGCGACAGAGGGGAGGAGGGGGGAGGGGGAACACCCCTCGAAGAAAGGGGTGCGGGGGTCGCCACGAGAGGCACCTACAGCTACAATACTCTTCTCAGCTGCAAGTAGTTCCTTCTCTAGGGCGGCAATGGTGAGCTCAGTGGGGCAGCGAGCTAGGAAGTGGTCCCTGACTGTACGCAGAGTGTCAGGGAGGCGGGTGACTAGGTGGTAGAGAGTGAGCCAGAGCGGGGGAGGGTTGGAGGCAAGAAACTCAGCGGGCATGGCTGCACGGAAGCGGGCATCACTAGTGCGGAGGTGAGCAATGAGGTCAGCGACTGTCTGGAAGGCGGACAGGTCGGGGAACAGGTAGGGAAGCGAGAGGCGGCCTAGTGCAGCTGAGGCCGGGGAGGAGTAGCGCGCAACTACAGCAGTGTACAGGGCCTGCGCAGTCTGATGCTGGCCAAAGTGCTCGCGTTCGTCTACTGGCAGGGAGTTGCGAATAGCAAAGCGGGCGTGGGCATCGCGAGTCTGCAACTGTGAGCGAGCAGTAGCAGCAGCAGTAGTAGCAGGAGGAGGGACTATGCCTAGTGCGTGATCGTACAGCGAGATATCCTCTCTGGCAGTGAGCTGGAGGAACAGGTGCAGATCATCGAGCCAGGTCTCAAACTTAATCGGGCGGCCCTCAGAATCGAACGAGAGAACCGGAGGGCTAGCCATAGCTGAAGTAGCAGTAGCAGAAGTAGTAGTAGCAGTAGCAGTAGCAGCAGTGGTAGAAGAAGCAGTAGCAGTAGCAGTAGTGGTGCTGTGCTCAGGTAAGTAGGGCGCGGCTCGGCTAGGGCGGCGCGGCTCGGCTAGGGCGGCGCGGCTCGGCTGGGGCGGCGCGGCTCGGCTGGGTCGCGCGGTTCGGCTCGGGTCGCGCGGTTCAGCTGGGGTCGCGCTGTGCGGCTCGGCCATAGAGGGGCGAGCGCGGGAGGGCCGGTCGGGGGCCGGTCGGGGCTAGCGCGGGGCCATGTGGGGGGCCGTAGGAGGCTAGCGCGGGGCCTTAAGGGGCCGTGAGAGGCTAGCGCGGGGCCTGCAGGGGCCGTGGCAGGCTAGCGCGGGGCCTTACGGGGCATTGGGAGGCTAGCGCGGGGGCCGCACGGGGCCGTTCGAGGCTAGCGCGGGGCCAATCGGGGCCGTAGGAGGCTAGCGCGGGGCCGTAGGTGGGCCGTGGGAGGCTAGCGTGGGGCTACACGGGGCCGTTCGGGGCTAGCGCGGGGCCGTAGGGGGCCGTGAGAGGCTAGCGCGGGGCCGACGCGGGGCCTTAAGGGGCTAGCGCGGGGTCTTAGGACGGGGCCGTGAGAGGCCTTAAGAGGCGACGCGAGGGGCCGTGAGGGGCCTGAAGGGGCGACGCTAGGAACGAGGCGCACGAGGGCGCTAGGAAGAGGCGGCGCACGAGGGCGCGGTTAGCGGAAACGGTGGGCCCTAACGTTCCGGTCCTAGGTGGAACCTAGGCTCGTAATACCATGTCAGAATGAGAAACGAGAATGAATGACTAGAATGAGAGTTGGGTACAAATAGGTCAAACCTAACCCTAGAAATGTGTACCCACTATAGGCTAACCCACTGTAGCCTAAACAAGCACAACATACAATGTTTGACAATCACGACGCTCACGCAGGAGCACTTGAACAAACTGTGAAAATATGAGGGTTGTACCCCTTATGGGCTACCCCACTACAGCCTATACAAAAGTATAAGCTATAATGTGAGAAGATTTGAATGAGAATGAAATGACTATGAACGAAGTGAGTACAAATAGGAAACCCTAATTGGGTTGTACCCCCTATGGGATACCCCACTATAGCCTACACAAATAAGTAAGCTATAATGTTCTGACACACCCCCATTGGCAAAGTGGGGGAGAACAAGGGGTCACAAGACCAGTCAAGCAAAGCAAAGCAAAGCTCAGGGTGGATCACAAAGTCACCACACATTCCGAGCACAAGTTCAAGGGCCAGAAGGCCAGTTCACAAGCAAGATCATATATAGAGATATACAAGAGTCAAGCAAGCAACAGCAAGAGTATATATAGGTGAAGGTACAAGCAAGGTCAAGAAGTGAGCAAGTGAGGCAAGACAAGCACAAGACCCAGCTGCGTGCAACAACGCTGATGATCACAAGGCGCAAGTGCCTTGGTGAAGACATCAGCAGTGTTGGCCTCAGAGGCCACATACGCAAGTCGCAACTGTCCACGCTGCTGTAGCTCACGAGCAAGAAAGTAGCGGAGAGCAATGTGCTTTGTCCTGTGCTCCAGTCGCTGCTCTCGACACAAGGCCAGGATGGCCTTGTTGTCTACGTACAGGACTAGAGGAGAACGAGGCGGCTCTCCAAGGTCGGTCAGCAGGTAGGTGAGCCAGTGTAGCTCCTGTGCAGCCATAGCCCCGGCGTAGATCTCAGCCTCACAACTGGAGCCGAGAACAAAAGACGAGCGGGTAGCCCGCCAGGAAACAGAGCCGGAACCAAGGCTGAAGGTGTCACCCTGTGACGACCGCTGCGTAGCCTGGTCGTCAGCCCAAGAAGCGTCCGCGTGTCCAGTGAGGACCACTGGACTGCGCCCTCCAAGCACTAGCCTCCAAGCACATACTGCACAAGTAGCGCAACACCCTCTTCGCTGCAGCCATGTGCTCTGGTCGGTGTCTCCCAGGAGCAACATAGCGTGCGAGAATGCTAAGAGGGTATGCAAGGTCAGGTCGTGTGCAGGTCATCAGGTACATGAGGCAGCCAACAAGCTCTGCATACGGGCCACTCGAATCTACGGACTCATCCGAAGGCAGAGCTGAGAGCGAGTGGCGAGTAGGCAGCGGAGTGGCCTGAGGCGAGGAGTACGTGAAGTCGAAGCGCTGAAGGACCTGCTGCACCATGTGTGACTGAGTCAGGGTAATGGTGCGGCGTGCTCTGTTCAGGGTGATCTGCAAGCCAAGGTAGCTGCGCAGTTCACCCAGGTCAGTGCACGTGTGTCTCTTCTGCAGCTCAGACTTCACGTAGGCGAGTCCAGCAGTGTCAGCTGTGGCAAAGACCAAGTCGTCGACGTACACGAGGATGTAGAACGGCGGCAGAGAGGTGTCGGTGCGCAGAAACAGCGACGGGTCGGCAGTAGAAGGAGCAAACCCGAGTGCCGCAAGGGTAGTCCTCAGTGTGTCGTGCCACTCACGTGGCGCCTGGCGGAGACCGTAGACTGGACGCCGGAGACTCCACTGGGTACCAGGAGGGAAAGACCCAGTGAAGCCAGGTGGGCGACGCAGCCAGATCTCCTCGTGCAGGCTGCCCTGCAAGAAAGCTGTGCTGAAGTCGAGAGAGTGCAGCTCGTAGTCACGGTGAGCAGCAACGTGCAGCAGTACCCGAAGAGTGGTCATCTTCGGGTTGGGGGAGAAGGTCTGAAAGTAGTCAACTCCCTGCCGCTGACCGAAGCCAAGAGCCACGTAACGCGCCTTGAAGACAGGCGGAGAACCCGGCGGCCGCTTCACCCTGAAGATCCACATGCCACTGACAATGTTCGCCCCAGGAGGGGGGACATCGTCAACGTAGGTGCCTGTGGACTTCCAGGAAGCCATCTCTGCATCCATAGCTGCCTGCCACTGAGAGGAGTAAGGACCCTCTATCGCCTTCGCGTAAGAGCGCAGAGTCGGGATGTCAAGTGCATCCGGGTCTCCCTCAGGGGTAAGCAGTACAGACACGAGATGAGGTGAAGCAGCTGCCAGCCACTGGAACTCCTCCTGCCTGTCCTCAAGGACGTCCGTGCCAAGGGCACACTCACCCCCGACGGACGGAGGACAGGCAGACTCAGACTCAGCGACAAGACTAGCAGCGTAGTCTAGACGACAGCGCGCAGCAAAGTCGACGAGCTCAGTGACAAGGGCGGACGCAGCAGACGACTCGAACGAAGGGTCAGTGACAGCAGTAATAAGGAGACGCGTGACAGTAGGACTGGCAGCATGAAGAGAGTCCGACGCCGGGCCGGCAAGAGCAGGAAGAGAGGAAGCAAGAGGAGAAGGCAACGGGGCACACAGAGGAGCAGTGGACGGACGCAGAGACATCCGGTGTGTGCCAGGGACAGGAGGAGGACGCTGACGCGAACCGCGACCACTAGTGCGTGTAGTACGAAAATGCGACGCAGGACGAGACGCAGGCTCACGACGCTTAGTAAGGCCTCCAGTCGGACCAGCGTAGGGAGAAGGAGCAGGCAAAGGGGAGGCAGGCTGTAGCTGTGACTGTGACGGGACCGGCTGTGAACTCTCTAAGGGAGGAGGAGGAGGACCAGGAGAAGGTGTAAGACCAAGAACCTGCTGCAGGAGCGGAACGAAGTACGGTCGGGGCCGCGTGGCGACGCCAGAAAACAGCAGGGACAGCACCAGTACCCCCAGCAGGAGCACCCGCTCCAGCAGCACCTCCACCAGCACCTCCAGTAGCTCCAGAACCTCCAGCAGCACCACCAGGAGCACTGCCAGTCGGACCGCCAGCGGTACTCTCAGCGCCACCACCCTCAGCAGCACCAGCTCCAGGAGAACCCTCAGACCCAGCAGCTCCAGCACCCACAGTACGAGCACCTCCGGGATGCTCGGCAGCAGCACCCTCTGCAGCCGAAGATCCTCCAGCACCAGCAGCTCGCCTCCAGCGCCGGGCAAACCACTCACGCAGCTCGTGTGGGGAGAGTGGCTCTCGGCGAGACGAAGCACCTCCGGGCGGAGCACCCCCAGTCTCAGCACCCCCAGGCTCAGCACCCCCAGGCCCAGCACCCCCAGGCTCAGCACCCCCAGGCTCAGCACCCCCAGAATCAGTACCCCCAGGCTCAGCACCCCCAGACTCAGCACCCCCAGGCTCAGCACCTCCAGACTCCGCACCCCCAGGCTCAGCACCCCCAAGTGTAGCACCTCCAGGCTCAGCACCCCCAGGCTCAGCTCCCGCAGCAGCACCAGAGTCACCAGTGACCTCGACAGGCTCGACTGCGTCTACCTGGGACACACCTGAAGCGGTAGGACCCTGAGGGGGGAGGGGGTCTACCGGGGGGGGACCTGGTACCAAGAAGAGCGGGGGCGGGGGGAGGGACGGAGTGCGGTAGGGGAAGAGGCGGTAGTAGGGTACCGACTCGTTGAACGTGACGTCCTGGGAGGACAGAACACGTCGAGAGGTGGGGTGGTAGAACTGCCACCCAGGGGCGTCGGGGGGAAACCCCAGGAAGACGCAGGGAGCAGCGCGAGGGGACAGCTTGTCCGCAGACAAGTCGCGGACAAACGCCCGAGATCCCCAGACCCGGAACGCCGACGCATCGCCAACCTTCCCCATCCACAGCACGGCTGGGGAGGTCTCCGGCCTGGAGACCCTGGGGTGGAGGTTGATCTGATGCGCCGCGTACCTCACCGCAAACGGCCACAGAAAATGGGGGGCAGCCGCATGCATCATAGACGTACGAGCGACGTCCATGACCATGCCAATGCGGCGCTCTGCAATCCCATTTTGCTGCGGTGAGTCCGGAAGTGTGAAGGTCTGGCGGATGCCTCGCGCACGACAATAGGCACGCAGAAGGCCAGAGGAGAACTCTCCGCCTCTGTCCGAGTGCAGACGCAACACCGGAAAGTCCGAGCCAAAGCTCTGCCTGAGCTGGAGACGAGCTGCGCGGATCCAGTCGATCAGCACCTCAGTGACATCACCCTTGCTAGCGCAAGGGAAAGACTGTGGTGTAGCGCGAGTAGTCGTCAACCACCAACAGGAAGTAGCGCTCGTGACCGAGTCCACGGACGCGGGCAGGGCCCCACACGTCCATGTGAAGCGTCTGCAACGGAGCCTCTGTCGGAGGAAACTGGGAGGAGTGAGGGGCAGCACGCTGCCGCCCCTCGACACAGGGGACACAGGAAGGGCCAGGGCCCCGAGGAAGGGGAGGGAGGGACCGGGGGAGACCAGACACAAGAAGTCGGGAGGCCATGCCTCTGAGCAGAAGCAGAGAGGGGTGGCCAAGGTGGTGGTGCCAGAGGAGGGTCTCGTGAGACAGACGGCGACACGAACAGGGGGCAGACTCAGGACCAGACCTGGACGCTGCAGCAAACACCTAACCTGACGAAGGGACTCTACCAGACTCAGCACCTGGAGGAGAAGGAGTGGTCAGTGTGTACAGGCTCGACCCTGGCTGACGTGTAAACGTAGCCAGGTGACGACCCGTGCTAGCCTCTATGCAGTGCGTCACTCGCTGACGAGCAGGGGTGAACTGGTGGACTCCCGCATCCTGTAGGTCAGCACCACTCACCAAGTTCGTAGAGAACGAGGGGAGGTAGAGACCAGACAGGGTGCCAGAGGGAGCCGCCGGACACGGGAGGACTATGGAGAAGCGAGACAGGACAGGACCCCCAGAGGGGTCAGCCAGGGAAACCGCAACCGGCCGACTAAGCGGCGTGAGTGTGGTGCGGTCCCGAAAGAAAGAGCGAGACGCTCCAGAGTCAAGAGTGAAGGTGTGGGAGGCCGAAGCCGACGCTGTTACCTGAGAGCGCAGACGCACTAGTACCTGAGAGAGCAGCCTCACCAGCACCTGAGAGCATAGACGCACTGGCACCTAGAGCGGAAGTACCAATGCCCGGGTCGGGCGGGAAACACCGGTAACAGTCACCCTCATCACTAATGGTCACAGCATACATGGCAGCAAGGATAGCATCAAAATCAAGATCAAAAATAGCTACACCAGCCCTAGACAGCTCTCCCCAGCGGGGGATCTCCGCGGCCTCCGGGAACTGCTGGCGCCAAGCGTCCGTCAGGCGGCCAAAGCAGCGCTGGGCGGTGTGGGTGCCCCCACACTGCTCTCCAGCGCGGTCGCCAGTGCGGAGAACGTAGGTGCAGGGACCAAAAACCCCCACCGCGCTGACGCTGCGTGTACTACTCACGGAGCTGCTGAGGGGTGGGGACGTCGCGAGAACGCTGCTGCTGCTGCTGCTGGCGCTGACCTCCCCCAGTGCTGCTCCGCTGCGAAGCTCCACTCCGACCACCTCCACCTCCGCCACCCCCGCCTCCGCCTCCACCGCCCCCGCCTCCGCCTCCACCGCCGCCACCTCCGCCACCTCCGCTACCACCGCCACCGCCGCCGCCACCCCCGCCTCCACCGCCGCCACTAGCACCCCCACCCCCGCTACCACCTCCACCGCCACCCCCACTCCCTCCGCCGCCTCCACCTCCACCTCCACCACCCCCACTGGCCCCACCCGCTCCCTTGCCCCCCTTGCCCTTGCCAGAGCGGCGTCTCCCGCTAGGGGCAGACGTCGCACCGACCGACTCAAGACCAACGAGGTCGGCCGCAGCGGCAGAGGCGACAGAGGGCAGGAGAGGGGAAGGAGAACACCCCTCAAAGATGGGGGCGCGGGGATCACCTCGAGAGGCTCCTACAGCGACTATGCTCTTCTCTGCTGCAAGGAGGGCCTTCTCGAGGGTGTCGACTGTGAGGGTGGTGGGACAGACCGCGAGGAAGTGGTCCCGGACTACACGAAGGGAGTCAGGGAGGCGTGTGACTAAGAAGTAGAGAGTGATGTACATGGGGGGGGGGTTCTTGGCGCAGAAGTCAGCAGGAAGCGCAGCGCGGTAGCGACTGTCACTAGTGCGGAGGTGCGTGATGAGATCAGCAACAGTGGGAAAGGCGGCAAGGTCAGGGAAGAGGAAGGGGAGCATGAGGCGGCTCACTGTAGCAGTAGCAGGGGAGGAGTAGCGCGCAACTACAGCGTCGTACAAGGTGTGGGCACTCTTGTACTGGCTAAAGTGCGCGCGCTCAGCGGTAGGCAAGTGGCGACGCACAGCAAGACGTGCAGCAGCATCGTGCATGGCCCACTGTGAGCGAACAGTGGCGTCAGCATCAGCAGCAGAGGCAGGGATGGCGTTAGAGGTGAGGTCAAAGAGAGACAGACCGTCCGCCCTATCGCACTGTAAAAACAGCTGCAGGTCGTCGAGCCAGCCCTCAAAGTCTATGGCTCGACCCTCAGCGTCAAAAGCGAGGACACTAGGGGTGGCCATGACGACAGGCTAGCAGTGCAAGCAGTGGTGGGGGGGGGGGGGGACGCGCACGCAGTAGCAGTGGGGCTGTGCTCACCAGACAAGGCAGGTCGAGGCGACTTAGTAGTAGAGCGGCTCGGCTGCGGGGCGGCTCGGCGGCTGGGCTGCTCGGCGGCTCGGCGGCTCGGCGGCTCGGCGGCTCGGCGGCTCGGCGGCCCGGCTGCTGGGCGGCTCGGCGGCTGGGCGGCTCGGCTGCTGGGCGGCTCGGCGGTTGGGCGGCTCGGCTGCTGGGCGGCTCGGCGGCCGGGCGGCTCAGCTGCAGGGCGGCTCGGCGGCTGGGCGGCTCGGCGGCTCGGCTGCTGGGTGGTCCGGCTGCTGGGCGGCTCGGCTGCACCGCGGCTAGGCGGCTCGGCTCCTCCGGTACAAGGTGGCGCGGTGGGCGGCTGCTCGGGTGCACGCTGCAGGGTGGTGCAGTGGGCGGCGGCTCGGGTGGCGCTGCAGAGGAGGAGAGCGGCGGGGCCGCTTAGCAGAGGGCGGTGGGGCCGCGAAGTGTAGGGCAGCGGGGCCGTAAAGGAAGGGCGGCGGGGCCGCTAAGGAGAAGCGTCGGGGCCGCGAAGTGCAGGGCGGCGGGGCCGCTGAAGGAAGGGCGGCGGGGCCTGCGAGGTGCAGGGCAGCGGGGCCGTCGAAGCAGGGCGGCGGGGCCGTCGAAGCAGGGCGGCGGGGCCAGTCGAAGCAGGGCGGCGGGGCCGCTAAGGAGAAGCGGCGGGGCCGCGAAGTGCAGGGCGGCGGGGCCGCTGAAGGAAGGGCGGCGGGGCCGCGAGGTGCTGGGCGGCGGGGCCGTCGAAGCAGGGCGGCGGGGCCGTCGAAGCAGGGCGGCGGGGCCGTCGAAGCAGGGCGGCGAGGCCGTCGAAGCTGGGCGGCGGGGCCGTCGAAGCAGGGCGGCGGGGCCGCAAAGGAAGGGCGGCGGGGCCGTGAAGTGCAGGGCGGCAGGGCCGCGAAGCGTAGGGCTGCAGGGCCGCTAGGGGAGAGAAGGCCGCTAGGGCGGCTCGGTAAGGGAATAGCCCGAAGCGCGACTCGGGATGAGTGCGCTTCGGGCAGTAAAAAAAACTCGAAGTGGTGGGCCCTAGGCGCAGTTCCCACAGGGGAACCTGCTTTGATACCATGAGAAGATTTGAACGAGAATGAAATGACTATGAACGAAGTGATTACAAATAGGAAACCCTAATTGGGTTGTACCCCCTATGGGATACCCCACTATAGCCTACACAAATAAGTAAGCTATAATGTTCTGACATAATGTTCTGACACACCCGCATAGGCAAAGTGGGGGAGAACAAGGGGTCACAAAACCGGTCAAGCAAAGTAGAGCAAAGCAAGTTCAGGGTGGATCACAAAGTCACTGAGAAGAAACGAGAATGAATGCACTATGAAAGAAGTGAGTACAAGTACTAACCCTACTTGGGTTGTACCCCTTATGGGATACCCCACTATAGCCTACACAAAATATATAACAATGTTCTGACACACCCCCATAGGCAAAGTGGGGGAGAACAAGGGGTCACAAGACCAGTCAAGCAAAGCAAAACAAAGCAAGCTCAGGGTGGATCACAACGTCACCACACAATCCGAGCACAAGTTCAGGGCCACAGGGCCAGTTCACATGCAAGAGTAGAGATATATAAAAGCTAGACAAGCAAGAGCAGGTATAAACATAGGCAACAGTACAAGCAAGGTCAAGAGGTGAGCAAGTGAGGCAAGACAGGCACAAGACCCAACTGCGTGCAGAAGCGCTGATGATCACAAGGCGCAAGTGCCTTGGTGAAGACATCAGAAGTGTTGGCCTCAGAGGCCACGTACGCAAGCCGCAACTGTCCACGCTGCTGTAGCTCACGAGCAAGGAAGTAGCGGAGAGCAATGTGCTTTGTTCTGTGCTCCAGTCGCTGCTCTCGACACAAGGCCAGCATGGCCTTGTTGTCTACGTACAGAACTAGAAGAGAACGAGGCGGCTCTCCGAGGTCAGTAAGCAGGTAGGTGAGACAGCAAAGCTCCTGTGCAGCCATGGCCCCAGCGTAGATCTCAGCCTCACAACTGGAGCCGAGAACAGAAGACGAGCGAGTAGCCCGCCACGAAACAGAGCGGGAACCAAGGCTGAAGGTGTAACCCTGTGACGACCGCTGCGTAACCTGGTCGTCAGCCCAAGAAGCGTCTGCGTGCCCAGTGAGGACCACTGGACTCTGCCCTCCAAGCACAAGCCCCATGCCCGACGTACTGCACAAGTAGCGCAACACCCTCTTCGCTGCAGCCATGTGCTCTGGTCGATGTCTCCCAGGAGCAACATAGCGTGCAAGAATGCTAAGAGGGTATGCAAGGTCAGGTCGTGTGCAGGTCATCAGGTACATGAGGCAGCCAACAAGCTCTGGATATGGGCCACTCGACTCTACGGACTCATCCGAAGGCAGAGCTGAGAGTGAGTGGCGAGTAGGCAGAGGAGTGGCCTGAGGCGAGGAGTACGTGAAGCCGAAGCGCTGAAGGACCTGCTGCACCATGTGTGACTGAGTATGGGTAATGGTGCGGCGTGCTCTGTCCCGGGTGATCTGCAAGCCAAGGTAGCTACGCAGTTCACCCAGGTCAGTGCACGTGTGTCTCTTCTGCAGCTCGGACTTCAGGTAGGCGAGTCCAGCAGTGTCAGCTGTGGCAAAGACCAAGTCGTCGACATACACGAGGATGTAGAACGGCGGCAGAGAGGTCTCGGTGCGCAAAAACAACGACGGGTCGGCTGTAGAAGGAGCAAACCCAAGAGCCGCAAGCGTAGTCCTCAGTGTGTCGTACCGCTCACGTGGCACCTGGCGGAGACCGTAGACTGGACGCCGGAGACTCCACTGGGTGCTAGGAGGGAAAGACCCAGTGAAGCCAGGTGGGCGGCGCAGCCAGATCTCCTCGTGCAGGCTGCCCTGCAAGAAAGCTGTGCTGAAGTCAAGAGAGTGCAGCTCGTAGTCACAATGAGCAGCAACGTGCAGCAGTACCCGAAGAGTGGTCATCTTTGGGGTGGGGGAGAAGGTCTGAAAGTAGTCAACTCCCTGCCGCTGACTGAAGCCACGAGCCATGTAACGCGCCTTGAAGACAGGCGGAGAACCCGGTGGCCGCTTCACCCTGAAGATCCACATGCCACTGACAATGTTCGCCCCAGGAGGGGGGACATCGTCAACGTAGGTGCCTGTGGACTTCCGGGAAGCCATCTCTGCATCCATAGCTGCCTGCCACTGAGAGGAGTAAGGACCCTCTATCGCCTTCGCGTAAGAGCGCGGAGTCGGGATGTCAAGTGCATCAAGGTCTCCCTCAGGGGTAAGCAGTACAGACACGAGATGAGGTGAAGCAGCTGCCAGACACTGGAACTCCTCCTGCCTGTCCTCAAGGACGTCCGTCCCAAGGGCACACTCACCCCCGACGGACGGAGGACAGACAGACTCAGACTCAGCGACAAGACTAGCAGCGTAGTCTAGGCGACAGCGAGCAGCAAATTCGACGAGCTCAGCAACAAGGGCAGACGCAGCAGTAGACTCGAAAGAAGGGTCAGTGACGACAGTAGCAAGGAGACGCGTGACAGTAGGACTGGCAGCATGAAGAGAGTTCGACTACGGGTCGGCAAAAGTAGGAAGAGAGGACTTAGGAGGAGAAGGAAAAGGAGCACGCAGAGGAGCAGTAGACGGACGCAGAGACATCCAGTGTGTGCCAGGGACAAGAGGAGGACACGGAGTTGAACCACGACCACTAGCGCGAGCAGGACGGACAGGCAACGTAGGGCGAGACTCAGGCTCACGACGCTCAGTAAGACCTACAGCAGGATCAACGTAGGGAGAAGGAGTGGGCAAAGGGGAGGTAGGCTGTAGCTGGGACTGTGACAGGACAAGCTGTGGACCCTCAAGGGAGGAGGAGGACCAGAAGAGGGTGGAAGACCAAAAACCTGCTGCAGGAGTGGAACCAAATACGGCCGAGGCCGCGTGGCGTCGCCAGAAACAGTAGGGACAGCACCAGTACCCCCAGCAGGAGCACCTGCTCCAGCAGCACCTCCAGCAGCTCCAAAAACTCCAGCAGTAACAGGAGCACCCCCAGTAGGACCGCCAGTGGTAGTCTCAGCGCCAACTCCCTCAACAGCACCAGCTCCAGTCCAACCTGCAGGCCCAGCAGCTCCAGTACTCCCAGTACGAGGACCTCCGGGACCCGCGACAGCAGCACCCTCAGAAGCCGAAGAACCTCCAGTACCAGCAGCACGGCTCCAGCGCCGTGCAAACCACTCGAGCAGCTCCTGTGGAGAGAGTGGCTCCCGGCGAGACGAAGCACCCGGAGAACCTCCAGGCGGAGCACCTCCAGGCTCAGCACCCCCAGGCCCAGCACCCCCAGGCAAAGCACCCCCAGGCGTATTACCCCCAGGCTCAGCACCCCCAGGCTCAGCACCCCCAGGCGCAGCACCCCCAGGCGTAGCACCCCCAGGCTCAACACCCCTAGGCTCCGCACCCCCAGGCTCAGCACCCCCAGGCTCAGCACCCCCAGGCTCAACACCTCCAGTCTCAGCACCCCCAGGCTCAGCACCCTCAGCATGGCGGAGAGAATAGCATCAAAGTCAAGATCATAGATGGCAACACCCGCCCTAGACAGCTCGCCCCAGCGAGGGATCTCTGAAGCCTTCGGGAACTGGTGACGCCACGCGTCCGTCAGGCGGCCAAAGCAGCGCTCGGTGGGGTGGGATCCCCCACACTGCTCACCCGCACGGTCGCCGGTGCGCAAAACGTAGGAGCACGGACCAAAACCCCCACCCCGCTGGCGCGCAGTGTACCACTCACGAAGCTGCTGAGGGGACAGGGTCTCACGACCGCGCTGCTGCTGCTGGCGCGAGCCACCACCGGAGCCACTCCTCTGCGAAGACCCGCGACCAGCACCACCGCCACCCCCGCCGCCTCCGCCGCCTCCGCTGCTGCCGCCGCCTCCGCCTCCGCCTCCACCGCCGCCACCTCCGCCACCTCCGCTCCCACCGCCACCGCCGCCGCCACCTCCGCCTCCACTGCTGCCACCGACCCCTCCACCCCCACCTCCACTCCCACCGCCACCCCCACTCCCCCCACTGCCGCCACCTCCACCTCCACCGCCCCTGCTCGCTCCTCCAGCGCCCTTGCCCCACTTGCCCTTGCCAGATTGGCGTCTCCTGCTAGGGGCAGACGCCGCACCGACCGACTCAAGACCAAGGAGTTCGGCCGCAGCAGCAGAGGCAACAGAGGGCAGAAGGGGGGAGGGGGAACACCCCTCAAAGATGGGGGTGCGCGGGTCACCACGAGAGGCCCCTACAGCGACTATGCTCTTCTCGGCCGCTAGGAGGGACTTCTCGAGGAGGTCAACAGTGAGAGTGGTGGGACAGACAGAGAGGAAGTGGTCCCTGACTACGCGAAGGGAGTCAGGGAGGCGAGTGACTATGTAGTAAAGAGTGATGTACATGGGGGGGGGGTTCTTGGCGCAGAAGTCAGGAGGAAGTGCAGCGCGGTAGCGAGTGTCACTAGTGCGGAGGTGCGTAATGAGGTCAGCGACTGTGGAAAAGGCAGCAAGGTCAAGAAAGAGATACTGGTAGCATGAGACGTCTCAGTGCAGCAGTGGCATGGGAGGAGTAGCGCGCAACTACAGAGTCGTACAAGGTCTGAGCACTCTTGTACTTACTAAAGTGCGCACACTCGGAGGTAGGGAGGTGGCGACGCACAACAAGACGTGCAGCTGCGTCGCGCGTGGCCCACTGGGAGCGAACAGTGGCGTCAGCATCAGCAGCAGGGGCAGGGGAAGCGTCAGAGGTGAGGTCAAAGAGAGAGAGGTCGTCTGCCCTATCGCACTGTAAGAACAGCTGCATGTCATCTACCCATATCTCAAAGGCAATGGCACGCTCGAGTCTAAGCGGAGCGCGCTTCGGGCAGGAAAAAAAAAAAATCGATGGTGGGCCCTAGGATCAGTTCCCACGAGGGAACCTGCTCGATACCATGAGAAGAAACGAGAATGAATGCACTATGAAAGAAGTGAGTACAAGTACTAACCCTAATTGGGTTGTACCCCTTATGGGATACCCCACTATAGCCTACACAAAATGTATAAGCTACAATGTTCTAACAGTCGCCACACATTCCGAGCACAAGTTCAAGGCCACAAGGCCAGTTCACATGCAGGAGTACATATATATATATATATATAATGCTAGACAAACAAGAGCAGGAGTATATATATATATATATATATATATGTCACATTACAAGCAAGGTCAAGAGGTGAGCAAGTGAGGCAAGGCAGGCACAAGACCCAGCTGGGTACAGAAGCGCTCATGATCACAAGGCGCAAGTGCGTTGGTGAAGATATCAGCAGTGTTGGCCTCAGAGGCCACGTACGCAAGCCGCAACTGACCACGCTGCTGTAGCTCACGAGCAAGAAAGTAGCGGAGAGCAGTGTGATTTGTTCTGTGCTCCAGTCTCTGCTCTCGACACAAGGCTAGCATGGCCTTGTTGTCTACGTACAGAACTAGAGGAGAACGAGGCGGCTCTCCGAGGTCAGTCAGCAGGTAGGTGAGCCAGTGAAGCTCCTGTGCAGCCATGGCTCCTGCGTAGATCTCAGCCTCACAACTGGAGCCGAGAACAGAAGACGAGCGAGTAGCCCGCCTTGAAACAGAGCGGGAACCAAGGCTGAAGGTGTAACCCTGTGACGACCGCTGCGTAGCCTGGTCGTCAGCCCAAGAAGCGTCCGCGTGCCCAGTGAGGACCACTGGACTCCGCCCTCCAAGCACTAGCCCCATGCCCGACATACTGCACAAGTAGCGCAACATCCTCTTTGCTGCAGCCATGTGCTCTGGTCTGTGTCTCCCAGGAGCAACATAGCGTGCGAGAATGCTAAGAGGGTATGCAAGGTCAGGTCGTGTGCAGGTCATCAGGTACATGAGGCAGCGAACAAGCTTTGGATACGGGCCACTCGACTTTATGGACTCATCCGAAGGCAGAGCTGAGAGCGAGTGGCGAGTAGCCAGAGGAGTGGCCTGAGGCGAGGAGTACGTGAAGCCAAAGCGCTGAAGGACCTGCTGCACCATGTGTGACTGAGTCAGGGTAATGGTGCGGCGTGCTCTACCCCGGGTGATCTGCAAGCCAAGGTAGCTGCGCAGTTCACCCTGGTCAGTGCACGTGTGTCTCTTCTGCAGCTCGGACTTCACGTAGGCGAGTCCAGCAGTGTCAAATGTGGCAAAGACCAAGTCGTCGACGTACACGAGGATGTAGAACGGCGGAAGAGAGGTGTCGTTGCGCAGAAACAACGACGGGTCGGCAGTAGAAGGAGCAAACCCAAGAGCCGCAAGCGTAGTCCTCAGTGTGTCGTGCCACTCACGTTGTGCGTGACGGAGACCGTAGACTGGCCGTCGGAGGCTCCACTGAGTGCCAGGAGGAAAAGACTCAGTGAAGCTTGGTGGGCGACGCAGCCAGATCTCTTCGTGCAGGCTGCCCTGCAAGAAAGCAGTGCTGAAGTCAAGAGAGAGCAGCTCGTAGTCATGGTGAGCAGCTATGTGCAGCAGTACCCGAAGAGTGGTCATCTTCGGGGTGGGAGAGAAGGTCTGAAAGTAGTCAACTCCCTGCCGCTGACTGAAGCCACGAGCCACTTAACGTGCCTTGAAGACAGGCAGAGAACCCGGCGGCCGCTTCACCCTCTAAATCCACATGCCACTGACGATGTTCGCCCCAGGCGGGGGAACCTCGTCAACGTAGGTGCATGTGGACTTCCAGGAAGCCATCTCTGTGTCCATAGCTGCCTGCCACTGAGAGGAGTAGGGACCCTCTATCGCCTCCGCGTAAGAGCGCGGAGTCGGGATGTCAAGTGCATCCGGGTCTCCGTGAGGGGTAAGCAATACGGACACGAGATGAGGTGAAGCAGCAGCCAGACACTGGAACTCCTCCTGCCTGTCCTCAAGGACGTCCGTGCCAAGGGCATACTCACCCCCGACGGACGGAGGACAGACAGACTCAGACTCAGCGACAAGACTAGCAGCGTAGTCTAGGCGACAGCGAGCAGCAAAGTCGACGAGCTCAGCAACTAGGGCAGACGCAACAGTGGACTCAAAGGAAGGGTCAGTGACGACAGTAGCAAGGAGATGCGTGACAGTGGGACTGGCAGCACGAAGAGAGTCCGACTCCGGGTCGGGTAGAGCAGGAAGAGAGGTACTGCGTCGGCTTCGGCCTCCCTCACCTTCACCCTTGACTCGGGGGCTTCTCGCTCCTTCTTTCGAGACCGCACCAAAAAACTTTTAGTGGTGGGCCCTTAGGAAGCGTTCCCACTAGGGAACCTGCTCTGATACCATGTGAAAATCTGAGGAATGAATCAACTATGAAATAGTTAGGTACATGTACTAACCCTTATTGGGTTGTACCCCTTATGGGCTACCCCACTACAGCCTACACAAAGTATAAGCTATAATGTTCTTACACAAACTGCTGCGGCAAATCCGCGAGAGCGCCGAGAAAATCGCGACACTGACGGCAGAACGCTCGTCCCGGCAAAATGACCTCACACGAGCACAGCAGGCACAATCTCAAGCACCTGTCACTCTGGAACAGCCCGCAACACAGGCATCACAACACGGAAGCGTGGGGCAACCCGCGAGCGCCGCAAGTGATGGCGTCGTCCGCCATGACGGAGACGACGACCACGGCACGACACACCCTGAAGCGACGAATGCGGCCAGGACTCAGCCTCAAGTCACAATTTCGGTGCCGGCCGATGAGTCAACTCTTGGGTCGCCGATGCCGCTAAAGCCGCAGCGTCCGCAGTGCTTTGACCCAAGTCTTCTTCGACGCGAACTACCTCTTGGAGGATACGACGAAGATTCGCTACGCTGTGTCATTGCTGTGAGGACCCGCCATGGACTGGTGGCGCGTCATCGTCACGAAGCCGGTGGACTACGCGACTCTACCGATACGGGAAGGACAAGCCGGACCCTGGGCGCCGTCGTATTTCGTGGAGGTGCCCCAGTATCGCACGTGGGACGCGTGGTGCGCAGGTCTGCGCGCTCGTTTCGAGCCAATTGCGGCTTCGATCGCGGCGCGACAGAGGCTCCGCACTTGGCGCCAACTCGGTTCTGTCCAAGACTACACGAGCGGGTTTCTGGCTCTATGCAGGCAGGTGGGATACATGCACGAGAGCGAGCGCATCGACCGCTACATCGGCGGCCTAAAGCAGGACATCGCTCAGGAAATCCAGCTTCGTGGCGTCATCGACTTTCAATAAATTCTCGCTATGGCGGAGAAACTTGATTTCTTCCGCCGACCGAGACCGGGGTCCTACAGAAGCAGCCATTGGGGACATCGGCCTCGTGGGACGAACGAGGGCGCCACGATACGTGCTGTCGTCGCAAATGCCGCTGGCGCACCTTTCAAAGGGCGCTGCTTTGCGTGCAATCGGCCGGGACATCGCAAGAGCGAATGCCCGGAAAACGCTAAGGGAAAGGGGGAATCTGAGTAGTAGAAACAGACCAAGCAGCAGGGAAACGCTGGGAGTCAGTAGCAGACGGGCCCTCTACTGACAGGTCACGCCGCTCGCTCGACCCAACCGACCCTCACCGAGTGATTGTGCCGGTTCACGCAATCGACCACACCCGGCCGAATAAGGAGGGGACTACGGTAGACACCCCCATACTACTTAGTGGGAAAATTGGGACGGACTTAGTAAAAATCTTCGTAGACGGGGGAGCCAGCCACAGCCTCATCAACACTTCCACTGCCATGAAAACTGCGAATGCCACTGGACAGATGTTTACCTGAGATCGACGCAACACTGGTAGACGGCACGCCGCTAGCGATACGGGAACGCGTAGACCGGGTTCGGATTCGATGTGGGGGTAACTTCACGTTTAGCCAAGAAATGCTCGCAACGACCCTCGACGGAACCGATATTTTACTTGGGCGTGATTGGCTGCGACGACACAATCCGCGAATCGACAAGACGACGGGTGACTGCACCGTGCGAGTGAACGGTAACAACATAGCCTTACCTCGCTGGGACTCGCTTGAGTCTTCGTCGGTGCGTGTCAACGCGATCACGATGAAACGCGCCGTAGCGGCAGGAGCTGACGTGTACGCGGTCGACATTCGGGAAGTCGAGGCAGCAGACAAAGGAGGGGATTTACAGAAACTGCTGGCCGACGTACCGAGTGATCTGGCAGCACTGTTGAAGCAGTACAGCGACATTTTCCCGGACGTTTTACCGACGGGACTGCCACCTTAGCGACCGCATGACCACATGATAGAGTTAGAACCAGGGGCACAGCCAACAGTACAGCGATAGTTCCGACTGACCCAGCCGGAACTGGACAAACTGAGGAAGCAACTCGATTACCTGCTCGATAAGGAATTCATTCGCCCTAGTTCGTCGCCTTCCGCAGCACCGTTACTGTTCACACCGAAAAAAGACGGGGGATTTTGCATGTGCATAGATTATAGAGCACTGAATAGGGTTACCATAAAATCCCGTTACCCCATCCCGCGAGCCGACGAACTGATCGACCAACTGCGCACAGCCCGGGTTTTCTCGAAAATCGACCTCCGAGGGGGCTACCACCAGATTCGCGACAATCTGCCCGACTGCCCTAAGACCGCATTTCGCACACGCTACGGAACCTTCGAATACACCATCATGCCCTTCGGACTGACCAACGCCCTCGCCACTTTTCAAATGACCATGAACGAAGCGTTCCGTCCGCTCGTAGATAAGTGCGTCATAGTATACCTGGACGACATACTGATTTACAGCCCTGACGGAGCACAGCACTTATAGGATATCGAAGCAGTTATTAAAATACTAAGTGAGAACCGCCTACTGACAAAAGCGTTAAAGTGTGAGTTTTTACAGGACCGCCTGGAGTTTTTGGGACACGTTATTTCAGCTGCATGAGTGGAAATAGACCCGAAGAAAATTACGACGATTCAAGCATGGCACGCGCCGACCAACTTGACCGAGTTGCAGAGTTTTTTGGGGTTTGTCAACTACGTGCGCCGGTTCGTCCCCGACATGGCGAAGCTGACTGCCCCGCTGACAGACCTGCTGAGGAAGGGGGTTGAGTATACGTGGGGGGAGAAAGAGCAAGCTGCCTTCTCGGTCCTCAGCAACATTTTGTGCTCACTGCCCGTGCTTCACATCGCAGATCCACACCGTCCGTTCGAGCTCGTCACTGACGCAAGTGACATCACTGTGAGAGCAGTACCGTTGCAGGATTTCGGGAACAGCCTCCAGCCAATCGTGTACGAGTCCCGCAATCTGCACCCGCCCGAACGCAACTACCCGATACACGACCGCGAAATGTTGGCGATCGTGCACGCGTTCAAGGTTTGGCGGTGTTACCTGACTGGTGCCGACGTGACAGTACGGACAGACCACCGATCTCTACAGTACCTACTTGCCCAAACCAACCCGCTTTTAACAGGCCTGTTCACGGATACCGCACCGACCCATTTTTCACGACCGGAAATTCACAGTAACTGGCAGAAGCTAAAGGATTTTATTACGTAAAAACAGGCACCAACCGCATTTGGGTACCCGCGTACTCACTACTAAGGGAGCTGCTACTGCAGGAGGCACACGACAGAATTACCTTGGGACATTTTGGGGTAGAAAAAACGCGCAGCAACTTGTAGCGGTATTACTAATGGCCGGAGCTGTTCACCGACATGCAGCAGCACGTGGGCTCGTGCCCCACGTGTCAGGTGATGAAGAGCTTGAGGAAGCGGAAGGCGGGTCAATTGCAGCCGATACTACCGCCCGAGTGCGCCTGGCAGCAGGTTACCATGGAATTCGTCACATGGTTACCTTCGAACCTTGGGGGTAACGACGCGGTGATGGTCATCGTTGACAGGTTGACGAGGATGGCACCCTTCGCTGCGTGCAAAAAGTCGATCTCAACCGAGGAGACCGCTCGCCTGTTCATCGCGGCCGTTGCTCCCCTGCACGAGATACCAGCAGTGATTATCAGCGACAGGGAGACGAGATTCAGCAGCAACTTCTGGAAGAACCTCTGGGAGTAGTTCGGGACTAGGCTACAGTTCAGTTCGTCGTACCACCCCGAGACAGACGGTCAAACAGAGCGGACGAATCAGACGATGGCGCAGTTGATTCGTGCCACGTGCGACGACCCCACGACTTGGGAGCAGCAGCTGCCGCTGATCGAGTTCGCGTACAACAACGCCACGTCAGCGACGACGCAACAGTCCCCCTTCTACCTGAACTACGGGCAAAATCCTACAGTGCCCACGACGCCGAGTCCGGGCAACCCAACACCACGTGCACAGCAATTCACCGAAATTCTGCAAGCTGCCCGCACCAGAGCAGCAGAAACAATTAAAAAAGCAAACATCATCGCTAAGCGCATCGCTGACCGCCACCGCCACCCAGTCACATACCAGTTAGGGGATTACGTACTGCTCGACACGCAAAATCTGCGACTGCCCGAAGTACCGAAACTTCGACCGCGCTACGGTGGCCCATTCCAAATCAGCCACATGATCACGCCAGTAACCGCGCACCTACTGTTACCGACCGACTGGTACATCAGCCTATCGTTCCACGTCAGCCTACTTCGCCCATACATCCCAACCATCAGCCAACTGCCTAGTCACCGCCCGCATTCCATGACTCGCCCTGCATCGGAGCCGATCATCGAGCCCGAAAATATCCTGAGCCATCGGATTCGCCACCCCACGGGAATCAGGAGGATTGAATTCCTCGTTCGCTGGAAGAACCGCACGCCAACTGAAGATAGCTGGGTGTCAGAATGTTATTGTTCTCTAGCCTGCAGTGGGGTACTCTATAGCGAGTATAACCCCTTAGGGTTTCCTATATGTATCCTGCTGCTTTCTAGTGAACCTCCTCCTTCTTTGCTTAAACTGTTCCTTGCCTAGCTAAGGCTCTCCTAGCTATGGCACCTAAGACTACCTACGATTTTTCACATGGTATCAAAGCATATATGCTCCTGGCCTGTGGGCCCTACCACTGCTTCCGCTGCTACTCGATCAGTCGCACGCCCCGTGGCGTGCGACCTGCGATTTTCTCTCTGGCGCGCGCCCCGAGGCGCGCGGCCCTGTTCCTTCCAGGCGCGCCACTCCCCGCTACCCCGTCGCGGCGCCCTGGGGAGCCGCGCCGCCCCCGCTGCCCCGCCGCGACGCCCTGAGGAGCCGCGCGCGACCCCTCGCTGCCCCGTCGCGGCGCCGTGGGGAGCCGCGCGCGGCCCACGCTGCCCCGTCGCGGCTCCCTGGGGAGCCGCGCGCGGCCCACGCTGCCCCGTCGCGACGTCCTGGGGAGGCCGCGCGCGCCCCGTCTGCTCGTCGCGGCGCCTTCGGGAGGCCGCGCGCGCCCCGCCAGGCCGTCGCGGCGCCCTGGGGAGCCGCGCGCGCGTCCCCTCCGCCCGTCCGTCGCGGCGCCCAGGGGAGCAGCGCGCGCCACGCCCCTTCCCTCGCCCCACCCGTCCGTTCTGGCGCCCTAGAGGCGCGCGCCTTCCCCCCCCTCTCTGTCCCCCGCGCTCCTGCCCCTATCCCACCCTTTTTAGGGTTTGGGGGTGAGGAGTGTGGGGGTGGTGGTTGTGGGGGTGTCGGTTGTGCGCGTCGTACCCTTCTCCTCCTCCTCCTTCGTCTCCCACTGCTGCAGCTGTCGCTGAGGGGGGTGGATGAGTGGGAGACTGGGATTTCGGGTTTAAGGGGGTTGCGTGGGAGTGGAGCTAGGGTTTGAGCAGTGGGCGTGTGTCGAGAGTGTGGGACTGTTGGAGGAGGTTGTGTGGAGGTATCTATCGTGTCGCCTACAGCGCCTATAGTCTGTCGCCCTTGCTTCGGTAGCCAGTGAGCCTGCTGCACCAGTCGCCAGTGGGTCCGTTGCTCCTGCCGCTCGTCTTTAGCCGCCGAGCCAGTTACTCTAGTAGTCCGTCGCCCTTGCTTCAGTAGCCTCTGAGTCAGCCACTCCTGTGCCCGTGCCTCTGCAGCTTCAGTCGTTGCCTCCCATCTTCTCTCCCTCCACAGCTCCTCCTCCTCCTCACTTGCCCGCTGTGATTAGCTCTAGCTTGGCTCACTACTGTGAACTCTTGCTCTATGCCTGCTCATTGTGCTGATTACACCCCACTTTGGCTATGGGGGTGTGTCAGAATGTTATTGTTCTCTAGCCTGCAGTGGGGTACTCTATAGCGAGTATAACCCCTTAGGGTTTCCTATATGTATCCTGCTGCTTTCTAGTGAACCTCCTCCTTCTTTGTTTAGACTGTTCCTTGCCTAGCTAGGGCTCTCCTAGCTATGGCACCTAAGACTACCTACGATTTTTCACACTGGGTGCCCCTGGCCAACATTGGAAACCACCCTGCCCTGCAAGTGTACCTGAGGAGCCGGGGATTCCGCGATATACACGCACTCGCGTAGCGGAGGGGGCTTCTTGAGGGGGGGGGGGGGGGGGGGTAGTGCAAGGAATTTTCTCGGCATTTCTTACGGAGCCCGACTACATCGCGTACAGCAACAGCCGTTGTTCGCCCCTTTACAGCTAACGGGACTTCGCCAACTTCGCGCGCACTGTTTTGCCAAACCTCGCACTGCTGGCCCGGCCGTGTCGGCCTACACTTCGGGACTAGCCCGAGCCTCGCTGCCAGCGTAGCACTAGTGTAAGGAATTTTTCGGATTCCTTACTGGGTCACACTGCATGCGTACAACTCCGACTTTCGGAAAACCATACTCGGTCCGCCGACCTCGCCTTCCGAGCCACTACCGCGTCGCTTTCGGGTTTTCCAACCCCGAACCTGCACCCAACCATCCCGCGATCCCGCGACCTCGGCCTAGCTAGCTTTGCTATATTAGTCCTAGGCCTCGTTGTGTTCTCAGACGTTGTAATCACTTCCACATTATTGAGTTATGCGCACTCTTTCCTTTCACAACTCATAACAACTAGCTAGCTCGCACACACCGCGTTACCGTTTGCATGTTTCGCATATAAATGTTCGCTCATGCCTTCGCTCACATCTTTGTACTCGTTTTGACACCTTAGTGCAATTCTCGCTACTTCGATTCATTGCACCCGTAACATTATTCATTCAGCATTTGCTTATTCTTTATTCAGTTATGATGAAGTGTTTGATCCTTAGCGTTGATGATGGGCATCTTGAAACAAGCAATTGAACAGGAGTGGAAATGGACCCATTGAAAGACAGAACGAGCACCTCACTGATACTCGTGGATCCATTCCATGGCCAAGAGAATGTTTAGGCTGTTTTTTAGGCAGGGATCATCAAAAGACACTTTGAGACACTAGCAAGCTGTTATGTTCAATGTGGCGCTTTGATGACCTAAGTTGAACCATTATTTGACAAGCTTTTTCTCAACTACATTGATGGCCCATCAGGTACTAAACCTTGCACTAATCTAGCACGCATTCACGAGCACTTTCTAGCTAAAAGAATATTTATTGTGCGGAGCTCGCACAAGTCGCCGCCTCCCTCGTTGCTGCTCTGACGCCAGCCATGGCCTCCTGTCCCGAGATGACTTTTGAATTGACTCAAAATTCACCGCAATCCTCCCGCCGCGCTATCTTCTATTGCCGGACGGTACGGCACCGCCGTAACTCTCGCACACGCCCTGGACACACTTGGCGCCGCCGAGGCACACTTGGTTGCACCCGCCGCAGTTGTTCGGGTCGTTGAGCGTGTCGGTGCAGTTGCCCGAGCAGCACGTCAACGAGCCGCTGCACGGCGTCATGCACGAGCCGCAGTGGAAGTTGTCGAACTGCACGTTGCGGCAGGCGCGCCTGGAGGAACGTGAGGGGGGACGGAACAAACGGTTGAGAGGGGTAATGAGGTGATGCGGATGAAATAGAAACAAGTGTCGGATTCAAGACAGAAAAGATGTGTTCACAGAAAATATTTGGAGGGGAAAGGGTCCAGTGTGCCGCACACTTATCAGATGTTGTGAAGGACTATATAGGAAAAAAATCATACCCGCAGCAGGTGTCGAAGTTCTCGGCAGTCCCCTTCCAGAGGTCGCACACCGATTGGTTCCCGAGGCACAGCTGACCGGGCTTCAGGTGGTGGCCCTTCCCGAAGGGGTGGTGCCCGATCATGGTTCCCACGTTCGCGCCGACCGCGTGTCCGCCCTTGCCTGCGCCGTGATGCCCCACCCCCGCGGCGTGGTGCCCCGCGGCGGTCGCGGCGTGATGACCCTTCCCCGCGCCGTGGTGCCCCACACCGGGGGGGTGTCCGCCACTGGCGCGAGTCGTCGCAATGCGTGTGTTCGCGAGGTCCTGCAGGAGGCGCGAGTTGTGGTGGCGGTCGGCAGATGCGGCGCCGGATGCGGGGGAATTGCGGCCAATCATCGTGCCATGGAGAATCCGTCGGACGGCTGAGGTGGTCGACGCGAGCAGCGAGGAGAGCTGCGATTGGGTGGAGGTTGACGGAGCCGCGTTGGCGGAGTTCTTTTCCGTCAATCCGCGGATGGGGTGGGATGGCTTGTCGCCGAGACGGATTTTCACTCTGAAGAGTCCCTTCCGGGGTTTGTTCTCAAAATGCGGGGCAAGGTCTTCAACCGCGAACGCGGTGGATATGGAGAGAAAGGCGAGTAGGAGCACGAGAGAGATCTGGTAGACGTTTGACACCGTCATTTTCGACTGATGAATGTAATTGACGCCGAAACGTCGGAGCAAGGAACACAACGACGATGGGGATCAGCTGCCGGGGTGGAAAACTGCAGTAGGGAGCGGGAGAAACGCGATAGTTGCCTTGTGGAGACTGAGAGCGAATGCAGAGAGTAGGCTTGAGAGAAGCCCTAAGTTGAAATTTGCTGCTTCCGTGAGAGGCGAGATGAGATTGATGGGGAAAGCAACGAGATTCTCAGAATTTGAACATCGAGGGGTTGGAAATTCGCGACGCGTGATGGGAAGGAGGGGATGAAAATTGGTCTCAAAACTGCCTTCACCGCGCGCAAGTCGTAGAACGGAATTTCGCAAACGGCTGGCGACAAATTGCATTAGATGGCTGGCGGTCTAGTCGCGGCTCGTCCTTTTGAGAGCATGCGAATTTGAGTTTAGCAATGTGATTCATGTTTCCGGCTGGCGACTCGAAAACATTTCGCGGGCACAGAAATGAATCCAAGGGGGAGGAAATTTGACGGTTGGTCGGTAGGGGTGGTATGAAAAACGGCAAGTTTAGGGGAAACCAACGCTCAACCTTGAGCAGTCATACTGCCTGATATAGTTTATACGTTACTTGGGCCGCATTATAGCGAGCGCAGCACACCCAAAGAACGCGGCGCTGACGTTCGTCCTAACGACTAGAGCACCGAACCACTAAACTTGGTCGAGCCGCCCTGGCTCGTCTGTCCACTCATAGGCGTCTCCGATAACATCTCACTCATAGAAGTTATGCTGGTCAGAAAGGCGAATTGTTCCCACACTGCGGTAAGTATTGTGACTTCAAAGTTTACAGCACCATTCCCGTAGAAATCGGATACGGTGAATTGTTGTCATTTACACTGATATTTTTCTGCTAGAAAGGCATAGTGCCAGCGTAGCGGAAACGTGTTTGTAGAAAAGAACAAGATAGAAATCTTGCATTGATCATTGAAAAGTAGAATGATGACACAATGTGTACTCAATGATTTGACACAGCAGGGTATATATGCATCCAGCTACCCCTCCAGAATGACCCATTCACACCAATAATGGTGTACCAATAATTGTACCCTCTACCCTCCAATAATGCTGACCTCCAATAATTCTGGCCCCTACAATAATTGTAGGACCTGGAAGCTTATAAAGAGGACTACACTAAAACCAAACAGCACACTGGTATACAGTATTCGTTATACTGTATTCGGATTTCCAACATCTCCCCCTTGCTGTAGGTTTTAGTGAATCCGATTTCCTTGGAGGATGGGGTGGTCGAGGTGGTATACCACCACTAGGTAGGGGTGCGCCCAAACCAAGTTAGGGTTTGGTGTTGGCCAAGCTGCTTGTCACTGTAGCACCTTTCCCCTCCCAACCTTTGGGCCTTCCAAACTCAAACCACATGCCTTCACGTTTTCCATTCCCTCCTTCCAATCTCCTCATTCTAGATCGAGATCTAGAGAGTAGTGGTTGATGCTGAGGAAATCGTAGCAGCTCCATGGCGTAATCTCCTCAAAACCATGGCGGAATGCGCGTATCGTCATGGCAGAATGCCCTGAGCGCACGCCGAATTTCCGAAACCGTAGACTTGACTACACGCGATTGTCAATGCTGCTGACTTTTTCGCACGCCTCCTGTGCGACGACGCGAAACCGCAGTGGATGCGCGTCTCCGACGACTGCAGTTGCGGATGACGCGAATCGGTAGCAGATAACACAGGGTGTGCGGCTGGCGCGGAACTGCATTGGTGGGCGCACACTTCGCGCGACAGTTTCTCCCCATGCTTTGGCAATCATGCCAAGTTTGCTCAAACTTCACCTATGTTGTCATGTGATGCTCCCCATACACTCCAGCCGGCACACGGTAGCAGTCGGAGTTGCCGAACTCCATCAGCTAAAGAGTTGTGCATGCCGACGCACTCCAAGTATCCCAAACTCTGCACTCCACGTATGCAGAAATGTCCACTCCAAGTATGCAGTGTTGTGCACTCCAAGAATGTAGCGCACTCCAAGTATGCAGAGTTGTGCACACCAGGTACGCAGTGCTCCCATGTATATTATCCACTCTTCCCTCAGGTGGTACCGTTCATCTGCTGCAACCAATACCACAATACCACTGAAGCACGACGTATGACGACCGGTTGCATTCATTCTTCCTGCTCCCCCTGCCTATTTGGCAACCCTTGGTGAGTAGGTCTTCCCCTTATGCTTCTTGACTCCATGTCCCACACTTATGCCACCAGACATACTCCACACCCCACCTCCCGCCACCCATGTGCTTGTAGTGATCCGCGTACACAGCTACAAGCACATGAGTGAGTGTGGAGTTAGGTGATGCCATGTTGTGCCGCACCGTTCGAGGTGGCCGCACAGATGAGTACAACACCAGAATCCTTGACTTGATGATTGCCTTGACCAACCAGCAAATTGCAGGTGAGATGCTGCTTGCTTGGCTTGTCCACCTCATTTCCCACATCATCATTTTCCACTCCTTCCGAAATGGAAACACCAGTCACAGGTACGCCATCAGCTGTACCTCCGCTTCCTTCAAGTGCACTGACTTCATCAGCTACATCAGCTCCAGGTAAGTCTTGTTTTGCATATTCTGCTCCTTCGCCTTCATGTCCTTCAATGGTCGAGAATGCAAGGAACCGAATCCACTACGGACCTGTGTCCTCCTCCCCCTGAAGTCCACACCACACAGTAGGGGTGAGACTTCATCCGTATCAACATCATGTGCCGGATTCCGCACGATGCAGGCTTTGTGCGCCAGGCGGTATGTGACAGAGGCATGTGCAGACTTGCCACTCGACTGCATCCCAGGTGTGCGGAAATCCGTGCTCTCATGTGTGTCAATGTGCACACCAGGTGTGCGGAAAAGGGTAACCCCCTCACGATCAACCTGATGCGATGACGCGTCATAACGGGAATGTCCAGGATCATGGGCGGATGTAAGTGCATGCGCATATTGCACCACGAGCACTCCATCCACGTTCTTAGCAAATCCAATCCGCACGTACTCCTCTCCATCTTTCATGGTGACCTCCGTGTCTCCATTAGCAATTGTATTGATGTGCGCTCCCTTTTTCAGCAGCTGACAATAGGAGAGCAGGTTACTCTTCAAGCCAGGTACGTAGAGGACGTCAGTGTACCGAACTGTTGTCCCATCAGGTGCCGTTGCTCTGATCGTTCCTGTCATCTTGCTGCTCAGCTCGCTCCCATTAGCAAGCTCCACATAAACAGGTTCGTCCAGCTCCCTTAACTCTTCAAACCAGCTCTTGTCCGAAGTCATGTGCTGGCTGCATCCACTATCCAGCATCCAAGATGACGCTTTAGCTGGCGGTAAGGTAGCTTGTGACGATCCCATCATTGCAATGCACGTAACAGTACGTTGTTTGTCTTCCCCGGCTGCCCCTTGCTGTTTTGATGCATTGTTGTCACGTTTGGGGCTGCAACTCCTTCGTGGGGAGGACGAACGGCTGTCGCTGGTGTGCAGTTTTGCCTTTCCGCGGGTATGCGGTTCCCACCCTGGTGGTATCCACCCAGGGGGTGCCTTGGTACACTTGAAGAAGGGGTGGCCAGGCTCCTTGCAGTACCAACACACGAGAGATGAGCGACTTGCATCTCCATCCTTGCCATGCGTTTTCTCCCCAATTGACCCCTCCTTCCCGTTATTGCCCTTTGCAGTTGGAGAAGGTGAGCAGTCTCCACGTGCTTGTCCAACCATGCGAGGTGGACGCCGGTCACGGTTATCCTTTGAGATGAGATCGTGATATCTCTGCTCCCGAATCATCATCCGCTGCAAAGTGAAGCTGTCCGTCACGTTGTGCAGCATTGCCGAGTGCCTCATCTCCTCCCAATGTGCCGGTAGTCCGGTGAGCAGATTTAAGGTGAATGTGTCCTCATCCACCATCTTTCCCGCCAACGCCAACTTGTCCCGAATCGCCGTTGCGCGGTTCACATACTCCTCCACCCTTTCGGTGTTCCCCATTTTCAGGTTGTCCAACTGCTTCAAGAGAGAGACCTTCGCCACCGAATCTTTGGCCTGGTAAGTGTCCATCAAATACTCCCATGCTTCATAAGCCGGGCTGTAGGATTCCTGGAACATGTCTAGTTGTAGTTGAATCGTGGCGCTCACGCTGTGCAATAGGACCCAAAAGGCGAGTGCCGCACGCTGGGAGTAATCCGCCTGTAGCATTTCCAGCCGCCCCATAGCGTCGTCAATGTCACCATCTCCCATGGTAACCGGATACTGCAGGGTCACAAAGAACTCCCACAGATTCGTGACGCGGGCGTTCATACGAAACCGTAGTGCCCATTCGCGGAAATTTGAGCCATCAAACGGAGTAGTGGTGAATGCTTTGTCCACCGTTGCTCCCACCATTTTGCGTGACAGCCGTTCCTTGTCTTCTTCCGTGTATTCGCGTGGAGCGGGGTCGAAGAGATTAGGCACGGTTGACGGTCGAGGTAGTTGTACCGTGCGCCGCATATCTCCATTCTGTCCACCAAGTTGTCGTTCCAGCACTTCCACTTTATCCCGTCGCATGACACCATTTGACTGCATTCCGTATCCCATCCGCCCCATGCTGTCCACAGAGTGTGCGCTGATTGGTGGACGATGTGCACGTGGAGGGATGATGTTGTCGCCATGAAGGTGAGACCTGGGCATGGGAAGAACTCCAATGGGATGGGAGTTGGTCGCAAGTCGTCGTAGTGGGGGAGCACCAATAGTGTAGGAGGCGAATCCCACACCTTCCACGCCCACTTCACCACTTCTGTCACCCTGATGTCCAATCTGTCCACTTCTCATCCCACCAAACACTGCACTCCGATACTCATCATTCCTCCTCCGTGCTTCCCTTTGCATGGATGATTGAGGTGCGGAATTGGCGATCTCCTCTCCTTGGACGGATGCATCCCTCCATTGGGATGACTCTCCTCCTTGAGGTATGCCCATTTCCCCTTCACCATCAATTCCTGCATGAACATTTGCACGAGTTTGGTTAGTACGTGGAGTGCTTGAATGAGATTGTTCATGGGTGGACGGATTGCTGAACTCATGAGAGATTTTTGCTCTTGGCTGGATTGTCATTCCAAACTTGTCCCTTAACGAAGCTTGGAGAGTTGGTGGTGCCCTTGCAATCATGCTTTCCAGGTGCTCATGCTGAGCCATGATGGCTTCTTCAAAAGCCGCATATCCAGGATCCACTTCGCCATCGAAGTGCGCCATGACCTTGACAAAACCGTCCACCAAGTGTGCGGTAAACGCGCAGTTGTAACCAACAGCGAACACCAGGTGTACGAAAGCGTAGACCAGGTGTGCGGTACTCCGACTGTATGCAGGTACCTATCCAAACTGTATGCCAGTAAATTCCTGAACCAGTTTTGGCAGCATGCCCCCTAGAGTAGCTCTGATACCATGCTAGAAAGGCATAGTGCCAGCGTAGCGGAAACGTGTTTGTAGAAAAGAACAAGATAGAAATCTTGCATTGATCATTGAAAAGTAGAATGATGACACAATGTGTACTCAATGATTTGACACAGCAGGGTATATATGCATCCAGCTACCCCTCCAGAATGACCCATTCACACCAATAATGGTGTACCAATAATTGTACCCTCTACCCTCCAATAATGCTGACCTCCAATAATTCTGGCCCCTACAATAATTGTAGGACCTGGAAGCTTATAAAGAGGACTACACTAAAACCAAACAGCACACTGGTATACAGTATTCGTTATACTGTATTCGGATTTCCAACATTTTCTACGTAGGAATGCAAACTTAGGAGGACATGTGTGACATCATAATTAAAAGTTAACGTTATCCATCAGATTATGTTACATGCCCCAAGAGGGTTCGATATTGAAACGAGTGTGTGGGCGAATAGATGGAATAACGATTCTCACGATGACTGCCTTGGACGGTCACGATTCCCTCGATTGCCTGTTTCTGTGGCAGATCGCGTTCGTGTCCACCTCTGCTCTACGTCTGTTGATCTATCGAGCTTCAATTCATAACTTCCCTCTTTCCTCTTCACCCTTCATAACTTCGTTGCCCGCGACTCACGCCAGAATACATGGCTAGATGGAACCACGTTGGAACGCGTCTCTCTTGAACAGGCAGGGTCAAACCGAGAAGCTACTAACTGGTCTACTTGCATAATGCTCGCCAAATAATGCTGCTGCTGGTTCCAAACTATTCTCGCGTTGCCATGTCATCACCGATGCTGAACCTGATTGGAAGCAGTCTTCGCCCTTGCTGGAAGCCACTGCTTTGCGCTATTGGTTCGCAAATGAAACTCCATCGTGTCCTTTTCCAGAAACTCGTCACTCGTATCGCGTTCTTAAAATTCACATTTTCTCGTCCTGGGGATTCATTCGAGCTAAGCCATATCGCGTTCCTAGCCTTGATGCTGCTTCGTTTCCCGCAACTCATGCCGAGCCAAGCACGCATCGCGTTCCTAGGATTTGCCGTGGCGCAGTGGCTGTTGCGCTTGGCTCATGATCGTAATTCGCAGCATATATTTACAGTGCAGGCACAGTCAGAAGCAAGCCTGCCATTCCTCCATTTCTGAGATTCTACCCTCTCCGTCCACTTCTTCCGTTTCGCTAGACTATCCTTGCATTGAATTATCATCATGGGGTCCATGCGCGCCTCTCCTGCCGGTCTCCTTCTCCTCGCCTTTGCCCTAATCTGTGGTAAGTCTGCTTCGCTCTCATTCCTGCAAACTCTATGGCTTGTGATCAGCCCTCTCCCTATCAGATCCATGCTTTTCTCGCGCTGCTCCTTCCTTCCTGATCCCTTCTCTTTTCCACCTCTACTGTATTTTCAGCTCTATCCTCCCTTCTCCGCTTCTTTGCTCTCTCATATCTGCTCTCTGTTTTCTTCTCCGCGTTCCTGCTCCCTCTTATCTGCTCTCTATTTTCTTCTCCGCACAGCGTCTCCCTTGTCCTCTGCAGCAGTTCATATTATTACGGCAGAGTATGGTGGCGACACGGTGAAAAGCTTTACTCACCGCACGGCACACCGCAGCATTCTCTCTGCCGCCACCAGCGGCAGCAGCGCCACCAGCGGCAGCGCCAGCACGGGCAGCCCGCAGGTCGCGACGGAGGTGGAGGTGGGAGCGACGCGGCTGAGCTTCAGCAGCAAGCGCTGCGTGAGCGTGACCAAGAAGGCGATGCGGAGAAACGTGACCGTGTGGTGGAAGGGCAGTGATCCCTCATCCAGCTCCGCAGGGGGGGGCTCGAGCTCCTCCGCGGGCTCGGGCAGCGCGGCGGGCAGCACGGCGGGCAGCGCAGCGAAGGGCGTGCAGTGCGCGCAGGTCAAGTTCTTCAAGAAGGGCGGCTGCAAAGGCACGGCGCTTGACAGTGTGGTCAACCCGCGCACTGCTGGCGACACGTCCACGTGAGTTGGAATGTTCTGTGTTGACGGTGGCATGTGAGTGGCGGGTGGTAACTTAAGAGGCGTCTCAACTCAACAGGTGGCTGCAAAGGTGACTTTTGAGTCGACTCAAAAGTTAACGGTGGCATGTGAGTGGCGGGTGGTAACTTGAGAGGCGTCTCAACTCAACAGGTGGTTGCAAAGGCACGGCGCTGCATGGCCTGGAGAACCCGCGCACTGCTAGCGATACTTCCCTGCGAGTTGGCGTGCGGAGGGGAGGGGATGGGAAGGCAAGGGAAGGGAGGGCATGGGAGGGACGGGGACCAGAAGGGAAGGGAAGGGAGGGGAGGCAAGGGTGGCTGCAAGGTGCTGGATAGTGTGGAGAACCCGCGCACTGCTGGCGATACTTCCCCGTGAGTTGGCGTGCGGAGGGAGGGGATGGTTGTTGAGGCGCCTCGAAAGTCATTTGAGGGCATCATCAACCCACGCAGGAGATGCATTCTTGTTAGTTCTAGTGGGCAGAGAAGGGAAGGGGGTAAAACACATAGTGTTTTCTTAACACACTGTGATATTTCTTACGCTTCCACTTGCAACGCCCTTCAGGTTCCCGTGCAGCGGAAAGGCAGTCAGCAAGTGGGCTTCGGTGTTGTCTGTCCTGTGCGACACTGGTGCGTCCTTTGCTGTCCCTTTTTACTCTGATGTCTTTTGATGCTGCTTCGATACAAGTTACAACGCCCTCCTACCTCCGTGATGCTGAAGATCCGTCATGTAAGGCATATCAGTGTTTTTCGCCCCTTTCTTTTCGCCTCTGCAGAACATCCTGCCTGTGATGAGCTGTGAGCCGGATGGCACCTGTGTGAAGAGTGGCATTCCCGTATATTTCTTTATTGCCTCTTTCTGTTCGCCTGTGTTGCAGTTGACCGTGCGTGTGACGCATTGAAATGTGAGCCGGATGGCACCTGTGTGAAGGACCAGAACGGAGAGCGCTACTGCCAGTGGGGTGAGTGATTTGAGATGTCTCAAAACTCTTCTTTTATCACGTTGGGCTGTGAGCCGGATGGCACCTGTGTGAAGGACCAGAACGGAGAGAGCTTCTGCCAGTGGGGTGAGTTTCTTTTTTCTCTCTTCTCTTCTTTCTTTCCCGTGCTCCCATCAACGCGTGCACTTGCACATCAAGACGCATGCACACTTGCATTGCATGTGCATTCGTGGGTCCTTGCACTCACATACCGCACTGCACCCATCCCAACCTCTCAGACTCACCCTGTGGCACCTGTCCCACTGGAGCCACCTGCAAGACAGTGCCGGCAAAGACCAGCACTCCAATACAAGTGCCTTACTGCGAGTGCCCCCATCCCTTCATTCTCATTCTCCCTTGCATGCTGTGCTCTCCAGACTCGCCCTGTGGCGCCTGCCCCACTGGAGCCACCTGCAAGACCGTGCCGGCAAAGACCAGCACTCCAATACAAGTGCCTTACTGCGAGTGCCCCCATCCCTTCATTCTCCTTCTCCCTTGCATGCTGTGCTCTCCAGACTCGCCCTGTGGCGCCTGCCCCACTGGAGCCACCTGCAAGACCGTGGCGGCAAAGACCAGCACTCCAATACAAGTGCCTTACTGCGAGTGCCCCCATCCCTTCATTCTCCTTCTCCCTTGCATGCTGTGCTCTCCAGACTCGCCCTGTGGCACCTGTCCCACTGGAGCCACCTGCAAGACAGTGCCGGCAAAGACCAGCACTCCAATACAAGTGCCTTAATGCGAGTGCCCCCATCCCTTCATTCTCCTTCTCCCTTGCATGCTGTGCTCTCCAGACTCGCCCCGTGGCGCCTGCCCCACTGGAGCCACCTGCAAGACCGGTCCGGCAAGGACCAGCACTCCGATACAAGTGCCTTACTGCCCCCACTACCATTGCACTGATGTACCGCACTGCACCCATCTCCACCCCCCTTTTCAGACTCACCCTGTGGCAGCTGTCCCACTGGAGCCACCTGCAAGGCCGTGCAATCAAAGGGCAGCATTCCAATCCAGGTGCCTTACTGCGAGTGCCCTTCAGGCTACGGGATGACCGCCACCGAATGTGTCCTGGGTGAGTCTCCACTCTCTCCTCTCCTCACTCGCCCTACTCTCTCCTCACTCGCCCTACTCTCTCCTCACTCGCCCTACTCTCTCCTCACTCGCCCTACTCTCTCTTCACCCGCCCTACTCTCTCCTCACTCGCCCTAATCTCTCCTCACTCGCCCTACTCTCTCCTCACTCGCCCTACTCTCTCCTCACTCGCCCTACTCTCTCCTCACTCGCCCTACTCTCCTCACTCGCCCTAGACCGCCACCAAATGTGCCCAATGTGAGCTTGGTCAATGCATGCTCCCCTCTCTTGACAACCTCTATAAAACCATGGCTGTGTGGGCAAAAGAATGCAAAATGGCTAGAGCAATATCATCAAATAAGATGGAAGCAAACATTTTTCTGAGCCCTTGTGTTTCCCGCTCTTTTTCAGGAGGAAAGGACACAGTTGGTGGCAACAGCTACACATTCATTGTGAATCGATCTGCCAAGGACAATACCTCCCGGCCCTACACCCTCCGCTATAACACGGACGGTTGCACACAGTTCCCAGCTGCAGTGGCTGGAAAGTACTCTACAAAGTATACCGTATACAGCGTCAAGTCCAATGCGTATTGCTATAAATACCAGGAATTCAGTACGGACAACTGCCAAGGGAACCCTGATTCTCAGTTGTTTTCTCTCGAGAAACGGCTGGATACAAAGGTTGAGCTGTAAGTGGCTGACTGATCGCTCTCCATTATCCATCATCATCATCACCACCATCATTCCTGCACTGCACTACCCTTTCACTTCCGTTTCTGCTCCAGTTGTCAGATGTGCAGCGTTTATGAGTCATCCTCTCTTTTTTGTTTTTTGTTTTTTCTCTTTTTTTTTTCTTGCACCATTACCAGGAAAATGCAGTACCCTGGATATACCCGCTCTGTGAAGTGTTTCAGTCTTTACCCACCAGGGATGTAATCCTACCCAGGGTAAAGGGGGTGTACGCACATGACAAATTCGTGGTCAAATCGCCAGCTGAAGTTGAAGTTTCTGAAGCTTGTGGATTAGTCGCTTGTACTAAAGTGGATATTACATTAGCCTTAGAGGAGGGGGGTTATTTTGTAGGGGGCTACCGGTATTAGACGGGTAATTAAGGTAGTAGTGAGATGCTTTCACTCAGGAGAGGGTCAGTTGCACGTGGTCTAACTTTGAATGCATGCAGCCTTGCCTTATGGATTGCCCGGTTTCATTCAAGAGATTTGTATGTGAGTTGTGTATCAGTACCAAGAGTTGTAACTGTACTTTTTATTCGGTTTCACTAAAGAGTTGCCATCAGGGCTCTCGTTATCAGGGTAAAATACCCTTTTTGCACTGACTGGCGGCCGCTTTTTTCAGTTACCCGTTCACAGACAGGGTAGTGGATTTTTTACCCTAGGCCAGAAAGTGTAAGTTTTTTTGTACCCTTTGAAAAACAGCGTAAGGGACATATTTCCCTGACTGTACAGTGTACAATCCCAGTAATACTGATACCGAATGCTACGTAGCGAGACGAAACACTATGCGGGCCCCTGCAAAAACACTTCAACAAATTTTAGGCTCTATTCCCTAACACACCAGCTGAGCCACTAAGCCTTGAACTTAATCAAACTAAAAAATATTCATATAGTAATCTCTGAAAAAAATACCCTTGTCAAACAGTGTTACAGTTTTTTTACCCTGCATTTGTCAGGGAAACAAAAAATTTACCTTAGGCATCAGGGTTGACTATACCTAGAACCCTGATTACTAAGGGTGGCCCAAAACGAATCTGAAGCCCTGGTTGCCATAGCCCAGCCCGTAAAGTAATACCACCGTCTGAAATATTTGAAGCAGAGGAATTACTCCACTCCTGTCATAGCGCTGCTCATGCTACCCCCACCGCACAACACCGTTCCCATTGTCCCAATGTGGAAGGCCTGGGCCCTCAGGAAGGGAAACGTTCATGGTGTTGGGCTGAAACGCCCTAGGATCTTTGTAGAGTTAAAGTCTGAGTAGATGTTGTAATAGCGGAAGCGTTGAATAAAGCTCTTGAACCACCTGGCGCTAGTATGTGAGGGCAAAGTAAGTTGATAAAAGCAAAGAGATACAAGAATATAAATAGATGAGTACAGAGAATATGAAGAGACATTATAACTAATTTTACTGTTGCGGTTCGATACAGTGCGACTCGGGCAACTACTCAATGTCGAGTCAGTTGTTTGTCCTTGCTGTCGCGCTGCGTCAGGTCAAAGGTCGCTGCCCTTTGACTTTCCCGTAACCTCCGACGGTTACGTTAACCTCGTTGGTTGACTCGCGCTGCTTCGACTTGAGCTGCTTCGTTTTGTGTCTTGAGTACTGACACGACAGAGGCGCTTAACTTATTTGTTCCCAACACTCCCCTTCGCTTCTGGAGTGTCGCTGATGGTGACGTGGCTTTGTCCAGTCAGCAGCATGCAGTACTCGAACTTCTGATTTCCAAGTTTCTTGGTCAAGTAGTCGGCTGCCATCTCGGACGTGGGACAGTAGGATAGATCGAGTTTCCCTTTCTCGATTTCGTCTTTCACGAAGAAGTATCGCAGGGCGATATGCTTCGTTCTGTTCGCGAATCCGCTCTTGTTGGCAATGCGAATTGCGGATTGGTTGTCGCAGAACAAGGTGAAGTTGGGTAACTCGGCTAACTTTGCTTCTTCCAGCAGCTCGCGAAGGTAGAGTCCTTCCTTGGTGGCTGAGCAAAGGGCGATATATTATGCTTCAGCTGAGGAGAGCGCAATTAGTTCCTGCTTGCTCGATTGCCAGGAAATAGGTCCGATAGGTTCTAGGCGATAGATGTAGCCAGTGCGAGCGCGCCTTGTTATCTGAGTCGCCGGCGTGATCGGCATCGACATAGCCGATTAGTTTCGTCGGCGTAGTTGTGTCTTTGTAGTACATCAAGCCGATCGTTGCGGTGCTCACGAAGTAGTGAAGAGCACGGTCGAGTTCTGCTAGGTGTTCTACTTCGGGCCTCTTGAGATAGGTAGCGAGTTGGCTAGCGGAGTAGGACAGGTCTGGGCGGCAGGTGACGGCTGCGAAGAGCAGACAGCCCAGTTTTCGCTGGTAGTCGCGTATTTCGGCGGTCTTAAGTAGGACGGAGCTTCCTTTGCCGTTTCTTGCCGTGTAGCGGTATGGCGTGTGGATAGTAGCAGGTGTGAGTGCGAACCGCTTGGCGATGGTGTCGGCGTACTTCTCGGCGCTGAGATAGATCGCATTTTCTTCTTCGCGAATGTTGAGCCCGAGATACTGAGTGACGGTAGTGGAGACCGTGAGTGTGAGGTCCTTTTTCAGCTCCCCTTCGAACCAGGTAGCGATGTCGTCGGTAGAGCCGATGTAGAGTAGATCGTCGACGTAGACAATGAGCAGGATGTAGTTGGCGCCTTTGGTGAGTCGATACATGCCTTGATCGTGAGGTAGTTGACGGAATCCGATGCGGATGAGGCGGGTGTGTAGGTGCTGTTGCCACAGTCGTGGGGCCTGTTTGATACCGTAAAGCGATTTTAGTACTTGACAGACCTGATTGGGTTCCCCGTGAGTACAGTGAGGGAGCTCAACGAAGATTTCGGCGTCGACGGGTGCGTAGAGGAAAGCGTTAGCGACATCGATTTGTCGCAGTTTCTTCTTCTTCATGGCGGCGATCGCAAGGAGGATTCGGAGAGAGGTGTGTCGGCTAACCGGGGCGAATGTCTCGGTGAAGTCCCGGCCTTGTTCCTGATCAAATCCTCGCACGACCCATCGTGCCTTGAACTTCTCGATTGTGCCATCTGCTTTCGTTTTGATGCGGAAGACCCACTTCCCGGTAAGAATGGTCTTGTTTCTTGCTATGCTTGCTGGAACGACTTTCCAGGTGTTGCGTTCCTCCAATGCTTTTAACTCTCTGTCCATGGCTTCACGCCATTTCTCCTTGTGTTCCCCCCCCAGAGCCTGTTGAACTGTCGCAGGCTCTTTAGGAAGAGAGGAGCCATGGACTGCGGTGACGAGGCCGAGAATCTGCAGTCCGGTCTGTGAGTAGCGGGGGAGTGTTGTGTCCTCGGGATAAGCTGCTTCATCTTCCGCTTCTGGGTCGGGTATGAAATTCGGTCCTACTCTTTCTGCTTCGTTGGTGTTGGCTGTTGCAGGTGTTACGTAACCATTGTCGGCGAAGTGATAGAAGGCTTCGGCGTTGGCACTTTCGCGAGGATTTTCTTCGTCCATGGGGACGTTGACGGAGCAGAACGGGAGAGGTCTGGCTTCTTCAGATGCGTTGTCGACGTTCTGCTCGTCCCAGTCTGCTTCGTCTGCTGCTGAGGCGAATGCTCGGTCACCACGAAAGCCACCTGTGGGGTCATGATTCTCGTGCAAGTTGGCGAGGTACGTCTGAAGGGTGAGGCGTTCGTAGAAGATCACATCACGTGCTGCTACTGTTTCTTTTGAGTGGACGTCAAAGATTTTCCACGCGTTGTAATTCTTTTCGATGCCGAGGTGTAGTCCCCACTGTGCGCGTTGTGAAAATCTTCCCGCTCGTGCCTCAGGGGGTCGGTACTGTACCATGCACCCAAAAACTCGTAACATTTTTGTGCTGCCCTGCTTCCCTGTCTACAGCAGATGCGGTGATGCGTTGTTCGGGAGTGAGGACGACGACATCAAGTTGTGCAGCATGACAGCGTGGTCCATTGCTGCAGGCCACTGGTGGTTGGGTAGCCGCATGCCACGTAACAATTTGCGCATGCTGTTCTGCAGAGTCCTGTTCATTCGTTCTGCGACACCTTGCTGCTGATGGGCGTAGGGAAGGGAGAGGAGTTGCTTGATTCCTCTTTCCGCCAGGTACTGCTTGAAGCGCTGAGAGGTGTATTCTCCTCCTTCGTCTGACTGGAAGCTTTTCAGCTGTGCTCCCGACTCTCGTTCTGCTACTGGTAGCCAGGCGGCGAACGCTGCGAGTTCCATGTCGCGGCTTGGTAGGTTTAGATGCCAGACATATCGAGTGGCGGCGTCGATGAAGGTAATCGTATAGTTGTAGGTGACTTGTCCTGGTTCGCGATTGTAGAGGATGTCGCTGTACACCTTCTCGAGTGGTGCGTACGCCGGTGCGCTCGGGTTGTGATGAGGAGCGAACGCACGATGTGGTAAGTCAGCTTCGGGGCAGGTAAGACAAGTCCCTCGTGCCTTTTGAAGTTCTCTGCCGTCGGGTAGTAGTAGGGAGTCTTTGTCGAGAACTCCTGCTCTTATCGTGTTGTTTAAGACTGTGTTGCTTGGATGTCCCAATCGTGCGTGCCAGGTTTCTTCGGAGGCGCGATGTCCGGGTGATCGTCGATACGTGTCGGAGTTGGAGTAGAAGCTGGCGACGAAGTTTGCGATTCTGTGGGCTTCTCGTGGAGTTGGTTTCAACTGCTGTGCGGGTGTTGGTGGTTCTTCGTCGACGAGGACTGGTGTCGTTGTTCCTGCTGCTGCTGCCGATGTTGTCTCTGCTGCTGCCGATGATGTCTATGCTGTTGTCGTTGTTGTTTCTGCTGCTGCCGATGATGTCTCTGCTGCTGTCGACGATGTCTCTGCTGCTGTCGATGTTGTCTCTGCTGCTGTCGATGTTGTCTCTGCTGCTGTCGAGTGTTGTAATGTTGCTAATGCGCGTGTTCGTTCTGCTTCAGGGATAGTATGGGAGTACCAGAAGCCTTACGGGCTGAAGTCTGGATCAAGATCTGGAGGGTGCGTCCAGTCCGTGAAGTTAACAATAGCGTCGCTGTCTGCGGTGCCCAGGTCCGTCGCCCATGATCTCGCGGCCCCGTCGCCCCTGCTCCAGCGGCCCAGCCGCCCCTGATCTCGCGGCCCCGCCGCCCCTGAACTAGCGGCCCTCGCCGCCCCTGATCTCTCGGCCCCGCCGCCCCAGCGCTCCCGGCCCCGCCGCCCCTGATCTCGCGACCCCGCCGCCCCAGCGCTCCCGGCCCCGCCGCCCCTGATACGCGGCCCCACCGCCCCAGCGCTCGCGGCCCCGCCGTCCCTGATCTCACGGCCCCGCCGCCCCAGCGCTCACGGCCCCGCCGCCCCTGATCTCGCGGCCCCGCCGCCCCAGCGCTCCCGGCCCCGCCGCCCCTGATCTCGCGGCCTCGCCGCCCCAGCGCTCCCGGCCCCGCCGCCCCTGATCTCGCGGCTCCGCCGCCCCAGCGCTCCCGGCCCCGCCGCCCCTGTTACGCGGCTCCCGCCGCCCCAGCGCTCCCGGCCCCGCCGCCCCTGATACGCGGCCTCGCCGTCCCTGATCTCACGGCCCCGCCGCCCCAGCACTCACGGCCCCGCCGCCCCTTGCTCTCGCGCCACCCAAGCTGCAGCAGCCGAGCCGCCCAACTGCAGCAGCCGAGCCGCCGGACCGCCGATCAGCAGTGCAGCCGAGCCGCCCTTGCACCCGAGCCGCCCGGCAGCCGAGCCGCCCCGCCCGAGCCGCCCTACCGCCGAGCCGCCTGGGAGCCGAGCCGCCCGGGAGCCGAGTTGCTGAGTAGCCGAGCCGCCTTTCCTACCGAGCCGCCCGACCTGCCCTGCCCGGTGAGCACTGTACCGCTGTCACTGCGTGCCCTTCCCTACTGCTTGCACTGCTTCACTGTCGTCGTCATGGCTACCCCTAGTGTCCTCGCTTTTGACGCTGAGGGTCGAGCCATAGACTTCGAGGTCTGGCTCGACGACCTGCAGCTGTTTTTACAGTGCGATAGGGCGGACGGTCTGTCTCTCTTTGACCTCACCTCTGGCGCCGTCCCTTCCCCTGCTGCTGATGCTGACGCCATTGTTCGCTCACAGTGGGCCACGCGCGATGCTGCTGCACGTCTTGCTGTGCGTCGCCACTTGCCTACCGCTGAGCGCGCGCACTTTAGCCAGTACAAGAGTGCTCAGACCTTGTACGACGCTGTAGTTGCGCGCTACTCCTCCCCTGCCACTGCTGCACTGAGCCGCCTCATGCTCCCCTTCCTCTTCCCTGACCTTGCCGCCTTTCCCACTGTCGCTGATCTCGTCACGCACCTCCGCACTAGTGACACTCGCTACCGCGCTGCGCTTCCTGCTGACTTCTGCGCCAAGAACCCCCCCCCCCCATGTACATCACTCTCTACTTCTTAGTCACTCGCCTCCCTGACTCCCTTCGTGTAGTCCGGGACCACTTCCTCGCAGTCTGTCCCACCACCCTCACAGTCGACAGCCTAGAGAAGGCCCTCCTTGCGGCAGAGAAGAGCATAGTCGCTGTAGGTGCCTCTCGAGGTGACCCCCGCGCCCCCATCTTTGAGGGGTGTTCTCCTTCCCCTCTCCTGCCCTCTGTCGCCTCTGCCGCTGCGGCCGACCTCGTTGGTCTTGAGTCGGTCGGTGCGGCGTCTGCCCCTAGCGGGAGACGCCGCTCTGGCAAGGGCAAGGGGGGCAAGGGAGCGGGTGGGGCCAGTGGGGGCGGTGGAGGTGGAGGTGGAGGCGGCGGAGGGAGTGGGGGTGGCGGTGGAGGTGGTAGCGGGGGTGGGGGTGCTAGTGGCGGCAGTGGAGGCGGGGGTGGCGGCGGCGGTGGCGGTGGTAGCGGAGGTGGCGGAGGTGGCGGCGGTGGAGGCGGAGGCGGGGGCGGTGGAGGCGGAGGCGGGGGTGGCGGAGGTGGAGGTGGTCGGAGTGGAGCTTCGCAGCGGAGCAGCACTGGAGGAGGTCAGCGCCAGCAGCAGCAGTAGCAGCAGTAGCAGCAGCAGTGTTCTCGCGACGTCCCCACCCCTCAGCAGCTCCGTGAGTGGTACACGCAGCGTCAGCGCGGTGGGGGTTTTGGTCCCTGCACCTACGTGCTCCGCACTGGCAACCGCACTGGAGAGCAGTGTGGGGGCACCCACACCGCCCAGCGCTACTTTGGCCGCCTGACGGACGCTTGGCGCCAGCAGTTCCCGGAGGCCGCGGAGATCCCCCGCTGGGGAGAGCTGTCTAGGGCTGGTGTAGCTATCTTTGATCTTGATTTTGATGCTATCCTTGCTGCCATGTATGCTGTGACCATTAGTGATGAGGGTGACTGTTACCGGTGTTTCCCGCCTGACCCGGGCATTGGTACTGCTGCTCCAGGTGCCGGTGAGGCTGGTCGGTGGGCCCTAGGAACAGTTCCCACGGGGGAACCTGCTCTATACCATGTGAACATTAGAACGAGAATGATTGAACTATGAAACAGTTGGGTACAAGTACTAACCCTAATTGGGTTGTACCCCTTATGGGCTACCCCACTACAGCCTACACAGATGTATAAGCTATAATGTTCTGACAGTCCCTCCATGTCTTGGATGGTGACCGAGTGTGCCGCAGACGGCTGCAGGGCGTTGCTGTTGCTCCCTAGCGCCGCGGTTGCTGGCAGGTCGAGTGAGTGGAGCAGGCGTAGTGCCTCTGTCGTTGAGGCCAGGTAGGCTGGTGCTGCTTCTGTTGTGGGATCCGTGAGGCCCAGTCCACCTAGGGTCGCTTGGCGGATGAGAAAATTGAACTCGGCGTTGTATTAGCCCGAACACCACCTCTACAGCCCCCTGACTTCAAGTAATACACTATTTTTTTTTTAATGGTAATTGATACATAGACCGAGAAAGCTAGTGTTATAAATCAAGAACAGTCGTAACTGCGCTTGGAGGCCAGGATGAATCCCGCCTCAATACGAACTCCCGGAACTGACAATTCTCCCCTTTGGCCGTGTCCAGATGGCCGCAAAGCCAGCTTTCCACGTCCACTGTTTGGCGTTTCTGACACGGATACGGTCCAACAACCTTTGCTCCTGGCACGACCCTCCTCCACGTGTCTTCTTCTGCCCTGAGACTCCGTCCTTTTGCAACTTCTCGCCAGCTTGTTTCATGAAAACCCGCGCATGCAGCCGAAAGGCCGCCTCGATCCTCCTCAGGACCCGCCTTGTCCGGAACTTCCGATCCCGGAAAACTGCTTCACACCGTTCCACCCACAGCTGATGAATAGTGATGGCAGCCACAGTTGCTTCTGGAAATGCCGAGTCAGATGCCATGCGTTTGAAAAGGATGTCTCCCAACGAGGAGACTGATCGCGCTGGATTGATCATGCGGAGGGCCGACTTGAGCGCTGCAATGACTGTCTGAATTTTCGGGCATTCGTAGAGGCAGTGCTCCAGCGTCTCCTCTACATTACAGTGCGGGCACTTGGGTTTCGAGCTGAGAAACGCCACCCTCTCCCCCACCTGAAGGTTGAAATTATGCACTCTAATAAGAACGTCGCGAGGGCGACTAGGAGTAGTAATTGAATCCCTGATCTTAACCGCCCGCTTCCAATCAATCCTCCCGCTCCAACGGCTTGCCCATTTCTCTCTCCTCCGCACCGAGTTGCCCTGCTTCCGCCAGGCTAACCGCAGTTGCTTTAGCGGGGCCACTTGACCAAGGTGGAAGATCGGCGTACGGTGAAGCTTCTCCCCCGGGGTGATTACTGCTCTCCCCGCTCCGCCTTCCCCCATATTCCCCTCCGATGTGGCCAGCAGCAGTTCTTTCCAATTTTCTGGTGTTGCCTCCAAAGCCCTCAGGCCAGCCGAGCAGGCCCCCTGCCTCCCAGCAGCTCCGCTAGGGTTTCCTCACTTTTGACCGATCTACTCCCGTCTGCTCCTGCTGTAACAAGGTCACCCAGCCGCACTTCCCAGAGACTCGCCGCATCCTTCTGCCCTCCGACTCGTGTTCTCCCGTTCAGCAAAATCCCCCGGTTAAACACTATCCGCTCTGCTGCAGCTTCCATGGAGGTGAGCGGCGCGCTGACAACCGCTAGTGGCGACGCCATGAAGGACTCACAGGTTTGCTTCCACCGAGCGCTTCCTTCCCCCCAATGTTTTAACAGCTTTTCGTGCGATAGGAAAGAATCTAGTCCCAACGGCAGTCCCGCCGCTTCCAGCATCATGCTCCGTTTAAAATCATCCGTCTCCGTCAGCAGAAGACCAATTCTCCTGGCCGCCAAGCATGCTAATAGGGACCCCGGGTCCCTTACACCGATACCTCCTTCTCCTCTTGGCGCAAATATAATATCCTTCCCCCACAGGATGAAACAACCCTCCGCTGACGCCTGATTGGTGGAGAGAAAGTTGTGAAACAGCTTCGTGATCCTTTTCCAGATTTCCGCCGGCGGTGGGTAAACTTGGGCTTGAAAAGCGATGATGGGGGTGATGTAGCCGTTGATGACCACCGTCCTAGCCGTGATGGTAAGGTATTTCAGCTGCCATTTGCCCAGCTCCCCGAGTATCCTCTCCAGTGTTTTTTCCCACGTCACTGTGGAGTTGCCTGAAGCCGTCACCCAAACACCAAGCAGTCTCTCCGCGTCATCCGCGCCAGCCCATTTGTAGCCATCAGGTCTCCATGGCCTCCCGTTTAAGTTTCTCCCCAGCGGCATCACGATTGATTTGTCCTTGTTCCTGGCCAAACCTGAAATGCCCTCGAAATAATCCGGCAACTTCCCTGCTTCAGCAATTTGTGCCCTCCCCTATAGCAACCACGTCGTGTCATCCGCGTAACCCAAGTACGGCATGCGCCAACCACAGTCGTTGCTGATACCAAGCTGCCGCTTCTCCGCTTCCTGCGCCAACGGCTCCACCGCGCATAAGAAGTGGTAAGGAGCCAGGGGGAAGCCTTGCCGAACCCCCGATACCACCTCCAGAGCGTCTCCTTTCCAACCATTAACCAGCAGCCTTGTGCGTGTATCCGTGTGCAGACCTCTCACCCAGCTCACAAAAAGAGGCGGGAATCCCATCTTCTCCAGCAAGGATAAGAAACGAGGAATGCATGCATTGAGCATAATGAGGAGTACAAGTAGTAAACCCTAAAGTGTTGTACCCCATATGAACTACCCCACTACAGCCTACACAGACTATAGCATATATGCCTGACACACCCCCATAGGCAAAGTGGGGGAGAACAAGGGGTCACAAGACCAGTCAAGCAAAGAAAAACAAGCCCAGGGTGGATCACAACGTCACCACACAGTCCGAGCACAAGAGCAAGGCCACATGGCCAGTTCACATGCAAGATCATATATATAAAGGTAAACAAGCAAGTGCAGGTATAGAAAGATCACAGTACAAGCAAGGTCAAGAAGTGAGCAAGTGAGGCCAAGTAGGCACAAGACCTAGCATAGTACAGAAGCGCTGATGATCACAAGGCGGAAGTGCCTTGGTAAAGATATCAGCAGTGTTGGCCTCAGAGGCCACGTAGGTGAGGCCGAGCTGACCACGCTGCTACAGCTCACGAGCCAGGAAGTAGCGGAGAGCAATGTGCTTCGTTCTGTGCTCCAGTCTGTGCTCCCGACACAAGGCCAGCATGGCCTTGTTGTCTACGTACAGAAGTGGAGGAGAACGAGGCGGCTCTCCTAGGTCAGTCAGCAGGTAGGTGAGCCAGCGTAGCTCCTGTGCAGCCATGGCCTCCGCGTAGATCTCAGCCTCACAGCTGGAGGTGAGAACAGAAGACGAGCTGGTAGACCGCCACGAAACAGAGCCGGAGCCAAGGCTGAAGGTGTAACCCTGTGACGACCGCTGCGTAGGCTGGTCGTCAGCCCAAGAAGCGTCAGCGTGACCTGTGAGGACCACTCGACGTCGCCCTCCAAGCACTAGCCCCATGCCCGACGTACTGCACAAGTAGCGCAACACCCTCTTCGCTGCAGCCATGTGCTCAGGTCGGTGTCTCCCAGGAGCAACATAGCGTGCCAAGATGCTAAGAGGGTATGCAAGGTCAGGTCGTGTGCAGGTCATCAGGTACATGAGGCAGCCAACAAGCTCTGGGTACGGGCCACTCGGCTCTACGGACTCATCCGAAGGCAGAGCTGAGAGCAAGTGGCGAGTAGACAGAGGAGTGGCCTGAGGCGAGGAGTACGTGAAGTCGAAGCGCTGAAGGACCTGCTGCACCATGTGTGACTGAGTCAGGGTAATGGTGCGCTGTGCTCTGTCCCGAGTGATCTGCAAGCCAAGGTAGCTGCGCAGTTCACCCAGGTCTGTGCACGTGTGTCTCTTCTGCAGCTCGAACTTCATGTGGGCGAGTCCAGCAGTGTCAGCAGTGGCAAAGACCAAGTCGTCGACGTACACGAGGATGTAGAACGGCGGTCAAAGAGGTGTCAGTGCGCAGAAACAGCGAAGGAGCAAACCCAAGAGCCGCAAGTGTAGTCCTCAGTGTGTCGTGCCACTCACGTGGCGCCTGGCGGAGACCGTAGAGTGGCCGCCGAAGGCTCCACTGGGTAACAGGAGGAAACGACCCAGTGAAGCCAGGTGGGCGGCGCAGCCAGATCTCCTCGTGCAGGCTGCCCTGCAGGAAAGCTGTGCTGAAGTCAAGAGAGTGAAGCTCGTAGTCACGCTGAGCGGCTTTGTGCAGCAGCACCCGAAGAGTGGTCATCTTCGGGGTGGGAGAGAAGGTCTGAAAGTAGTCAACTCCCTGCCGCTGACTGAAGCCTCGAGCCACGTAACGCGCCTTGAAGACAAGCGGAGAACGCGGCGGCCGCTTGACCCTGAAAATCCACATGCCACTGACGATGTTCGCCCCAGGTGGGGGAACCTCGTCGACGTAGGTGCCTGTGGACTTCTTGGAAGCCATCTCTGCGTCCATGGCTGATTGCCACTGTGAGGAGTAGGGACCCTCGATCGCCTCAGCGTACGATCGAGGAGTCGGGATGTCTGGTGCATCCGGAGTCTCCCTCAGGGGCAATCAGCGTGGACACGAGATGAGGCAAAGCAGCAGCAAAACAATGGAACTCCTCCTGCCTGTCCTCAAGGACGTCCGTGCTAAGAGCACACTCACCCCCGACAGACGGAGGACACACAGACTCAGACTCAGCAACAAGACTACTAGCGTAGTCTAGACGACAGCGAGCAGCAAAGTCGACAAGCTCAGCAACTAGGGCAGACGCAGCAGTGGACTCAAAGGAAGGGTCAGTGACAACAGTAGCCAGGAGACGCGTGACAGTAGGACTGGCAGCACGAAGAGAGTCAGACTCCGGGTCAGCAAGAACAGGAAGAGAGGACTCTGGAGGAGACGGCAACGGGACACATAGAGGAGCAGTGGAAGGACGAAGAGCCATCTGGTGTGTGCCTGGGACCGCAGAAGGACGCGGACGCGGAGCACGACGACTAGTGCGAGCAGCACGAACAGGTGACGCAGGCTCACGACGCTCAGCAAGACCTCCAGTAGGACCAGTGTAGGGAGAAGGAGCAGGCACGGGGGGAGGCAGGCTGCGATTGGACAGGCTGTGGGCACTCTAAGGGAGGAGCAGCACCAGTAGAGGGCAGGAGACCAAGAACCTGCTCAAGAAGGGGAACGAAGTACGGCCTCGGCCGCGCAGCACCTCCAGAACCAGCAGGGAGTGCACCAGTACCCCCAGCGGCAGTACCAGCACCAGCAGCACCTCCAGCTCCAACAGCGCCAACTCCAGCACCCTCAAAAGCACCAGCGCCAGCAGCACCACCAGCGCCAACACCCCCAGCAGCTCCAGCTCCAGCCGCTCCAGCAGCTCCAGCTCCAGCAGCACCACCTCCAGCAGGATCGTCAGCTCCAGGACCGCCAGCAGCTCCAGCAGTACAACCAGCAGAACTAACTCCAGCAGCCCCAGCATCACCCCCAGTCCCAGCAGCTCCAGTACCACCAGTACGAGCACCTCCAGGACCAGCAGCAACAGTAGAAACTCCTGCTATGGCAGCACGGCTCCAGCGGCGGGTAAACCACTCGCGTAGCTCCTGCGGAGAGAGTGGCTCCCGCCTCGACGAAGCACCGCGAGAGGCCACACGAGCAGACCCAGCACCCCCAGGCTCCGCACCCCCAGGCTCAGCACCCCCAGGCTCAGCACCTCCAAACTCAGCACCCCCAGGCTCAGCACCTCCAGACTCAGCACCCCCAGGCTCAGCACCCCCAGGCTCAGCACCCCTAGGATCAGTACCTCCAGACCCGGCACCCGCAGGCCCAGCACCTCTAGCAGCACCAGAGTCAACCGCTACCTCGACAGGCTCGACTGCGTCTACCTGGGACACACCTGACGGGGCAAGTCCCTGAGTGGGGAGGGGGTCTACCGAGGGAGGACCTGGCACCAGGAAGAGCGGGGGCGGGGGAAGGGGCGCAGCGCGGTAGGGGAAGAGACGGCAGTAAGGCACCGACTCGTCAAAGGTGACGTCCTGGGAGGACAGAACACGACGCGAGGTGGGGTGGTAAAACTGCCAACCAAGCGCGTCAGGGGGGAAGCCAAGGAAGACGCAGGGAACAGCACGGGGGGCAGCTTGTCCGCAGACAAGTCGCTGACAAATGCCTGAGATCCCCAGACCCGAAACGCAGACGCATCGCAACCTTCCCCGTCCAGCGCAGGGTGGGGGAGGTCTCTGGTAAGGAGACCCGGGGCTGAAGGTTGAGTTAATGCGCCGCTTACTGAACCGCAAACGGCCACAGAAAAAGGGGGGCAGCCGCATGGATCATGGACGTACGAGCGACGTCCATGACCATGCCAATGCGGCGCTCAGCAATCCCATTTTGCTGTGGAGAGGCCGGAAGCGTGAAGGTCTGGCGGATGCCCTGTGCTCGACAGAAGGCTCCCAGACGGGCAGAGGAAAACTCCCCGCCTCTGTCCGAGTGCAGACGCAGAACAAGAAAGTCCGAGCCGAAACTCTCTCTGAGCTGGAGACGAGGTGCGCGGATCCAGTCGATCAACACCTCAGTGACGTCGCCCTTGCTGCGCAAGGGGAAGACCGTGGTGTAACACGAGTAGTCGTTAACCACCAACAGGAAGTAACGCTCGTGCCCCTGGCCACGGACGCGGGCGGGGCCCCACACGTCCATGTGAAGAGTTTGCAACGGAGCCTCTGTCGGAGGAATCTCGGAGGAGTGAGGGGCGGCGCGCTGTCACCCCTCGACGCAGGGGACGCAGGTAGGGGCAGGCCCCGGAGGTAGGGGAGGGAGAGACCGGGGGAGACCAGAGACAAGGACACGGGAGGCCATGCCTCGAAGACGAGGCAGGGAGGGGTGACCAAGGCGGTGGTGCCAAAGGAGAGTCTGGTGAGACAGGAGACGACACGAGCAGGGAGCAGACTCAGGACTAGACCTAAACGCTGCAGCAAACACCTAACTCGACGCAGCTACCTGAGCAGACTCAGCAGCCGGAGGAGACTCAGTAGTGAGGGTGTACAGGCTCGACCCCAGCCGACGGGTGAACGTGGCCAAGTGTCGGCCTGTCCGAGCACACGTGTAGTGGGTCACCCGCTGACTCGCAGGAGTGAACTGCTCAACCCCCCTATCCTGTAGATCAGCTCCACTCACCAAGTTCGTATAGAACGAGGGGAGGTAGAGACCTGACAGGGTGCCAGAGGGGGCTGCCGGACACGGTAAGACAGTGGAGAAGCGAGCAAGGACAGGGCCCCCAGAGGGGTCCGCCAGGGAGACTGCAACCGGCCGACTGAGCGGCATAAGTGTGGTGCGGTCTCGAAAGAAGGAGCGGGAAGCACCCGAGTCAAGGGTGAAGGTGTGTAAGGCCTGAGCTGACGTAGTACCCGAGAGAGCAGATTCACCAGCACCAAGGGCAGCAGACGCACTAGCACCTAGAGCAGCAGCCTCACCAGTACCTAAAGCAGCAGTCTCAATGCCCGGGTCAGGCGGAACACACAGGTAACAGTCACCCTCAACACTATCAGACACAGCATACATGGCAGCAAGAATAGCATCAAAATCAAGATCAAAGATAGCAACCCCCGCCCTAGACAGCTCTCCCCCGCGAGGGATCTCAGAGGCCTCAGGGAACTGGTGACGCCACGCGTCCGTCAGGCGGCCGAAACAGCGCTGGGTGGAGTGCGGGCCCCCACACTGCTCACCAGCGCGGTCGCCGGTGCGGAGAACGTTGGTGCAGGGACCTGTACCCCCACCGCGCTGACACGCAGCGTACCACTCACGAAGCTGCTGAGGGGACAGGGTCTCACGACTGCGCTACTGCTGCTGGCGCGTACCACCACCGGAGCCACTCCTCTGCGCAGAGCCGCGACCAGGTCCACTACTGCCGCCGCCGCCTCCGCCACCTCCGCCGCCTCCGCCGCCTCCACCACCTCCGCCGCCTCCGCTCCCTCCGCCACCGCCGCCGCCTCCTCCGCCTCCACTGCCGCCACCGACACCTCCACCCCTGCCACCACTCCCACCACCACCCCCACCCCCTCCACTGCCTCCACCACCACCTCCACCGCCCCCGCCAGCCCCTCCAGCGCCCTTGCCCCCCTTGCCCTTCCCGGTGTGGCAGTCTCCCGCGCGGGGCAGACGCAGCGCCAACCGACTCGAAACCAACGAGGTCGGCCGCAGCAGCAGAAGCAACAGAGGGCAAGAGGGGGGAGGGGGAACACCCCTCAAAGACGGGGGTGCGAGGGTCACCACGAGAGGCTCCTACAGCGACTATGCTCTTCTCTGCTTCTAGGAGGCGCTCCTCGAGGAGATCGACGGTGAGAGTGGTGGGGCAAACTGAGAGGAAGTGGTCCCTGACTAAGCGAAGGGAGTCAGGGAGGCGGGTGACTACGTAGTAGAGGGTGATGTACATGGGGGGGGGGGGTTCTTGGCACAGAACTCAGCAGGAAGCGCAGCGCGGTAGCGAATGTCACTAGTGCGAAGGTGAGTAATGAGGTCAGCGACTGTGGGAAAGGCAGCAAGGTCAGGGAACAGGTACGGCAGCATGAGGCGGCTAAGAGCAGCAGTGGCAGGGGAGGAGTAGCGTGCAACTACAGCGTCGTACAAGGTCTTAGCACTCTTGCACTGGCTAAAGTGCGCACGCTCAGCGGTCGGTAAGTGGCGACGCACAGCAAGGCGAGCAGCAGCATCGCGTGTGGCCCACTGTGAGTGAACAGTGCTGTCAGCAGTAGCAGGCGGGGCGGGAGAGACACCAGAGGTGAGATCGAACAGAGAGAGTCCGTCTGCCCTATCGCACTGGAGAAACAGCTGGAGGTCATCGACCCAGACCTCAAAGTCAACGGCACGGCCCTCAGCATCAAAAGTAAGGACACTAGGGGTAGCCATGACTGCAGTGGCCTAATAGGGAGTGATCTCACCAGTCCGAGGAAGTAGGGCCGGGGCGCACCGGTAGGAACAGCAGCGGCTTGACAGTAGGGCGGCTCGGCGGCTTGGCGCCTCGGCTGCTGGGCGGCTCGCGTGCTTGGTGGCTCGGCTGCTGGGCGGCTCAGTGGCTCGGCTGGTGGGCGGCTCGGCTGCTCGGCGACTCGGATGTTGGGCGGCTCGGCTGCTGGGCGGCTCGGCGGCCCGGCTGGTCGGCGACTCGGCTGCTGTGCGGCTCGGCGGTTCGGTCGCTGGGCGGCGGAGCGGTGACGGGGCCGGTAGAGGCGGCGACGTGGCCGCTGGGGGAGGTGACGGGGCCGCTAAGGGCGGCGAGGCGGTCGCAAAGGGCGGTGACTGTAGGGGAGGGCGACGGGGCCGCAGGTGAGGGCGACGGGGCCGCAGGTGGCGGCGACGGGGCCGCAGGTGGCGGCGGCGGGGCCGCAGGTGGCGGCGGCGGGGCCGCAGGTGGCGGCGACGGGGCCGCAGGTGACGGCGACGGGGCCGCAGGTGGCGGCGACGGGGCCGCAGGTGGCGGCGACGGGGCCGCACAGGGGCCGCAAGGGGCCTAGACGGGGCCGCAGAGGGGCCGCAAGGGGCCTAGACGGGGCCGCAGAGGGGCCGCAAGGGGCCTAGACGGGGCGGCGACGAGGCCGTAAGGGGCCGTAAAGGGCGCTGCGAGGGGCCGAAAGGGGCCGCGCGAGGGCCGTAAGGGCGGCGTGAGGGGCCGTAAGGGGCCGTAAGGGGCCGTAAGGGCAGCGCGAGGGGCCGTAGAGGGCGGCGCTAGGGGCCGTAAGGGCGGCGTAAGGGGCCGTGAGAGGGGCCGCTAAAGGCGGCGCGAAGGTAGGGAGGGCACACAGAGCGCGACTCGGGCAGGAGCGAAGCGCGCTCCGGGCAGGAAAAAAAAATATCGTGGTGGGCCCTAGGTAGCGTTCCCACTAGGGAACCTGTGTCAAATCATAATGTTCTGTCGGCTGTAGTGGGGTAGCCTATATGGGGTACACATGTCTAGGGTTGCATATTTGTACCACTTTCCATTCCTTAGTGCACTTATTCTCGTTTCAATTCTCACATGGTATCGAGCAGGTTCCCTCGTGGGAACTGTGCCTAGGGCCCACCAAGTCGAAAGTTTTTTTTTCTGCCCGGAGCGCGCTCTGCCCGAGTCGCGCTCCCTTCTCTGACTTCGTCGAGCCGCCCTAGCGGCCAAGTCGCGCCGCCTTAGCGGCCCCTGATTCGTCGCCCTAGCGACCCCGTCGCCCTACCTACGACCCCGGCCCCGTCGCCCTACCTGCGCCTCGGCCCCGTCGCCCTACCTGCGCCCCGGCCCCGTCGCCCTACCTGCGCCTCGGCCCCGTCGCCCTACCTGCGCCCCGGCCCCGTCGCCCTACCTGCGACCCCGGCCCCGTCGCCCCCCCCCCCCTTGCGACCCTGGCCCCGTCGCCATACCTGCGGCCCCGGCCCTAGCCCCGTCGCCCTACCTGCGCCCCGGCCCCGGCCCCGTCGCCCTACCTGCGCACCGGCCCCGTCGCCCTACCGTAGACCCGGCCCCGTCGCCCTACCTACGGCCCGACCCCGGCTCCGTCGCCCTGCCTACGGCCCGGCCCCGTCGCCCTACCTTCGACCCGGCCCCGTCGCCCTACCTACAGCCCGGCCCCGGCCCCGTCACCCTACCTACGGCCCGGCCCCGGCCCCGTCGCCCTACCTTCGACCCGGCCCCGTCGCCCTACCTGCGCCCCGGCCCCGGCCCCGTCGCCCTACATGCGCACCGGCCCCGTCGCCCTACCTTCGACCCGGCCCCGTCGCCCTACCTACGGCCCCGCCCGAACCGCCTACGCAGCCGAGCCGCCCGCGCCGCTCAGCAGCCCGAGCCGCCCGTTCCGCCCGAGCCGCCCGAGCCGCCCGAGCCACCCGAGCCGCCCGAGCCGCCCGAGCCGCCCGAGCCGCCCGAGCCGCCCGAGCCGCCCGAGCCGCCTGAGCAGCTGAGGAGCCGAGCCGCGGGTGCCGCCGAGCCGCAGTTGCTGCCGAGCCGCCCGAGCTGCCCGGACCGCCCTGTCTGGTGAGCGCAGCGCCTTTGTCACTGCACTGCCCCTGCTCTACAGTCAGCGCTGCTAGTCTACTGTTGTCATGGCTACCCCTAGTGTCCTCGCTTTTGACGCCGAGGGTCGAGCCATTGACTTTGACGTCTGGGTAGATGACCTGCAAGCTGTTCTTACAGTGCGATAGGGCAGACGGTCTCTCCCTCTTTGACCTCACCTCTGGTGCCTCTCCTGCTCCTGCTGCTGATGCTGACGCCACTGTTCGCTCACAGTGGGCCACGCGCGATGCTGCTGCACGTCTTGCTGTGCGTCGCCACCTCCCTACCTCTGAGCGTGCGCACTTTAGTCAGTACAAGAGTGCTCAGACCCATTACGACGCTGTAGTTGCACACTACTCCTCCCCTGCCACTGCTGCGCTGAGCCGTCTCATGCTACCGTACCTCTTCCCTGACCTTGCTGCCTTTCCCACAGTCGCTGACCTCATTACGCACCGACGCACTAGTGACACTCGCTACCGCGCTGCGCTTCCTGCTGACTTCTGCGCCAAGAACCCCCCCCCCATGTACATCACTCTCTACTACATAGTCACTCGCCTCCCTGACTCCCTTCGCGTAGTCAGGGACCACTTCCTCTCAGTCTGTCCCACCACTCTCACTGTTGACCTCCTCGAGAAGTCCCTCCTAGCGGCCGAGAAGAGCATTGTCGCTGTAGGGGCCTCTCGTGGTGACCCGCGCACCCCCATCTTTGAGGGGTGTTCCCCCTCCCCCCTTCTGCCCTCTGTTGCCTCTGCTGCTGCGGCCGACCTCCTTGGTCTTGAGTCGGTCGGTGCGGCGTCTGCCCCTAGCGGGAGACGCCGCTCTGGCAGAGGCAAGGGGGGCAGGGGCACTGGAGGAGCGAGCGGGGGCGGTGGAGGTGGAGGTGGAGGCGGCGGGGGGAGTGGGGGTGGCGGTGGGAGTGGAGGTGGGGGTGGAGGTGTCGGTGGCGGCAGTGGAGGCGGAGGCGGCGGCGGCGTTGGCAGGTGGGAGCGGAGGTGGCGGAGGTGGTGGCGGTGGAGGAGGAGGCGGAGGCGGCGGTAGTAGCGGAGGCGGCGGAGGCGGCGGAGGCGGCGGGGGTGGCGGTGGAGCTGGTCGCGGGTCTACGCAGAGGAGTGGCTCCGGTGGTGGTCCGCGCCAGCAGCAGCAGCGCGGTCGTGAGACCTTGTCTCCTCAGCAGCTCCGTGAGTGGTACACTGCACGCCATCGGGGTGGGGGCTTTGGTCCGTGCACCTACGTCCTGGGCACCGGCGACTGTGCGGGTGAGCAGTGTGGGGGTGCGCACCCCACCCAGCGCTGCTTTGGCCGCCTGACGGACGCGTGGCGTCACCAGTTCCCGGAGGCCACAGAGATCCCTCGCTGGGGCGAGCTGTCTAGGGCGGGAGTTGCCATCTATGATCTTGATTTTGATGCTATCCTTTCTGCCATGTATGCTGTGTCTATTAGTGATGAGGGTGGCTGTTACCGGTGTTTCTCGCCCGACCCGGACATTGAGACTGCTGCTCTATGTACTGGTGAGGCTGGTTCTCTATGTGCTAGTGAGGCTGCTGCTCTAGGTGCCAGTGCGTCAGCGTCCTCAGGTGCTGGTGAGTCTGCGCTCGCAGGTACCGCGTCGGCTTCGGCCTCCCTCACCTTCACACTTGACTCAAGGGGCTTCTTGCTCCTTCTTTCGAGACCGCACCACACTCACGCCGCTTGGTCGGCCGGTTGCAGTCTCCCTGGCAGGCCCCTCTGGGGGTCCTGTCCTTTCTCACTTCTCCACTGTCCTCCCATGTCCGGCGGCCCCCTCTGGCACCTTGTCTGGTCTTTACCTCCCCTCGTTCTCTACAAACTTGGTGAGTGGTGCTGACCTACAGGATGCGGGGGTTCACCAGTTTACTCCTGCGAGTCAGCGGGTGACTCACTGCTCGGACGCTCGCACAGGCCGGCACCTGGCCACGTTTACTCGTCGGCCGGGGTCGAGCCTGTACACCCTGACCACTGAGTCTCCTCCTGTCCCTGCGTCTGGTCAGGTAGCTGCGTCGGGTCAGGTGGTTGCTGCAGCGTCCAGGTCTGGTCCTGAGTCTGCCCCCTGCTCGTGTCGCCTCCTGTCTCACGAGACTCTCCTCTGGCACCACCGCCTTGGTCACCCCTCCCTGCCTCGTCTCCGAGGCATGGCCTCCCGTGTCCTTGTCTCTGGTCTTCCCCGGTCCCTCCCTCCCCTTCCTCCGGGGCCTGGCCCCACCTGCGTCCCCTGTGTCGAGGGGCGGCTGCGGGCTGCCCCTCACTCCTCTCAGTTTCCCCCGACAGAGGCCCCGCTGCAGACGCTTCACATGGACGTGTGGGGCCCGGCCCGCGTCCGTGGACAGGGTCACGAGCTCTACTTCCTGTTGGTGGTTGACGACTACTCGCGTTACACCACAATCTTCCCCTTGCGCAGCAAGGGTGATGTCACTGAGGTGTTGATCGACTGGATCCGCGCAGCTCGTCTCCAGCTCAGGAGGAGCTTCGGCTCGGACTTTCCTGTTCTGCGTCTGCACTCTAACCGAGGCGGAGAGTTCTCCTCTGGCCTTCTGCGAGCCTACTGTCGTGTGCGAGGCATCCGCCAGACCTTTACGCTTCCGGACTCTCCAAAGCAAAATGGGACTGCTGAGCGCCGCATTGGCATGGTCATGGACGTCGCTCGTACGTCCATGATGCATGCGGCTGCCCCCCATTTTCTGTGGCCGTTTGCGGTGAGGTACGTGGCGCATCAGATCAACCTTCACCCCAGGGTCTCCATGCCGGAGACCTCCCCAGCTTTGCTGTGGACGGGGAAGGTTGGCGATGCGTCTGCGTTCCATGTCTGGGGATCTCGGGCGTTTGTCCGCGACTTGTCTGCGGACAAGCTGTCCCCTCGTGCTGCTCCTTGCGTCTTCCTTGGCTTCCCCCCTGACGCGCCAGGGTGGCAGTTCTACCACCCCACCTCTCGTCAGTGTTCTGTCCTCCGAGGACGTCACGTTTGACGAGTCGGTCCCCTACTACCGCCTCTTCCCCTACCGCACTCCGTCCCTCCCCCCGCCACCGCTCTTCCTTGTGCCAGGTCCCCCCCCGGTAGACCCCCTCCCCCCTCAGGGTCCTGCCCCTTCAGGTGTGTCCCAGGTAGACGCAGTCGAGCCTGTCGAGGTTACTGGTGACTCTGGTGCTGCTGAGGGTGCTGAGCCTGGGGGTGCTGACTCTGGGGGTGCTGAGCGTGTGGGTGCTACGCCTGGGGGTGCTGAGCCTGAGGGTGCTACTACTGGGGGTGCTGAGTCTGGGGGTGCTGAGCCTGGGGGAGCTACGCCTGGGAGTGCTGAGCCTGGGGGTGCTGAGCGTGGGGGTGCTACGCATGGAGGTACTGAGCCTGGGGGTGCGGAGCCTGAGGGAGCTGGGCCTGCTTGTGCTGTGCCTGGCGGTTCTCCGGGTGCTTCGTCGTGCCGAGAGACACTCTCTCCACAGGAGCTGCGTGAGTGGTTTGCCCGGCGCTGGAGGCGAGCTGCTGGAGCTGGAGGTGCTGCGGGTGCTGGAGGTTCTGTTGCTGCTGAGGGAGCTGGTGCCACGGGTCTCGGAGGTGCTCGTACTGGGAGTACTGGAGCTGCTGGGCCTGCGGGTACTTCTGGAGCTGGAGCTGCTGCGGGTGTTGGCGCGGAGGCTCCTGCTGTCGGTCCTGGAGGCGGTCCTGCTGGGGGTACTACTGGTGCTGCTGGAGGTACTGGAGCTAGAGCTGCTACTGGTGCTGGTGCTGCTACTGGGGGTGCTGGTGCTGTCCTTGCTGTGTCTGGAGTCGCCGCGCGGCCTCGGCCGTACTTCGTTCCGCTCCTTCAGCAGGTTCTTGGTCTCCCGTCTTCTACTTGTCCTCCTCCTCCCTTAGAGTGTCCACAGCCTGTCCCGTCGCAGTTACAGTTACAGCCGGCCTCCCCACTGCCTGCTCCGTCTCCCTACACTGGTCCTACTGGAGGTCTTGCTGAGCGTCGTGAGCCTGCGTCTCGCCCTGCGTCGCCTGTCCATGCTGCTCGCATTAGTGGTCGCAGTTCGCGTCAGCGTCCTCCTCCTGTCCCTGGCACGCACCGGATGTCTCTGCGTCTGTCCACTGCTCCTCTGCGTGCCCCTTTGCCTTCTCCTCCTGAGTCTTCTCTTCCTGCTATTGCCGACCCGGAGTCGGACTCTCTTCGTGCTGCCAGTCCTACTGTCACGCGTCTCCTTGCTACTGTCGTCACTGACCCTTCTTTTGAGTCCACTGCTGCGTCTGCCCTAGTTGCTGAGCTCGTCGTTTTTGCTGCTCGCTATCGTCTAGACTACGCTGCTAGTCTTGTCGCTGAGTCTGAGTCTGTCTGTCCTCCGTCCGTCGGGGGTGAGTGTGCCCTTGGCACGGACGTCCTTGAGGACAGTCAGGAGGAGTTCCAGTGTCTGGCTGCTGCTTCACCTCATCTCCTGTCTGACTGCTTACCCCTGAGGGAGACCCGGATGCCCTTGACATCCCGACTCCGCGCTCTTACGCGGAGGCGATAGAGGGTCCCTACTCCTCTCAGTGGCAGGCAGCTATGGATGCAGAGATGGCTTCCTGGAAGTCCACAGGCACCTACGTTGACTGCGGTTCCCCCACCTGGGGCGAACATAGTCAGTGGCATGTGGATCTTCAGGGTGAAGCGGCCGCCAGGTTCTCCACCTGTCTTCAAGGCGCGGTACGTGGCTCGTGGCTTCAGTTAGCGGCAGGGAGTTGACTACTTTCAGACCTTCTCTCCCACCCCAAAGATGACCACTCTTCGGGTGCTGCTGCACATAGCCGCTCAGCGCGACTACGAGCTTCACTCTCTTGACTTCAGCACTACTTGCTTGCAGGGTAGCCTGCACGAGGAGATCTGGCTGCGCCGCCCACCTGGCTTCACTAGGACTTTTCCTCCAGGCACCCAGTGGAGCCTCCGGCGGCCAGTCTACGGTCTCTGCCAGGCACCGCGTGAGTGGCACGACACACTGAGGACTACGCTTGCGGCTCTTGGGTTTGCTCCCTCTACTGCCGACCCGTCGCTGTTTCTGCGCACCGACACTTCTTTGCCGCCGTTCTACATCCTCGTGTACGTCGACGACTTGGTCTTTGCCACTGCTGACACTGCTGGACTCGCCCACGTGAAGTCCGAGCTGCAGAAGAGACACACGGGCACAGACCTGGGTGAACTGCGCAACTACCTTGGCTTGCAGATCACCCGGGTACAGAGCACGCCGCACCATTACCCTGACTCAGTCACACATGGTGCAGCAGGTCCTTCAGCGCTTCGGCTTCACGTACTCCTCGCCTCAGGCCACTCCTCTGCCTACTCGCCACTCGCTCTCAGCTCTGCCTTCGGATGAGTCCGTAGAGTCGAGTGGCCTGTACCCAGAGCTTGTTGGCTGCCTCATGTACCTGATGACCTGCACACGACCTGACCTTGCATACCCTCTTAGCATTCTTGCACGCTATGTTGCTCCTGGGAGACACAGACCGGAGCACATGGCTGCAGCAAAGAGGGTGTTGCGCTACTTGTGCAGTACGTCGGGCATGGGGCTAGTGCTTGGAGGGCAGAGTCCAGTGGTCCTCACTGGGAACGCAGACGCTTCTTGGGCTGACGACCAGGCTACACAGCGGTCGTCACAGGGTTACACCTTCAGCCTTGGTTCCGGCTCTGTTTCGTGGAGGGCTACTCGCTCGTCTTCCGTTCTCGGCTCCAGTTGTGAGGCTGAGATCTACGCAGGAGCCATGGCTGCTCAGGAGCTTCGCTGGCTCACCTACCTGCTGACTGACCTCGGAGAGCCGCCTCATTCTCCTCCAGTGCTGTACGTAGACAACAATGCCATGCTGGCCTTGTGTCGGGAGCAGCGCCTGGAGCACAGAACGAAGCACATTGCTCTCCGCTACTTTCTTGCTTGTGAGCTGCAGCAGCGTGGTCAGTTGCGACTTGCGTACGTGGCCTCTCAGGCCGACACTGCTGATATCTTCACTAAGGCACTTGCGCCTTGTGATCATCAGCGCTTCTGTACTCAGCTTGGTCTTGTGCCTGCCTTGCCTCGCTTGCTCACTTCTTGACCTTGCTTGTACTGTCACATATATATACTCCTGCACTTGTTTGTTTACCTTTTATATATATATGTGTGCTCCTGCATGTGAACTGGCCTTCTGGCCTTGAACTTGTGCTCGGAATGTGTGGTGACTTTGTGATCCACCCTGAGCTTTGCTTTGTTGTGCTTGACTGGTCTTGTGACCCCTTGTTCTTCCCCACTTTGCCTATGGGGGTGTGTCAAATCATAATGTTCTGTAGGCTGTAGTGGGGTAGCCTATATGGGGTACACATTTCTAGGGTTGCATATTTGTACCACTTTCCATTCCTTAGTGCACTCATTCTTGTTTCAATTCTCAGAACCTGCTCGATACCATGATAAGAAACGAGGAATGAATGCATTGAGCAGAATGAGGAGTACAAGTAGTAAACCCTAAAGTGTTGTACCCTATATGAACTACCCCACTACAGCCTACACAGACTATAGCATATATGCCTGACAATCCCATCTTCTCCAGCGTCTCAAAGAAGAAGCCTCGCGAGACCGTGTCGAAGGCTTTCTTGAAGTCCACCAGTAGGAGGAACCAGTCTTTGTCTCCCTTATTCGCGGCATCAATAACATCCGCGACCAGGCTGACAGCATCGAAGAGGCGCCGACCTGGTATGAAGCCGTACTGCTCCTTTGAGATTACCCGGTGGAGGACCGCCTTCATTCTCTCCGCAACTACACGCGCCAGCACTTTGTAGGTGAAGTTCAACAGCGTAATCGGACGGTAGTTGTTCAGCTGACATTTCTCCCCCTTTTTATGTAATAAAATTGTCACTGCCTCCTTGGTGCTTGCAGGAAGCGAAGCCGACACCTCGAATTCGTGAGCAAGCTCCATGAAGCCTTTACCGAGAATGTCCCAGTGGAGCTCAAACAGCTCTTTCGGAATCCCGTCCAGGCCCGGCGACTTCCTGCACGCTAGCATCTTGAAAGCATGGCGGACCTCCTCCTCCGTCCAGCGCTTTACCAGCCCGTCCGCCTCTCCAGCCGATAACCTCCGCTCCGGCTTCCAATTTGATCGGTGAGTCCTTTTGTCTGCACCAAAAATCTCATTAAAATACTCCCCGACTGCCTGCAGAATATCCTGTATGTCACTGACCACCTTGCCGTTGACATTTAACTCTGCGATTTGCGTGCGTTGCTTCCGAGCTTTCACCTTCCCCAACAGATGCTTCGAGGCGATCTACCCCTTTAGTTCCGCGTCAAAACCCGCCATCAGATGCAGCCTGTCGCGACGGGAAGCCTGATACTCCTTCAGTTGAAGTTCTCGAACTCCCAGAAGCTCCCGTAGGCGCGGGCAGTCAGGCGCACCCATCACCTCCTGCTTCAATCTCGCCACTGCTCCCGAAAGATGACGCAGGGTTGCCTTAACCCTCTTGTTTTCCTCCTTTGCATATGCCTTGAGCCCAGCGTTCAGCCTTGCCAGCAGCAGAGCATAATCCCCTCCTGACTGCTTGACTGCAGCTTCCACCACCTTCCGCACCCCTGGCCTGTTGACCAGATGTACAGGGAACCTCCATACACCGGGACCCGTCTTCGCCTTGGAGCTGCAGCGGAAGGCAACCCGAATGGTGAAGCCATGATCCGAAATGGGGTCGTCCGGTGAGATATGATCTGCAGACGTCAGGTTGGAGAGGAGGGACTGCGACAACAGAGCCCAGTCGATCCGCGTGCTCGCCCTCTTCGCCTGCGACATGAAGGTAAACTCTCTCCTGTTAAGGTATAACGTGCGGAAAGCATCTGAAATATGGAAACTCCCGCATCTCCTGACCAGCTTGCCGTTGCCTGCTACTGATCCCGCTCGTGACGTCTTATCTAGAAATGGATCTTCCACCATATTGAGGTCACCGACTAGTAGGAGGTGACTGCCTTGAGCTACCTGATCTACAACTGGACCTACGACATCCCTAATGAAGATGGTGCGCGCCGCTGGAGACGATGGGAAATAAGCCGCTAAAAGGGTAATACTAAGACCTTTCCCTACTACTTCTGTCTTAACTAATCCACAGGAGGGATGTGCCAGTGTGTTTTGCAGCTGAATGCCTGGATCCCATGAGATGACTGCTACTCCACCCGCTCTGGCTCTTGTTGAGGTGGCGACTACAGTGGCGTTCGGTAAGGAGTTCCAGTAGGTGTGACTCTCAGAGAGCCTAGTATCTGAGAAAATCGTAACGTCTACTGCACTTCTTGCCTAGGTGGTGACCCATGATTGCTTTGTTGCATCTCCGAGCCCTTTCACATTAAGGCCGGCGAACGATAAGACATTGGATGTATTCATCTAACCACTCCTTGGCAGCCCCTACGCATCCACAGGCTGAAAGCTGTTATTGCTGAGACTACACTGACAACTGAGAAAACTACCGTTGTTGCAGCCGACCATGCAGCTAGAGTCTGTAGTCCTTCTTGAGCAGGGCAAGGGTTGCCTTCTCGAGTGTAGCACGCGTTGCCGTTCCCATCTTTTCCAGATGAATGAGATGGTTTGCAGATGCCATATGATCGGACGCCGTCATGAAGGACTTTCCTTTGGCCTTCCCGCAGCCTGTCTGCATACAAATCCACTCCTCCCTGTTGCAGCCGGTGGAAATCAAGGCAATGGCAGGATCTCGAAGGATCGGAGTGACAAGCGGAGAGGTGCGCAGAGACGCAGCTGCGACAGGAAGGCCAGTGATTAGTAAGGACATCAAGAGGTAAGGCGGGATGGGACTGAGACAAAGCGGCATCATGGTTACCATTAATCCTATGCACCCGTCCCAAAGTAAGGTTCCACTTCCCTATGTCATTCTGCCTCTCTGTGACAAACACATCATGATTTGACTCATAATGCTGTCCCCCGCAGATGGAGCAGGATAACGAAGGGTAGTGGACCAGGATCTTGCTAGTGTCCGCCGGGATGTTCACCACCTGTCTCCACTTGTGCTTATCCCCCGGGTGTGGAATGACCAGTCCCTTGATAGTGTCAGTATCTGCTCTCGTGACTGGATGCAGAACGCGGTGGAAACACTTTCCTTCCAGGAACGGCGGCTGCTGGCGGATTTTCAGCTTGTAACGAGCGAGGAGATCCTTCAGCAAATCTAGGGAGATGTTAGCAGGTACGTTTCGGAAAACAACTTCAACAACTTGCGGATTAAGCGACTTTTCCTTGAGAAAACCCATGTCTTCCGTGTGCTGCCAGAAGAGCTTGACGAAAGTGCCGTTTGCACGTCGATATTCCACCTCCTTCTGCCTGATGATGTCTACGTCACCTTCATGCAGGAGTGAGATCTGAAGACGGCAAAACCGGGTTTTCGCGACATAACCAGGCTGCAGGGACAGGATCGTCGATGATGCAGGTGCGTTGGTAGACGATTCCTTGAACCACACTTTCTTTAACAGCGTACGGACCGTTGCGATCACTGAACCCAACTCCTGGTGCAGCATGAATGGGATCAGCAGGATCGCCGTAAAGCGGAGGCGAGAGGCAACTTTCTGCTTCACATCAAACTCCAGTTCGTCGTCAGAATCATCATCAATGAGCACATCAGTAAGCATAGCTGCTTTTTCAGCGACCGAAAGACCAGATCCACTAGCCTCTGACAATGGTTGCTTATCCGTTGACGACTTGTCCACTGCAGGAGCATCAGGCGTGTCAATGTGCTCATTGTCCCCATTCACGTCAACCGGCAACTTAGAGGACTTGGAACCCTTCGGCGGCATGTTGTGATGATGATATAGCAGCAGGATGTCGTTAAAGATTGAACCGAATGCCTGACTGAGCAACCACTGCTTAAGTAGTTCCAAGGAGTGATGAAACCATTGTCCTGGTTGTTGATGCAACTCCGAGGTAGAAACCTCGGAAGTTGAATGCTGAATAAACTTGATAAAGTCCGAATAGGAATCCAGGAGCAGTAGCCACTTCTTAAGTCCTTGCATAGGAAACCAATAAAGAGTCGCGGAGATATCAAGAACTGCCAGGTCAGCATCGAGAAATGCCTTGTTAAAGCTGCGGTCTACATACCTCAAGCGGGAGGCAAAGGTTTATCACTTGAAAACAGGGTAACCCAGTCTCTCCAAGTACCCCTTTGCGGAGAAACGAAAGTCGAGGCGGAAGGAGGGAGGGGGGTGAGGGTGAGCAAACCAACAGCCGAAACAAGTTCGCCAGATTATAACTTGACCCGCATGATGGTTTGTAGGCCAAAACTCTCTCGACAATGGTTGACAAAGCTCACTCGATAGACCCCTAGTGATTCCGGAGATACTAGTCGCCACGAAATCAAACCTGCTTCCGGTACCTACACCTCAATCGCAATAGCGATTTAGGCCGCGTTGGCCGCGGATTACCAGCGCAGTCAAACACACCGTCGCGTTCTGCCCTGTTCATGTTTCCAGATATCAGAGCGCCGCCTCGCCTAACAGTCACTGTTAGGAAAATTCGTCGCCTAACCACGGTGGTTCACCTCCTCGCCTAAGATCCTGTTCGCCTCATCGCCTTAGATCAGCTGGTCTCGTCGCCAGACTATCTGCTCGCCATATCGCCGTGTTCTCCTCTCCTCTCAACCGCGAGCTTTATCGTCGTCCTCTCGCTTTCCATGTAGAAATCCCACCAAGCTCATTTTCCTGCATTTCAATATTACGGTCCACTCCTCATAGCGCTTTAGCTCCAGATTTCTACCACTGTGGTACTAAAATCTGTCTGGCGAAATTCTATTCTCCGGGCGCGAGACGGGATTTAGTATAAGAAAATACGTAACACAAATTGAAGTCTGCAGCGAGGAGGTGCGAGCCGCGGACCGGAGTGAGTCGCGATATTGCGCGAGTGGCGGTGGGGTGTGTGTCGTGTTTACGTGCGGGGTGCGCGCTGGGAGCTGCCGCGATGAGGCGAGCGGCCGAGTGTGAGCAGCGACGCGGTCTGGCGACGCGGACGGGAATGGGCTCCGATGACGCGGAGGTGCGAGGGGGATGGGAGCCAGAATTTGCGACGGAGTAAGCCGCGGGAGGTCGGATGCGAGTAGGTGCGGGGGAATTGCATGCAAGCAGGCGCGGAGGGATAGCATGCGAGCAGGCGCGGGGGAATAACATGCGAGCAGGCGCGGGTGGCGGGCATGCGAGCAGGCGCGGGGGGACAGCATGCGAGCAGGCGCGGGGGAATAGCATGCGAGCAGGCGCGGGTGGCGGGCATGCGAGCAGACGTGGGGGAATAACATGCGAGCAGGCGCGGGGGGATAGCATGAGAAAGTTAGAACGAGAATGGATTGACTACGAACGAAGTGAGTACAAATAGGAAACCCTAATTGGGTTGTACCCCCTATGGGATACCCCACTATAGCCTACACAAATAAGTAAGCTATAATGTTCTGACACACCCCCATAGGCAAAGTGGGGGAGAACAAGGGGTCACAAGACCAGTCAAGCAAAGCAAAGCAAAGCTCAGGGTGGATCACAAAGTCACCACACATTCCGAGCACAAGTTCAAAGGCCACAAGGCCAGTTCACATGCAAGATCATATATAGAGATATACAAGAGTCAAGCAAGCAGGAACAAGAGTATATATAGGTGAAGGTACAAGCAAGGTCAAGAAGTGAGCAAGTGAGGCAAGACAGGCACAAGACCCAGCTGCGTGCAGCAACGCTGATGATCACAAGGCGCAAGTGCCTTGGTGAAGACATCAGCAGTGTTGGCCTCAGAGGCCACGTACGCAAGTCGCAACTGTCCACGCTGCTGTAGCTCACGAGCAAGAAAGTAGCGGAGAGCAATGTGCTTTGTCCTGTGCTCCAGTCGCTGCTCTCGACACAAGGCCAGCATGGCCTTGTTGTCTACGTACAGGACTGGAGGAGAACGAGGCGGCTCTCCAAGGTCGGTCAGCAGGTAGGTGAGCCAGCGTAACTCCTGTGCAGCCATAGCCCCGGCGTAGATCTCAGCCTCACAACTGGAGCCGAGAACAGAAGACGAGCGAGTAGCCCGCCACGAAACAGAGCCGGAACCAAGGCCGAAGGAGTAACCCTATGACGACCACTGCGTAGCCTAGGTCGTCAGCCCAAGAAGCGTCCGCGTGCCCAGTGAGGACCACTGGACTGCGCCCTCCAAGCACTAGCCCCATGCCCGATGTACTGCACAAGTAGCGCAACACCCTCTTCGCTGCAGCCATGTGCTCTGGTCGGTGTCTCCCAGGAGCAACATAGCGTGCAAGAATGCTCAGAGGGTATGCAAGGTCAGGTCGTGTGCAGGTCATCAGGTACATGAGGCAGCCAACAAGCTCTGCATACGGGCCACTCGACTCTACGGACTCATCCGAAGGCAGAGCTGAGAGCGAGTGGCGAGTAGGCAGAGAAGTGGCCTGAGGCGAGGAGTACGTGAAGCCAAAGCGCTGAAGGACCTGCTGCACCATGTGTGACTGAGTCAGGGTAATGGTGCGGCGTGCTCTGTCCCGGGTGATCTGCAAGCCAAGGTAGCTGCGCACTTCACCCAGGTCAGTGCACGTGTGTCTCTTCTGCAGCTCGGACTTCACGTAGGCGAGTCCAGCAGTGTCCGCTGTGGCAAAGACCAAGTTGTCGACGTACACGAGGATGTAGAACGGCGGCAGAGAGGTGTCGGTGCGCAGAAACAGCGACGGGTCGGCAGTAGAAGGAGCAAACCCAAGTGCCGCAAGCGTAGTCCTCAGTGTGTCGTGCCACTCACGTGGCGCCTGGCGAAGACCGTAGACTGGACGCCGGAGACTCCACTGGGTACCAGGAGGGAAAGACCCTAGTGAAGCCAGGTGGGCGACGCAGCCAGATCTCCTCGTGCAGGCTGCCCTGCAAGAAAGCTGTGCTGAAGTCGAGAGAGTGCAGCTCGTAGTCGCGGTGAGCAGCAACGTGCAGCAGTACCCGAAGAGTAGTCATCTTCGGGGTGGGGGAGAAGGTCTGAAAGTAGTCAACTCCTTGCCGCTGACTGAAGCCACGAGCCACGTAACGCGCCTTGAAGACAGGCGGAGAGCCAGGCGGCCGCTTCACCCTGAAGATCCACATGCCACTGACGATGTTCGCCCCAGTAGGGGGCAGACGCTGTCAGAGTATTATGGTTGATGCATGTTTGTAGGCTATAGTGGGGTAGCACATATGGGGTACAGGGTTTCCAGGGTTGTATTTGTACCCAATCTTTCCTTAGTCATTTCATTCCTGTTCACTTATTTCACATAGTATAGAGCGGGTCCTTCCTTAGGACCGTTTTTTTAGGGCCCACCGAAGCGCGCCCCGAGGCGCGCCCTTTTTTTTAGCGACCCCTCGGGTCGCCATTTCCCTCGCGGCCCCGCTGTCCCTCAGACGCGGCCCCGCCACCCCTCCTGATCGCGGCCCCGCCGCCTGCTTGACGCGGCCCCGCCGCCGGCTCTGACGCGGCCCTGCCGCTCGCTTCGTCGCGGCCCCGCCGCCTGCTTGACGCGGCCCCGCCGCCTCCACTGACGCGGCCCCGCCGCCGGCTCTGACGCGGCCCTGCCGCCCGCTTCGTCGCGGTCCCGCCGCCTGCTTGACGCGGCCCCGCCGCCTCCACTGACGCGGCCCCACCGCCGGCTCCGCCGCTGCACCCTACGGCCCGCCACTGCACCCTACGGCCCGCCGCCTCACCTGACGGCCCCGTCCGCTGCACCTGCCGGCCCGCCGCTCACCTGCCGGCCCGCCGCTGCACCCAGCGGCCCGCCGCTTCACCTGACGGCCCCGCCGCTGCACCTGCCGGCCCGCCGCTGCACCCTACGGCCCGCCGCTGCACCCTACGGCCCGCCGCCTCACCTGGTCGGCCCGCCGCTACACCCTACGGCCCCGCCGCTGCACCTGCCGGCCCGCCGCTGCACCTGACGGCCCGCCGCTTCACCTGACGGCCCCGCCGCTGCACCTGCCGGCCCGCCGCTTCACCTGCCGGCCCGCCGCTTCACCTGCCGGCCCGCCGCTCACCTGCCGGCCCGCCGCTTCACTTGACGGCCCCGCCGCTGCACCTGCCGGCCCGCCGCTGCACCCTACGGCCCCGCCGCTGCACCTGCCGGCCCGCCGCTGCACCTGCCGGCCTCGCCGCTGCACCGGTCGACCCGCCGCTGCACCTGACGGCCCCGCCCCTGCATCTCCCGGACCGAGCCGCCCCAGCAGCAGAGCCGCCCCAGCAGCCGAACCGCCCGGGAGCCGAGCCGCCCAACGCCGAGCCGCCCGGGACCCGAGCCGCCCTGCCGCCGAGCCGCCCGGGAGCCGAGCCGCCCTGCACCCGAGCCGCCCTGCCGCCGAGCCGCCTGGGAGCCGAGCCGCTGTGCACCCGAGCCGCCCGGTCGCTGAGCCGCCTTTCTGCGGAGCTGCACGACTTGCCCTGCCTGGTGAGCACAGTCCCACTGACACTGCGAGCTCTTTCCCTACTGCTTGCACTGCGTCGCTGTCGTCGCCATGGCTACCCCTAGTGTCCTAGCTTTTGACGCTGAGGGTCGCGCCATTGATTTTGAGGTCTGGTTAGACGACCTGCAGCTGTTCTTACAGTGCGACAGGGCTGACGGCCTTTCTCTCATTGACCTCACCTCTGGCGCCTCTCCTGCTCCTGCTACTGATGCTGATCCCACTGTCCGCTCTCAGTGGGCCACCCGCGATGCTGCTGCACGTCTTGCTGTGCGTCGCCACCTCCCTACCTCTGAGCGTGCGCACTTTAGTCAGTACAAGAGTGCTCAGACCTTGTACGACGCTGTAGTTGCGCGCTACTCCTCCCCTGCCACTGCTGCACTGAGCCGTCTCATGCTTCCCTACCTCTTTCCTGACCTCTCTGCCTTTCCCACTGTTGCTGACCTCATTACGCACCTCCGCACTAGTGACACTCGCTACCGCGCCGCCCTTCCTGCTGAGTTCTGCGCTAAGAACCCACCCCCCATGTACATCGCTCTCTACTACGTAGTCGCGCGCCTCCCTGACTCCCTTCGCGTCGTCAGGGACCACTTTCTCGCAGTCTGTCCCACCACCCTCACCGTCGACCTCCTCGAGAAGGCCCTCCTCGCAGCGGAGAAGAGCATAGTCGCTGTAGGTGCTTCTCGTGGTGACCCTCGCACCCCCATCTTTGAGGGGTGCTCTCCTTCCCCCTTGCTGCCCTCTGTTGCCTCTGCTGCTGCTGCCGACCTGCTTGGTCTTGAGTCGGTCGGCGCGGCGTCTACCCCAAGTGGGAGACGTCGCTCCAGCAAGGGCAAGGGGGGCAAGGGCGCGGGTGGAGCTGGAGGGGGCGGTGGCGGTGGCGGCGGTGGCGGCGGAGGGAGTGGGGGTGGCGGCGGGACTAGTGGCGGGGGTGGTGGTGGTGGTGGCAGCAGCGGCGGAGACGGTGGTGGTGGTGCCAGCGGTGGTGGTGGAGGCAGCGGCGGGGGTGGAGGCGGCGGAGGTGGATGCGGTGGAGGCGGCAGCGAGGAGGCGGTGGTGGTGGAGGAGGTGGAGCTGGTCGGGGTGGTACCCAGCAGCGTAGCGGCGGTGGTGGTGGCCAGCGCTCGCAGCGGCAGCAGCAGCAGCGCTCGCGGGACATCCCTCCGCCTCAGCAGCTTCGTGAGTGGTACGCTGGGCGTCAGAGGGGTGGGGGTACTGGTCCCTGCACCTACGTTCTTCGTTCCGGCGACCGCGCGGGTGAGCAGTGTGGGGGTGCCCACGCCACCCAACGCTGCTTTGGCCGCCTGACGGACGCTTGGCGTCGGCAGTTCCCTGGGGCTAGTGAGATCCCTCGCTGGGATGAGCTTCTCAGGGCTGGTGTAGCGATCTTTGATCTTGATTTTGATGCTATCCTTGCTGCTATGTATGCTGTGGATTATAGTGAGGAGAATGAGGGTTACCGGTGTTTCCAGCCCGACCCGGGCATTGGTACTGCTGCGCTAGGTGCTTGTGAGGCTGCTGCTCTAGGTGCCAGTGCGTCTGTACTCTCAGGTACTGGTGAGACTGCGCTCTCAGGTACTGCGTCGTCCTCGTCCTCCCTCACTTTCACACTTGACTCCGGGGCTTCTCGCTCCTTCTTTCGAGACCGCACTACCCTTACGCCGCTCGGCCGGCCGGTTGCGGTCTCCCTTGCTGACCCCTCTGGGGGTCCTGTCCTGTCTCACTTCTCCACTGTCCTCCCGTGTTCGGCTGCCCCTTCGGGCACCCTGTCTGGTCTGTACCTTCCCTCGTTCTCTACGAACTTGGTGAGTGGAGCGGACCTGCAGGATGTGGGGGTTCACCAGTTCACTCCTGCGAGTCAGCGGGTGACCCACTGCACGGAGGCACGCACAGGCCGACACCTGGCCACGTTCTCGCGTCGGCCGGGGTCGAGTCTCTACACCCTGACCGTTGAGTCTCCTCCTGTCCCTGCGTTTGGTCAGGTGGCTGCGTCGGGTCAGGTGCTTGCTGCTGCGTCCCGGTCAGGTCCTGAGTCTGCCCCCTGTTCTTGTCGCCTCCTGTCTCACGAGACTCTCCTGTGGCACCACCGTCTTGGCCACCCCTCCTTGCCCCGTCTTCGGAGCATGGCTTCCCGTGTCCTTGTCTCTGGTCTTCCCCAGTCTCTCCCTCCTCTCCCCTCCGGGCCAGGACCTTCCTGTGTCCCCTGTGTCGAGGGTCGCCTCCGGGCTACTCCTCACTCCTCCCACTTCCCCCCGACAGAGGCTCCCCTGCAGACGCTTCACATGGATGTGTGGGGCCCAGCCCCCGTCCGTGGGCAGGGTTACGAGCGCTACTTCCTGTTGGTGGTTGACGACTACTCGCGTTACACCACAGTCCTCCCCTTGCGCAGCAAGGGTGCGGTCACTGAGGTGCTGATCGACTGGATCCGCGAGGCTCGTCTCCAGCTCAGGAAGAGCTTCGGCTCGGACTTTCCTGTTCTGCGTCTGCACTCGGACAGAGGCGGAGAGTTCTCTTCTCGCCTTCTGCGGGACTACTGTCGTGCGCGGGGGATCCGCCAGACCTTCACGCTTCCGGACTCACCACAGCAAAATGGGATTGCTGAGCGCCGCATTGGCATGGTCATGGATGTCGCTCGTACGTCCATGATGCATGCGGCTGCCCCCCATTTTCTGTGGCCGTTTGCGGTGAGGTACGCGGCGTATCAGCTCAACCTTCACCCCCGGGTCTTTCGGCCTGCGATGTCCCCAGCCTTGCTGTGGACGGGGAAGGTTGGCGATGCGTCTGTGTTCCGTGTCTGGGGATCTCGGGCGTTTGTCCGCGACTTGTCTGCGGACAAGCTATCCCCTCGTGCTGCTCCCTGTGTCTTCCTTGGCTTCCCCACTGACGCCCCAGGGTGGCAGTTTTACCACCCCTCCTCTCGTCGTGTTCTGTCCTCCTAGGACGTCACGTTCGACGAGTCATTCCCCTTCTACCGTCTCTTCCCCTACCGCACTCCTTCCCTCCCCCCTCCCCCGGACTTCCTTGTGCCGGTTCCCCCCCCGGTAGACCCCCTCCCCCCTCAGGTTCCTGCCCCCTCAGGTGTGTCCCAGGTAGACGCCGTTGACCCGGTCGAGGTTACTGGTGACTCTGGTGCTGCTGCGGGTGCTGAGCCTGGGGGTGCTGACTCTGGGGGTGCTGTGCGCGGGGGTGCTGAGCCTGGGGGTGCTACTGCTGGGGGTGCTGGGCCTGAGGGTGCTACTGCGGAGGGTGCGGAGCCTGGGGGTGCTGAGCCGGGGGGTGCTGTGCCTGGAGGTGCTGGGTCTGGGGGTGCTGGGTCGGGAGCTGCTGAGCCTGGGGGTGCTGTGCTGGGAGCTGCTGAGCCTGGGGGTGCTGCGTCTGGAGCTGCTGAGCCTGGGGTTTCTCCTGCTGCTGCGTCTCGCCGGGAGCCCCTCTCTCCATAGGAGCTGCGCGAGTGGTTCGCTCGCCGCTGGAGGCGTGCTGCTGCGTCCGGAGGTGCTACTGGAGCTGGAGCTGGAGCTTCTTCGACCGTCGAGGGTGCGGGTGCTGCCGGTCCCGGAGCTGCTGGACCTGCGGGTCCTCCTGGAGCTAGAGCTGCTGAGGGCGTTGGTGCTGAGCCTACTGCTGTTGGTCCTGCCGCTGGAGGTGTGGGTGGCGCTGGTGCTGTCGCTGAGGGTGGTGGTGCTGTCCCTGCTGAGTCTGGAGCTGCCGCGCGGCCTCGGCCGTACTTCGTTCCGCTCCTGCAGCAGGTTCTTGGTCTTTCTCCTCTAGTAGAGGGTCCACCGCCTGTCCAGTCGCAGTCCCTGCTGGAGCCTTCCTCTCCACTGCCTGCTCCCTCTCCTTACACTGGTCCTACTGGAGGTCTTGCTGAGCGTCGTGAGCCTGCGTCTCGTCCCGCGTCGCCTGTTCGTGCTGCTCGCGCTAGTGGTCGCAGTTCGCGTCAGCGTCCTCCTCCTGTCCCTGGCACGCACCGGATGTCTTTGCGTCCGTCCACTGCTCCTCTGCGTGCCCCTTTGCCTTCTCCTCCTGAGTCCTCTCTTCCTGCGCTTGCCGACCCTGAGTCGGACTCTCTTCGTGCTGCCAGTCCTACTGTCACGCGTCTCCTTGCTACTGTCGTCACTGACCCCTCGTTTGAGTCCACTGCTGCGTCTGCCCTTGTCGCTGAGCTCGTCGACTTTGCTGCTCGCTGTCGTCTCGACTACGCTGCTAGTCTTGTTGCTGAGTCTGCGTCTGTCTGTCCTCCATCCGTCGGGGGTGAGTGTGCTCTTGGCACGGACGTCCTAGAGGACAGGCAGGAGGAGTTACAGTGTCTAGCGGCTGCTTCACCTCATCTCGCGTCTGTACTGCTTGCCCCTGAGGGAGACCCGGATGCACTAGACATCCCGACTCCGCGTTCTTACGCGGAGGCCGTAGAGGGTCCCTACTCCTCTCAGTGGCAGGCAGCTATGGATGCAGAGATGGCTTCCTGGAAGTCCACAGGCACCTACGTTGACGCGGTTCCCCCTCCTGGGGCGAACATCGTCAGTGGCATGTGGATCTTCAGGGTGAAGCGGCCGCCGGGTTCTCCGCCTGTCTTCAAGGCACGGTACGTTGCTCGTGGCTTCAGTCAGCGGCAGGGAGTTGACTACTTTCAGACCTTCTCTCCCACCCCGAAGATGACTACTCTTCGGGTGCTGCTGCACATAGCCGCTCAGCGCGACTACGAGCTTCACTCTCTTGACTTCAGCACTGCGTTCTTGCAGGGTAGCCTGCACGAGGAGATCTGGCTTCGCCGTCCACCTGGCTTCACTGGGACTTTCCCTCCTGGCACCCAGTGGAGCCTCCGACGGCCAGTCTACGGTCTCCGCCAGGCACCGCGTGAGTGGCACGACACACTGAGGACTACGCTTGCGGCTCTTGGGTTTGCTCCTTCTACTGCTGACCCGTCGCTGTTTCTTCGCACCGACACTTCCCTGCCGCCGTTCTACATCCTCGTGTACGTCGACGACTTGGTCTTTGCCACAGCGGACACTGCTGGACTCGCCTACGTGAAGTCCGAGCTGCTGAAGAGACACACGGGCACAGACCTGGGTGAAGTGCGCAGCTACCTTGGCTTGCAGATCACTCGGGACAGAGCACGCCGCACCATTACCCTGACTCAGTCACACATGGTGCAGCAGGTCCTTCAGCGCTTCGGCTTCACGTACTCCTCGCCTCAGGCCACTCCTCTGCCTACTCGCCACTCACTCTCAGCTCTGCCTTCGGATGAGTCCGTAGAGTCGAGTGGTCCTTATGCAGAGCTTGTTGGCTGCCTCATGTACCTGATGACCTGCACACGACCTGACCTTGCATACCCTCTGAGCATTCTTGCACGCTATGTTGCTCCTGGGAGACACAGACCGGAGCACATGGCTGCAGCGAAGAGGGTATTGCGCTACCTGTGCAGTACGTCGGGCATGGGGCTAGTGCTTGGAGGGCGGAGTCCAGTGGTCCTTACCGGCCACGCGGACGCTTCTTGGGCTGACGACCAGGCTACGCAGCGGTCGTCACAGGGTTACACCTTCAGCCTTGGTTCCGGCTCTGTCTCGTGGCGGTCTACTCGCTCGTCTTCGGTTCTCGGCTCTAGATGTGAGGCTGAGATCTACGCCGGGGCCATGGCTGCACAGGAGCTTCGCTGGCTCACCTACCTGCTGACTGACCTTGGAGAGCCGCCTCGTTCTCCTCCAGTGCTGTACGTAGACAACAAGGCCATGCTGGCCTTGTGTCGAGAGCAGCGCTTGGAGCACAGAACGAAGCACATTGCTCTCCGCTACTTCCTTGCTCGTGAGCTGCAGCAGCGTGGTCAGTTGCGACTTGCGTACGTGGCCTCTGAGGCCAACACTGCTGATGTGTTCACCAAGGCACTCGCGCCTTGTGACCATCAGCGCTTTTGCACCCAGCTGGGTCTTGTACCTGTCTTGCCTCACTTGCTCTCCTCTTGACTTCACATGTACTGTGACATATATATATACCTGCTCTTGCTTGTCTAGTTTTATATATATGTCTGTACTCCTGCATGTGAACTGGCCTCTGGCCCTGCTCTTGTGCTCGGACTGTGTGGTGACTTTGTGATCCACCCTGAGCTTGCTTTGCTTTGCTTTGCTTGACTGGTCTTGTGACCCCTTGTTCTCCCCCACTTAGCCTATGGGGGTGTGTCAGAGTATTATGGCTGATGCATGTTTGTAGGCTATAGTGGGGTAGCACATAGGGGGTACAGGGTTTCCAGGGTTGTATTTGTACCCAATCTTTCCTTAGTCATTTCATTCCTGTTCACTTATTTCACAGACGCTGCACCGACCAACTCAAGACCAACGAGGTCGGCCGCAGCGGTAGAGGCGACAGAGGGCAGGAGAGGGGAAGGAGAACACCCCTCAAAGATGGGGGCGCGGGGGTCACCTCGAGAGGCTCCTACAGCGACTATGCTCTTCTCTGCTGCAAGGAGGGCCTTCTCTAGGCTGTCGACTGTGAGGGTGGTGGGACAGACTGCGAGGAAGTGGTCCCGGACTACACGAAGGGAGTCAGGGAGGCGAGTGACTAAGAAGTAGAGAGTGATGTACATAGGGGGGGGGTTCTTGGCGCAGAAGTCAGCAGGAAGCGCAGCGCGGTAGCGAGTATCACTAGTGCGGAGGTGCGTGATGAGATCAGCGACAGTGGGAAAGGCGGCAAGGTCAGGGAAGAGGAAGGGGAGCATGAGGTGGCTCAGTGCAGTAGTGGCAGGGGAGGAGTAGCGCGCAACTACAGCGTCGTACAAGGTCTGGGCACTCTTGCTCTGGCTAAAGTGCGCGCGCTCAGCGGTAGGCAAGTGGCGACGCACAGCAAGACGTGCAGCAGCATCGCGCGTGGCCCACTGTGAGCGAACAGTGGCGTCAGCATCAGCAGCAGGGGAAGGGACGGCGCCAGAGGTGAGGTCAAAGAGAGACAGACCGTCCGCCCTATCGCACTGTAAAAACAGCTGCAGGTCGTCGAGCCAGACCTCAAAGTCTATGGCTCGACCCTCAGCGTCAAAAGCGAGGACACTAGGGGTAGCCATGACGACGAGAGCGAAGCAGTGCAAGCAGTAGGGGAAGGGCACGCAGTGAGAGCGGTACAGTGCTCACCGGGCAGGGCAGGTCGGGCGGCTCGGTAGAAAGGCGGCTCGGCTACTCAGCGACTCGGCTCCCGGGCGGCTCGGCTCCCAGGCGGCTCGGCGGTAGGGCGGCTCGGGCGGGGCGGCTCGGCTGCCGGGCGGCTCGGGTGCAGGGCGGCTCGGCTGCACTGCTGCTCGGCGGTACGGCGGCTCGGCTGCTGCAGGTGGGCGGCTCAGCTGCTGCAGTTGGGCGGCTCGGCTGCTGCAGTCGGGCAGCGCGAGAGCAAGGGGCGGCGGGGCCGTGAGTGCTGGGGCGGCGGGGCCGCGAGACCAGGGGCGGCGGGGCCGTGTAGCAGGGGCGGCGGGGCCGGGAGCGCTGGGGCGGCGGGGCCGCGAGATCAGGGGCGGCGGGGCCGCGTAGTAGGGGCGGCGGGGCCGGGAGCGCTGGGGCGGCGGGGCCGCGAGCTCAGGGGCGGCGGGGCCGTGAGCGCTGGGGCGGCGGGGCCGCGAGATCAGGGACGGCGAGGCCGCGTAACAGGGGCGGCGGGGCCGGGAGCGCTGGGGCGGCAGGGCCGCGTATCAGGGGCGGCGGGGCCGGGAGCGCCGGGGCGGCGGGGCCGCGTATCAGGGGCAGCGGGGCCGGAAGCGCTGGGGCGGCGGGGCCGCGAGATCAGGGGCGGCGAGGCCGGGAGCGCTGAGGCGGCGGGGCCGTGAGATCAGGGACGGCGGGGCCGCGAGCGCTTGGGCGGCGGGGCCGCGAGATCAGGGGCAGCGAGGGCCGCGCTTTCAGGGTCAGCGGGGCCGCGAGATCAGGGGCGACGGGGCCGCGAGATCAGGGGCGGCGGAGCCGCGTGAGTAAGGGCGGCGAGGGCCGCGAGAGCAGGGCGGCGAGGCCGCTAAGGCGGCGCGAGGGCGGGCAGCGGGGCGCGGGCGCTAAGGCGGCGCTCGGGCTGCTAGGGCGGGCGGCTCGCTAAGGCGGCGCTCGGGCCGTTAGGGCAGATCGAAAAGTAAGAGCAAGGGCCCGGAGCGCGCTACGGGCAGAAAAAAAAAGGTTCGATGTGGTGGGCCCTAAGCACAGCTCCCACGGGGGAACCTGCTCGATACCATGAGAAATTTAGAACGAGAATGGATTGACTACGAACGAAGTGAGTACAAATAGGAAACCCTAATTGGGTTGTACCCCCTATGGGATACCCCACTATAGCCTACACAAATAAGTAAGCTATAATGTTCTGACATAGCATGCGAGCAGGTGCGGGGGAATAGCATGCGAGCAGGTGCGGGGGGATAGCATGCGAGCAGGCGCGGGGGAATAGCATGCAAGCAGGCGCGGGGAAGAAGCTCACTTCGTGGCCCGCTCCTTCTCTTTCAATTGTCAACCCCTTGCCTTTCGTGGCCCCATGTGCTTCATCATTGCTTCCATTGCTTTCCCTTCCGTATCTCTGTCCCCCCCAGCAACTTCCCTTCTCTCCTCATGTTCCTGTTGTTGTCTCGCTGTTTGCTTGCCCATCATCCCGCTCTCCCCATTCCGCAGTCAACCATCACCACCCCAGTTCATGAGTTGGAGGTGTGGCGTCTATCGTGATATCGCTTCCCCTTAGTCGATATGGACCCTAGCCCCGACGCCGATAACTTGGCGCCGACTTTGGCTGACTTCCCTCTTCGTCACCCAATGGGTCGTGGTCTCAGCTTCACTCTAGAGTGGTAAGACTTCTTAGTTCTTCGCAACCACAAGATAGAGTTCAACGACAGATGTTTGGGTTTCGGCATCAGGTAGGACTCGAGTAGTCGGCGCCGACTAAACAGGGTTAGTGTTGATGTCGGCGCAGTGGCCTTCTGATTTACATCGACGTGCACGGTATTAGGCATAGACCCCCTCCAGGAACGTCGGCCACCTTAGGAAGCATCGACCACACGCAGTCGCCCTGTGTACTTTTCGGCGTTTGCTCAACCGCCCTTGTATGAACCTCCTTGCCCAACCGTGTCGTCAGGTTCGCGTGGTCCCGACTTGGGATCGACAACTAGCGTTTGTGGGTAATCGGAGTCGGCACGCTTCGATCGGCCATGAAGGAGGCCGACCATTCATGCTTTGCTGCGGTTTTCGACGCCGACATCGCCGCTATCCCGTTAAGAACGATGTGAGCTGTTTCACCATTGATCAGTTGTCGTTTTTTGTTGTCGCGACATCGCGTGGTGTTGTGATCGACACCGTCGTGAATTGCATGTGCAGCCTCGGTCCGCTTCCAGGAACGCACTGCAGCGTCATTGCCATCCTATACCCTGGAGATCTGTTGAAGGCTGAGGGACAGGTGTGCAGGACCTCAATCCGGCACATCGACCCGCGGACCGGTAAAGGGTATCACCGCGACGAGGCCGCCCGCGTGCTAAAGTAAGTGCTGAATTGTCGTCGATGACCTGCTTGTTAGTCGGCGACACAGGGTATCACACGCTGACCGCCTCCCTCCACCGCGGTGCTTCAGGTTCTTCCGCACGGCTGTCCTGGCCGAGCTGGGGCGTCCCGGTAGGATGTGGGACTGGGCGCCGCCATCACAAGCAGTGGTGTGTCAGAATGTTATAATTATCTAGCCTGTAGTGGGGTGCTCCATAGCGAGTACAACCCTGTTAGGGTTTGCTATATGTATCCCAACTGCTGCTATTGAATCCCTCTCTCTTCTTCATTCCTTAATTACTTCACATGCTATCAGAGCATCTACGCTCCTGGCCTGTGGGCCCCACCCAACTGCTTCCGCTGCTACTCTGTCTGCTGCACGCCCCTTGGCGTGCCCCTCGCGCGACCCTTAGTGGCCCCGTCGCCACCCCTCGCGGCCCCGTCGCCGCCCTTCTCGGCCCCTCGCGGCCCCTTTGCCGCCCCTTTCAGGCCCCTCGCGGCCCCTTCGCGGCCCGTCGCCGCCCTTCCAGGCCCCTCGCGGCCCCTTCGCGGCCCCGTCGCCGCCCCTATTGGCCCCGTCGCCGCCGCCAGCGGCCCCGTCGCCGACCTCTCAGGCCCGTCGCGGCCCCTTCGCAGCCCCGTCGCCGCCCCTATCGGCCCCATCGCCGCCGCCAGCGGCCCCGTCGCCGACCCTAGCGGCCCCGTCGCCGCCTCTATCGGCCCCGTCGCCGCCGCCAGCGGCCCCGTCACCGACCCTAGCGGCCCCGTCGCCGCCCCTATCGGCCCCGTCGCCGCCTCCAGTGGCCCCGTCGCCGCCTCCAGCGGCCCCGTCGCCGCCACTTGCGGCCCCGTCGCCGCCCCTTTCGGCCCTTCCTCGACCCTGCCCCGGCCCCGCCCCGGCCATGCTCCGTCGCCAGTCGCGGCGCACCGGGGGCACGTGCACCGCCCCCCCCTCTTTTCCCGTCGCCCGTCGCGGCTCCCTTGGGGGCCGAGACCTGGGGGAGGGGGGCGAGCGCCGCCCCTTCTGCCGCCTGTTTTGGCGCCCTGGGAGGCCGTGCGTCGCCCCCCCCCCCCCCCCCCCATAACCTCCCTACCCGCCGTCCCGCCCTGCCCTGTGTTAGGGTCTGGGGTTGGCGAGTAAGGGGGTGGCGGGTGTGTGGTCTCCCCTGCTCCTCCTCCTCCTCCTCTGTCTCCCACTGCTGCAGCTGCCGCTGAGGGGGGTGGGTGTGTGGGAGTCGACGGAGTGGTGCTAGGGGGTGGGGTGTGAGTGAACCTAGGGTGCAGCAGGGTGTGTGTGAAAGGGGGGTGCTTTGGGAGTAGAACTAGGGTTTGAGCAGGGGGGAAGTGTCGAGGGTGTGGGGCAGCTGGAGGAGGTTGTGTGGAGGTAGCTGTCGTGTCGCCTGCAGCGTCTGTAGTCCGTCGCCCTTGCTTCGGTAGCCAGTGAGCCTGTTGCACCAGTCGCCAGTGGGTCCGTTGCTCCTGCCGCTCGTCTATAGCCGCGGAGCCAGTTACTCCAGTAGTCTGTCGCCCTTGCTTCGGTAGCCACTGAGTCAGCCGTTCCTGTGCCCGTGCCTCTGCAGCTTCAGTCGTTGCCTCCCATCTTCTCTCCCTCCACAGTTCCTCCTCCTCCTCACTTGCCCGCTGTGATTAACTCTAGCTTTGCTCCCTATTGTGAAATCCTGCTCTATACCTACTTGCTCATTGTGCTGATTACACTCCACTTTGGCTATGGGGGTGTGTCAGAATGTTATAATTATCTAGCCTATAGTGGGGTGCTCCATAGCGAGTACAACCCTGTTAGGGTTTGCTATATGTATCCCAACTGCTGCTAGTGAATCCCTCTCTCTTCTTCATTCCTCATTCTTCACATGGTGGAGGTCAGGCTGGCCGACTGCGACCACCCTAACCGCGATGTGAGTTGCACGTTCAAGTAGCAAGGGGGGTGCCCGTTTCTGAATGCTCCGCTCATCATGTTCCGTGCCTGTATGCAGAAAGTGCCGGGCACAGTGTCGGACGGGCATGTCGGTGCCGGCGTGCTTTCCGCGACGTCGTTAGGGTGGATAGCGAAACAGATCGACCATCTGACAGGCGAGAAGGGTCGTAGTGGGGTGAGCATCGAGATCGTCGGGATGAAGGGGCTGAAGGCTTTGCGCGACAGCATGGTTGAGTACGTCAGTAAGGTCATTGCCGTAAAACGCACCGCGGCGCCGACTTCTCAAGCCGCCGGACCCGCCGACAGTGCCATTGATGACGACGGCGCGGAAGGACAGAAGGCGCCCCAAGGTGCAGTTGCCGCCCAGCATCAGGGGAACGCGAGGGTGCATGGGGAAGGTGGAAACGGTGGAGGAGGCGACGCAGAGGCAGGTGCAGGAAGGTTGGAAACGGAGAAGTCGTCGTCGTCGTCTGAGTCGGAGTCGGAGTCGGAGGAGGAAGACGAGGCGGTGAAGCGTAAGGACAAGGACGAGGAGGAGGAGGAGGAGGAGGAGGAGGAGGAGGAGGAGGAGGAGGAGGAGGAGGAGGAGGAGGAGGAGGAGGAGGAGGAGAATAAGGACGAGAATGGTGAGAAGTGGGAGGGAGGGAAGGATGAGGAGGGGGGGGATGAAGAGGTGGAGCTCGTGGTGGAGTATGTAGAGGGTACGGTTGAGGCGGAAGTGGCGGTGGGGTCGGCAGATCAGGGGAATGAGGAAGAGAAGGATGACGGCGCGGGAAATGCTACGAGGTCGGCAGATGTGGGGAAGGAGAAGGGCGAGGTCGGCGTGGAGGCAACGACGGGAAATGGCCAGGATGAGGCGGCCTGCGAGGGAGGTGGGAAGGTGTCGATCGACGCCGGCGAAGGGGCGAACAACACGGGCGTGCAAGAGACCGGGGAAGCACCTAGTCGGCAGGGCCCTGAACTGGATGACGTTGAGGAGCTGCGACGGGAGAACTGGTTGTTGCGGGCGGAGAACGCTCGGCTGGCGACGTTGCTCGATGCGGAGCGGGCTCGGCTGGACAGGTTTTTTGTTGGGGTCAGTGGACTCGTCGACCACGTTAAAGGGTTGGCCGAGCAGGTCGACGACACCGAGAAGTATGCCGCGGAACAGCTGCGAAACGCGACGGAGGCCATGTCGGGCAACATCACCGGCAGCTTTGACGAAGCGTGGAAGCCGATGAAGACATTCGCGGAACAGGCGACGGAGTGGTTGGAGGACTTCGACAATCCGGAGGGTCGTGTCGCGTATGCACGGGCGTTAGCGGTCTCCGACTTGGCCGAACACGTAGATTCGGTGGTGGGCGATGCGAAGAAGGGGTTGGAAGAGTACGTCTCGAACCACCTTGCCTCCGCGCAGGTCAACATCGCCACCGCTGTGACCACCAAACTCGCCGTGCCGCCGCCGCCACCGCCTCATCCCACGCCGCCCGCCATCCTGGAAGAGCTTTTGAAGTCGTTCAAGGCCGACATCATGAAGGCGGTGACGGAGGCCACCCAGCAGTCTTTCGTTGCTTCCGGGATGAAGATGGTGACAGAGATGATCGGCAATGTGGCGCCAGGTCGATGTGGGTCGTCGCCTTCGGCCAATGACGCCGATAATGCGCAAAGGAAAACGGCCGAGAAGCAGAGCCATAACAGGACGGGCGATGGAGATGACAAGGAGAGCTCGAAGCGGAGCAAGGGAGCGGACGGTAGCCGCGGGTCGAAGCCTGCGCAACAGAGCGTGGTCGACCAGCTGAAGACGAAGGCGGGGTGGAAGGTGGTAAGGACGTCGCACAGCAAGGGAGGCGGAAGCGGGGGAGCAGAGGGTGGCCCTGCCGACGGGGTTGCCGCTAACGTAGCTGCTCCGACTGGCCCGCCTTTGGTCGCCGAGCAAACCCATCCTCAGGCGAGCGGTGGGAAAGGCGTGACCGACAAGGAGGTGCCAACTGCTCAGGCGGCGAATGATGGCGACTCCGGAACCACCAAGGGACCGTCCGTCGTGGCGGCGGCCAAGCCTGCTTCTGCTACGGTTGTCGGCACCACCAAGTCGAGTCCCCGTAACCCCCTTGCGGCTACCAGCGCGCCTGCCGGCCAGTCAGGTGCGAACAAAGATGGGGAGGCTGCTCCAGCTCCAGCAGCCCCGGCTGCCGCCAAGGGCGTCGCGAAGGCTGCTTCGGCTAAGGGTGATGCCGTGGCATCAGCTAAGGCCCCCCCTGGTGGTACCGCGCTCAGGGAGATGCTCCGCCGCATGGAGGCACATAGCAGGGACGTGCAGCAGCATCCCGTGGTCGACGCCGGCCTTCCTGGAACAGCACGTCGCTCCGTCACTACGCAGATTGCCGGCAAGTCGTCCGGTGCCCCACCTGCCGCGCCTCCGGTGGCCGCCCCACCGCCTGCGGACCCCAAGTTCGCTTTTCTTTGCGCCCATTTAGGCGCACGCAAAGCGGCTGCTCCGTCAGTGACCCAGCCGGAACTCGGCAAAAACGCGACGCCGACGTCGGTAAACGCGACCGCACCCACACCAGGTGCATCTATGGTCGATGTGGCGGCGGAGAAGGGAGTGAGTGCAGCGCTCGCCACCGGCGGCCGCGCAGACAAGCATGCCGATCTCGCTGTCGTCATGGCCCATTTTGAGGTAGCAAAGCGCCCCGAGCACGCCCTTGTTATGGCCATCATGCACACGGCGCATGTGGTGCCGTCGGCGACCCACGGAGGGGGTTCGGCGGAGCAGACGGCCGCAATGGCTGCTGTCGCCGAGAGAAATGCTGGACGGAAGGAAAAGGACGACAACGGGAAAGGGAAGGCGGTCTCTCAGAGGAGCACGCGGGCGATGTCTGCGGGGAAGTTGATGTCAGAAGAGAAAGGGAAGAAGGCGGAAGGGGAGCAGGACAAGACGGGCGGCAAGGGTAAGCCGACGAAGAAGGAGAAGGCGGAGGAGGAGGACGAGGAGGGCGGCGAGGGAGATAAAGAGCATGGACGCAGGGGTCATGGCATCCGCCGAGACAAGGCTGGCGACGGGCAAGGGTGGGTGGGCGAGATTAAGGTAAACGGACAGAATCGGTACATCGGCAAGTAGAGGGAGAAGATGGAGCTGGCCTACGAGCACGCGATTGCGCTCGTCGTCTACGACAGCTACGTGAGCAAGGTGCTCATGAAGGAGCTCACCGTCTTGAAGCCGGGGGAGTTGGATAAATGGAAGGAGGTGTGGGCGGAGGTCAAGTTCTTGCCGACTGGGATGTGGACGGTGATGTGGGCAAGAGGCTTGTGCCATCCGAGAGCACGATAAGACGGATCCTGACGTGCCGAGTTCTGTCGACCAAGTCGTGTCATTACTCTGATGTTGACGAAGTCGTGTCATTCTAATGTGTTTGCGCGGCAGGTTCTACGACATACTCGGCAGGTACCGTGGGTACGCGAGTTCGGGTGATGCGCTTCATGACGTGCTCTGGCCGGCGATCTGGTTCCCCATCATCGAGGACACGGAGGAAGGCAAGGAAGAGACGGACGCTCTCATGTCGGCGATGGTAAATCGCGTGTCGATGTGCGCGGCGTATGGGAAGGTCGCGGCGAGCGCGGTGTTTGGGAAGGCCGACGCGAGCGTGGAGGGGAAGGCGGACGAGAAGACGGAGATGGGGGCCCAGGTGTTAGCGGCATCGGCATGCGCCATCTGGTGCTTCTTGGAGACGGATGCGTCGGTGCTCGGTGCTGTGGGCGAAGGGAAGACGACGGCGATGGTGGCAAGTGCGGGGGAGGCGAGGGCCGAGGACTTCAAGGAGGTGATGCACGTGGTGATCGACATAGCACGCAGTAGGCAGGCTCCCGCGGGGGAGGTTGCACATAACGTCGCGCCATCGCTGCAGAGCCAGGCAGTGGCCAGGGCCTTCGCGAAGGGAGTTGAGGAAGTCGAGGCCGACATGATCGCAAGAGCGACAGTCAAGACCTTGGCGTTCTGGGGAATGTGCCCCGTCGTCGGGCCCAAGCTCAAAGCGCAGGGCATCGATGTGCCGTGTGACGCGAGGATGGAGTACGATATGGATCACAGGGGGAGGAAGGGGGAGAAGGCCAAGCAGAGCAAGGGCAGCAGCAATAGGAAGAAGGGCAAGCAGGGCATGGGCAGTACGGATGCGTAGTTGGCGGGCTGTGGTGTGCAAGGTACTATTGTATGGTCGGCGCCGATGTCGTAGTAATTCTAATTACTTTTGTATCGTAGGGCACGAATCTTTTTTGTTTTTTAGTAAATCACTGTCCACATTGAAACTTGCTAGCCGACTTTGAACGATGCGCTTTGTCGACGCATATGTCGACATCAAAAGGAACATGCTACTCGGCGAGCAGCGATGATAGAGAAGGTAGACACATGCTACTCCGCGACGAGTTCTGTCGGCGAATATGTCGACACCCTAGCTACATGCAATCCTGCAAGACGTCGACATCGAGCTGTGTTTAGATGTCAGCAAGGATAGTATTTTTGTTTCTTACTGAGCGACCGACTACATTTAACACAGCGGGACCCAGTAGGTTCGCAAGGGCCTTGCAGTGGGTTGTTACAAACTACCGGAACAGCATTTGGAAAAAAAAAGGGAAGGGGGGGTGGGGGGGGGGGGGGGGGGGGGTGGGGGGGGTGTACAAATCTGCCACAGTTAACAGCATCGAACTACGCACACGCATATCCTACATGCGCGATCATGCTGACTTCTTGCGCTTGGTCGGAGGACGGTGCACCGGAGCGGTCGGCTTGGCCGGTGCTGTCGACTTGGCCGGGGCCGTCGGCTTCGCCAGGTCGGCCTTGGTCTTCGGCATCTGCTCCTCCCACGTGTCTGGAAACAGGGTTTCGACCCAATCACTCTGCTTCAGGTTGAGCGCCACAAGCGCACAGGCAAGGCGTAGCTTCGAGACCACCTTGGGGCCCAGCCCCTTGACTCCCAAACCAGGCTCTTTGGACAACATCGGTGCCGTTCCCGGTTTGAGCACCGTGAGGGCATCGACGAAGGTCCCGATGCCCGATGTCGCGATCCTGTGCAGTGTGTCGACCACGGCCTCGGTGTCGGCGTCGCTGTCGCTCGCGCGTAGCTGGCGCACCGCATCCATGACCTTCAGCATGCGGCGCACCCTCTTGTTGAATGCACCTTGCGTAGCGCCGGCGAGGAGGGTGTGGCGGTCGATGAACCCCGGCTCGGCGATCCTGTCGCAAAGCCGACGGGTGTCATTAGCGGTGGCGGAGTTCCAGAGGCGCCAGGCGTCCCTCACGGTCTTGGCCTCCCGCCACGGTTGTACCACGTTGAGCTCGTAACTAGCCTCCTTGTCCGTCTGTGGGGGTGGCGGGGGTTTGTCGTCCCCTCCGTCGGCGCCGGCTCCCATGTTGGCCGAATCCGCCGAGCCACCCTCGCTGGGAGCTTGCGCGGTAGCACACGGCGGGGCCTCAGGCACTCTCCGTGCTTCTGACACACGGAGTGCCTCGGTGAGACGGGTTATCTCGGCGGTGAGAGACGCGATGGTGTCGTCGCGCTTCTCGAGCTCCTCCAGGAAGTCAATCTTCTCGTTCGCGGCACGCTCCATCTCCTTCGTCAGCTTCGCCTTGAGGGATATGTTGTAGTACTCGGTGTCCATGCGGACAGAGATTTCCTGCAGCGGTAGGACAAAGACGTTAGCCGCGAGGTGGTTTGGAATGCCCTACAGCCAGCTCGTCGTCGACTTACCTCTGCCTGAATTTGGGTCGGGTCCTGACGCTTGTTGATCGTCTCGGTGTCGACCCTCTCGACCCGTTTCGCCCAGTGCTGGAAGAGGGGGATCCGGCAGAACAGGGAGCCTTAGACGTACGGGTGCCATGGTGTGCGGACCAGCTTCACCGCTAGGTCCTCGGCGACGATGCGGCGCAGCATCTGGAGTGTGCGCCAGAAGTGCACCGCGGCTTTGTCGGCGTCGGACCCCTCGGCAACCTTCCCTTCCACCTGCAATTCGTCACGTGTATTAGGAGTTCAGACACTGTCGGCAAACACGACTCGGAAACAAGGATACGAGGGCGTCGACTAACATACCGTCTTCAGCATGTCGTCGACGCCGGGGAAGATGTGCTCGGTGAGGAGCTTCAAGAGCTTATCAGAGGGCTCCACCCTGCTCTGGCCCAAGAAGTAGTCCTGCTTGTAACCAGAGTAATCGGCCTTCTTCATCACCACCCCCACCGGAATGGCGGTGATGTACGCTCGCGTCATCTTGTCGAGCGCCCAGTGACCCAGCTCCGCGATCTCGGCGCGCGGCGTGCCGTCGATGGCCAGCTCCTGGGCCCCTCCAGCTCAAGCGGCGTGCACGTTCCTCTTGCAGAAGACCCCGTTTTTGTCCCACAACTGCCGCGTCCAGCGTTGGTGGCTTGCTGCAGAGAGCCCCCCTTGGTCGGTGTCGTTTTTGGCGAAGAAGAGGTGCTTCTTGTACCAGCTCGCGCGTGTGCTGGTGTCCACCAGCGGAATGAGGCGGACGCCGTGAAACTGGCCGATCTGGTCGAGGATGAAGTGCAACCACAGGCCCGTCTCGCCGACGGCGCACAACTCCGCTTCGAGGTGCCGCGCAGCGTAGCTCTGCTGCAGACGCGCATCCTTGGACGTCTTCAAGTTCCGCGCAGCGATGACCATGACGACCGGCTGGTTCTCCGGGTTCACCGACGAGGTGCTCGCCAGTCGGTACAAGAATATGTCGGGGAGCGTGATCTCGCGGATGCTTGCACCGCGCAGAAGAGAGTGATGGGAGAGTAGCGTGAGCACCTTCAACAGCAGAAACCGCCATAGCGTCTGCAACGGGCCCGTACCTCGCGGGTTCCATGCCTTGGCCGCCCACGTCGGCAGCACCCTGAACATGATCTGGCGGAACTGCTCGGCGGTGTAGGTATCGCCGATTGTTCCGCGACGCCGATCGGTGCAGTTCCTGCCGACAGTGCCGAGGGTGGGGGGCAATTAGGGCGGCGTCGACTCAGTACAAGACAACAAGAGGTTAAACAAAAACTCACTTGATGTCCCGCTCGTTCTTGGTGCGGATCATGAACCGCACCTCCGACCTGACCACCGATATCTCTCGCATGATGCTCAGCTCCGTCTCCCGGTATATCGTCGCCTCCACTCTCGCCGCCATCTGGCATGCCTTTATGCGCCCGAGGAGCGTGTGCACCGTTGTAGATTGCACAGGCTGTGTTCCTGTGGCGTTGTCGCCCTTCTTGCTGGACTCGGCATCGAGATTCAACTCCTGAACCATGTACTTCACGTATGCGCGAAGCCGGGACTTGGTGACCCTAGGGCCGTGCAGCCACACGTACGACCGGGGGACATTGGCCTCTTGGTCCCAGTTTTTCTTCTTGTTGTCCCGGATGTAGTGCCCTATCTCGTCGACGTGCTTAAGCATGTACTCCTGCGGAAGCTTGTTGCGAATTTGCCTCAACATCTTCGCCGCCCACCTCTTGTAGTGATAGATCCACGAGGTGTACTGCCTCAGCGTGCTGTTCCTCTCCACGGTTTGCAGGTGGCGTAGGGCGTCCAAGACGAGCACGTCGATGGTCGCGTACACCATGTCTTCCTCGACGAAGTCTGCCGCCCTCCACTGTTCGCGCGGCACCGACAAATTCTCCTGGTCGGCATCCTCGTCCTGTTCGAGCAGATCATCTATGTATTCAAGTTCCCGCCTGAGCCGTTCTTCCAAGGTGCGCTGACTAGTGCTACGCGGCGGGCGCTCGTCGTTTTCGTCATCGCTTTCCTCCTCCTCCTCCTCCTCCCCCCCATCCTCCTCCTCATCGACCTCAACCTGGTTTCCAGAGCCGGCCGGTGCCGACGAAGTTCCTGGCCGTCCATTTCGCGTCGGATTCTGTTTTTTATTCTTGTTAATTTCCCCGATCGGCGTGTCAGAATGTTATGCTCTAGCCTGTAGTGGGGTGCTCTATAGCGAGTACAACCCTTCTAGGGTTTGCTATTTGTATCCTCATTCTTGCTAGTGCAAGCACTCTTTTACCTAAACTGTCTCGTGCCTAGCTAGGACTCTCCTAGCTATGGCGCCTTTACTCTATCACTCATTTTCACATGGTTTCAGAGCACATATGCTCCTGGCCTGTGGGCCCTACTACTGCTTCCGCTGCGCCAGGCCCGCGCGCGGCTTGGGCCGCCTGCGCGCGGTTCGGGAGGCTGTGCCAGGCCCGTGGGCGGCCCGTTCTTCGCTGCCCCTGCCCTCCCCGCTGTTCCCCGTGCTTCTGAAGGCGCCCCACCCCTCCTTCTGCCCGTTCTCCTGGATTAGGGTTTGGGGGTGGGGGGCATGGGGGTGCAGCTTCTGTGTGCCGTTCCCTGCTCCTCCTCCTCCTCCGTCTCCCTGTGCTGCAGCTGCCGCTGAGGGGGGGTGGACCTGTTGGAGCCGTCGGAGTGGTACTAAGGGGGGGTGAAGGGGGAGTGGAGCTAGGGGTGAAGCAGGGGGTGTGTGTAAGGGGGGGTGGTACTGATTGGGAGAGGTTGAACGGAGGTTGACGTCGTGTCGCCAGCAGCACCTGTAGTCCGGGGAGTTGCTCCGGTAGCCCAGCCGTAGCCACCTGTGTCAGTCGCCCGTGGGTCTGTTGCTCGTCTGCCGCTACTTTTAGCCGCCGGGCCAGTTACTCTAGTAGCCCGAAGCGCTGTTCCGGTAGCCGCTGTGCCAGTGTGCCTCCTGTTGCCCGTGTGTCTGTAGCTTCAGCCGTCGCCTCCTATCTCCTCTCCTCTCACTGTCCGTCCTCCTCCTCACTTGCCCGTTGTGACTACCACTAGCTTTGCTCATAATTGTGAACTTTAAACTATTGCTTCTTGAACCTGTGCTCAGAATGTGTGGTGACATTGTGATCCACCCTGAGCTTGTTCTGCTTTGCTTGCTCTGCTGATTACACCCCACTTTGGCTATGGGGGTGTGTCAGAATGTTATGCTCTAGCCTGTAGTGGGGTGCTCTATAGCGAGTACAACCCTTCTAGGGTTTGCTATTTGTATCCTCATTCTTGCTAGTGCAAGCACTCTTTTACCTAAACTGTCTCGTGCCTAGCTAGGACTCTCCTAGCTATGGCGCCTTTACTCTATCACTTATTTTCACACGGCGGTGGGGGAATGTTCTTGGTGAACTCCCCTTCTGGAATCTGCGTCAGCTTGTCAAGATCGTAGAGTAAGGGGAGGGTCTCTTCCTCGGTAGATGTCGGACTGTGGTCGGTGGATGGTCTAGCATCAGTCATGTCGACGTCGGCCATGTGGCACCACGTATGTTGCTCTACCGTCGTCCGTGTGCGATGCGGAGGTCGGTAAACCAGAGACGGTACTGATTCACGGGTGCGGTGTACAAACGAAGAGTAGCGCGGCGGTCTTCCTCTAGATAACGTTCAATAACGTCTAACTCGTGTTCGACCTCGAGATTGCGGGGGTTGGTAAACCAAAGACGGTGCTGAGTCACGGGTGTGGTGAACGCCCGGAGAGTTGCGCGGCGGTCTTCTTCGAATTCTCGGTCGAGTGAGTCTAACTCGGCTTCGACCTCGAGCCGTTCCAGCTCCGCTTTGATGTCGGCGTCTACAGAGTCGGCGGGGGGTGGAATGGGTTGCGGCTGTTGGGCTCTAGGGCGACCTCTGGACATGCGTCGCCGACTTGCTACGTCGGCGGGGACGTTAGGAGCTTGCACCGATGTTTAGCTAAAACAGCAGACGTCGACGTTGATTACTACTGACCAAGTCGGCAACCGAGTAACCTACAGGCGCAATGACAGACTGGCAGCTGAAAATTCTAAGTGCACGAGAGAGCAGGAAGAAACGCAGGAACGGACGTGGGAATGAGCAGGCCCGCAAGGTCACGGACGGGTATGGTCCTGAGCGACTCCGATGCTGCCGCGCTTCACACACACCCCTATGATGCTGCCGCCATGCATGTGTTCTCGTAAAGGCGGCGCACTGTCCGACGTGCCACGTGCCAAGCATGGCTAATGTGACGCAGCGCTGCAACGAAGGGGCGTAAGCCTGGGTCTTTCCACGGTGGAATGGGCGTGTGTTACGTGGCTTGTGACCGACATTGGCCCCTCAGTTCCGAAATTACGGCATGCCGACTCCAATCTCCCAGGGTCCCGGAATTATTGAAGCCCAGCGTGGGGCGCCCTAAGATCGGCGCCGACTTCCATTCGGCGCGCTTGGTTGTTTCCTTAGGTTCATTGAACCTAGACAGTGTTGAGATTGTGCCGCGTGGCTTGGTTGTGAGCCTTTGGATGAAATGGTCGACACCGACATTGCTTGCAACTCGCGATGCCACAGAACAGTTACACCCTAGACGGTCCGATTTGCGCCGCGTGGCAGCCTAGTACACGGTGGGGACGGTCGGGCTCCTCCCTATTGGTCCGCGTGGCGGCATTCGCGGCTCGACGTGGCGTGCTGTCCTATTTTGTCCGCTGAGATATACTTCTCAGGAATCTCCCAGCCAAACCCGAGGTCGTCATAATGTCGTCAATCCCGAGGGCCCCCGAGGCACCTCGGTCGCCAGTTCGGCCCAGTTTGCCACTCGGAGGTCGTCAAGAGCTCGTCAATCCCGAGGGGGGCCCTTGTCCCATTTCAACTGCGAAATTGAGCGGCGTTTTTCGTCCGCTGAGGTATATCATCCCGAAATTGTTGAGAGAATTTCTCCAGTGGCCAATCGGGTGATTCATTCTCTCTCGTGTCAGAATCAGAAACAGGAATGATTGTGACTAGCAGGAACAACAGTACAAATATGAAACCCTAATCTGGTGTACCCCCTAAGGTGTTACCCACTACAGCCTAGAACCACATAAACATATATGTTTGACACACCCCCATAGGCAAAGTGGGGCAGACCTAGGGGTCACAAGACCAGTCAAGGTAAAACAAGACAAACAAGCTCAGGGTGGATCTCGAGGATTCCACACAAATTCCGAGCACAAGTAAGCGGTCACAAGACCAGTTCACATGCAGTTTTATAATAGAGCAAGAGGTACAATGATCACAACCTAGCAAGGGCAAACATGCAGGTATATATATAATGATCACAGTACAGGCAAAGTCAAGAAGTAAGCAAGTGAGGAACAGTCGGCACAAGGCCTAGAAGAGTGCGAAAACGCTGATGGTCAATAGGCGGAAGCGCCTTGGTGAACACATCAGCAGTGTTGGCCTCAGTGGCCACGTAACGCAGAAGAAGCTGACCACGCTGCTGTAGCTCTCGAGCTAGAAAGTAACGCAGAGCAATGTGCTTCGTCCTGTGCTCCAGTCTGTGCTCCTGACACAAGGCTATGGTTGCCTTGTTGTCGACGTACAGCACTGGAGGAGAACGAGGCTGCTTTCCAAGGTCAGTCAGCAGGTAGGTGAGCCAGCGAAGCTCCTGGGCAGCCATGGCCGTGGCGTAGATCTCAGCCTCACAGCTGGAGCTGAGAACAGAAAAAGAACGAGTAGAACGCCAAGAGACAGAGCCAGAGCCAAGACTGAAGGTGTAACCCTGAGACGACCGCTGAGTAGCCTGGTCGTCTGCCCAAGAAGCGTCTGAGTGCCCAGTGAGAACAGGCCGGTCTCGCCCTCCAAGCACTAGCCCCATGCCCGACGTACTGCACAAGTAGCGCAACACCCTCTTAGCTGCATCCATGTGCTCCTTCCGGTGACGGCCGGGAGCGACATAGCGTGCTAAGATGCTGAGAGGGTATGCAAGGTCAGGTCGAGTGCAGGTCATCAGGTACATGAGGCAGCCCACAAGCTCTGGATACGGACCACTCGGCTCTACGGACTCATCCAAAGGCAGAGCTGAGAGCGAGTGTCCCGTAGGCAGAGGAGTGGACTGAGGCGAGGAGTACGTGAAGCCGAAGCGCTGAAGGACCTGCTGCACCATGTGTGACTGAGTCAAGGTGATGGTGCGCCGTGCTCTGTCCCGGGTGATCCGCAAGCCAAGATAGCTTGTCAGTTCACCCAGGTCTATGCACGTGTGTCTCTTCTGCAGCTCGGACTTCACGTGAGCGAGACCAGCTGTGTCAGAAGTGGCAAAGACCAAGTCGTCGACGTACACGAGGATGTAGAACGGCGGCAGTGAGGTGTCGGTGCGTAGAAACAGCGACGGGTCAGCAGTAGAAGGAGCGAACCCAAGAGCCGCAAGTGTAGTCCTCAGTGTGTCGTGCCACTCACGTGGCGCCTGGCGGAGACCGTAGACTGGCCGCCGGAGGCTCCACTGGGTACCAGGAGGGAACGACCCAGTGAAGCCAGGTGGGCGGCGCAGCCAGATCTCCTCGTGCAGGCTGCCCTGCAAGAAAGCTGTGCTGAAGTCAAGAGAGTGGAGCTCGTAGTCACGCTGAGCGGCGACGTGTAGCAGAACCCGAAGAGTGGTCATCTTCGGGGTCGGGGAGAAGGTCTGGAAGAAGTCAACTCCCTCTCGCTGACTGAAGCCTCGTGCAACGTAACGCGCCTTGAAGACAGGCGGAGAGCCCGGCGGCCGCTTCACCCTGAAAATCCACATGCCACTGACGATGTTCGCCCCAGGTGGGGGAACCTCGTCGACGTAGGTGCCAGTGGACTTCCAGGAAGCCATCTCTGTGTCCATGGCTGACTGCCACTGAGAGGAGTAGGGACCGGCCATCGCCTCTGCGTAAGAGCGTGGGGTCGGGATGTCTGGTGCATCCGGGTCTCCCTCAGGGGCAACAAGCATGGACACGAGATGGGGCAAAGCAGCGGCAAGGCAACCAAACTCCTCCTGTCTGTCCTCAAGAACGTCCGTGCCAAGAGCACACTCACCCCCGACGGACGGAGGACAGACAGACTCAGACTCAGCAACAAGACTCGCAGCGTAGTCTAGACGACACGCAGCTGCAAAGTCGACAAGCTCAGTGACTAAGGCAGACGCAGCAGCGGACTCAAAGGAAGGGTCAGTGACAACCGTAGCCAGGAGATGTGTGACAGTAGGACTGGCAGCGCGAAGGGAGTCTGACTCCGGGTCAGCAAGAGCAGGAAGAGAGGACGCAGGAGGCGATGGGAGAGCGACACGCTGCGGAGCAGTGGACTGACGAAGCGCCATCTGGTGAGTGCCTGGGACAGCAGGAGGACGCTCACGCGGGACACGACTACCAGTGGTAGCAGCACGAACAGGCGACGCTCGACGAGACGCAGGTGACACAGGACGTGATGCAGGCTCACGTCTCTCAGCAAGACCTCCAGTCGGACCAGTGTAAGGAGCAGGCACAGGGAGTGGGGAGGCAGGCGGTAACTGTGGCTGTGACTGGACAGACGGCGGACACTCTAAGGCGAGAGGAGAACAAGGAGGAGGAGGCTGACCAAGAACCTGCTGAAGGAGCGGAACGAAGTACGGCCGTGGCCGTGCAGCAACTCCCGAACCAGCAGAGACACCAGCGGCAGGGACCTCAGGACCAGCAGAAGCTCCACTCGCCGGGTCCTCCACTCCAGCAGCAGTAGCAGCACCTCCAGCAGCACCAGCAGCACCTCCAGCACCAGGGTCCGCAGCACCCGCAGTAACTCCAACGCCCGGGTCCTCAGTACGAGCAGCACCTCCAGCAGCACCGCCAGTAGCAGCAGCACCTCCAGCACCAGGGTCCGCAGCACCCGCAGCAGCGTCAACTCCGGGGACCCCAGCACCAGCAGCTCCACTCCGGAGACTGATGTGCCGAGCGTACCACTCTCGAAGCTGTGGGGAAGATCGCGGCTCCCGCCGTGGTGGGGAAACACGAGACCACGAGCCCGAGACGCACCCTGCCGGAGGCTGCAGTACCGTGACAACCACTCACGTAGCTGCTGCGAAGAGGGAGGTCCTCCAGGCGCCTCACAGTCAACTGCAACACCACCAGGCTCAGCACCCCCAGACTCAGCACCCCCAGGCTCAGCACCCCCAGTCTCAGCACCCCCAGTCTCAGCACCCCCAGGCTCAGCACCCCCAGTCTCAGCACCCCCAGACTCAGCACCCCTAGGCTCCGCCCGCGCAGGCTCCGCACGCTCAGGCTCCGCACGCTCAGGCTCAGCACCTCTAGCAGGACGCGAGTCGACAGCTACCTCGGCAGGCTCAACCGGGTCTACCTGAGAGACACCTGAGGGAGCGGCACCCTGAGGGGGAAGGGGGTCTACCACTGCAGCACCTGGCGCGAGGAAGAGAGGCGGGGGAGGGAGCGGGGCAGTGCGGTAGGGGAAGAGGCGGTAGAAGGGCACGGACTCGTCAAAAGTGACGTCCTGAGAGGGGAAGACGCGGTGCGAGGCGGGGTGGTAAAACTGCCAGCTAGACGCATCCGGGACAAAGCCAAGAAAGACACAGGGAGCAGTGCGGGAGGAGAGCTTGTCCGCAGACGTGTCGCGAACAAAAGCTCGGGATCCCCAGACACGGAAGCGTGACGCATCGCCAACCTCCCCCGTCCACAGCAGTGTGGGCGAGGTCTCCGGAGCGGAGACACGGGGCCAGAGGTTGAGCTGATGCGCAGCGTACCGGACCGCAAACGGCCACAGAAAGTGGGGGGCAGCCGCGTGGACTAAGGAGGTACGAGCGACCTCCATGATCAAGCCAATGCGGCGCTCAGCAACCCCATTCTGCTGTGGAGAGGCCGGAAGCGTGAACGACTGGTGAATGCCGTGCTCTGCACAGTAGGCTGCCAAGAGGTCGGAGGAGAACTCGCCACCTCTGTCAGAGTGCAAGCGCAGGACAGGAAACTCCGAGCGAAAACGCTCTCGCAGCTGAAGACGTGCTCTGCTGATCCAAGGGATCAGAACATCAGGGACTTCACCCTTGGTGCGCAAGGGGAAGACCGTGGTGTAGCGCGAGTAGTCGTCAACGACGATCAAGAAGTACCTCTCCTGTCCCTGACCACGGACGCGGGCTGGGCCCCACACGTCCATGTGGAGCGTCTGCAAAGGAGCAGTCGTCGGGGGGAACGAGGAGGAGTGAGGGGCAGCGCGCTGCCGCCCCTCGACACAGGGAAGACAAGGAGGAGCAAGGGAGGGTGGGAGGGGAGGGAGTACCCGAGGAAGACCAGAGACAAGATACCGGGAGTGCATGCCCCGAAGGCACTGCACTGACGGGTGACCAAGTCGGTGGTGCCAGAGGACAGTCTTGTGCGCTAGAGAGCGACACGAGCAGGGGGCAGGCAGCTGACCTGACGCAGACGCAGACGCAGACGCCGCTACCTGAGGGGACTCAGTGGTCAGTGTGTACAGGTCCGACCCCGGCTGCCGAGTGAAGGTAGCCAGGTGACGGCCCGTCCGAGCACACGTGCAGTGTGTCACACGCTCGTAGGCAGGGGTGAACTGGTGAACACCCCCATCCTGAAGCGCACAACCCGCCACCAAGTTCGTAGAGAACGAGGGGAGGTGGAGACCTGACAGTGTGCCCGACGGGACAGCAGGACAAGGAAGGACAGTGGAGGAGGTCGCAATGACCGGACCCCCAGAGGGGTCAGCGAGCGAGATAGCGACTGGTCGAGCAAGGGGCTCAAGAGCAGTGCGGTCACGAAAGAAACAGCGCGAAGCGCCTGAGTCTAGAGTGAAGGTGTGCAGTGCCTCAGTGGACTCAGTAGTACCTGGGGTGGCGGACACACAAGCCCCTAGAGCAGTAGCCTCACGAGCACCTGGGGCAGCAGACACGCAAGCACCTAGGGCTGCAGCCTCACTCGTGCGGATGCCTGGGTCAGGCGGAACACACAGGTACTGGTCCTCCTCTCCACTAATAGTCAATGCATACATGGCTTTGAGAATAACATCAAAATCAAGAGCATAGATATCGATATCCTTCTTGAGGAGATCAGCCCACTGAGGGAGCTCAGGAGCGTCAGGAAACTGAGCACGCCACGCGTCATCTAGGCGAGAGAAGCAGCGCTGCGCAGTGTGCGCCCTCCCGCACGTCTGTCCCTTGCGGCGACCAGTGCGGATGACGTACGTGCAGCTAAGGCTACCCCCCCCACCCCCGTGCTGTAAGTACCACTCACGAAGCTCCTGGTAGGACTGAGGGTGCTGCGCGCTCTGGCCAGTGCCAGAGCCTCCACGACCACCACCGCCGCCTCCACCACGACCACCACCGCCTCTGCCGCCTCCACGTCCACTGCTGCCACCACCACCGCCCCCACCCCGGCCACCTCCGCCGCCGCTGCCTCCACCACCCCCACCGCTGCCACTAGCCCCTCCAGCCCCGCCACCACCCCCACCGCCGCCACCACCCCCACCACCGCCTCCCCCGCCGTCACCCCCACCGCCCTTGCCTCCCCTGCCCTTGCCGCTGCGGCGTCCGCTGGGAGCGGACGCAGAGCCGACCTGCTCAGCACCAAGGAGGTCGACAGCAGCAGCAGAGGCGACAGAGGGGAGTAGGGGGGAGGGGGAACACCCTTCGAAGAAAGGGGTGCGGGGGTCGCCACGAGAGGCACCTACAGCTACAATACTCTTCTCAGCTGCAAGTAGTTCCTTCTCTAGGGCGGTAATGGTGAGCTCAGTGGGGCAGCGAGCTAGGAAGTGGTCCCTGACTGTACGCAGAGTGTCAGGGAGGCGGGTGACTAGGTGGTAGAGAGTGAGCCAGAGCGGGGGAGGGTTGGAGGCAAGAAACTCAGCGGGCATGGCTGCACGGAAGCGGGCATCACTAGTGCGGAGGTGAGTGATGAGGTCAGCGACTGTCTGGAAGGCGGACAGGTCGGGGAACAGGTAGGGAAGCGAGAGGCGGCCTAGTGCAGCTGAGGCCGGGGAGGAGTAGCGCGCAACTACAGCAGTGTACAGGGCGTGCGCAGTCTGATGCTGGCCAAAGTGCTCGCGCTCGTCTACTGGCAGGGAGTTGCGAATGGCAAAGCGGGCGTGGGCATCGCGAGTCTGCCACTGTGAGCGAGCAGTAGCAGCAGCAGTAGTAGCAGGAGTAGGGACTGTGCCTAGTGCGTGATCGTACAGCGAGATATCCTCTCTGGCAGTGAGCTGGAGGAACAGATGCAGATCATCGAGCCAGGTCTCAAACTTAATCGGGCGGCCCTCAGTATCGAACGAGAGAACTGGAGGGCTAGCCATAGCTGAAGTAGCAGTAGCAAAAGTAGCAGTAGCAGTAGCAGCAGCAGCAGCAGCAGTAGCAGCAGCAGTAGCAGTAGCAGTAGCAGTGGCAGTACTGGTGCTGCTGCTCAGGTAAGGAGGGCACGGCTCGGCTAGGACGGCGCGGCTCGGCTAGGGCGGCGCGGCTCGGCTAGGGCGGCGCGGCTCGGCTAGGGCGGCGCGGTTCGGGTCGGGTCGCGCAGCGCGGCTCGGCCGTAGAGGGGCGAGCGTGGGAGGGGCCGTGAGAGGCAAGCGCGGGGGGGCCGTTCGGGGGCCGGTCGGTGCTAGCGCGAGGCCATTCGGGGCCGTAGGAGGCTAGCGCGGTGCCTTAAGGGGCCGTGGGAGGCTAGCGCGGGGCCTGAAGGGGCCGTGGGAGGCTAGTGCGGGGCCTTACGGGGCCGTGGGAGGTCAGCGCGGGGGGCACACGGGGCCGTTCGAGGCTAGCGCGGGGCCACGCGGGGCCGTTCAAGGCTAGCGCGGGGCCAATCGGGGCCGTAGGAGGCTAGCGCGGGGCCGTAGGTGGGCCGTTCGGGGCTAGCGCGGGGCTGTAGGGCGCCGTGAGAGGCTAGCGCGGGGCCGACGCGGGGCCTTAAGGGGCTAGCGCGGGGTCTTAAGACGGGGCCGTGAGAGGCCGTAAGGGGCGACGCGAGGGGCCGTGAGGGGCCTGAAGGGGCGACGCTAGGAACGAGGCGCACGAGGGCGCTAGGAAAAAGGCGGCGCACGAGGGCGCGGCTAGTGGAAACGGTGGGCCCTAACGTTCCGGTCCTAGGTGGAACCTAGGCTCGTAATACCATGTCAGAATCAGAAACAGGAATGATTGTGACTAGCAGGAACAACAGTACAAATATGAAACCCTAATCTGGTGTACCCCCTAAGGTGTAACCCACTACAGCCTAGAACCACATAAACATATATGTTTGACATCTCGGGGGGCCTCGATTTACTCGAGTGGCCACGAAATTGGGTGATAATTACTCGAGTGGCCACGCCAGGGGATTCCTGCTCGCTTTTTTTTTCACCGGCGAATTACCCTATGGGGATTTGTAGCCCCGAAATTCCTTATTCGTGCGAGTGGTATTCCTAGGTAGTGTTCCGTTCTGTTCCGCAACTTAAAATTTCGCCAGGCTCACGGACGCGAAAGTGGCCCGCCCACTGTACAAGAAACTGACCAACAGTACATTGTCCGGTCAGTTTCGGCCAAATGCGCGACCAATGAGCGCGCGGTCCATCTAATTCCGAACGAATCAGCGATCGAGCATATAACTTCTCGATCATATAATCCTATAGACCCGAAGCGAACAGCCACACCCCTAACGCACGCGCATGATTCGTAAAAAACATGCGCGGTGCATATGTTGCCATTGAGCGTCCAATCAGGCGCCATCATTGAATTCCCCATCATATACCGAAATGATCGGCCATCAATTCGCGATAAACTAAATTACCGCGCGTGATTGGTTTGTTTTAATCTCAGGATATGCTTTGCCATTGAGCGTCCAATTATCCCCGTCCAAATGAAATGGCAACCATATATAAAATAGGACCGCGCACTAACAAATATTAGTGCGCATATGATTTGTCCAAGTTTGTGTGCTTAGGGTGCATATAAAACATACTCTTAAATCCCATACAGCCATATAGTAAATTGTGTTTAATGAACGCGTTCAAATATGATCGGCAATCCGTAAATCTTGCGCCTGATTAGACGCGCAGTGGCAACAAATGCACCACTCTATCTCCTGACCAATCGAGCGCGGTCGTTTTTTCTGTGTCGGTTCGTTTCGGGTGAAATGCAGTATATGATCGCGAAGTCATATACTCGATCGCTGATTGGATGTTAATTAGATGGACCGCGCGCTCATTGGTCGCGCATTTGGCCGAAACTGACTGGTCAATGTACTGTTGGTCAGTTTCTTGTACAGTGGGCGGGCCACTTTCGCGTCCGTGAGCCTGGCGAAATTTTAAGTTGCGGAACAGAACGGAACACTACCTAGGAATACCACTCGCACGAATAAGGAATTTCGGGGCTACAAATCCCCATAGGGTAATTCGCCGGTGAAAAAAAAGCGAGCAGGAATCCCCTGGCGTGGCCACTCGAGTAATTATCACCCAATTTCGTGGCCACTCGAGTAAATCGAGGCCCCCCGAGAGAGAATGAATCACCCGATTGGCCACTGGAGAAATTCTCTCGAAATTGTTTCTCATCGCAAACGCCGTTTGTAATCCTCGCACAGGTGATTGGGGTGGGATGATATACCTCAGCCGACGAAAACGGCCGCCCAATTTCGCGGTGGCGATAGGACAACGAACCCCCTCGGGATTGACGAGCTCCTGACGACATCCGAGTGGCAAACTGGGGCGACCTGGCAGTCCTCCGGGGCCCTCAACCCCTCGGGATTGTCGACAACCTGACGACCTCGATATTCGCTGAGAGAAACCTGAGAAGGATACCTCAGCGGACCCTGAACCACAGCTCGACACGTCGTGCGCCGAGCCGCGATTACGGCCACGTGGCCTAGTAAGGACAGCCGAGATCGAGCCTGACAATCGGGAGGTGCCACGACGACGCCGACGTGGCCCCGCTTCGCAGCACCTGTATCTTTCGCTGCGCGCGAAACTTGGCCCGCCGATGAAAAATGTCACCATCGTCCACGCGGCGAAAGCTGAATGGCTAAGGCATGTACATGTGTCCACCATCTAGATAGCCAGAGAACGCGTGGTAATGAGATGTCGGTGTCGCCCGAAGATCCAACCGCAGCAGCACGACCCACACGGATGGTTCTGTGCGGACCAAACCCTGCATAGGCGAAGAGAGCCCCAGACTCAGGGAATGTCGGCGTCGACCAGGCCTCCGGCCACGCGCCTACTCGCAGGTCGATGAGGTTTGCGCGGGAGAGCAGGACGCTACGGCATTTCGGGAGAGTGGAACTAGGTGATTGGCCTATTGCACCTATTGCAAGTGGCGCACGTGAATTCCACCGTGGCAAGGCACCGGCGGGAGTGCCGTTGAGCGCAAAGCGGCGTGACACAAAACATGCATCGATCGTGACACGTCATGCACGTGCACTGCTGCGCTTGCAAAGAGGGCTACGTGGAGCGCGGCAGGTGCGCAGTGGCCCACATCCATACCCCTCTTTGACCACGCACAACGCTCTCATTCTGCCTGTTCCGCTTCGTGTTTCTCTCGTGCTCCTGTGCGCCATCTGGCACTTCGCTTTCTTCACAGGACCCTCGCTGTCTCTGCGGGTCTAGGTTACTCGACGGCCGAGTCGACCCAGCGGCGGCACTCAGGCGTCGACCTGGAATAGACTTCGGTCGGCACTAAGGCGTCGACGTGAATCACTTCCGTCTCTGGTTTACCAATCTTTCCCTCTTCCACGGCCGGCGGTAGAGCATACGAGCGGTCATGGACGACGTCGACATGCCCGACGTTGGTACCCCAACCGACCACAGTCCGTCCTCTGCCCCCGTAGAGACGCTGAATTTGCTTTACGATCTTGACAAAATTACTCAGATTCCCGAAGGGGTGTACACCAAGGACATACCGAATCCGCCAATTGGGGAGTTTACGAAGAAGTCGACACCGACGGCAGATGGGCAGCCTGGACCTTCGTCGGTTCCGGCCAGCTCGGAAAACCAAGATGATGACGACGACGAGGACGAGGAAGAGAGCGACGACGAAGTCGACGACCGTCCTCCGCGTAGCAGAAATCCGCGCACCTTGGAAGAACGCCTTAGGCGGGAATTTGAATACATACGTGACATGCTCGAAGAGGACGAGAAGGAGGACAATCAGCACATGGCGGTGCCGCGCGAAGGGTGGAAGGCGACGGACTTTGTAGTGGACGACATGGTGTACTCCAGCATTGACGTGCTCATAATGGACGCCCTACGACACCTACAATGCTTGGAGAAGAATAGCACGCTCAGGCTGTACACCGCGTTCATCTACCACTACAAGAAGTGGGCGGCGAAGATGCTGAAGCAGATACGCGACAAGCTCCCCCATGAGCAACGACTTAGGCACGTCGACGAGATCGGCCACTACATCCGCGACAACAAGAAAAAGGATTGGTGCAACGAGAAAGTGGTCCGCCGAGAGTACATCTGGCTGCACGGCCCTAAGGTCACCGAAGCCCGGCTGCGCGCCTACGTGAAGCAAATGAGCCGTGAGTGTAACCTCATTGCTGACTAGCCCGGGGAGGAGAACAATGCCACGCGAACGGGGCCTGTGAGGTCGACAACTGTGCACACGATCCTCGGCCGCATAAAGGCATGCCAGATGGCGGCGAGGGTGGAGGCGACGCTGTACCGAGAGAAGGAGCTGGGCATCATGAGGGAGATCTCGGTGGTGAGATCGGAGGTGCGGTTCAACGTCCGCCACAAGAACGAGAGGGACATCAAGTAAGTTGGTCGACAACCTTATTATATATCACTGTCCACTGTGAAGTCGACGCAGTCTAACAGATTTTCCCCGCCGATTTGCGTTCAGGAACTGCGCCGACCGTCGACGCGGCACCATCGGCGATACCTACACCGCCGAGCAGTTCCGCCAGATCATGATGAGGGTGCTGCCGACATGGGCGGCGTCGGCGTGGAACCCGCGGGCTACCACTCCGTCGCAGACGCTGTGGCGATTCCTGCTCATCAAGGTGCTCACGCTACTCTCCCACCACACTCTCATACGCGGCGCCAGCATCCGCGAGATCACGCTCCCCGACGTCTTCTTGTACCACCTGGCGAGCACCTCGGAGGTGAACCCAGATAGCCAGCCGGTCGTCATGGTGATCGCTGCGCGTAACTCGAAGACTTCCAAGGATGCCCGTCTTCAGCAGAGCTACGCTGCGCGACACCTGGAAGCGGAGCTGTGCGCCGTCGGCGAGACCGGCCTGTGGCTGCACTTCATCCTCGACCAGATCGGTCAGTTCTCCGGCACCGACTTCCTTTCGCCGCTTGACACCACAGAACGCGAACGCTGGTACAAGAAGCATCTCTTCTTCGCCAGAAACGACAAGGAGCAGGAGGAGCTCTCCTCCGCCACCCACCAACGTTGGACTCGGCAGATGTGGAGGACCAACAAGGTGTTCTGCAAAAGGAACGTGCACGCCGCCTGCGCCGGTGGTGCGCAGGAGCTAGCCATCGGAGGGACGCCGCACGCCCAGATCGCCGAGCTGGGACACTGGGCTCTCGACAAGATGACGCGTGCGTACATCACGGCCATTCCTGTTGGGGTGGTGATGCAGAAGGTCGGCTACTCGGGACTCAAGCAAGACTACTTCTTGGGGCGCAGCAGGGTCGAGCCCTCCGACAAACTCCTGGACCTGCTCGCCGAGCACATCTTCCCCGGCGTGGATGCTATGCTGCGCGATGTATGTCACGCGACGCCGACAATGTTTTTCAGTCGTCGTCGCCTAGTTGGCTGCCCAACTCCCTACTAACCCACGCCACTTTCCGACTTGCAGGCGGAGACGCGTGCCGTCAACGGGAGCGACGCCGATGCAGCCGCAGTGCACTTCTTGCGCACCCTCGTGATGTTCCGACGAATCGTCGCCGAGGACCTCGCGGTGAAGCTCGTCCGCACACCGTGGCACCCGTACGTCCAAGGTTCCAAGCTCTGCAGGATTGCCCTCTTCCAGCACTGGGCGAAAAGGGTCGAGTCGGTCGACACCGATACGATCAAAAAGCGCCGGGACCCAACTCAGATTCAGCCGGAGGTGAGTCGCCGACCATGTCGGCGTCGTTGAATTTTAGCCGATGACTTCTAACCTCTTCTCGCCTTTCCGCACACTCAACATTGCAGGAAATATCCGTGCGCATGGACACCCAGTATCAGAACATGTCCCTCAAGGAGGCGCTGAAGAAGGAGGTCGAGCGCTCGGCGCTCGAGAAGCTAGGCTACCAGGAGACGATCGAGAAGCAAAACGACACCATCGCGTCGCTCACCGCCGAGCTTGCTCGACTCACCGAGGCACTCCGTGTGTCAGAAGCCCGGAGGATGCCGGCGGCGCCGCCGTCGGCGACCGATCAAACTCCGGGCGAGGGTGGCTCCGCGGATTCGGCCAACACGGGGACCGGAGCCAAGAGAGATGATGGGAAACCCCCGCCACCCCCCCAGACGGCAGAGGAGGCCAGTTACGAGCTCAACGTGGTGCAACCGTGGCGGGATTCAAAGACCGTGCGGGACGCTTGGCGCCTCTGGAACTCCGCCACCGCCAATGACACCCGTCGTCTTTGCGACAGGGTCGCCGAGCCGTGGTTCATCGACCGCCACACCCTCCTCAAAGGCGCGACCCAGGGTGCACTCAACATGAGGGTGCGCCGCATGCTGAAGGCCATGGATGCGGTGCGCCAGCTACGCGCGAGCGACGGCGATGCCGACACCGAAGCCGTGGTCAATGCACTGAACACGATCGCGGCACCGGGCATTGGGACCTTCTGCGATGCCCTCACGGTGCTCAACCCGGAGACGGCACCGACGATGTCCAAGGAGCCTGGCATGGGCGTCAAGGGGCTTGGCCCCAAGGTGGTCTCGAAGCTACGCCTCGCCTGTGCGCTGGTGGCGCTGGAGCTGAAGCCGACGACGTGGGTCGACCGCCTGTTTCCAGACACCTGGGAGGAGCAGATGCCGAAGACTGAGGCCGACTTGGCCAAGCAGACCGCACCTGCGCAGCGTCCTCCGTCAAAGCGCAAGAAGTCGGCATGAACATCCTCGGTGCATATGTGTTAGCGTAGGTTGATGCCCTAATTTAGCAACATATGTGTTCCCATTGTACTTGTTGATGGTGATGCAACACGAACATACATGATCCAACACATACATCCGAACCAGATATGTCGGACTCCGACATAGTCGCCACCATGTGTTTGCAATTCATTGTGCCTTATTCATGTCGACGTCTCGCACGATTGCATGTCGATAGGGCGTCGACATATTCGCGGACATATCTCGTCGCGGAATAGCATGTGTCTACCCCGTCTATCATCGCTGCTCGCCGAGTAGGATGTTCCTTTTGATGTCGACACATGCGCCGACAAGGCGCATCGTTCAAAGTCGGCTAGCAAGTTTCAATGTGGACAGTGATTTACTAAAAAACGGAAAAAGATTCGTGCCCTACGATACAAAAGTCATTAGAATAACGTGGCCATCGGCGCCAACCATACAATAGTGCCCTGCACACCGCAGCCCGCCAACTACGCATCCGTACTACCCATGCCCTGCTTGCTCTTCTTCCTCTTGCTGCTGCCCTTGCTCTGCTTGACCTTCTCCCCCTTCCTCCCCCTGTGATCCATATCGTACTCCATCCTCGCGTCACACGGCACATCGATGCCCTGCGCTTTGAGCTTGGGCCCGGCGACGGGGCACATTCCCCAGAACGCCAAGGTCTCGACCGTCGCTCTTGCGATCATGTCGGCCTCGACTTCCTCAACTCCCTTCACGAAGGCCCTGGCAACTGCCTGGCTCTGCAGCGATGGCGCGACGTTATGTGCAACCTCCCCAGCGGGAGCCTGCCTGCTGCGTGCTATGTCGATCACCGCGTGCATCACCTCCTTGAAGTCCTTGGCCCTCGCCTCCCCCGCACCTGCCACCATCGCCGCCGCCTTCCCTTCGCCCACAGCACCGAGCATCGACGCCCCCGTCTCCAAGAAGCACCAGATGGCGCATGCCGATGCCGCTAACGCCTGGGCCCCCATCTCCATCTTCTCGTCCGCCTTCCCCTCCACGCTCGCATCGACCTTCCCAAACGCCGCGCTCGCCGCGACCTTCCCATACGCCGCGCACATCGACACGCGATTTACCATCGCCGACATGAGAGCGTTCGTCTCTTCCTTGCCTTCCTCCGTGTCCTCGATGATGGGGAACCAGATCGCCGGCCAGAGCACGTCATGAAGCGCAACACCCGAACTCGCGTACCCACGGTACCTGCCAAGTATATCGTCGAACCTGCCGCGCAAACACATTAAAACGACAGGACTTCAGCGTTTTGACACCAACTTGGTCGACAGAACTCGGCACGTCAGTATCCGTCTTACCTTGCTCTCGGATGGCACAAGCCTCTGGCCCACATCACCGTCCACATCCCAGTGGGCAACAACTTCACCTCCGCCCACACCTCCTTCCATTTATCCAACTCCCCCGGGTTCAAGACGGTGAGCTCCTTCATGAGCACCTTGCTCACGTAGCCGTCGTAGACGACGAACGCAATCGCGTGCTCGTAGGCCAGCTCCATCTTCTCCCTCGACTTGCCGATGTACCGATTCTGTCCGTGTACCTTAATTTCGCCCACCCACCCTTGCCCGTCGCCAGCCTTGTCTCGGCGGATGCCATGACCCCTGCGTCCATGCTCTTTATCTCCCTCGCCGCCCTCCTCGTCCTCCTCCTCCGCCTTCTCCTTCTTCTTCGCCGGCTTACCCTTGCCGCCCGTCTTGTCCTTCTCCCCTTCCGCCTTCTTTCCTTTCTCTTCCGACGTCAACTTCCCCGCAGTCATCGCCCGCGTGCTCCTCTGAGAGACCGCCTTCCCTTTCCCGTTGTCGTCCTTTTCCTTCCGTCCAGCATTTATCTCGGCGACAGCAGCCGTTGCGGCCGTCTGCTCCGTCGAACCCCCTCCGTGGGTCGCCGACGGCACCACATGCGCCGTGTCCATGATGGCCATAACAGGGGCGTGCTCGGGGCGCTTTGCTGCCTCAAAATGGGCCATGACGACAGCGAGGTCGGCATGCTTGTCTGCGCGGCCGCCGGTGGCGAGCGCTGCACTCACTCCCTTCTCCGCCGCCACATCGACCACAGATGCACCTGGTGTGGGTGCGGTCGCGTTTACCGACATCGGCGTCGCGCTTTTGCCGAGTTCCGGCAGGGTCACTGACGGAGCAGTTGCTTTGCGTGCGCCTAAATGGGCGCGAAGAAAATCGGACTTGGGGTCCGCAGGCGGTGGGGCGGCCACCGGAGGCGCGGCAGGTGGGGCACCGGACGACTTGCCAGCAACCTGCGTAGTGACGGAGCGGCGTGCTGTTCCAGGAAGGCCGGCGTCGACCACGGGATGCTGCTGCACGTCCCTGCTATGTGCCTCCATGCGGCGGAGCATCTCTCTGAGCGCGGTACCACCGGGGGGGGCCTTAGCTGATGCCATGGCATCACCCTTAGCCGAAGCAACCTTCGCGACAACCTTGGCGGCAGTCGGGGCTGCTGGAGCTGGAGCAGCCTCGCCATCTTTGTTCGCACCTGACTGGCCGGCAGGCGCGCTGGTAGCCGCAAGGGGGTTACGGGGACTCGACTTGGTGGTGCCGGCAACCGTAGCAGAAGCAGGCTTGGCCGCCGCCGCGACGGGTGGTCCCTTGGTGGTTCCGGAGTCACCATCATTCGCCGCCTGAGCAGTTGGCACCTCCTTGTCGGTAACGCCTTTCCCACTGCTCGCCTGAGGATGGGTCTGCTCGGCGACCAAAGGCGGGCCAGTCGGAGCAGCTAGGTTAGCGGCAACCCCGTCGGCAGGGCCACCCTCTGCTCCCCCGCTTCCGCCTCCCTTGCTGTGCGACGTCCTTACCACCTTCCACCCCGCCTTCGTCTTCAGCTGGTCGACCACGCTTTTTTGCGCAGGCTTCGACCCGAAACTACCGTACGCTCCCTTGCTCCGCTTCGAGCTCCCCTTGTCGTCTCCGTCGCCGGTCCTCTTATGGCCCTGCTTCTCGGCCGTTTTTCTTTGCGCGTTATCGGCGTCATTGGCCGAAGGCGACGACCCACGTCGACCAGGCGCCACAGTGCCGATCATCTCTGTCATGATCTTCATCCCGGAAGCAACGAAAGACTGCTGGGTGGCCTCCGTCAGCGCCTTCAGGATGTCGGCCTTGAACGACTTCAAAATCTCTTCTGGGATGGCGGGCGGCGTGGGATGAGGCGGTGGCGGCGGCGGCACGGCGAGCCTGGCGGTCAAAACGGTGGCGATGTTGACCTGCGCGGAGGCAAGGTGGTTCGAGATGTACTCTTCCAACCCCTTCTTCGCATCGCCCACCACCGAATCCACGTGTTCGGCCAAGGAGGAGACCGCTAACGCTCGTGCATACGCGACACGACCCTCCGGATTGTCGAAGTCCTCCAACCACTCCGTCGCATGTTCCGCGAAAGTCTTCATCGACTTCCACGCTTCGTCAAAGCTGCCGGAGATGTTGCCCGTGATGGTCTTCGACATGGCCTCCGTCGCGTTTCGCAGCTGTTCCGCGGCATACTTGTCGGTGTCGTCGACCTGCTCGGCCAACCCTTTAACGTGGTCGACGAGTCGACTGACCCCAACAAAAAAACTGTCCAGCCGGGACCGCTCCGCATCGAGCAACGACGCCAGCCGAGCGTTCTCCGCCCGCAACAACCAGTTTTCCCGTCGCAGAACCTCGACGTCGTCCAGTTCTGGGCCCTGCCGACCAGGTGCTTCCCCGGCCTCCTGCTCGCCCGTGTTGTTCGGCCCTTCGCCGGCGTCGACCGACACCTTCCCACCTCCTTCGCAGGCCGCCTCATCCTGGCCATTTCCAGGTGCCTCCACGCCGACCTCGCCCTTCTCCTTCCCCACATCTGCCGACCTCGTAGCATTTCCCGCGCCGTCATCCTTCTCTTCCTCATTCCCCTGATCTGCCGACCCCACCGCCTCTTCTGCCGCTACCGCCTCAACCGTACCCTCTACATACTCCACCACGAACTCCACCTCTTCATCCCCCCCCTCCTCATCCTTCCCTCCCTCCCACTTCTCACCATTCTCATCCTTATTCTCCTCCTCCTCCTCCTCATACTCCTCCTCGTCCTTACGCTTCACCGCCTCGTCTTCCTCCTCCGACTCCGACTCCGACTCCGACTCCGACGACGACGACGACGACTTCTCCGTTTCCGACCTTCCTGCACCTGCCTCTGCGTCGCCTCCTCCACCGTTTCCACCTTCCCCATGCACCCTCGCGTTCCCATGATGCTGGGCGGCAACTGCACCTTGGGGCGCCTTCTGTCCTTCCGCGACGTCGTCATCTATGGCATTGTCGGCGGGTCCGGCGGCTTGAGAAGTCGGCGTCGCGGTGCGTTTTACGGCAATGACCTTGCCGACGTACTCAACCATGCTGTCGCGCAAAGCCTTCAGCCCCTTCATCCCGATGCTCTCGATGCTCACCCCACGACGACCCTTCTCGCCTGTCAGATGGTCGATCTGTTTTGCTACCCACCCGAACGACGTCGCGGAAAGCACGCCGGCACCGACATGCCCGTCCGACACTGTGCCCGGCACTTTCTGCATACAAGCACGGAACATGATGAGCGGAGCGTTCAGAAACGGGCACCCCCCCCTTGCGACTTGAACGTGCAACTCACATCGCGGATAGGGTGGTCGCAGTCGGCCAGCCTGACCTCCACCACTGCTTGTGATGGCGGCGCCCAGTCCCACATCCTACCGGGATGCCCCAGCTCGGCCAGGACAGCCGTGCGGAAGAACCTGAAGCACCGCGGTGGGGGGAGGCGGTCAGCGTGTGATACCCTGTGACGCCGACTAACAAGCGGGTCATCGACGACAATTCAGCACTTACTTTAGCACGCGGGCGGCCTCGTCGCGGTGATACCCTTTACCGGTCTGCGGGTCGATGTGCCGGATTGAGATCCTGCACACCTGTCCCTCAGCCTTCAACAGATCTCCAGGGTATAGGATGGCAATGACGCTGCAGTGCGTTCCTGGAAGCGCACCGAGGCTGCACATGCAATTGTCAGAATATATTTGCTGTCTAGCCTGCAGTGGGGTACTCTGTAATGAGTACAACCCAATTTAGGGCAATGTACTTGTATTCCAACTCTTGTTAGTCACTTCACTTCCCTTCCAAATTTCTCAATACTCACCTAACCCACTCGAACTCACCTACCTCCTAGTGTGGGCCTAGGCTACTAAGCCTAGGCCCCACACCTACTTTTTCACAGCAATTTACGACGACGTCGATCACATCACCACGCGATGTCGCGACACTAAACAACGACAACTGATCAAAGGTGAAACAGCTCACATCGTTCTTAACGGGATAGCGGCGATGTCGGCGTCGAAAACCGCAGCAAAGCATGAATGGTCGGCCAGCCGCATGGCCGATCGAAGCGTGCCGACGTCGAGAACCCACAAACGCTGGTTCTCGATCCCAAGTCGGGACCACGCGAACCTGACGGCACGATTGGGCAAGGAGGTTCATACAAGGGCGGTTGAGCAAACGCCGAAAAGTACAGAGGGCGACTACGTGTGGTCGACGATTCCTAAGGTGGCCGGCGTTCCTGGAGGGGGTCTATTCCTAATACCGCGCACGTCGACGTAAATCAGAAGGCCACTGCGTCGACACCCAACCTAGTTAAGTCGGCGCCGACTACTCGAGTCGTACCTGATGCCGAAATCCAAACATCCGTCGTTGAACTCTATCTTGTGGTTGCGAAGAACTAAGAAGTCTTCCCACTCCACCCAACCCAGTTAAGTCGGCGCCGACTACTCGAGTCGTACCTGATGCCGAAATCCAAACATCCGTCGTTGAACTCTATCTTGTGGTTGCGAAGAACTAAGAAGTCTTCCCACTCTAAAGTGAAGCTGAGACCAGGACCCATTTGGTGACGAAGAGGGAAGTCAGCCGAAGTCGGCGCCGAGTTATCGGGGTCAGGGCTAGGGTCCATACCGACTAAGGGGAAGCGATATCACGATAGCCGCACAGAGCAACGAAAGGAGGAAAAAAGGAAAAGGAGGAGCGAAACGAGATGCGGAAAATGGGGAGCGAGGCCACCATCCACAAAGAAAAGGAGACGGTGACCCACCGCATCCCCGTTCAGCGTCGCCCAAGGGTGTGGGGCCTGGCTCGGCAGGGCTCTGAGGGCGCATGCGCAAGTGGAACAGGTGGTCCGACTCCGCTTCGGCAGGGCGTCGACCTCGCGTCCATTGTCCCAGGTCGGCGAGGGGACGCAATATCGCGTGCGCGATGAGCGTGCATTCGCACAACACGTGTCGACTTCGTAGTGGGTAACGAACCTCGTTGTCCGCGTCGCGGCCTTTTTTTTTTCGCTCGCAATGACAAAATATCGCATGCGCCCGATGCGAAACCACGAGCGAACACGTGGCGTCGCCGCAACGGGTCGCGAAATTGTCGAGCGTCCCGAGGGGGCCCCGACTTTTCGCCCGGCCCTCGCCTGCCCGTCCGGGCAGGCCGCGATGGGTTAGTAGGACCTCGCGGGCAGGTGGCGCGTGTGGGCTGCCTTCGCGCGAGGGTAATTTTCCCACGCGCGAGGTGTCGCCAGTTCGCCGACCCCACCCGGTAACGTGGGCCGCTGTTCACATTCGGGGCGGGGCCGCGGGGCGGCGGTCGTGCGCTCGGCCCAGCCCTGGGCCAGGCTGGCGGGCCCGCACGCGCGTCAGTGCTCCGCCCCGTCAGCCCAGGCTTCGACGACCCCCCTCGACGACACTGGCAATTCGGCTCCGTCGACCGAATTCCGCTGAGGTGTTTGGCAGCTCACTTCGCTCTCGAACCAGCGTGCGCCAAAGGGTGTGCAGTTAGATGAGCCCCAAAAAAACCCTTTTAGTATGTAGACCGCGGCTTTAACAAAAGAAACAATGTCCGCTGTATGGACATTAGAAATGTATCTTCCGAAAGCTGGGACGAAGGCGATGCCATTGGTAACAGTAACATAGTCACTTGATAAGGCGGCGTCCCGAAATGTCGGGTTCCAGTATGCGTTGAGCAGCCATGGCGGAGAGCTCGAGGCCATTACCTGGTAGTGCGCAAGTTCAAGTAATACACGATGTTGTTTTGTAATGCGCCTCCAGATGGATCACAACAAAAGTCTGACGTGGCGGGCTAGATTCACGAAGTTCCATTGGAACGCGTCTCTCATACAGCCGGCTATCCGGCAGATAAGACGGGCAGCCGTCTTCGGTTCTTTCTGCGACGAAGTCGCATTTTGGTCGTTCATATAATGCAGTCGCATTCTAGACGCATTACTGTACTTCCTCCCTGCGATTCACTTGTGTCAGGCAACGCGTACCCGACGTATGGGACGGCCTCCCGCCAAAGCAAGCCGTCGCACGCATCGCGTTCCCAAGTGATACCAGAGCCATCGTCGTCACAGCTTACCATATCCCGTTCATATAATTCACCACGATACTATCGACACCGACGATGACTCATCGTAGCGCGATGGCGCTTCGAGTTTTGAGACGTCTCAAAACTCACCAAATCCGCTTCATATAATTCACTGCGACAATACGGCGCCGACGATGACTCATCGTAGTGCGATGGCGCTGCGGCTGCCATGCTCGACTCACGCTCGTAGCTCGCACCGTATATCACCGGTGCAGCTCAGTCGAATCCCAAAGCAAGCGCGCCTTTCGTCCATCCCTGCCATTCCACGACTCTCCTTCCGCTTCTGTGCTTCAAGCAGTAATACTCGGCCATCGTTCCACTCAGTGGACAGGCTGTCCTTCATTTTCAAGTTCCAAAAGAAGGAGCGTGTGATACGGAACAGCAACTTACTTATCAACAACTAATTTGGCTCCTCTTCCGCGGCCTCTTCCGCCGCCTCTTCCGCCGCCTCTTCCGTCGCCTCTTCCGCCGCCTCTCCCGCGGGACCCCCACAATCATGAGGACGATGCGCGCCTCTCCTGCCGGACTCCTGCTGCTCGCCCTTGCCCTCATCTGCGGTCAGTCCGCTTCTCTCTCATTGCCTTCTCTCTCATTGCCTTCTCTCTCATTGCCTTCTCTCTCATTGCCTTCTCTCTCGTTGCCTTCTCCCTCATTGCCTTCTCCCTCATTTTCTTCTCCTTGACATACCGCTCTCATACCTCCTCTCTGCCCTCCCATACCTCCTCTCTGCCCTCCCATACCTCCTCTCTGCCCTCCCATACCTCCTCTCTGCCCTCTCATACCTCCTCTCCTCTCTTCTCCGCACACCCTCTCCCTTGTCCTCTGCAGCAGCTCACTTGATGAAAGCAGCGTATGGGGACGACACAGTGACAAGCATCACTCACCACATGACCCACCGTAGCATGCTGAAGGACTTGCATGCATCTGGACAAGAGAAGGTTCCAGAAGGTGACTCCATGGGGGGATCAGCACTCAACAAGGTCACTGCGAGGGTTCTGCTGGATACCCCCACTTCCGGCACCCCCGTTGACCGCACCGGCACCCCCGTTGACAGCTTCGGCACCCCAGACGGCACTGGCGGCGGCAACCTCGCTGACGGTGGCGGCAGCCTCTTTGATAGCAATCCCAGCCCCGCTCGCAGCATCCTGAATCTGGGTTCGGAACTGCAGTTCGCCACAACCGTGGCTGTCGGCAAGGCTCGGCTGAGCTTCGGCAGCCAGCGCTGCGTGAGCGTGCCGAAGAAGGCGCGGGGGAAGGGCGCGCAGGTGTGGTGGAACGGCCGCGGAGGCTCGGGCGGCGCAGGTTCGAGCAGCGCGGCAGCAGGTTTCGCGTGCTCGCAGGTCAAGTTCTTTGGGAAGGACGGCTGTCAGGGCGCCGCGCTTGATAGGATGGTCAACCCGGGGGCTGCTGCAGCTAAGTAAGTGGCGGGTGGGCCGAGTGAGTGGCGGTGGGTGTGTGAGTGTTGGGTGGTGTTTGGGAAGGACGGCTGCCAGGGCACGGAGCTTGATAGGATGGTCAACCCAGGGGCTACTGCAGCCAGGTGAGTGACTGGTGCATCTGCCCTCTCTGCATCTGCCCTCTCTGCATCTGCCCTCTCTGATGCAGCATGCACCGATGCTGCCTGTGAGGCGCCTCAAAAGCTGTCTCCTGTGCTTCCACTTGCCACGCCCTGCAGGTTCCCAACCACCAAGAAGAACTCTCGCAAGTGGGCGTCCGTTCCCCCTGTTCTCTGCACCGATGCACTTTTGAGGCGCCTTAGATATCACCTTTTGTGTTTCATCCAGTCACACTTCCCATTCCCGGCAGGTTCCCAAGCACCAAGAAGAACCTCCGCAAACGGGCGTCCGTGGCTTCGGTCCTCTCTGCACCAACGCTCCTTGCCATCCCTGTCACGCGCCTCAAAAGTCATCTCTTGTGCTTCCTCTTGCCACGCCACGCCCTGCAGGTTCCCCAGCAACAAGAAGAACCTCCGCAAGTGGGCGTCCGTGACCTCTGTTCTTTGCATCGATGCTCCCTGTGACGTGTTGGGCTGTGAGCCAGGTGGCAAATGCGTGGTGGATGAGACAGGCGAGCGCTACTGCCAGTGGGGTGAGTTTTCAGGCGCGACAAAAGTGGCTTCCTTAGCGTCTGTCTTGTGCGTTGGTGCTCCCTGTGACGCCTTGGGCTGTGAGCCGGGTGGCAAATGCGTGGTGGATGAGACAGGCGAGCGCTACTGCCAGTGGGGTGAGTGAGTGAGCGTGCGTTTCCCCTCTAACTTGCTTCCACATCTGCCTTGCTTCTCCCTCTCTCTTGCTTCTCCCCCTCCCTTGTGTTTCCCTCGCTTCCTGCCTTCCCCAGACTCACCCTGTGACGCCACACCTCTGGTGCCTTACTCCCCACTAACAGTGCACTCACGAACCACACTGAACCCATCCCCACCCCGCAGACTCACCCTGTGGCGCCTGCCATACTGGAGCCTCCTGCAAGACCGTGCCTGCGACTAACAACGACTGGGTGCAGGCGGGTGCCTTACTGCTCTCTGATGCGCCTTACAAATCATACCGCACTGCACCCATTCCCACCCCACCCCACCCCACAGACTCACCCTGTGGCGCCTGCCCCACTGGAGCCACCTGCAAGACAGTACCTGCAACTAATAACGGTTTGGTGCAGGTGCCTTACTGCTCGTGCCCTCAATTGCCGCACTGCACCCACGCCCACCCCACCCCACCCCTAAGACTCACCCTGTGGCGCCTGCCCTACTGGAGCCACCTGCAAGACCGTGCCTGCAACCAACAACGGTTTGGTGCAGGTGCCTTACTGCTCATGCCCTGAAGGCTACGGGATGACTCCGACCGAGTGTGTTGAGGGTGAGTGCCATTGACACAAGCTAGATTCTGTGGTTATAAGTCATTGGTCGTGCTGCTGCCTCACTGTTCATGCCGTGACGGCTATGGGATGACCCCGACTGAGTGTGTTGAGGGTGGGTCTCCTCTCTCTTCCCACTCGCCCGCTCACCCTGCTCTCCTCTCCTCACTCGCCTTACTGCTCTTGCCCTGACGGCTATGGCATGACCCCGACTGAGTGTGTTGAGGGTGAGTTGGTGTGAATCGACGCATGAGTTCTTAGAATGCTCATTACCTGCAACAAAATGGCTATGGCATGACCCGGACTGGCTGTGCTGAGGGTGATGAGCTTCGATGCATGCCTCCATCTACTCTCCACTCTCTCCTCTCTGCACTTCCCCCTCGCCCCACTTCCCCCTCGCCCCACTCCCTAGTTCCCCTCTCGCCCCACTCTCTAATTCCCCTCTCGCCCCGCTCCCTCACTCCCCTCTCGCCCCGCTCTCTCCTCTCCCCCACTCGCCCCACTGTTTGCTTCACCATTCTCGCTTTGTTAAGTTTGGTTGAACAGCTATGGCTGCTCGTTAGTTGTGGTATTGTGGAAACACATGAAACGTGCAGACAAACAATACACCAAGTCCTCTCTTGTGCTGCTCTTACGCAGGTGAACCCGCCACCGTTAGCGCGTACAGCGCCACGTTCATCGTGAATCGAACCGCTCCCCTTCTCGCCCCACTCCCTTCCCTCCACCCAATGCTTCCTTTCTTGTGCCGCTCTTTCTCAGGCCAACCTGCCACCGTTACCGCATACAGCGCCACGTTCATCGTGAATCGAACCGCTCCCCTTCTCGCCCCACTCCCTCCCCTCCACCCAATGCTTCCTTTCTTGTGCCGCTCTTTCTCAGGCCAACCTGCCACCGTTACCGCATACAGCGCCACGTTCATCGTGAATCGAAACGCGGATGACAACTCCTCTCGGCCATACACCTTCCGCCTCAACCTGAACGGCTGCACTCAATACCCGGATGCAGTAGCAGGGAGATTCACCGCAGCGTATATTGTTGACAATATTGATGATGCTCCGAGGTGCCCCTCCTTCAATCTCTACTCGACGGATAACTGTGAAGACGACAGGGATTATCAGGACAAGTCAGAATCTAGTGACCCTTTTGCTGCAGGATATGCTCTGTGAGTCATTTGTTCTTTCCCACCCTCGCACATGCACAGCTGTTCCACTTCCCTTTCTGCACCTTGCATCAGTAAACATTGCTTTCTTAGTCATTTTATCCTCTTTGCCCTCCCTTTGTTACCATTAACCAGGGACATGCTACCTATGCCTTACCGCTCCGCATGGTGCACGGAGTAGGGAGGCAATGATACAGTAGCAGCACAGCATAGCACACGCCTGCCATGCACACATTGTGTCATCTGCGGCACATGCTTTAACTTGGATGGCTTCACCCCTCCAGTCAATGCAAACCCGTTCCCCTCTCACTTGATGGACACCCTTCTTCTCTCCGCTCTATGGGAATGCATTGATAGCTTTGCAGTATAGACCCTCTGTAAAATGTTTGTACCTGCCTGCCTGCCAACCTTTGCTTCTGCTTCTTGTTTGAGAATGTCTGTAGAGCTGTCTGTATGTGCTGTATGGAAAGTTGAGACTGTACCCTTTACTGGATTTCATTAAAGCATCTTCTTAACTACTCACAATGTCCTGCATCTTTCTTCACTGTTCTTCAGTCAACTACAGTTCAGCACTTCAACAGGCTTCCGTAATACCAGTACCGTAGGAATACCGGTAAGCCTGATCACATGCAAAAGCTTTGTGGGTAGAACGGATCGATGATCCTTCAACAAATCATATCCACATTTACTACACCATATGGCGTTTGTCAACCTTCACTTCACGGCATGCACGCTCCACATTTTATAACACATCCACACTTTCTATCACATTCTACCGATATCAGACCTCCCTAACTTGAATGGAAGCCGAAGCATCTCCCCAAGGGAAGATGCTGCCATAGCCCGAAACTTTTTTGAGGCGCCTAAAAACTCCATACTTTCTATCACATGGTATCAATCGGACCTCTCTCTTTCGAATAAGAGGCGAAGAATCTCCCCCAGAAAAGATGCCACTACAGCCCGAAGCTTTTAAGCAAGAGTCTCGAATCTGTGGCCCCTTACCTTATAAATGTGTTTAATCAGAATCCTTCCGACCTCTCTCGTTTGAATGAAAGGCAAAGGACCTCTCCCAGAAAAGACGCTGCAACCGCCCAAAGCGATTTTCGAGCCGCCTAATAACTCCACACTTGCTACCGTATCACATAGTACCACATCTTTCTCTTGAATGTGAGGCGAAGAATCTCTCCCAGAGAAGATGCTGCCACTACCACTGCCCGAAGCGATTTTCGAGGCGCCTAAGAACTACACACCTTCCATAACATTCTACCCCAACCTCTCTCTCTTGAATGAGAGGCGAAGAATCTCTCCCAGAGAAGATGCTGCTGCAGCCCGAAGCTTCTCATTCGGGGATTTCTTCAGAAGTTGAGAGAGAGCTTTCGTGAGCGGCACTGGGATTGCGAAAGCAACACCGGATTGAGGCAACGGCGAGCTGCTAAAAGCGTTGCTGGGTCCGCATGCTACAGGTGTTGATGAAGCAGGTGTGGTGCTCCTGCCTGCCTGCGCTGCCGAGCGAGTTTCGGCGACAAATTGGATGAGGCCGGTGAAGAATGAAATTGCTGTGAGCTTGACGGAGTCTGAGGGGTGGGAGAGCGCCTGAAGGAGATGGAGGAAAAGGGAGGGGAGAGGGAGAGTGGTAAATGACTTTTGAGTTGACGCAAAAGCCGAATTGGATGAGGCTGGGGAAGAATGATATTGCTATGAGCTTGACGGGGTCTGAGTGGTGGGAGAGCGCCTGTAGAGGGTTTAGGGAATGAAAGGGAGGGGGGAGGAAGAGGGGAGAATGACTTTTGAGTCGCACAAAATTCGAATTGGATGAGGCTGGGGAAGAATGATATTGCTATGAGCTTGACGGGGTCGGAGTGGTGGGAGAGTGTCTGAAGGAGATGGAGGAAAAGGAAAGGGTGGGGAAGGGGAGGGAAGGGGACGAATTGGATAAGGCCGGTGAAGAATGAGATTGCTGTGAGCTTAATGGGGTCTGAGGGGTGGGAGAACGCTTGCAGAAGGGAGATGGAAAGGGAGGGGAGAGTGGGGAGAAAGAGGAGACGGGGTGTGGAAGAGGTGGAGGTAAGAGGGGAGATGGATACTATACTCGATCGGATGTACTCAATTAAGTGTACTCAATGGCTCGAATTAGAAAACGTGGGTTTTGAGACTTCTCAAAAGCGACTCAGAATTAGAAAACGTGGGGCTGCTGAGTGTGGAGTTTACGCATACACCGTGAGGTGTACTCACTTCCAGTGTGAATCCAGTGTAAGCGTCGAAACTCGGGACGGAGACATGGGGAGGCTGAGTATGGAGGTTACGCATGCCAAGCGTGTGTGTGTTTGCATTACACTATGGTGTGTACTCACTTCCAGTGTGAATCCAGTGTAAGCGTCGAAACTCGTTACAAAGTCATTTGAGAGGAACTGGTAGAAGCTCCCAGTGAAGAGACCCGATTCCCTGAAACACAATAAAAAGGAAAATTATACAAGCGGAAAATTAGTTCAATTATAAAGAGGGCATCACTAACACACCCATCAGCAATGCATACTTGAGAGGAGGGAATTTGGGTGGGAGAGGGTAGACGAAGGGAAGGAGGCACGAGGAGACCGAACGAAGGGAAGGAGGCACGAGGTGACCGAACGAAGGAGACATTAAGAGGGCATCACTATATCACACGCAGGAGCATTGAATGCTTGAGACGAGGGCATCCGAGAGGGAAAGGATAGATGAAGGGGAGGAGGCATGAGGTGATTAGACATTATGAAAGAGAACAACTTGCTTATCAAACACCATGGTTTTTTCTCCCTTTGATTTCTTCCAGTGTTCTTCAACTTGTTTTGGTGGTTTGTAGACGGATGGTAGTTAGTCTTTTTACTTCCAGAAAATGCTCAGCTCCCGTACGCAGTCCCACATGTGAAGAAACAAGAATAGTTCAACATGACTCAAACTCTACCGAACTGAAATTCACAAAGGGGGTGAGATTCCTCAACACTCACATCAACGGTTGGTAGGTGGACTCATCGCCTTGATCGGACCGCAGAAGCCGAGCCAGCGAGTGAGAGGATGCCTGCAGCACACAGCACGAGGGGCATTAGGAGAGAGACATGTTTTTGAGATGTCTCAAAGGTTGTGAGGAGGGGCGGGGGCATGTCGTGAAAGAGATTTATCCATGAGCCTCGCGTGGGGGTTGAGGTGAGGTGTTAACTACATGCATGGGTGTGAAACTTCACTGGAGAGCAGGAACATGCATCGCTATGTGCTTGCGCCTTTTGAGAATTCACTGGAGAGCAGGAACATGCATCGCTATGTGCTTGCGCTCCCTGATTGGAATTATACCTTGCATGCGCTTGTGACTAGGTCCGGTTGATGCTCCGATAAGAACCACAGGGTTGTCATTGTTTCCCGAACCTGAACAACAGGCTCGGCATGCAGTCGCAGTACGGCACCAGACCACATGGTTAAGTTCGTTGTGTGGGCAAAACGAGTTTCCACATTCAGTATGCAAAGCAACCAGTGTGAACTGCAAAGCATGCAGGCTCAAGCAGAAACGTATGCGCAACAGAAGGAAACAGGCATGTGATGCGCATCCAAGCGTCAGCCTTGGAATCAGACTAGAGACGAAAGGGTGCAGTGCTCTTATCATGATACTTATGAGAAACAAAAAGAAGGGCAGGGGTACAGGAAAGAACGATTGAGGGTTGAAGGTTTACAATTCAGGGTCATCCAACCCACCTCAGGCTCAAAATCTTGCAGCTCTGCTCTTGAGCATTCTGCAGTGCTTGGCGGGGGCTGCGCACTGCACTCGTCCCCACTGCTGGGTTCATGCTGCAGCTGCTGCTGCTTCAGAAGACTGCTTGCCAGTGCACCCACCATCCATGCTGCTGCGGCCTGGGCTTGGGGCGCACGGTCCCTCTGCAAGGAGTGAAAGACGATGGGGAGAAAGTGAGAAGAGGTAAGATCGCTGCCAGGCCTGCTTGCCAGTGCACCCACCATCCACGCTGCTGCGGCCTGGGCTTGGGGCGCACGGTCCCTCTGTAAGGGGGAAGGGAGAAGCAGTGAGAAGTAAGAGCATTGCCAAGCCTGCTTGCCAGTTGCGCCAGTCATCGCTGCCAAGCCTGCTTGCCAGTTGCGCCAGTCATCCCCTTTCTTTTCCTCTCTGAGTAGACTCTTAAACAAGGGACGTACATCAAAGTGCATACAGGTTCGTTGCAGAATAGCAATGACCATGCTGACGTGGCGTATCCTTATTGGTTCATTCCTTACCAGACACACACGCACACCCACACACATGGTGCTTCTTACCAAGATGGCTCGCGCTGACTGGAAAATGCTGGCAGCTGGCAGCACCTGATTGGCCGGGAAGCTGCATTGGGAGAGATACTGAGGGACGGACGTGGTGCGAGCGGGTACGGCGAAGAGGGCGGAGAGGAAGGGGGTGTGGGTGGGGGGGGGGTGGACGGGGGGAAGCGAAAGGTTTTGGGAGGAGAGAGGAGAGGAGATGAAGCTTAGGGAGTGAAAGGGCGATGGGATGGGAAGATGCACTGCGAGAGACTTTGAGGGACGGACATGGCGTGACAGGGTAGGCTGGGGAGGGTTGTGTGAAGGGGGGGAAGGGAAGCGGGGACAGGGACGTGGTGTGGTATGAAGGGACAGGTGGCCGGGGAGAGAGGTGGCAGGAAAGGAAAGATAGGATAGTGGCGTGGGGAGAGAGGTGGCAGGAAAGGAAAGATAGGATAGTGGCGTGGGGAGAGAGGTGGCAGGAAAGGAAAGATAGGATAGTGGCGTGGGGAGAGAGGTGGCAGGGAAGGAAAGATAGGATAGTGGCGTGGGGAGAGAGGTGGCAGGAAAGGAAAGATAGGATAGTGGCGTGGGGAGAGAGGTGGCAGGGAAGGAAAGATAGGATAGTGGCGTGGGGAGAGAGGTGGCAGGGAAGGAAAGATAGGATAGTGGCGTGGGGAGAGAGGTGGCAGGGAAGGAAAGATAGGATAGTGGCGTGGGGAGAGAGGTGGCAGGGAAGGAAAGATAGGATAGTGGCGTGGGGAGAGGGGTGGCAGGAAAGGAAAGATAGGATAGTGGCGTGGGGAGAGAGGTGGCAGGGAAGGAAAGATAGGATAGTGGCGTGGGGAGAGAGGTGGCAGGGAAGGAAAGATAGGATAGTGGCGTGGGGAGAGAGGTGGCAGGGAAGGAAAGATAGGATAGTGGCGTGGGGAGAGAGGTGGCAGGGAAGGAAAGATAGGATAGTGGCGTGGGGAGAGAGGTGGCAGGGAAGGAAAGATAGGATAGTGGCGTGGGGAGAGAGGTGGCAGGGAAGGAAAGATAGGATAGTGGCGTGGGGAGAGAGGTGGCAGGAAAGGAAAGATAGGATAGTGGCGTGGGGAGAGAGGTGGCAGGGAAGGAAAGATAGGATAGTGGCGTGGGGAGAGAGGTGGCAGGAAAGGAAAGATAGGATAGTGGCGTGGGGAGAGAGGTGGCAGGAAAGGAAAGATAGGATAGTGGCGTGGGGAGAGAGGTGGCAGGGAAGGAAAGATAGGATAGTGGCGTGGGGAGAGAGGTGGCAGGAAAGGAAAGATAGGATAGTGGCGTGGGGAGAGAGGTGGCAGGGAAGGAAAGATAGGATAGTGGCGTGGGGAGAGAGGTGGCAGGGAAGGAAAGATAGGATAGTGGCGTGGGGAGAGAGGTGGCAGGGAAGGAAAGATAGGATAGTGGCGTGGGGAGAGAGGTGGCAGGGAAGGAAAGATAGGATAGTGGCGTGGGGAGAGAGGTGGCAGGAAAGGAAAGATAGGATAGTGGCGTGGGGAGAGAGGTGGCAGGGAAGGAAAGATAGGATAGTGGCGTGGGGAGAGAGGTGGCAGGAAAGGAAAGATAGGATAGTGGCGTGGGGAGAGAGGTGGCAGGGAAGGAAAGATAGGATAGTGGCGTGGGGAGAGAGGTGGCAGGAAAGGAAAGATAGGATAGTGGCGTGGGGAGAGAGGTGGCAGGAAAGGAAAGATAGGATAGTGGCGTGGGGAGAGAGGTGGCAGGGAAGGAAAGATAGGATAGTGGCGTGGGGAGAGAGGTGGCAGGGAAGGAAAGATAGGATAGTGGCGTGGGGAGAGAGGTGGCAGGGAAGGAAAGATAGGATAGTGGCGTGGGGAGAGAGGTGGCAGGGAAGGAAAGATAGGATAGTGGCGTGGGGAGAGGGGTGGCAGGAAAGGAAAGATAGGATAGTGGCGTGGGGAGAGAGGTGGCAGGGAAGGAAAGATAGGATAGTGGCGTGGGGAGAGAGGTGGCAGGGAAGGAAAGATAGGATAGTGGCGTGGGGAGAGAGGTGGCAGGAAAGGAAAGATAGGATAGTGGCGTGGGGAGAGAGGTGGCAGGAAAGGAAAGATAGGATAGTGGCGTGGGGAGAGAGGTGGCAGGGAAGGAAAGATAGGATAGTGGCGTGGGGAGAGAGGTGGCAGGGAAGGAAAGATAGGATAGTGGCGTGGGGAGAGAGGTGGCAGGGAAGGAAAGATAGGATAGTGGCGTGGGGAGAGAGGTGGCAGGGAAGGAAAGATAGGATAGTGGCGTGGGGAGAGAGGTGGCAGGGAAGGAAAGATAGGATATTGGCGTGGGGAGAGAGGTGGCAGGGAAGGAAAGATAGGATAGTGGCGTGGGGAGAGGGGTGGCAGGAAAGGAAAGATAGGATAGTGGCGTGGGGAGAGAGGTGGCAGGGAAGGAAAGATAGGATAGTGGCGTGGGGAGAGAGGTGGCAGGGAAGGAAAGATAGGATATTGGCGTGGGGAGAGAGGTGGCAGGGAAGGAAAGATAGGATAGTGGCGTGGGGAGAGGGGTGGCAGGAAAGGAAAGATAGGATAGTGGCGTGGGGAGAGAGGTGGCAGGGAAGGAAAGATAGGATAGTGGCGTGGGGAGAGAGGTGGCAGGGAAGGAAAGATAGGATAGTGGCGTCTCTTCAGCATAGGATGTCCTGCGGACAGAAGATAAAGATGGTGCATTGACTACTCCTCACATGTCTATTTGCCATACGTCATGAGCCTCGTGATGTGCTGTGACGTCACCTGGTGCGCACAGATAACCGCAGAGAGTGAAACCATGGCGCTTGGGTCTGGCAGTGAGAGAGAGGCAGCAGAAAGAATGCGATGAGCCACGGAGGAAGGTGGGGACGAGGACTGGGGGAGCTGCAAGGGAGGATGGGAAAAGGGTCGGAGTGGGGAGGGGACGCGGGTGATGTAACTCAAGTGCTGCAATTTTTTTTTAGAAGGAGCCTTCCTAAAATCGGATTTTGAGACGGCTGAAAGCTAATGTCAAACTGTGTTACAGGGAGACGTCTTGCAGCACCGTGTTACAGGTGCAACAGGGAGGGAGAGGGAGGCGGGGTGGAGAGATTATGATCCGCCACAGAGGGGTATGTGGAGGTGTGAGGCGGCGTGAGGAGGTTTGCGGAGGAGTACAGAGGTGTGCAGAGGTGTGTGGACGAGTGTGAAGGTGTGCGGAGGTGTGTGCGGGCAGCAAAGGTCTGGTGCGAGGCGAGTTACCTTAGAGAGTATAAGCAGGATGACAGCTCGAGCAGCTGAGGAAGCTTCTTGGAAGCGCTCCAGCTGCCATGCCATTGTTGCCTCCAAACTAAAGCCGTCCTTTCTGCAAGGCGGAGGAGGTCGAAGGAAACGAGATGGCGAAGAATATGGAGAATGCATGTTCACATCGTGCATGAGTAGATCAGACTCAAAGATCAAATGAGATTTGTCCTTGGGATGGGAAGGAGGCAGTGGTGAGAAAGTTAAGCATTTGTGTGTGTGTGTGTGTGTGTGTGTGTGTGTGTGTGTGTGTGTGTGTGTGTGTGTGTGTGTGGGTGTGGGTGTGTGAGTATGGAGAAACGGGGTGGACAGAACGCAAGTGAAGCACGCATGCATGTTCACATCGTGCCCACTTACCTCCACCCCACGCACATGGCATGGCATATGAGCGCAGCATCGGTGATGTACTTATGCAGATGCAGCGATGCATGGGTGAATGTATGGTGCTCTGCCCACTTACCTCCACCCCACGGCCACAGCGTGGCATATGAGGGCAGCATCCGTGATGTACTTGTATACACTAGCACACTCCGCAGCCTGGGTGAGAAACGCCTGAACCGATACCACCTGAGATATAGGGCAGAAAGAGAGGGAAGGAGTGAGGGATGGAAGGATAGGGCACAGCCCTTCTTATGAGAGCAGCGTCTGTGATGTACTTGAACACATTCGTGTACCCACTGTCACATTGATCCCGCTCCTCCCACTCTACACCCTCCCTCAGCCCTACCCACACGTACCTGATGCTCCCCCACACTGACCATGTAGCACCCACGAGGGCCTCCACCAGCCCACACAGCACCGACACCTGCCCCACTGTGGTGGTGTCAATGTCGCTCCTCCCTCTCCCCTCCCCTCCACTCCACTACTCACCTCATCACCCTGCTCTCCCGCAGTCAGCATGGCTCCTACAAGGGCCTCCACCAGTCCACACAGCACCGATAGCTGCCCCACAGTCACGTCAATCCCGCTCCTCCCATTTTCGCAGGTAGCCCCTTCCTGGCTCAGGTTTTCCGGTGAGAAGGTTTCGAGCGCCTGCGAAGGAAAGGGTGTGGAAGGGGGTGTTAAGTCAATGCCGCTCCTCCCATTTTCGCTGGGTGCCCTCTCTGCTGTACCTTCCTGATGCAGGTTTAGAGTGAGAAGGTTTCGAGGGCCTGGGGAGGGGAAAGGTAGTAAAGCAGAAGGGTGTAAGAACTCAGGCAGAAAGTGAAAAAAAAAAAAAAAAACAGAGGAAAAGAAGGTGAGAGAGATGAAACCTAGGCACACCGAGTTGCAACAGAGAGTGCGTGAGGGGATTCATTCATATGTCGCGGAACCCCTCATGGGTTGCATTCATCGAGGTACCTCGGTGAGCGGGTGGTTGTTGAGAACATGAGCTTGAAGAAGTGAGGCACACGTTGAAGAAGTGAGCTTGAACAATACCTCCACGAGCGATTGGTGGCAGATTTGAGGAGCCTAATAAATGACTTGATGAGGTACGTACCTCGATGAGAGGTTGGAGGTTGAAGAAATGAGCCACAGAGCGGAGAGCACCATAAACCAGCCTGCATGGTGGAATCAATTGGGAAGCGCCGAGGAGAGAAACAGTGAGGGTGGGTGAGAGGCGACAGTGTATAAGCTAAGCTACACACGGTGGTGGTGGTGATGGTGGGAACAAGGCAAGCAGGCACAAGAAGGCACTGGACCACAGGCCTCCGCCTGCTGCTGTGATGGCATCCTTGACCCTCTTGTTGAGCGGGCTGGTTGGTGCATGAACAAGGCGGCAGTGGGAGCAAGACACAAAGGCACTAGTATACACGAGCACCAGCTCACTCACAGGAAAGGGTCGCTGGACCACAGGCCTCCGCCTGCTGCTGTGATGGCATCGTTGATCCTCTTGCTGAGGGGGCCGGTAGGGGAGAGAGCAGCTTCAGGGTGGGAGGCGATGGTGTCGATGGCGAGAGCACAGAGGAGGAGGTGCAGCGTGTGGACGGTGGGGATTGTGTAGGGCAGTGCTGCTTGCTTGAGGTTGGGTGATGGGTGCCTGATGGGAAGAGATAGAGGGGGGCAGGGACGGAGAGGGACAGAGAGGACGAGGGCAGCCTTGGGGAGAGAGGCGACGGTGTCAATGGCAAGAGCACAGAGCAGCAGGTGAAGGGTGTGGACGGTGGGGACTGTGTACCAAAGAAGAACAGGTTCGACCTGGATCCAACAGGTGACTCGTCCTTAACAGGCATGGTGAAGGGTGTGGACGGTGGGGACTATGTATGGTAGGGCTACACCTGCTGCTCAAGCAAGCAGCCCTACGGTAGGGCTGCTTGCTTGAAGTCGGACAAAGGGTGCCCGAAGGAGGGAGATAGAGGCGGGAGGGAGGGGGAAGACAGGGAGGGAGGGGGAAGACAGGGAGGGAGGGGGAAGACAGGGAAGGAGGGGGAAGACAGGGAAGGAGGGGGAAGACAGGGAAGGAGGGGGAAGACAGGGAAGGAGGGGGAAGACAGGGAAGGAGGGGGAAGACAGGGAGGGAGGGGGAAGACAGGGAGGGAGGGGGAAGACAGGGAGGGAGGGGGAAGACAGGGAGGGAGGGGGAAGACAGGGAGGGAGGGGGAAGACAGGGAGGGAGGGGGAAGACAGGGAGGGAGGGGGAAGACAGGGAGGGAGGGGGAAGACAGGGAGGGAGGGGGAAGACAGGGAGGGAGGGGGAAGACAGGGAGGGAGGGGGAAGACAGGGAGGGAGGGGGAAGACAGGGAGGGAGGGGGAAGACAGGGAGGGAGGGGGAAGACAGGGAGGGAGGGGGAAGACAGGGAGGGAGGGGGAAGACAGGGAGGGAGGGGGAAGACAGGGAGGGAGGGGGAAGACAGGGAGGGAGGGGGAAGACAGGGAGGGAGGGGGAAGACAGGGAGGGAGGGGGAAGACAGGGAAGGAGGGGGCACATGTGGTGTCGACGGCGAGAGCGCAGAGCAGCAAATTTAGCATGTGGATGGTGGGCATGCTGTAGGGTATTGCTGCTTGGTTGAGGTTAAGGGGGACGAGCAGGAAGGAGAGGGGGCAAATGAGATCAGTGGCAAGAGCGCAGAGCAGCAGGTGCAGCGTTTGGATGGTGGGGATGGTGTAGTGTAGGGCTTTTTGGTTGAGTTTGGCGGAAGGGTGCCACCCCTCCCCACCTTCCACACCCTCCCCACACTCCACAACCAGCACACCTGAGCATGATCCCAAGAGTCCTGATGGCCGCCTTGGAGCCAGAGGAGTAGATGAAGGGCTTACCTGCACTCCCCACACTCCCTGCATTCCCACCACTTTAACAACCTTTCTCGAGTCGACTCAAAGCATGCGCTCTCACCTGAGCATGATCCCAAGGGTTCGATTGGCTGCTTTGGAGCCAGAGGAGTAGATGAACGGCTTGCCTGCACTCCCCACACTCCCCACTCTCCTTGCCCTTCCTGCATGTGAGGCAGCAGCAACCACCGCAGCTGCAACTGTAGCGCTGGGATCAAAGGTGAGCGAAGCGGCGGCAGCAGCACCACCACCAGCAGCACCACCACCGGCAGCAGCAGCAGCAGCAGCCTCAGATACAGCCTTCCCCAGCTGTGCCTGCTCCGCTGCTTCTGATGCAGCAGATTCGTCCTGTTGCCCCTCTGTAAGTACCCCTGCTGCTGCTGCTCCAGCCCCTTCTGGCGCTGCTAACTGCTCACTCCCGTGCTGCTCTAGCGATTGTGGCTGTGCTGCTTGATGCAAGCCTTCCACCAGGCCAACCGGATCGAAGCCAGGGATGAGCTTCGGCAGAAGCAGGTGGAAGAGCTGGGGGCCGAGAGACGGGTGCCGAGCAATTTCCTGCAGAAAGCGAGGGCGATAGGGAGGCACAGCGAAGGAAGGAGAACAAATTGTTGGAGAGTAGGAACTTGCACCAACAGGGTCGAAGCCTGGGGTGAGCTTCGGTACAAGCTGGTGGAAAAGCTGGGGACTCAGCGAGGGATGCTGAGTAATCTCCAGCAGAGAGAGGGAGGGACGACAAGGGAAGAAATGGTCGAGCACTCGCAGCAATGGTTGCACTGCTGAAGACTTACATTTGGAACCATTTCAGACCACTCCACACCATATTTGCAATGCCTCCCCAACCTGGTTTTTGAGAATTCTCAAAAACCACTTCACACCATATTTGCAATGCCTCCCCAACCTGCAACAACCCACAACCGCACCCACCGCACCTCGACAAGCTCTTCAAGGGCTGGCAGCTTCCCAGAAGTTTCTTCCACGTGCTGCAGCACACAGCGGAAAAGGGCAGCGGGGTCGCAGGCAGCAGCCAGAGAGCAGACCTGGCAGAGGGTAGGGTTTGTTCGAGGAAGAGAAACTGGGAGATTATGAGTCTTCGTTGAAACAACACACAGAGGAACAACACACAGAGGAACAACACACAGAGGAACAACACACAGAGGAACAACACACAGAGGAACAACACACAGAGGAACAACACACAGAGGAACAACACACAGAGGAACAACACACAGAGGAACAAGGAAGAGGGATTGCAGGAAGCCATAGAGCGCACGCTTGCCCATGAGGTTAGGGTTTGTTCAATTCTGAGTCTAATGAAGGCCAATGAAGGCCGATGAAGGCCAATGAAGGCCAATGAAGGCCAATGAAGGCCGATGAGTCACACGTATTTCAAGGACGGGTTTTAGAGAGTCTAAAAACAAAGTGGAACGTTTGTGCGAGCCTGAAGCAGGAGGACCTGGAATGAAAGCACGTACCGCAGCAAAGGCAGGCAGCCGGGCAGAGTTGTAGTGACAACCAAGCGACGCTGCAACAACTCGCTCAATGATCCTCCCTGCCCTGCCCTGCTGCTCCAAATCCTCCCGCTCCTGCTGCAGCGGCTGCTTCGACCCATGTGCAGGTTGCACTGAACCCTCCTCAGCCTCGGATTCCCCCTGCTGCTGCACCTGGTGGCCTCTGAGGGAGATGATTCGAAGCACGGCTTCCATGCACCGGCTCACCACACTCCCCACGTACTCACACTCCGCTGCTGCTGCGCCCTGCAAGTGCACAGACCCTCTGTCCCTGTCCTCATGTGCTTGGCTGCCCTGGTTTGTGCTTGTGGTGGTGGAGGGGGAGTGGCCGGCACAAGTAATGTGGAGAAACGCGTCTGCTGCTAGGAGTAGGACTGCCACCTGGTGACAAGGAGAAGGGATTATGAAGGGAAGTGATGTAAATTGATGGGTAGCTAGTGGCAGTGGCTGGCGCAGGAGATGTGAAGGAACGCGTCTGCTGCTAGGAGGAGCACTGCCTGCCACCTGGTGACAAGGAAAAGGGAGTATGAAGGGAAGTGATGCAAAGGAATGGGTTGCTTGTGGAGCGGCTACCAGGTAACATGAAAAATGGCGTCTGCTGCCAGGAGTGGCACTTCAGTGTGGGGGAGTGATTTTCGACGCTGCTGTGGAGTGCGCTGCGCATGAGCTGATGGCTGATGAGGTGAGGAGGAGCGGTGATGCAACGCAACGCACTCCACAGCAGCGTCAAACTGAAGTGACCGTCTCCCATCTACCTCTTCCCTAGTACACAAGCAGATCCTCTGACATAATTCCAGTGAGCAGCAGTGCCTAGGTTTAGGCTACTTGCTTAAGCCTAAACCTAGGCACTGCTGCTCACTGGAATTATGTCCGAGGTCTCCCATCTACCTCTTCCCTAGTACACAAGCATCTTTCCATTAACGTCGTGCCCCTCCCCCTCACCTCATCAGCTGTCAGCACATGTGCAACGCACTCCACAGCAGCGGCGAAAAGCACCGCCCGTTGTTCCTCCGACGACCCCTCCACCATCTCCCCCTGTGACGAGCCCTGCAAGCCAAAGGGTGAAGTAGGGCGAGGTGTGTTTTGAGTCGACTCAAAACACAGTAGGGAGAGGTGGAACCAGCAGCACAGCCTTTGAGGCAGCTTAGAGAATCTCCGGACGAGCCTTTCAGGGTGAAGGGAGGAGAACCCGCAGCATGGAGGAGCAGGAAGTAACGCCTCACAGCCCCCCCAGCATTCAGGGTTTTGCATACACGCCTCATGCAACGTTGCAGGTGTTGCATACACGCCTCATGCAACGTTGCAGGTGTTGCATACACGCCTCATGCAACGTTGCAGGTGTTGCATACACGCCTCATGCAACGTTGCAGGTGTTGCATACACGCCTCATGCAACGTTGCAGGTGTTGCACACACGCCTCATGCAACGTTGCAGGTGTTGCATACACGTAGTACCGCCCAACCCATCCCCACTATAAGCTTCCCCACCTGATGCGACACTGCAGAGACCTTCGCTTCCAGAGCAGCAAGGAGGGAGGAGTGAGTCGGTTGAGAGGAGGGATGGGAGGAAGGAGACTCAGAAGAAGCTCTGGGGCCAGCAGCTGCTGCTGCTGGTTGCGCTTCCTGCTGACTGCTGGTTTCGGTGGTTTCGTCTAATTGGTGGGTGGCCGGGTGAGTGGAGACAGGCAGAGAGGAGGAGGGAGAGGCTGGGGGGGAATGGGCTGATTGTGATGAAACCTCAGGTGGGTTGTCAGGAGAAACGCAGGAGGCCTCAGGTGGAGAGGAGAGGGCGACAGCTGTGGTCAGCAGCAGCAGAACCACCTGGTGGGATGAGGGGATGGGGGGTGGCAGGATGGCAAAGTTGGCAGACTGGTGCAATGGCAGAATGACAGATTGGCAGAATGACAGATTGACAGATGTGCAGAAAACTGGAATGGCAGGGAGCAGGATGATTGGAACTCAAGGCGAGGCGCAAGAGAGGGGAGAGAAAGAGTAGACTTTTGAGTCGACTCAAAAGTCACCTCGTTACTATGGCACTGATTGGAACTCAAGGCGAGGCGCAAGAGAGGGGAGAGAAAGAGGAAGGAAAGAGGTGGAGTAGTGGAGGTGGATGGAAGCAAAAATCCAGGGGGAAAACAGCGGCTTACGAAGGAGGAAAGGGTGACCTTGCAACAAACAGTTGGAGCGTGGGGTCCACATTGGCGCAAGGGATTTGCTGTTGCAGGCATGTTCTGAGAATAATAATAATAATATAAAAAGCTACCTTGCAGCCGAGCAGTTGGAGTGTGGGGTCACCATTGGCACAGAAGGGCAGAACGACGGCCACGTGATGCCCGAGATTGAGCGAGGGGCGTGATGGGGGGGTGTGAGCTGGGAAAAAAGGGGAGGGGGTGTTGGGAAGGAGGAGAGGGTTCAGAGAGAGTGCTCTGAGGTGCCTCGAAACACGATGGCGCAGAACGGCAGAACGACGGCAACGTGATGCCCGAGATTGAGCGAGGGGCGCAATGGAAGAGGACACCAGTTAGGTGCCATTGGGCTCATACGTGGCAGCAACTTAGGATTCAACATCAGTAGTACATTGTACCACCGTAGTACATTGGTAGTACATTGTAGAAAAATTCTTGTGTAAAACTTCGGTGGTAACTGGTTTTGGCTTACAATGCCTTCTTCAGACCAACCAGGCAGCCTCTGCTCCCCAAGTGCCAGCGCATGGAACTGGGCACACACTGCAAGGTACGCTGTCACTAGAGCACACCCCTTGACCAATCTTGTTATGTGTCATGCGTACCTTGCTGCATTTCCGTGTACCGCACTCCACCACTGCTAGCTTCAAGAAAGCCGCAAACTTGTTCCTTACAACAACCCAGCAGCCCCTCATCTCCTAGTGCCAGAGAATGGAACTGGGCACACACTGCCAGGTACGCTGTCAGCACCCGCTGCTGCGCCGATGCAACTACCTCCACTGCTGATGCTGCTTCCGCCTCTCCAGTTTCTCTCTCCCGTTCCCCTGCTCCCCCTTCTCCCTCCTCTCCCCCTCCTCTCTCCCCTCCTCCTGCTGCATCCCCCAGGTTTGATTTCCCTCTTGCCCGAGGGCCAGGGCTCCCTGGCTGGCTGCTAGGCTTGCTGGTAGGTTTGCTGCTGGGCTTACTCCCAGGCTTGCTACCTGCTTGGGTTTGAAGTGGTGCTGCTGGGTTGGGATGGGTGCTACTGGGTGGAGTGGTGTTGGAAGGGAAGGCGGATGATAGGAGAGTGGTGGGGTTGAGGGCAGCGGGTAGGTGGGAGGAGGGTTGGGGAGGAGGAGAGGGTGGGAGGAGGAGGGAGAGGAGGGGGCGGAGGAGGGAGAGCATGATTTGTAACTGCTCCTCCTCCTCCTTGCTATCCACGTTGCTGCAAGAAGAGAGAGAGTAACAGAGGGAGAGAGAGAGTAACAGAGGGAGAGAGAGAGTAACAGAGGGAGAGGAGAGGCAGAGGAAGAGGGAGAGGGAGAGGTAGAAGGAGAGGGAGAGGTAGAGGTTGAGGGGGATGGTGAGGGAGTTGGGGTTAGGCATGAGGTGGCATGTGGTGACATGTGGTGGCATGTGGTGGCATGTGGTGGCATGAGGTGGCATGTGGTGACATGTGGTGGCATGTGGTGGCATGTGGTGGCATGTGGTGGCATGTGGTGGCATGTGGTGGCATGTGGTGTCATGTGGTGGCATGTGGTGGCATGCGGTGGCATGCGGTGGCATGTGGTGCGTGTCTACATAAGCGCATGCAGGGCTTGTGCTGTAGCTCTTCCTCGCCCTCCTTGCCATCCTCGCCCCTGCCACCAAAACTGTATGTAGCTCACCTCATCTGTAGCAGCTCACCTCATCTGTAGCACGCTACACAGTAGAGAGATGACACTAACTGCCAATGGGCCAAGCTGCTTCCGCTGGCCCCTCCTCTCTCTCCCACCAGTCCTCCTCACCCTCCTCTTCTCCTCCTTTTCATTCCTCCTCACTTTCTCTTCATCCTCGTCAGAGCCACTCTCACTGTCCGAACTACTTGTGCTCGACCCCTCTCGCTCCTCCCTACCCTCTCCTCCGCCCCCTCCCTCCACATCCACTGTACCAATCCCCCCTTCTCCTCTTCCTCTCCCCAGTCCCCTCTCTCCTTTCACACGACCAGCCAATGGTGAGTCGTCAATGCACAGCAGTGGAGTGACCGCCTGGAAGAGGTGGAAAGAGGTTGAGAGTTATTGAGATGGGAGTGAGAGAGATCAAGAGGGGTTGAGAGCCATTGAGATGAAACAGTGACAATCACCCAAACTTAACCTCACCTGCACACTCTTGCGAACAGCGGAAGTGAGCTGTGGATGAGAGCGAATCAAAGCCGTGCACGCCTGCACACACGCCATCTGAAGCCGCACCTCCTCTTCCCCTAACACGTATGCCCCTCCCCCTCTTACTGCCAAGTGCCTACTTCTCACCTGCACCACACTATGCTTGCTCACCTGCACGCTCTTGCGAACAGCTGAAGTGAGCTGTGGGTGAGACTGAATCAGGGCTGTGCACGCCCGCACACACGCCATCTGAAGCCGCACCTCCTCCTCCCCTAACACGTATGCCCCTCCCCCTCCCCCTCCTCCACCCACTCCCCCTCCCCCTCCCGCTCCCCCTGCGCCCCCATCCGCGCCACCAGCTCCCCTTATCCTTACTATAAACCTCGGCGCAGCAACACCACCTGCTGCCGAACCCGAGCCCGAGCCTACACCCGAGCCTGGGGCTGCGGCTGGTACAGAGGTGTTCGTTGGTCCGGGAGTAGGCGCGGCGAGAGGCGACTGGAAGAATGAGGTGGAAGAAGCGTATGAAGCCAAAGAGGAGGAGGTGGGTAGAGGGGAGGAGGTGGAAGAGGACGAGGAGGAGGAAGAGGATACGGAGGGTGGTGCGAGAGGGGTTGGAGAAGGAATCGGCGGGAGAAAATGGAGGCAGCAGCTGATAAGATCGTCGCGGCTCTTGAGATTGATGGCGGTGGTTTGTGGTAGGGAGGAGGCCGTTACATGACTTGTTGAAGTCGAAAGGACTGGGGCTAAATGGGCAGCTGGGTAAGCACTTGAATGGGGCGGTGGAGGGGTGGTGAGAGCAGATGGAGGAGCAGTGAGAGCAGCAGAGGCGAGTGTGAGGATGGATTGAACCACAGCTGCCTTGGCTGGGAGGGCCGCCACTGCAGCTAAGGGAGCAAACACGTTCGCATCCTGCATGGATCGGGGAAAGAGGAGAAGAAGAGCAAGTGGGCAGAAAGAGGGCACAAGAGGGAAAAGTGCAGCAGATGCGAGCGTGAGGATGATTTGATTGCACCACGGCCAGCTTGGCAGGGAAGGACGTCATTGCAGCCAATTGGGCAAGCACGTTTGCATCCTGTGGGAATCAGGGAATGGAGGGGGGAAGAAGAGCAAGTGGGAACAAACAGGGCGTAAGAGGGAAGAGAGCAGCAGAGGCAAATGTGAGGGTTGATTGCACTACAGCTGTCTTGGCTGGGATGGATGTTACTGCAGCCAACTGGGCAAACACGTTCATAAAGGGAAGGGGAGAAGAGCGTTCGATAGCGGAGTAGCGAAGGCTAACACGAAGATGGATTGGACCAATGTTTCAGAATCACCTAAATCAATGGCTTTGTTGTTCCTACTCCTCACAATCGCCTCTGCTGGTATTGGCATTGTGGTACACGCCATGTGACATCAACTGCTACAGCAATGCCATCTCATCGCCTATGCAAAGCCAACTGACCAACAGTGTCCTGATTCGCGAATCCACCACGGAAGCTTCCGAGAAGGCCACCGTGTACCGATACGTCAGCGCCAGCGCAGCGCACACGTCATCATGCATCAGCGGGTCCCGGAGGAAGTCAGCAGCTGCTGACGTGGCAGTCTCCTTCTTGAATAGGCGCTCGAGAGGCGGGAGAGCGAGCTTCGAGGCCGAGGAAGCGGAGGAGGAGGCGGAAGAGGAAGAGGAGGAGGTTTTGGGGATGAAGATGGCCGATTGATTACCGAGGGTTTTGACAAACTGGTATATGCTGTGAGGAAGGGAAAAAAGCGCATGGAGAATGATAGGAGAAGGTTTTGTGATGTCCAAAAAGTTGTCTTCTCACAGAAGACGACTGAATGGGAGCCAAGGATCCTAACAGAAACAGGTATATATGTGCTGTGAGCAATGGAATTCCAGGCAGGGGATGAAAGCGATGAGAAAGTAACAGGAAAGGGAGGGGGATTTGGGACAGGCCAATGGCCAAGTAGCTTAGTATACCTCATGTCTCATTCTTATGAAAAGAGATAACATTCTGATATGATTTATTACACAAAGAAGTAAAAAAAAAAGGGGGGGAGGAAACATACCGTTGCAGATTGGAGACAGAGTAGGAGTCAAGGACTTGTTCCAAGGTGGCCAACACCACATCGAGATGCACTGCCGCCACCTGCAGAGAGAGAGGAAACATGGGACAGGACATAGTGGGAGTTGAGTGAGCAGAGAGAAGGCAACACACTGCTGCAGGCTGCAGGTTGGAGACAGAGAGAAGGTTCCGGACTTGCTGCAAAGAGAGCCAACGTGCCAAGCCAAGCCCCACTCACAGCAGAGTCTGTTTTTTGAAAATTATAAAAGAGAAACAGAGAAAAAAAAAAACAACAACAACAACAACAGATTCAACGTGCCAAGCCAAGCCCCACTAACAGCAGACTGAGAAGAAGAAAGGAGAAGCTCACAGTGCCGAGCCGAGCCCCCTGAGAAGAGGAAAGGAGAGACTCACTGTGCCAAGCCCCATGGCAAGGGCGTGCCGGTCGAGGGGGTCAGAGAGGGCGGCAGAGTCAAACATGAGCGCCACCCGGCGCTGAATGAAGACGGAGTCTGCCGCCCGCTGGACAAGCGCCCCCATGCACCTGGTGTGAGGGAGGCAGGAGGGGGAAAGGAACGAGAGAGAAAATTTGTGAACTTTGGTTGAGTTTATCACTAAGAGAATAGTGAACATATGCTCATATGCGTGCATATGATTAAGCAGGATGTGTTAGATTGCGTCCATGCACGGCCACAGGTAAAAGGCAGCAAAGCCATCACACACCCACCAAACCCATTTCCATACAGCGTGCTACGCACACATACACAAACAATAACTACGGAGAGACGTAACCCACCCACCTGTACAGCAGGATGTGTTGGCTTGCGTCCATGCACGGCCACAAGTAAAAGGCAGCAAAGCCGCCAAACACCCGTCCAGTCCGATACAATGCAATGCACCACACAAACGCATGCACGAGTAATCAATTGGGAAAGCAGTAACACACCTGTGCAGCAGGATGTGTTAGCTTGCGTCCATGCACGGCCACAGGTAGAAGGCGGCGAAGCCGGCAAACAGCAACCCAACCCAATACAATGTGCCACGCACACATACATGCATCCATGGATGTTCGCTACAGAAAGCAGTAACCCACCCACCGGTGCAGCAGGATGTGTTGACTTGCATCCGTGCACGGCCACAAGTAGAAGGCAGCAAAGCTGTCACACACCCGCGCAGTCCAGTCGGCATGGTTCACCGCGTCGATTGCTCTCTTCAGCATCTGGGGACAAGAATGATAATTGATGCACACAGGTGTTCTAGGAGAGTTTTCAGGAAGACAACTTTCGAGGCGCCTCAAAACTTGAGCATCTGAGGAGAAGAATAACATGACATGATGCCCACAGGAGTTCTAGGAGAGTCTTAAACACCACTGCTCTCTTGGGCATCTGAGGACAAGAGTAATATGATATGATGCCCACACGTGTTCAAGGAGAGTATCCAAAGAGACAAGAGCACAAAAAAATCACGCAAATGAGAGTTAAAAAAACGCTGGCTCATGCCATGCCATACCCCACGAATCACCCAGAAACGAGGGAACACAGGGTTAAGGGCAGAAGCAGAATGAGCGAGATAGAGATTGAAACAGCTTCAGCACAGCTGCACATCTGATTGTCTGCCGTGTCCATTTGCACTCTCACTCGAAGGACCACAGAGAGTCACAGCAAGAAACCGGGAGATTGGTTGCGGGAGAAGCGTCACAAAGAGTGAACACTCCACTCCACACAAGGAGAACGACATCTGGCCCTGCTCGACCTTTAAATAAACACAAGATGCAATCCGAATGGTGCTCAAATAAACACGTCACATTCAAAACAACTCGAGACAATCCGAACCGAACCTCCATGAACAAATGGTGCTCATAACCTTATAACCAGCTTCCTCATTACCTTCATCCAGCAATGTTTTGGAACCCTGCCACATTTTGAGGCGCCTAAAAAATCTCATTACAAGCTTCCTCATTGCCTTCACCTTGGAACCCTGCCAAACTGTTTTCCTTGTGCTCTGGAAAGGGTTAAATACCTTCATGGTGGCGTCCTGCCAAACAGCTCTTCTGCGCTCCAGAGACTGTTTTCTCCCAAGGCGCTCTGCTAAGTGCGTCATGTGCTCGATCTGATGGGAAGGTGGGATGGAGGAAAGGAGGGAAAGTGAGAAGGAGGGAAGGGGGGAAGAGGGGGTAGAAAGGAGGAAAGGAGGGGAAGTGGTTCAATGTATTGTGCTTCAAGGGCTCTGCGATGTGCTTCACATGCTCAATCTCATGAAAAAGGGGTGGGTGGGAAGTCGTGTGATATAAGTAAGTTTTTTAGACGTCTCTGGGGGGAAAAAAAAAAGGGTGGGTGGGAAGAGAGTGACAAGAAACACAAGAACTATTTCATACGTTTGTTATTCTTCGGTTTCATCCTCAAAGAAAAAAACCGAGTACTAATATGGTAGTTTGCCAAATAAAAGCCACGCACCCCCAGAGGAGCAACGAGCAGGGGTGCATAGCTCTTTTTTTCCGCACACATCGAGCAAGGGAAAAGACACGGATAGAACATAACGAGCAGACCAGGCAAGACCAAGTGGGCTTACGTCGAGAGCGAGCGACTCAAAGGCAGAAGGCAGAGTGCTCTGGCGAACAAACTCAAGGACCTGCGAAAGTATCAAAGCAGAACCAAGGAAAGTGGAATCGAGTCGGAAGGATCAAGGAAAGTTGCTGGTTGTGTGCTATGTTTGGGCAAACAGCATTTCTCGCCAATTGGACAAGGCGCTGAGGGTTGAGACCGGTTTGCAGAAGATTTATTGGTTACAAGTCAAAGTCATACTGGATGAAGGCTAAGAGGCTACATAATGAGGTGTTTAAAGGATGGAGCACGAGAAGGGCTCTTCTAAACTGATCCTCATCACTTTTGAGCCACTTCTCATTTGATAGGTTCTGAAGAGATGGTGCTGGAAGGCTGGAGAGTCGAGACTAAGAAGACGGCCGAGTGGTATGGGAGGCTTAGACTATTCATGCGAGGAGGCCATACAAGGTAAGGAAGTCACCTGCAAGATTCTCATCCTCCTCGGTGAATCGGTGAGTGTTTTGTCACTTCCAAGCAAAACAAGCAACCGCGGTAGAAGCTCCTGGGAAGAAGGGAGAGAAACACAGAGCAACGGACAGCAAGTCCATACTTCAAAAAACGTGGCACCACGGTGCCGACGGTAACCACCCCAACTTTGAGCAGATATTTTTTTCGGATTATGCACTGGATGCATGCACCACACCACACGGTCCACAACCTTAGTACTACCTCCATCCAGGTGACTGCTGAGCTGACTAAGAAGTCAACTAAATCCACACCCTTAGTACCTCCAGAGGCGGCAACTTGAACTGGGAGAGCCCTCGGATCTCCCTCTCTGCACTCTCCACCTTTTCGGCTGCACCCACTGTACCACCACCTGCATCCCCTCCATTACTCCCTCCCTCCCTCCCATAGCCACTGGTCGTCCCCTCGGCCCCGCCTGTTCCACTGGCTGACACTCCAGTCCCAGGTTCGTCCCCCGCTTCAGGGGCAGCAGAGGCTGACTTTCGAGAAATGATTGTTGATAAGCATTGCAGGACCTGCGATTGGGGGTGGGGAGGGACGGGAGGGACGTGAGTAAACAGCAGGACACAGAAGGTAAGAGACGGAATACGATTCAACTTGCAATGATGAGAGACAGTCAAGAACACTTTGATAGTGCTTGTTACAGATGCAATATGATATCCAGTCAATAAGTATGGAAGGACCAGCGTTTAGAAGGGTACTACCGAGTGAATTTGTGTGCTGACAAAGATAGTGCGATGTGATGATACCATAAGTGGCAGGGTGCGGTTACCAGTGGCAGGGTGCGGTTACCAGTGGCAGGGTGCGGTTACCAGTGGCAGGGTGCGGTTACCAGTGGCAGGGTGCGGTTACCAATGGCAGAATGCAGTCAAGACTTGACTTCACCAGCGATCGCAGGAGAGCCAGAAGCAACACATCCTGCAGAATCAGGAGCAGAGACATACCCAGGCGATAAATCCCTTCATTCAGGCACACATAACACTACTTTTGAGATTACTCAGAATTGAATCGCACATCTGAAAAAGTACAGAGGCTCTCTGAACGAAAGCTATTATACTTGAGAGGGGTGTATAAATCGGTGACTCACATCCATGGATGACTCACATGCATGGGTGACTCACATGCATGGGTGACTCACATGCATGGATGACTCACATCCATGGGTGACTCACATGCATGGGTGACTCACATGCATGGGTGACTCACATGCATGGGTGACTCACATGCATGGGTGACTCACATCCATGGTTGACTCGCATGCATGGGTGACTCACATCCATGGTATGCACTGTATTGGCAAGGAAACGCAGTCCCTTGCTGCACACGCGATACACCCCAGGAGCTATCTTCAAAGGGCCTCCAAACCACTCCTTAAGAGGGGTGTGACTCACATCCATGGTGCGCACGGTATTAGCCAGGATGCTCAGTCCCTTGCTGCACACGTGATACAGCGGATCTTCAAACGAATGCCATGGTGCTACACTTTGAAAGGGGGTTTATCACTGGGTCACTCACATCCATGGTATGCACGGTATTGGCAAGGATGCTCAGTCCCTTGCTGCACACGTGATACAGCGGATCCTCCTCCCCTCCCCCTCCTGCCGCCCTCCTCCTTGCCTCCCTCGCCGCCCCGCTACCACCACTGCTGCTGGCACTAGTGCTGGTGGCGTCAGTGGCTGAAGTGAGAGAGGAGTGAGTGGAGGAGGAGGGGTGAGAGGAGGAGGGGGAGGGGCGGAAGGAGCGACCGGCTTGGGAGATGAGGAAGAAGAGGAGGTGGTAGGCGGGGACTGGGTGAGCTGGCAGCAGCTGATTGGTGGCTGCCATTGCCAGGATGAGCTGAGGAGGGAATGGAGAACATGGGGCAGGAAGGAAAAGAAAGGTCAGGAGTTGGGGGGGAATGGGGAACAAGGAGCACGAAGCAAAAGGAAGGTTAGACGCAACTGCAACGCCCCTGCTCCCAGCCCGCAGGGATGCACAGGCAGATTCCCTTCTGAGCCGCCTCAGACATTACCTGCACAATCTCCTTGCGAGTCTCGTCACATGGTGTATTCCGGGCCACAAGCACAGCCGCGCCCAGCAGGGATTCACACGAAGAGCTCCAAATGAGGCACCCAAAACGTTACCTGCACGATTTCCTTGCGAGTCTCGTCACACGGTGTATTCCGGGGCACAAGCACGGCAGCGCCCAGCAGGGAAGCACACGCAGAGCTCCACTCCACCTCCACCTCTCCCACTGGCCGCAGCAGCACCGCTTCTATCGGCGACACCCCTCCTGCTTCTGCTCCTGACCCTCCTCCCCCCACCGTTGATCCTCCTTCTCCTCCCCCTGCCCCTCCGCCCATCCCTCCTCCACCACTGCTCGACCCCACGGCTGCTCCTCCTGCTCCTTCTCCTGTTTCCCTCAATCCCCCCCACTCTCCGCCTCTAGGGCTAGCAGAAACCCCTGGAGGGCTGGAGGGATCGCTAGAGGGGAGGCCTAAGGACGGGTGGATCAGGGATGAACGTCCCTGAACCCACCCCAGAGCGAAAATATCCTGTGCTGACGTGTCCTGCGCGCTCTCCATTGTCTCTTCTGATTGGACGATGTAGATTGCTCCCTGGCAGAACTGCTCCTCATTGCCCGCCCACACTTGTGGCATGCTGCACAGTGTAGAGTAGCGCATGGCACGCAAGCAATGCAGGATTCGTTAGAAAGAAACTTGTTAAGCAGCTTAAAATTTGCGCACATGCCTTCGCGCCCTGGCAGAACTGCTCCTCGCTGCCCGCCCACACTTGTTAAGACTTGTTGAGACATGCTGCACAGTATTCAAGGTCATAGTGCAGTACACTTGTTAAGACTTGTTAAGCAGCATTCAAGATACTGAATACCTGGACAAGTCTTTCTAAGACTAGTTCAGTAGCATTCAAAATGCGCACATGCATGTTTCATTTTGGATACGTGACACGAGACACGACACGAGACACGACACGAGACACGACACGAGACACGACACGAGACACGACACGAGACAACCCGATACACACACACCTGGTCACAATGCGGCGCAGTAAAACCAGCGCACCCTGCCTGATCCGCACATCTACTCCTCTGTGAGCCGCCCTCTGTGGTGGTAGGGCAGGAGAGAGGCCACGAAGCGGACAACAGGAGAGGGCAAAGGTAGATGGTAAGGAATCCAGTGGTTAATATCCGTGAGTGTTCTTTTCAATGTGGCCAAAAACGTACTCTGATCTTGGCGAAAATGATCTCAAGATATTGGCCATTAAGATATTGTCAGTCAATACAGAAGAGGGAGGTTGAGTTGCCGTGGTCACTCACCTGGATGGCAAAGGCACTTGCATGTTGGGGAAAGGCCTCTGTGATGGTCATTGCGCACCGCATGGCTGTGTTGAGTCCCTGTGAGTGAGAGGCATGAGATCAGAGAAAGACACGTGGGAGAATGTATGGAAGGCATTAGACGTGTCAAGTCTACAGAGCGAATGCTTGCATGTTGAGGGAAGGACTCTGTGATGGTCATGGCACACCGCATGGCTGTGTTGAGGCCCTGTGAGTGAGAGGCATGAGAGGGAAGCATGCGTGAGATGCATCGATTGACCAGTGAACCATGCATATGTTGAACCATGCATATGTTGATGGTAGTGAGCTTGAAGTGATGGACTTTACTCGCAATTATAAGGTTGAATGGTAATGTGACGATTGTGACTCACAACGCTAGATTCACTGTGACGGTTCTTCTTACTTACAGTGATGGTAATGCGGATATCAGCTGCATTGGAGCTAAGCCGGCTGGTGTAGTGGCCTATCAAGGCGAGGAGGAACTCCAGCGTGGGGAGCAGCACCTGGTTCGGGTGGGATGGGGATGTGGGAGCAACTTATTCTTCTGAAATTTGTCAGACGTAAGTGAAAGTCTTCCGGCTGGTGTGGTGCAGTGGCCTATCAAGGCGAGGAGGAACTCCAGCGTGGGGAGCAGCATACGAGATAGGGACTAACGACGGGGGGGATCATTGAGATTTCTTAAGAGTGACCCAGCTCAGACACAGCTGGCTGGTGTAGTGGCCTATCAGGGAGCAGCACCTGCGACAGGTGGGGAAGTGAGTAAGGGCAGTCAAGTCTCATCCTCCTTCATCACGTGTACCATCCTTTACATCCCTTACCATACCTTGCTAGCAACTTTTGAGACGTCTCAAAAGTCACGTACCATCCTTTACATCCCTTACCATAACTTGCTAGCACTGCATACGCACCTTTGGGTTGATTCCTTGCTTGGGCCGCCCAAGTATTGCAGCTGCTGCACTAGCTGCAGCAGAAGCTGCAGCAGAAGCTACAGCAGAAGTAGCAGCACCGGCCGCGCTAGCATCTGCTTCCCTTGTTGCCCCAGATAAAGCCTGGTCTTCCCCAGATAGCCCATGCTCAGGCCCCCGACTGCCACTGCCAGTCTTGCTGCTGCTGTCACCGCTGCTGCTGGCGATTTGCGCCTCGGAAGGCCCGTCTGGGTCGGGGCTACCGCCCAGGAGAGCTCTCAAGAGGGTAGCAAGGCTGTCTGTAACGTGTACGTGCTGATACTCCTCTGGCTCCTTGCCATACCTGAGAACAGGGAACGAAGGAGCTGTTTTTGTTAAGTCACGAGTCTGTGCCTGGATCTGGGCTGCCGCCCAGAAAAGCTCTCCAGACGGTACCGAGGCCGTCTGTAACGTGTACGTGCTACTCCTCTGGCTCCTTGCCGTACCTGAGCAGAACACTTGGAAAAGAGGAGGTAATCTCAGGTTGAGTTGAAGGACATTCTAGGTGGCATCCATCGAATTTTAGGAGTTGGTTGGTACTGTCGGTAATGTGTATCTGTGAGTTGATACTTCTCTTTGAGAATTCTCAAAAAACACGCTCTGTGAGTTGATACTTCTCTTTGAGAATTCTCAAAAAACACGCTCTGTGAGTTGATACTTCTCTTTGAGAATTCTCAAAAAACACGCTCTGTGAGTTGATACTTCTCTTTGAGAATTCTCAAAAAACACGCTCTGTGAGTTGATACTTCTCTTTGAGAATTCTCAAAAAACACGCTCTGTGAGTTGATACTTCTCTTTGAGAATTCTCAAAAAACACGCTCTGTGAGTTGATACTTCTCTGGCGCACTATTAGCATAACTCTTCCTACACCATGCACACTCACAGGGAGCGAAGGGCAGGCAGCAGAGCGCTGACGGTGGAGCGCAGATAGCTCTCCTGCAGCAGAAACGCCATCTCCGCCATGGCCTTGGCTGTCGACAGCCGGGCCTGCAGGAAAAAACAAACGGGGATACAGGAGAACAAGGCATTTGGCACTCAAGATGCCTCAACGCGGGTAGCTCTCCTGCAGCAGAAACGTCGTCTCCGCCATGGCCTTGGCTGTCGACAGCCGGGCCTGCAGGAAAAACAAACGGGGATACAGGAGAACAAGGCATTTGGCACTCAAGATGCCTCAACACGGGTAGCTCTCCTGCAGCAGAAACGTCGTCTCCGCCATGGCCTTGGCTGTGGATAGCTGGGTCTGGTGGGGGGGCGGAGAGGAGAGTGGATGCAGGAGGAGCGGGTGTTAAGGGAATACATGAGAGCAAGGTCTTTGGCACTCAAGACGTCTCAAAACCATACAGGGCTTCTATGCCAAATGCCAAATGCCAAATGCCAAATGCCAAATGCCAAATGCCAAGTGCCTCAACACAGGTAGCCCTCCGGAACCATACACGCCATCTCCGCCATAGTCTTGGCTGTGGCGAGCCGATTCTGGAGGGTAGAGAGGGGACAAGTGTCAGAGGAGAGGAACATGGCATCGATGATTGTTCGAGCAAAAAGCTCTGTGGAAAGGTTGAAGGGAGATTGCAGGAGGGCACTGGGAGCGACATGATGGCATGCAGAAACGACTGTTAACAGGGTAATAATGGGAAGCTGCAGGGTGTGGGACTTACAGGTGAGGAGGAAGAGAGGAGCCATCGCTGCAAGAAAAGGTCGAACGCGGACTGGAGGAGAGCACTGGGAGGGGAGGGACAGACAGGGCGATGCAGAGGAATGGAAGGACGCTGATGGAGATCACAACTTCACACAACTTCACAACTTCACACTCTAAATCGCAGTACGGAAATGCATTCAGACAGGAGAACTCAAACACCAGCTGTGCTGCTCACACTCACTCACACCAATGCGAGTATCAGCGCATCTCAAGACTCACACAGACTCCTCCCAATCTTCAGCCGTCCATGGTATATTCCTTAGCTCATCTGACGGTGCTCCACCCTCCTGATCCCCTCTCGCCTCCCTGCTTCGACTCTCCTGCAGCGCCAGCACCACAGCCATGCCTTGCCCGTGGGTGAATGCCCGGCACCAGTGGGCGATTGCTGGACGGTGGTAGGTAGGTGACATGGGGGCGAGGAGGGGGAATGAAGGGAGGGAGATGATTCAAACTATCCCATGCCTTGCCCGTGGGTGAATGCCCGGCACCAGTGGACGATTGCTGGATGGTGGTAGGTAGGTGACATGGGGGCGAGGAGGGGGAATAAAGGGAGGGAGATGATTCAAACTATCCCATGCCTTGCCCGTGGGTGAATGCCCGGCACCAGTGGACGATTGCTGGATGGTGGTAGGTAGGTGACATGGGGGCGAGGAGGGGGAATAAAGGGAGGGAGATGATTCAAACTATCCCATGCCTTGCCCGTGGGTGAATGCCCGGCACCAGTGGACGATTGCTGGATGGTGGTAGGTAGGTGACATGGGGGCGAGGAGGGGGAATAAAGGGAGGGAGATGATTCAAACTATCCCATGCCTTGCCCGTGGGTGAATGCCCGGCACCAGTGGACGATTGCTGGGTGACATGGGGTTGAGGAGGAGCAGATGCACTTCCCACTCACCATCAGCACTTCCCTATCACCATCATCACTTCAATCCCACCATCACCAACTTATTCTCACCATCAGCAAAGACGTGCTTGGTGGTCTCAGTGACACTCAGCAACTGTGGGACGATCTTCCTCAACACATTCGGCCACATGGCTCGGAACACAGCAGCTGGATGTGATGTGGGATGGAGGGGATTCCAGGGGGGGGGGAGAAGAAAAACATCGTGTTTTCTTTTGCAAGCAGCTGTGGGACGATCTTCCTCAACACATTCGGCCACATGGCTCGGAACACAGCAGCTGGATGGATATGGGATGGAGGGGTGGAGTGGAGCTTCTAAGGAGAGAGGTGAAGCTAGAGAATTTGATTCGTTTTGTCAGCAGCTGTGAGACGATTCCTCAGAGCATAGTTCTGAGGCGCCTAAAAAAGGCCACTCATCCTGGCGGAACACAGCAGCTGGATGTGAGTTAAGGGGCGGAAATGAGGAGTGGGGGTGGATATGGGCTGGGTGGGTTGAGAAACGAATGCAGGGGAATGCGAGTGTGTGACAGGATGGTGTCGGAAGGAACAAAGGGGACGATAGAATCGGCACGGTTCCCCTAAAAGGGTGGGTGGCAGGTGGACAAATAGGACGAATCACACGACAAAAAGGGAATTAAAATAGTAATAATGGTGCACTCACGTCTATTCTTTGCCATCTGGCCGAAGGCATCGGCAATGAGATGCAGTGGTGGCTGTGGCACACAGAACACCTCGTCCAGAGCCTGCACACGTGGCAGGCAGTGATGGATACACGTGGCAGGCAGAGATGGATACACGTGGCAGGCAAAGATGGATACACGTGGCAGGGTTAGATGCATACACGTGGCAGGCAGAGGTGGAGACACATGGCAATCAGAGACCACTTTGACAGCGCTGATTGCATGCTCGCCATACCAGTGCTACCTGAGTGCATTGAAATCGTTTTTGAGGCGCCTCAAAAACGACCTCCATGCTCGCCATACCAGTGCTACCTAAGTTGTCTCACATGCTGCTACAGAGGTAGTGAATGGTGAGAGAGAGAATGCTAAAGAAGCTGCTCAGCAGCTGATCTTCTGTTACAGCATGTGGGTTCGGGATTACCAGGGAAGTTGAAGCAGCTGCTACAGCCGTAATGACAGATGCGACAGCCACGTTCAGTGGTGAACCAATGTCCTGCACGATGAGGAGGGAAAAAGCGTGAAGGGGAAGGCGGGGGGTGGGGCAGAAAGGAGGGAGAAGGTTAGGAGAGACAAGAGGAAGAAAGAGACATGGCGAGAGAAAATGGAAGCGAGGGGAACTGAAGGAGACACTGGAGAAGGGGTAGCTTCATGCGTTTGATTCTCTGCACCAGCATGGTGTGATCCGGCATTGTCTAGGTTCAACGCACCTCGGCGATACCTGTACCTGATAGGCCTGCCAATTGCATCTCTGCCATTTCCAGCTTGACGCTCTGATTTGCACCAGCACGAGGTATAACTAACTCCCAATGTGTCCAGGTTCAATGCACCTGCCTGATCGGCCTGCCACCTAAATCTCTGCCATTCCAGATTGACGCTGTGATTTGAACCAGCACGTGAGATCATTTCACGACTGTCCAGGTTCAACGCACCTGGGCGCTGCCAGTGCCTGATCGGCCTGCCACCTGCATCTCTGCCAGTGCCAACTTGATGCTCTGCACCAGCATCGTGTGATCCGACACCCCTCCCCCCCCATCTGAACCCATCCCCACTCCTGCACCTTCCGCTGCTGACACCCCACCCGCCGCTGCTACCGTCCCCCATGGTGCTCCTCCTGCCCCTGCTGCTCCTGCTGCTGAGTATCCCCCTGCTGCAGCAGCGGCAGCAACAGCAGCGGAGTGTTGCTGGCGAGTGAGGGAGGTGATAGAGGCTGCGATGACGGAGAAGAGGTTGGTCTTGTGGTGCTGCGGCAGCTGAGGCACCGACCACCACAGGCTCGTGCTCTGCGGGGGGAAATGGGGGGGTGTGCAGGCACGCACACTGGAAGTCGGCCAGAAAGCACAGAGGAGGCGGATTCAAGTGTGCTGATAGAGGCTGCGATGACAGAGAAGAGGTTGGTCTTGTGGTGCTGCGGCAGCTGAGGCACCGACCACCACAGTCTCGTGCTCTGCGGGTGGGGAATGTTTGGGGGACGGAAGGATGGTTATAGTGATGAAGGGGCTGGGGCCAAGAAACGGGATGGCCCGATGGGTCCAAGGAAGGGGATGTGCGTCACAAGGGTGGGCAAAGGAAAGACAACGGGTGCAAGGAGGCGTCTAAGGATAGTCAGCCAGAAGCATGGAACCTACTACACGTGCACTGCACTGTGAAATGATCCACCGCATGTGATGCGCACACAAGGATAAGACAGTAGCCAGAACTGGAAGTCAGATAAGAACATTGCGATTGTCGTGGTGGTTGGTATGCGGTGGTTTTTGAGGCGCCTCAAAAACCACTGCATGTGATGCGCTCACAAGGATAAGATAGTAGCCAGAATTGCAAATTAGATGAGAACATGGCAATTGTCGTGGTGGTTGGTATGCTTTCTCCGGGTCTAATATGCGTGCTCTGGCCCAGGTTCGGCAGTTCACCTGACCGGATTGGAGAAGCTCGGAACAGAAGAGCAGAACGAGCTTGGGGTTACTGCATGCAAATAGGACACATGTCAGGCACAGATTGAAGCATACAATCCTGAATGGTGCATACATGCAATTTGGTAACAACACATAAAAGCATCCTGGAGACAGCATACATGCATTTCTGGGAACATCCTGGAAATTCCAGGAAGGTGTGAGTGTTTCGATCCAGGATGACTTAGGAAAGGCTCTCCAACGCAAACCCACATTGCGGCGATAAACTTGAGCGCATCTACAGCGTCTGCAACCCCGGCGAGCCATCTGGTGTATTGTGAGTGACTAACCACATCAGAAACAGCCAGGGAGAGGAATACCCCATCGCATACTCACACAGCGGCGATGGACTTGAGTGCATCCACGGCCGCCTGCTGAACCTCTGGTGGGCCATCCGGTGTACTTTGAGTCGACTCAAGCTGCGTCAGAAACAGCCAGGGAGAGGAATACCCCATCGCATACTCACACAGCGGCGATGAACTTGAGTGCATCCACGGCTGCCTGCTGAACCTCTGGTGGGCCATCCGGTGTACTTTGAGTCGACTCAAGCTGCGTCAGAAACAGCCAGGGAGAGGAATACCCCATCGCATACTCACACAGCGGCGATGGACTTGAGTGCATCCACGGCTGCCTGCTGAACCTCCGGTGAACCATCCGCCAGTGAGGATGTGAGGTCCGAGAGCTCCGTGTCTGTTGAATCACGAATTTTGTTTTGAAAGTTATATGGAAACGGGGAGAGGGGAACGCTGGGTCATGCCGGGGGTGCAACAGGACGGGAGATCCGAGAGCTCCATGTCTGTTGAATCCAGGAAGTAGTTTTGGAGAGCATATGGAAAGGGAAGCACTGAAGAATATTCTCATGAGCAGATTCTAACAGAACGTGAAGAACTGCGTATCCGTGTTTGCAAGATCACAATGATCCGCTGGATCACTGGAACGGGAAATTCAGTACAGATCTATTGCTGAAGTGAATGACCGACATTCTCCGTGTCAGCTCATGTCAAAGATGGCACGAAATCCGAAGGGTGAAAGGACCGAACGCATGAAAGTAACGGCTATGGAGGAAGCTATCAAGGTGAGAAGAAACGCCGGAAACCGGGTGAGAAACAGGAAGCTAACGAACCGAATTGCTCAGGGAATAAGGTTCTACGTGAAGGCTCTTATGGCTCGTGAACGACCAGCACAGGAGCCAACATTCAGCAATGATTGATCAACCGAGGGAGGTTATTCATGCTATCGTACATGTCGTCAGCGACGCCTTCATCGTCGCTGGCGATTAATGTAACGACGAGCCTGGCGACGAGTCCGAATCCGTGGTTAACCGGCGGTAAAAACGGTCATATATTGCTCCTGCAAGCTTCAAAGCTTCTTCCCGCCTATCGCTGAGCGAATCTGTTTGTGTCGCCAGACGCACCGAACCTCGACAAAGTGGCCGATTCTGATCCGAATCGCGAAGAAAATAACCCGAATTTCGCTGCGAGTGGCCTTCACTAGTTCTGCCGTTACGCAAAACTAAACCGGTTGTGCTCCTAAGTTCTATCGGACTAACTGAAAGCCGGTAACTGGCCTCTCTGCATCATAATCAGTGATGCAACGATTTCATCGGTTCACGTTTCTGAGGAGGATGGAGGAGTCTGTTTCTCCGCCATGGATTTTTCAGGGTGGGTGTCAGAAACAGTGACCAGAATTTCAAACGCTGTAGCGTTTTTCGAGTGCTTGAAGCGGGGGCCAAGATTCCAGAACACCGCGGACCTCGCTAAAGCCGCACTCTTATTGTGAATCATGCAAGATATATTTTAGTGTGTACAATACATAATGCTTACACATAATTGGAGTATTTGTATCTTGGCACGTGGCGGTAGCTCAGCCAGCCCGTCTCTTCTGGATGCTAAACACGCGGACGCGTGCAAAATCCTCCACGTCAATAGACTCGTTTGAAGAACACGAAGTACTTCCCCTCTTTGCAGGCACAATGTCGTTGAAAGGCATGTGATGTGAATCCCAAGGTCCGACGGACTGGTGCTAGTGACGAATTCGGCATTCTCAAGGTCCCCAATTTCCAAATTCCAGCCATTTCAAGCAACACTCTTCACCAGCCATCCAGCCATTCCTGGATTTCAGATTCCACTTTCTACGTCGCGGCAACTGCTATTTTTTGCGATCACTAACGGAGTAGCGTGCGTGATATAGCGGCTGAAAGAACTCCGTCGTTGCCGACCATGGAAACCCTCGCTGCCTCGGCGTCTTTGTCTTTCTCCCTGAAACCGAGCCAAGCCGCAGCAGTCGGCATTAAGAGCGTTTCAGTAAGTTCCGCGTCCGTCAGGAACAAGCCCGTAGAGAAAGAACTCCTTAAAGCGTGCTTCATTAATAACTTGAAAGCAGTCGCTAAGCACATGATTGTCGCATTGATGGTCGGAACAAGGCAAAGTCAGTGGGATGCCGCAGCTTTGTCAATTGGTATTCCACCCATCCCATTGAATCATCTTCTCCCTCCACATCCAGGGTCAGCGTGTCCCGTTACCTTCCGCCACGTCACTCAAGTCGCATTCCGCACCGCAACCACTGCGAATTCGCGCAACCGCTGCGCCAAACAGCAGCGCTCCCGTGGCAGCAGCGGCGGAGGTGCCGCGGGTGAAGCTGGGGAAGACGGACGTGGAGGTTCCGATCATCGGCGTGGGCGCGTGGGCGTGGGGCGACAAGTTCTTCTGGAACGACGGCGAGTGGAACGGTGAGTGCGGTGCTCTCGCAGCCAAGGCATTGTGACTAGGGAGCGTGGGCGTGGGGCGACAAGTTCTTCTGGAACGACGGCGAGTGGAACGGTGAGTGTGCCTTTTAAGTTGACTCGAAAGCAGCAGCATAGGTGCCGCGGGTGAAGTTGGGGAGGACGGATGTGATGGTTTCGATCATCGGCGTGGGAGCGTGGGTGTGGGGAGACAAGTTCCGCCGTGGAACGACGGCGAGTGGAACGGTAAGTGTGCAACGGTCGCGAGCATGCCACTGTGACTAATAAGATCTGCGGGAGAGGACGGACATGAGATGGGAGCGCGCGTGGGCGTGGAGTGACAATGAATGATGGCGATTGGAACGGTGAGGATTTGCAGCTCTCTTGACTTTTGAGTCGACTCAAAAGTCACCTCGATTGGAACGGTGAGGATTTGCAGCTCTCTTGATTGCATACCAGGTTCTGCTTGCTCAGCATTCCCTCCTGCGGACATGTAAACGCCTAAAGAATAGCTCTCTTGATTCTACCCCCCCCAGTCCACTTCCCACTGTCAGACCGCAATGTGCGCGTTGCAAAGCAGGCGTTTGACGCGGCCATGGACTCTGGTCTAAACTTTATTGATACTGCTGAGCGTGATTGATACTTCAGAAGAAGCTGCCATATTTCCAACCCCCCCCCCCGCCCCCGCCAATCACCTTTCCACTGTCAGACCGCAATGTCAGGGATGCGAAGCAGGCGTTTGACGCGGCTATGGACTCTGGGCTCAACTTCATTGATACTGCGGAGGTCTACGGCACCAAGCAGGTGCGGCCCCCTTGCAATCAGGTGCCACCCTCTTGACCAAGCATGTGATGTCTTTTGAGGTTATTTCAAACTGACATGCACGCGGCTATGGACTCTGGGCTCAACTTCATTGACACTGCTGAGGTCTACGGCACCAAACAGGTACGCCCTCCTCTGCACCCCCTTTCAGAACCTTCATTTCCCGAGACGAATTTAAGCAGGTGCATGGTTCACTACCTGCGATGCTGCTGCTTTCTTACTGCTGTGCTGCTCTTAGTAGTGGTTAAGCTAAGCGTTTGCGCTTCTCAGTAACAACTGAGCCTGGTAATTCCCAGCTCGACCTGCTGGTTCCTGGTTCCTCAGAATTTAAGTAGGTGCAGGAAAATCCTCAGAAAAACGTGGTTCCTGTTTGTGAGCTCTTGGAGAATCTCAATCCCAATTCAGTGGCATACGCACTTACGTGGTGCAATGGGATGCTGCTGCTCACGTAGGGCACAACGCATTTGATGGTAACGCGTTTTGACCTCTTTGTGCCCTTTGTGCTGCTGCTGCCTGTTTCTTCCCGTTTCCCTGCAGTTTGGAGCAGACGACTCAGAGTCACTGCTTGGCAGGTACTGCTCTTCCCACTCCCACTGCTCCTCCCACTCCCACTGCTCCTCCCACTCTCACTGCTCCTCCCACTCCCACTGCTCCTCCCACTCCCACTGCTCCTCCCACTCCCACTGCTCCTCCCACTCCCACTGCTCCTCCCACTCCCACTGCTCCTCCCACTCCCACTGCTCCTCGCACCCACTCCCTTCCCTTCACTCAAAAGTCACCTCTTCCGATCCCGCTTCTGCTCCTCGCATCCATTATGGGCCCCACCTGCTCTGCAACCCAGCCCAGTGACTTTTGAGTCGACTCAAAAGTCACCTCTTCCGATCCCGCTTCTGCTCCTCGCATCCATTATGGGCCCCACCTGCTCTGCAACCCAGCCCAGTGACTTTTGAGTCGACTCAAAAGTCACCTCTTCCGATCCCGCTTCTGCTCCTCGCATCCATTATGGGCCCCACCTGCTCTGCAACCCAGCCCAGTGACTTTTGAGTCGACTCAAAAGTCACCTCTTCCGATCCCGCTTCTGCTCCTCGCATCCATTATGAACCCCACCTGCTCTGCAACCCAGCCCAGTGACTTATGAGTCGACTCAAAAGTCACCTCTTCCGATCCCGCTTCTGCTCCTCGCATCCATTATGAACCCCACCTGCTCTGTAACCCAGCCCAGTGACTTTTGAGTCGACTCAAAAGTCACCTCTTCCGATCCCTCTTCTGCTCCTCGCATCCATTATGAACCACACCTGCTCTGCAACCCACCCCAGTTTCCACACTCGCCCCTCCGTGACCATCAATTTCCTATTCCCCTCCCCTCTCCTCCCCCCCCACCCCCACCCTTTCTACACTTAAAGGTTCATCAAGGAAAGAGCCGGCAAGAGCCAGGCAGGGGACCTGGCTCCCATAGTGGCAACAAAGTTTGCCGCCCTTCCATGGCGCTTTGGGCGGGAGTCTGTGGTGGGGGCCGTGAAGGAGTCTCTGAGACGCCTGCAGCTTGACTGCGTTGACCTGTACCAGCTGCACTGGTGAGTTGACTGCGTTGACCTGTACCAGCTGCACTGGTGAGTTGACTGCGTTGACCTGTACCAGCTGCACTGGTGAGTTGACTGCGTTGACCTGTACCAGCTGCACTGGTGAGTTGACTGCGTTGACCTGTACCAGCTGCACTGGTGAGTTGACTGCGTTGACCTGTACCAGCTGCACTGGTGAGTTGACTGTGTTGACCTGTACGGGCTGCACTGGTGAGCAAACTCTATGTTTGCCTTGCATTCTCGACTTCACAGCGTGATCAGCCCATCCCAAGAAGTATCCTTATCTATCACTACCTTTCCAGCCCCCTGTATCTTCTTCCTCACACCTCTTTTGCGTGTACCCTTCTTGCAGGCCCGGCGTGTGGGGCAAGGAGGGGTACATTGATGGTTTGGCAGACTGTGTGGAGCAGAGAAAGGGCTGACACCTTACCATGCGCGCTCCAGCCCTCTCTCACTAGCTCACCTGTATCTCTCATCCCTGTCTCATCTCCGTTGCATACACTTCTTGCAGGCCCGGCGTGTGGGGCAACGAGGGGTACATTGATGGCTTGGCAGACTGCGTGGATCAGGGGCTGGTCAAGGCAGTGGGGGTGTCCAACTACAAGCGTGAGTGCCTCGTCCCACCCACTGATGAAATGCCTGGACGCATGCACCTCTAGTGTGAGGTGGTGACTGGGATCTGGCCGTGATGAAGGCAGCAAGACAGGCTCAGGCCTGGCGTGTGGGGCAACGAGGGGTACATAACATTGACGGGCGGACGGACTGCGTGGATCAGGGGCTGGTGAAGGCAGTTGGGGTGTCCAACTACAAGCGTGAGTGCCTCGTCCCACCCACACAGTCTGCTGAGCGTGTGATGACTCAGCAAGAGAGGCTCAAAATGTGTGTGGGGCAACGAGGCCAACAAGTGGCTTGGCGGACTGTGGAGCAAGGGCTGGTCAAGGCAGTGGGGGTGTCCAACTACAAGCGTGAGTGTACCGTCCCATTCATTTTGATCATGTACTTACACCCTTTTCTTCCACTGTCTTTGGTGGATCGACTGCAGCAGGAACATCAGCAGTTGCTCGAGCCAGTGTCGTCCACCTTCCCTTTCACCCCACGTGCTCCCACCAAGCCCCCCAAATACCCCCTTCCTCCACCCCCCCCTTACTCCCCCATTCTTCCTGTCTCCTTCCAGTGGATCGGCTGCAGCAGGCGCACCAGCAGCTGGCCAAGCGAGGAGTGCCTCTCGCCTCCAACCAGGTGAAACTTCTATCCTCGTTGCTGCAGGGTGTTTTTGAGAATTCTCAAAAACACCCTGCAGCAGCTGGCCAAGCGAGGAGTGCCTCTTGCCTCCAACCAGGTGAAACTTCTATCCTCATTATAAGCCCGGGCGTCACCTCGTGCTGTCAGCGCATCACCTTGCGCATCATCACCGTACCCTCTCTTCGTATCTTCTCACCACACCCTCTGCTGCCCATCAGGTGCATCACAACATCCTCTACCGCGTGCCTGAGAGCAACGGCGTGAAGCAGGCGTGTGAGGACCTGGGCGTCACAGGTCTTGCACATGCCAGTGTATCATCAATGTACCCTCTCACCACACCCTCTCGCCACACCCTCTCGCCACACCCTCTCGCCACACCCTCTCACCACACCCTCTCACCACACCCTCTGGCCCCCCCATCAGGTGCATTACAACATCCTCTACCGCGTGCCTGAGAGCAACGGCGTGAAGCAGGCGTGTGAGGACCTGGGCGTCACAGGTCTTGCACATGCCAGTGCATCATCAATGTACCCTCTCACCACACCCTCTCGCCACACCCTCTCGCCACACCCTCTCACCACACCCTCTCACCACACCCTCTGGCCCCCCCATCAGGTGCATTACAACATCCTCTACCGCGTGCCTGAGAGCAACGGCGTGAAGCAGGCGTGTGAGGACCTGGGCGTCACAGGTCTTGCACATGCCAGTGTATCATCAATGTACCCTCTCACCACACCCTCTCGCCACACCCTCTCGCCACACCCTCTCACCACACCCTCTCGCCACACCCTCTCGCCACACCCTCTCACCACACCCTCTCACCACACCCTCTGGCCCCCCCATCAGGTGCATTACAACATCCTCTACCGCGTGCCTGAGAGCAACGGCGTGAAGCAGGCATGTGACGACCTGGGAGTCACGATAATTGCATACAGCCCTCTCTCCCAAGGTGTGTGTGTTTATTTGTCTGCTTGTCTATCTGTTAAAGAGCGCGTGTTGCTAGTGAGGGATAAGCAGGAGTGTGAGGACCTGGGCGTCGCACTCATCGCATACAGCCCACTCTCCCAAGGTAAGCCTGTCCTGGAACCCATTCAAACGGGGACTCACAACATGCGAGTACGAGTGAACCGTTTCAGCCTGTGCTTACCCTGTCTTTTCCGTTTCAGCCTGTGCTTACCCTGTCTTTTCCGTTTCAGCCTGTGCTTACCCTGTCTTTTCCGTTTCAGCCTGTGCTTACCCTGTCTTTTCCGTTTCAGCCTGTGCTTACCCTGTCTTTTCCGTTTCAGCCTGTGCTTACCCTGTCTTTTCCGTTTCAGCCTGTGCTTACCCTGTCTTTTCCGTTTCAGCCTGTGCTTACCCTGTCTTTTCCGTTTCAGCCTGTGCTTACCCTGTCTTTTCCGTTTCAGCCTGTGCTTACCCTGTCTTTTCCGTTTCAGCCTGTGCTTACCCTGTCTTTTCCGTTCTCTGTCCTCACTGCATGTGTGTGCTCTTAATCGACCTCTCACCCAGTTTTCAAGAAACCTACATGTCCTACTGATTCGCTTTCCATGATACTCACGCAAGTAATCGCCCCCATTGCATTGTACCCTGCCATTCCCGACCAATCACCTCTCGCCAGGTGTCCTCAGTGGCAAGTACTCTCCCCAGAAGCCCCCGACGGGTCCACGTGCCAACTCCTACTCGCCAGACTTCATTCGCAAGGTACTGACACTTAGTTAAAATACTCTTGAGAATTCTCAAACGTGCCAACTCATGAAGCCAAAGCCTTTCCCATTGTGATTGGACCATTCCTGCCCAGCCTCTCTCTGCACCATAGGCTTCTGAGGCGCCTCAGAAGCCATCCCGCCCAGTCTCGCCCTGTACCTTGCCTTTTTCCACATGACTTAATGAAACCTACTGCCTTATTACCCTGACGGACTCAATCCGCCCCTTCTGCCCCTCTCTGCCCCTCTCTGCCCCTCTCTGCCCCTCTCTGCCCCTCTCTACCCCTCTCTACCCTTTGGACTGCACCATGCAGGCCCAGCCTCTGCTACAGCGCATGGCACAGCTAGGGGAGAAGTACGGCGGCCGTCCTGCACCTTGCTCTCTCCACATGACTTCGTGAAAACTGCTTGCCTTTTGACCCTGTTGACCCCTCTCCGCCCCTTCTTCCCCTCTCTACCCCTCCCAACCGCTGTGAATGTTCCATGCAGGCCCAGCCTTTGCTACAGCGCATGGCAGAACTAGGAGAGAAGTATGGCGGGCGAAGCAAGACGCAGGTGAGAGAGGGAGGGAATGCTCAAGAAGCCACATTCGATAAATTTCACATGTCAAAAAGGGGGGAGGAAGAGGTGTGAGGAGAGGGGGGCAAGAGTGCGCAAAACTCAGGTGAGAGGGAAGGAGCAACGAGGGAGCAGAGCACTGCCTGAGGCTTCAGGTCATCAGGATTGACGTCTGAGATTTCTCGGACACTCAAGGAACAGTGGCTGGTGCTACGGTGGGTACTCTGTTGAGTAGACTGCCCTTGAGTCTTCCCTGGGCTTTTCAGTCGTCCCTGGGCTTTTCAGTCTTCCCTGGGCTTTTTAGTCTTCCCTGGGCTTTTCAGACTCCCCTGGGCTTTTCAGTCGTCCCTAGGCTTTTCAGACTCCCCTGGGCTTTTCAGTCGTCCCTAGGCTTTTCAGTCTTCCCTGGGCTCTTCAGTGCTACTGTTGCGCCCATGTAAACCAATTTTTTTGGTCTGAAGAGCCGAAATTTTTCAAAGCCACACCAACGTCAAAGATCATATTTCCTACGAGGTGACTGTTGACAGGCTGATAATTCAAGCCAGCACTAATTTTCTGAATTTTCTTCTGTACTCCCCCGATGATTTTCCTGCACTGCCATCCGTTTTAGGTGGCTCTTAACTGGCTGGTAGTGCAAGGGAACATCGTTCCTATCCCAGGAGCCAAGAACAGAGCACAGGTAAGCCAAGCCTTGCTATTGCTGCCTTTCTTCCACGTACTACTTCTCTGCATGAGGCATCCACTATTCGCTTGATTGGAACGTGTTTTCCAGCCATGTGCAGCTAATTCCTGTTTGCGTGGTTGACGTGGTTGATTATGTGGTTAGTATGGTCTTGTGCAGTGGTGTGTGCGGTGCACATGGGTGCGTGTGGCTTTGTGTAACCGGTGCTACCTGTGTGCTTGTGTGTGCTTGCACAGGCTGCGGAGTTTGCAGGGGCTTTGGGGTGGTCGCTAACCGCCGAGGAGGTGCAAGAATTGAGGGAGCTGGCCTCACGCGTACCACAAGCACAGGGTTTTCCTGCTGAAGCCTTTTAGGCTTAAATGACTCAACTTAAAATTAAGGGTCTAAGTTATATATGTATGTTGCATGATTACTGGTCCATCAACCCTCCCCATGTAGTTTGTTCAGGACTTAGTTAAATATGCAGCTTTGTGTTTACTCCGCCATTTGTTTCCACTTAATTATCCACCTACATTCTCGGAGGAGAGAGGAATTTTGTTTTTGGCGCGGATGCTTCTGTGGGAAGCTGAAAGGGCGAGTCTTCGCGTCGTCACGTGGCGAGCGCACACCAGAAAAGGCAGCACAAGTGTGGCACGTGGCACGCTCCTTCCATTCCGCTCCGCTCCCCTACTTTTCTCCCCGCCAGCCTCTCTGCTGCAGCAAGGAAACCCTAATCGCCTCGCTGCGCCATTTCCCTGTCCTCCTCTCCTCGAGCCCACGATTCCACGAATTTCACCAGTTGTCGGTGGGCGGCAAGGCGAGATGTCCGCTTTTCCGCCACTCGCTCCTGCTCCCCTTGCCGCGCTGGCTGTCGCTTGCCAACCAACTCCTGCTTTCCGCGCAAGCGGCGTTTCTGCCAAACGAATCTCAATGCGCCTCATAAGATACAATGCACTGTTGCTTTCCGCGCAAGCATTTCCGCAAGGGAACCATGTGACTGTTACTGTCCCCACTCTTCTTCCGACCGCGCTCCGCCGCGCACGGAACCACCTGCGCAAGCCGCGCGGGAGGTCGCTACTACACTCGGCCCGCGGCCGACGCAAGGACGTACGGACGGAGGAGGGAGCTTTTGAGTCGACTCAAAAGCCGACGCAAGGACGTACGGACGGAGGAGGGAGGGTCTACTCGTGCGAAGCGAAGGAGGGAGGCACTATGCGAAGGAGGGAGGCACTATGCGAAGGAGGGAGGCACTATGCGAAGGAGGGAGGCACTATGCGAAGGAGGAAAGCACTATGCGAAGGAGGAAAGCACTATTCGTGCCGTAGGACTATTCGTACGAACGTAAAAGCCTGATCAAGCTCGCTGTTCCTCCTGTCCATACGAACACCTTATAGTGGTAGTCACTAAACCACTATTAGTGGTACTAAACTACACTAGAACTACTCGCAGCAGTACCTTTACGAACCAATCATGGCACCCGCCGTGCCTATCATGCCGCCCATCACCGTGCCGCGGACAACACCCGCCCTCGCCGCGCCCTCTCTGAACCATCACCACCACCATCGCCACCACCATCGCCACCACCCCCACCGCCGCCACCACCCATCCAACGCCGTCCCCTCGCTGCTGCTACTGTTCCTCATCGCCGTCCCCTTCGTGCCGGCCGCAGCCACCGTCTATGTGCCATTCAATGCTTCCATTCGTGAGCCTCCTTTCCCATTCCTCCCTTCCCCTTCCTCCTTTGATTTCCTCGTCCTCCTCCTCCTCTTTCCTCCTTCTCCTGCTTCCCTTCCCCCCTTCCTTTCCTTCCCCTCCCCCTCTCCTTCCCCGTCCCCTCCCTCAGTCGTTTTCCTCCTTCCTTTCTTTCTCAGCCTTAACCTCCGATCAAAGAGAGGAAGGATGGGATGAAGGATGGGAGGCAAGGTGGCACGTTGAGCGAAATCAATGCGATTCTCGCCTCCTCTCACCTCCTTTGATGTCTCGCCTCCTCTCACCTCCTTTGATGTCTCGCCTCCTCTCACCTCCTCTCATGTCTCGCCTCCTCTCACACCTCCTCTCATGTCTCGCCTCTCCCTATCACTCTTCCTACACCCAGTCCCCGCTATAAGGGACCTCAAGGCAGCTCTTACGATGCCACCTTCATTCCCCTACCTCCTCCCCCCCTCCTCCCCCCCGTCCCTCCCCTTCCCCCTCCACCCACTTCCAGTCCCCGCTATAAACGACCTCAAGACAGCGCTGAGGGTGCCGGGCTCCTTTGGCTGGCGGAAGGGCGCCTCTTGCTCTGACGACGGATTAGGGCGGTTCTACCGAGGATTGAAGTGCGATGAGAACGGGAACCTGATAGCCATGTGAGTTGCTGCGAGGGGCAGTGTAGGGCGGTTCTGGTTATGGGTTCATAAGAGGGCCGGTTCGCTGTTAGCCAGCTAGCTAGGCAAGGGCGCTTCTTGCTCCGATGATGGATTAGGGCGGTTCAATCGAGGATTTAAGTGCGATGAGAACGGGAACCTGATAGCCATGTGAGTTGCTGAGAATCTTCCTTCCCCCTCACCTTCCTTCACTCCCTCCCTCTCCTCTTTCTTCACTCATTCTCTCCCTCCTCCCCGCCTCCTCTTCCTTCCCCCTCCACTTATTTTCTCTCCCCCTTCGCCTCTCCCCATCCCACAAAACGACAGAGACATCCACTGGGGTCTGCTGGTCTCGCGGATCTCCACTCTGCCGCCCTCAATCTCCGCCCTCACCTCTCTCACCGAAATGTCAGTATGAATGGAGTGACTTTTGAGTCGACTCAAAAGAATGGAGTGACTTTTGAGTCGACTCAAAAGAATGGAGTGAGAGATTCGCTCTCCCTCACCCTCGATACCGTCCTCCTCCTTCTGTCTTACCCTCTCATCACCACCACCCCCTCATTCTGTCTCTGTCATACTTTCCCCACCTCTCTCCCCCCCACCACCGTCAGCACCCTCTCATCAGCCTACATCTTCTCTCGCCCGGACCCCATAATCTCAGTCTTTCTCGTACCGTTACTTCCCCCCGTCTCCCCCCCACCACCACCACCAGCACCCTCTCTTCAGCCTACATCTTCTCTCGCCTGGACGTCTTTGCCAAGCCATTCGCCTGCCTGCCCAACTTGCAGTCACTGTGAGTGCAAGCCTGGGGTGCTGACGTCTCCTCTTAACTCCTCCCATATCCTCTCAACTCCTCCCATGTCCTCTCAACTCCTCCCATGTCCTCTCAACTCCTCCCATGTCCTCTCAACTCCTCCTATGGCCTCTCAAGTCCTCCCATCGCCTCTCAACTCCTCCCATCTCCTCTCAACTCCTCCCATGTCCTCTCAACTCCTCCCATGTCCTCAACCCACCCCTCACAACATCAACACCTCCTTTCGCTTCCATTTCCTCACTTCCCAATTCTACTCTATCTCATTCCCCACCTCTCTTTCATTTCACCCGCCTCCATCTCTCTTCTCTCTGTAGCCTCATTTTGAACTCGTATTTGAAGCCCTAATTCCTCCTCTCTTCTTCCTTCCCTCCGCATGACTCTCTCCCCCAGTCCCGTCTCCTCTTTCCCTTTCCCAGTGACCTGTCTCGGAACCCTATACCGCCCCATCCCACCCTACCTTGTTTGGAAACTCATTCTTTCCTCTCCTTTCCTTCCCTTTCTTCCCTTTCTTCCCTTTCTTCCCGTCCCCTCTCCCCCCTCCAGTGACCTGTCTTGGAATTCTCTATACGGCCCCATCCCCCCCTACCTCATCAACCACGCCTCTCTCACCAAGCTATGGCTCTTTGACAGCAAGCTCACCGGCCCCATCCCGCCCTTCCCCTTTGCTGCTTTCTTCTTTCTCCCCTTCCCCGCCTCTCCCATCCCCCGCCTCTACCCTCCCCCGCCTCTCCCCTCCCCCGTCTCCCCTCCCAGTGACCTGTCTTGGAACTCCCTATACGGCCCCATCCCCCCCTACCACGCCACCTTCACCAAGCTATGGCAACAAGCTCACCGGCCCCATCCCGCCCTTCCCTATCTTATGTTTCCTCTTTCTTCCCTTCCCCCCCACTCCCTTCCCCCCTCTCTCCCTCCTCCCAGTGACCTCTCTTGGAACTCGCTATACGGCCCCATCCCCTCCCACCTCATCAACCACGCCACCCTCACCAAGCTATGGCTCTTTGACAACAAGCTCACAGGCCCCATTCCGCCCTACAGCCCGCGCCTCTCCTCTCTCCTGCTCTTCAAAAACTTCCTCACTGGGGTCTTTCCCCTTCCGGCCTCCCCAGAACCAGACACCCCGGCCCCTGCCTCGTCTCCTGCCCCATCGCCTGCCCCCTCCCCTGCTCCCGCTGCTGCTCCCTCCTCCCTCCCAGCCCCCTCCCCCTCCGCCCCACCCCCCTCCTCCTCAGCCTCCCCGCCTCCGCCTCCACCCCCCTCCCCCCCTCCGCCTCCTCCCCCTTCCCCTCCTCCCCCGCCCTCTCCTCCCCCTCCCGTCCCCTCCCAATGCGATGTCAGCGGCAACTGCCTCTCCTACACCAGAAAATACACAGGCGCGTGCAAGGGCCTTCCCAGAAGCTTCATGGTGCAGCGGAACCCTATGTTCTGCGGAGCAGCAATGTGCGGTGGGAACTTAACTAAGTGTGAGGCGGAGGGGAAGGCGTGCATGCCGGTGTATAGCCGGTGGCCGCCGACGAGTGTTCAGCCGTTGGATCTGGCGCCGAATCGAGGGTGGATATGCGACGGGTGCGAGTGGGGGCTCACTGCTGTGAAAGGCACGACCAGTTGTTGTGAGTGCTGAGCTTCGAAACGTCCTGGGTGTCATCTAGCGTGTCATCCAGTGTGTCATCTTGGGTGTCACAATCTAGGGTTGCACCTATGGTGTCTTATAGGGTGTCAATGGTTGCAGGAGGCTATGCTCCCTCACATGCTCTCCATTCCGTTTCTTGGTGCTTGCTTGCTTGTCCCTTCTTTTTCTGATACTCTCTCATCCTCTCTACACCTGGTCCCTTTTCTACAAAAGGCAGCTTGTTACGGTACAACAAAATTCAGACCCCTGACTCCCCTGCACCCCCACCCCTGTGTCTACCTAGTGACTTGCAATCGGACAACAGGGGCAGCTTGTTACAACTCTGTAACGCAGCTTGTGTGCTTGGGCTACCCTACAGTAGTGGCACAGCCTTAAAATGAATCCATTAGAGCGCGTTCCTACCTACCGCCGCTTACCAGGCAAGCTCTTGTCAGACTCGCGTCTCACCGCTCTGTAACACACAGAATCATATTCAGTCGCACTGAAAAGCATTGAACCGCACAAGTCTGACAAGGCGTGTCTGACAAGAGGCGTGGGAACTCACCCTTATTCAGTTAAGTGAGATTACCATAGCGGGTTTTGTGATCCTTGTACCGAATGGCAGTCCTTTCTAATGTGTTTATTCTTGTTGACGTTGGAAGGAAGTCCAGCGTCCAGTGTCCCAGCAAAGGCTGTGGAAAACAGCATGAAGTACTGTACGTGATTGTGCTGTGCCAAGACTGTACGTGAGTCAGAATCACTAATGAATTGGGTCTCAATCACAGTAATGGCTACAGTTATCAACTTCTCATACACAACACATTATACACGCAGACAGCTCTAAAAATGACTTTTCAAGCAAGACAAGACAACCATAGGACTGGCACAAATGCTTGCAAGAAAGGAGGTTCTACACCAGGTTTCCTCTGGAACATTCTCACTGGATCTCCATTGAGATGAGGGGAGAAGGGTCTTTATTCAGTGAATTGGAAAAGGGTTTGCAATGAGTGGAGGGGAGAATAAGCATGTGCAGATGACAGCACAGCCAAGCAATCCAGCTGTCCTAGTCATCCTACCGATGAGTGCACCAGATTGAGCGAAATGGAAACGTATATGGCATGTCCCTGGTTGTTGGTAACAATGGGAGGACAAAGAAAGGGTAGGATAAGATGACAGAAAATGTTTGTATTTGGTGATTGGTTCAAAAAGGGAAGTGGAGAAGTTGTGCGAGTGCGAGGAGAGGGCGGAAAAAGGTCAATCACTTACAGTGCATAACTTGCACGAAACAACGGAACGGGTCCAGGAATATAAAGTTCGCCAATACTAGCGCCTTCACAATTGTCGTTATAGACTTTGCAGCTGGAGAAACTTGGAGCATCATCGGTGTTCACAACACCATACACTGTTGCGCCCACCCTAGCCAGTGCTTCCGGCATCTGGGTGCAGCTATTCAGGTTAAAGCGGAATGTGAGGGGTCGAGAAGAGTTGTCATTGGCTGTTCGATTTGCGATGACTGTGTAGCTGTAAGGACCGACGTTGGAAGCTCCACCTGAGAAAGAGTGGGACAGGGAAGGACTCAGCGCGTTGCTCATTTGCGCGCATATACCATCAACAATCATGCATGCATTACCATCAACTTTAAGCAGCAGCATCTGTTCACCCAACATGACAGAGCGAGAAAAGTGGAAGAAAGAGTGGGACGTGTCGGGGAGAGGAGAGGGTGGGGCGAGAGGAGAGAGGAGGGAGTGGGGCGAGGGGGGAGAGGAGGGAGTGGGGCGAGAGGGGAGTGCGGCGAGTATTTTTAAGAGAGGAGAGTGGGGAGAATGCGAAGAGGAGAGGGTGGAGAGTAGAGCGAGTAAACGTCAAACAATCTCACCCTTAACACACTTGGTCGCGGTTATCCCATAGCCTTGAGGGCACGCGCAGTAAGGCACCTGCACCCCACAGTTGTCACTCGCAGGCACGGTCTTGCAGGTTGCTCCAGTGGGGCAGGCGCCACAGGGCGAGTCTGCAGGGTGGGGCGGGGTCGGGATGGGTGCAGTGCGGTACTTGAGCGCATGCGCAGTAAGGCACCTGCACTGAAGGCTCTGAAGTCGCAGGCACGGTTTTGCAGGTGGCTCCAGAGGGGCAGGCACCACAGGGTGAGTCTGAGCGGTGGGGATGGGTGCAATGCGGTTTGGGGCACCAGAGGGGCAGGCGGCACAGGGTGAGGGTGAGGAAGGCAAAATGCGAGGGAGAGGGAGGAGCAAGTGCGAGTGCGGTGGGTCTGGAGAATGATGGTGGAGGAGTGAGGCTCCAAAGAAACGAGCTGTTTGGGAACCCGAAAATGAGAATTCAGGGCTTAAGGTCTTACGAAAATGAGAATTCAGGACTAAAGGTGTGCAGGAATGCTGGTGGAGGAGTGAGGCTCCAAAGAAACGAGAGGGAAAGGAGGAAGGCTGGCACGAAGACAAAAATCATGCACTCTCACTCTCATGGGTTGGGAGCATGAGGCTGAAAAAGTTGGCACTAAGCGGTGGCCTCGAAATATGTAGAAAAGCATGAAGAATGGGGCTGGTTGGATGGCACGGGGTTGATATATGAATGGCTGAGCTGAGTTGCGAGAGTGGAAAAGTGGGAAAACCGTGCTCACTCACCCCACTTGCAGTGACGAGTCTATTTCTGAGTCGACTCAGAGAGAGAAGGCTGCGAGAAAGCATGAATCAGAGGAGAGAGGACCTCACTCACCCCATGCATTTGCCACCGGGTTGACAGCCCAGCGCGTCACAGGCAGCATCAACCCACAAGACAGACGCCAAAGAGGGAAGGCAATCTTGAGGCGCCTGAACACTCACCCCACTGGCAGAAGCGCTCGCCATTCTCATCAACCACGCATTTGCCACCGGGTTGACAGCCCAGCGCGTCACAGGCAGCATCAACCCACAAGACAGACGCCAAGGAGGGAAGGCAATCTTGAGGCGCCTGAACACTCACCCCACTGGCAGAAGCGCTCGCCATTCTCATCAACCACGCATTTGCCACCGGGTTGACAGCCCAGCGCGTCACAGGCAGCATCGGTGCAGAGAACAGAGGCCACTGACGCCCACTTGCTGAGCGTCTTCTTGTTGCTTGGGAACCTGAAAGGGGGTGGCGTGGCAAGAGGAAGCACAAGAGATGATGTCTTGCCTACTGTGCTTATTCTGTTCCCTCGCTTCCCCGCCCTCCCCCTCCCCTCCCATCCCTGCCCCTCCCTTCCCTTCCCCTCCCCTCCCCTCCCTGCCTCTCCCTTCCCCTCCCAAACTTATCCACTGCTCGTGTTATCTCGCCGTGCCTCACACACGGCCATACAACCAAACAAAGACCCCCACCACACCACTCACTTGGCAGTAGCAGAGCCCGGGTTGACCATGCTATCCACCTCCCTGCCGTGGCAGCCACCCGTCCCAAAGAACTTGATCTGCGAGCAAGCAAAGCCTTTCGCCTTGCTGCTCGACCCGTTCCACCACACCTGTGCGCTCTTCCCTCTCGCCTTTTTCGGCACGGCCACGCAGCGCTGGCTGCCGAAGCTAAGCCGAGCCTTGCCCACAGCCACGGTTGTGGTAAACTGTGGCTTGGAACCGCCACTGCGGGTACTGGGAGTGCTGCTATCAATAGTGGTACTGCGAGTGCTGCTGTCCACAGTGGTACTGGGAGTGGGGCTATCAATAGTGGTACTGGGAGTGCTGCTGTCCACAGTGGTACTGGGAGTGGGGCTAGGGGTGCCGTCAACGATGCTGCCGCCGGCGGTGCTGCTGCTGGTGGTGCTCCCGGTGCTGTCCGTGCTGCCGGTGCTGTCGGTGGTCTCTAGCGCAATCCTTGCATTGACCTTGCTGCTCGCTATAAAAGGTTTTGAGAGGAGGAAGGGATTGCAGATGGGTGACATTGCAGACATAAGAGAGAAGGCAATGAGAGAGAAGTCAATGAGAGAGAAGGCAATGAGAGAGAAGGCAATGAGAGAGAAGGCAATGAGAGAGAAGACAATGAGAGAGAAGACACTGAGAGAGAAGACAATGAGAGAGAAGGCAATGAGAGAGAAGGCAATGAGAGAGAAGGCAATGAGAGAGAAGGCAATGAGAGAGAAGGCAATGAGAGAGAAGGCAATGAGAGAGAAGACAATGAGAGAGAAGGCAATGAGAGAGAAGCCAATGAGAGAGCAGGCAATGAGAGAGAAGACAATGAGAGAGAAGGCAATGAGAGAGAAGGCAATGAGAGAGAAGCGGGCTGACCGGCGATGAGAGAAGGCAACGATGAGAGAGCAGCAGTCTGATGAGCAGAAATGAGAGAAGCCGGACTGACCACAGATGAGGGCAATGGCGAGCAGCAGGAGTCCGGCGGGAGAGGCGCGCATCGACCTCATGTTGATGGGGGTACCGCGAAAGAGGCGGCGGAAGAGGCGGCAGAAAAGCCGGCGGAAGAGGAGCCAAATAAGTTGCCCTTGCAAATGTGAGTAAGTTGGCCCTCCGGCGTATCACACGCTCTTTATTGGAGCCGGGAGATGAAGGACAGTGGAAGGATGGTCGAGTAGTCGTACAAGCACAGACGCGGGAGAATGAAGGACAGCTTGTCCGCTGAGTGGAAGGATGGTCGATACTACCAGCGCAGACGCGGAAGGAGTCGTGAGGCGTTTCAAAACGCAAGGATGGTCGAGTACTACCGTGGAAGCACAGACGCGGAAGGAGAATCGTGGAATGACAGGGATGGAAGAACGGAACGCTTGCTTTGGGATCTTACGGAGCTGCACTCGTGATTTCTGATGCGAGTTGTGAGCGCGAGTCGAGCATGACAGCCGCCGCGCCATCGCACTACGATGAGTCATCGTCGGCGTCGCGTCGGTACTATCGTAGTGAATTATAGGAACGGGATGTGGACTTTTGAGACTTAATCAAAACACAGCCGCAGCGCCATCGCACTACGATGAGTCATCTTCGGCGTCGGTACTATCGTAATGAATAATATGAACGGGATATGGTGAGCTGCTACGACGATAGTCCTCACCTTGAGACTTCTCAAAACTCGTCGTGGTACAAGGATGAGTCATCGTCGGCGTCGCGTCGGTACTATTGTATTGAACTTAGGAACGGGACTTTTGAGACTTCTCAATAATATTGCAGCGTCATCGTACTACGATGAGTCGTCGTCGGTGTAGATACACTATCGTAGAGAATTTTAGGAACGGATGTGGACTTTTGAGACTTGTCAAAACTTGCAGCCCCATCGTACTACGATGAGTCCTCGTCGGTGTCAATAATACTATCGTAGTGAAGTATTGGAACGGGATTTGGTGAGCTGCTACGACGATAGCTCTGGCGGTTACTGTACTGTACGACTATTTTGGAACGCGGTGTGTGAGACGGCTTGCTTGGCGGAAGGCAGTTCATCTGTAAGGCATAAGGTGCTTGGATCTACAAGAACAGGAATCGGGGGGATGTGGTGAGGTGAGTGAGCAGCGATTACGATGACTCTGGGGATAACTTTGAGGGAGGCCATCCCATTCGTCAGATACGCAGCGCTTGACTCAAGTGAATAGCTGGGACGAAGTAAATCGTCTGAAATGCGAGTGCATAATGTGAACGACCAGAATGCGAGTTTGTCGCAGAAAGAAGCGAAGACAGCTGTCCGTCTTATCTGCCAGATAGCCGGCTATTTTAGGGACGCGCTCCAATAGGACTTCGTGAATCTAGCCAGCCAGGCCAGACTTTCGTTGCGATCGACCCAAAGTGAGACTTTCGTTTCGGCCAGACTACAAGGCGGTGTTTCCAGAACCGTTGTGTAACCAGGAAAACGCGGAAACTAACCGCGAGTCTCGCGGATCTCGCAGAGAGCCTGGCTGGCGCGTTACACTGACCAAGAGTGGTGATTGGAACATACGTGGCCAATCGCATTGGCACCACATCATTCCATCCTATCCGCTGAATTTCCAAATCCTTCCCGGTAACTCGCTTCGCGCACTCTTCGCAAGTCCTAAACCTTTGTCAATATCTTCGCTAGTTTCGACAACCAGCATTCCATGATCCGCCACGCCATGCCCTTGGTTTCTCCACAATTCAGTCAGGCAAGTTGTCCCTCGCAAGCAGATTCAGTCACCAAGAAATCCCCAGCCGCCAAGCAACTAGCAACCGAGAAGTCACACCTTCTCGAAAAAGAATCTAATTGCCTTCATTACCTCTGCTTTCCTTGTTCCACCACTTCCTGTCTTTTCATCTCGCATTCGTCGTTCATTTGGACGAACTTTTCGGTCGACCCTCGTTTTTTATTGAGGCGGGACCGATTTTCCAGTTTACCAGTAGGAAGGAGCGATCTTGCTTGCTGTTGCTCTTGCTGAGCCGGTAGAGAGGTATCAATCTTGCCTAGGAATTTTGGGATTCACGGAGCTGAGTTTTTGCAGAGATTTCTGCTCTAACGGGAGCTTTTCAACGTCGTAGGCTCCGCTATACCCTTCGCTGTATATCAAATTGCAAGCTTTCGAGAATTTCTTAAAAGTGAATCAAGTTTTTAGCTTCGCAATTGTCGAGCCTGCTCTGAGTCGGTGGTTTTCCGCAACCTGATCGGCAATGGACGGCGGTCACGGCGAGGGGAACGCGGGGGGAGAGGGATTTGGGCGCGGAGCACGGGGAAGGGGTGGTCGGGGGGGATTTCGCGGATCTGGGGGAAGGGGAGGTGGATTCGGCGGAAGGAGCGGGGGGGTTGGCGGAAGGCGAGGGGGATTCGGACATGGACATGGGGGAGTAGAGGCGGGTGCAGGCAGGGGAGATGGCGGGGGAGGAAACCGGGGGAGGGGCCGAGGGAGGGGGAGAGGCGGAAAGGAAGGGAACAACGTGCAGTTAGGAACCCAAACTACATCTGCTAATAACGACACGCAGCCGCTTGCATCGATGGCTACTAATATGAGCGCGGGGGTTCCCGAATCCGCCGTTATAGTCAACCCCGATACTGTGACGACACGTGTAGCAGCTTCTTCTATTATCGCAACGGCGAAGCGAGTTGTAGTGGTCACTTCGGGAGGTGCAGGATCGGGAGGTGCAGGATCGGGAGGTGCAGGATTGGGAGGTGCAGGATCGGGAGGTGCAGGATCGGGAGGTGCAGGATTGGGAGGTGCAGGATCGGGAGGTGCAGGATCGCAATCTGCGGAGGAGGATAAGGCGGCGCGGAAGAGGAAGAAGAAAGAGAGGCAGAAAGAGAAGAAGGAGATGATGAAGATGATGCAAGAGAAGCAGGCGGGGGATGCAGCCGGAGTGGGGAAGGAAGCAATTGAGCAGCAGCAGCGAGCCGCAGAAGCTGAAAAGCCAGCTGTATTGGCTGAATCGACGGACACTGCAGAGGAGGACAAGGCGGCGACTTTGAAGACGCCTCAAAATGCTGAATTTGCGGAAGCTGTAGAGGAGGATAAGGCTGCGCGGAAGAGGAAGAAGAGAGAGAGGCAGAAAGAGAAGAAGGAGATGATGAAGCAGATGCAGGAGAAGCAGGCAGAGGAACCAGCCGGAGTGGGGAAGGAAGCAATTGAGCAGCAGCAGCGAGCCGCAGAAGCTGAAAGGCCAGCTGTAGTGGCTGAATCTTCGGACGCTGCAGAGGGGGTTAAAGCGGCGGTTTTTACGGTGCCTCAAAAGTCTGAATTCACGGAAGCTGCAGAGGAGGATAACGCGGCGCGGAAGAAGAAAAAGAAAGAGAAGAAGGAGATGATGAAGAGAATGCAGGAGAAGCAGGCGGAGGAAGCAGCAGCAGTAGCGAAAGACGCAATCGAAACTAAGGCGCCTCAAAAGGCTGAAACTTCGGAAGCTGCAGAGAAGGCGGCACGGAGGAAGGAGAAGAAGAGAGAGAAGAAAGAGAAGAAGATGCAGGAGAAGCAAGCAAAGGAAGAAGCCGGAGTAGGAAAGGAAGCTTCTGATGAAACTACACCGTCCAAACCAGAGTCGATTCCGTCAGTATCAGAACTGGTTCAGTCAAATCCAGAGCTGATTCCGTCAAAGCAAGCTCCTGGAGCTGGGATTCCGTCAAAGCAGGCTCCCGGACCTGGGATTCCGTCAAAGCAGGCTCCTGGAGCTGTGATTTCTTCAAAGCAGGCTCCTGGACCTGGAAACCTGACAGATCCAGTGGCGCACGCAGGGGAGGGGCAAAACGAGGCGGAGAGGAAGGAAATGGAGAAGCAGGAGAAAAAAAAGCAGAAGAGAGAGAGGCAGAAGGAGAAGAAGCAGCAGCAGCAGCAGCAGCAGCAGCAGCAGCAGCAGCAGCAGCAGCAGCAGCAGCAGCGAGAGAGTGGAAGTGGGACCGACAAGCAGCAAAGAGTTGGCAGTGCTGGTCCCTCAATCAACAATGGCAGGGATGGCACTGGTTTAGGGTTTAAGACTCCTCCACCAACTGGTTGGGGGGATGCAGCATCCATGAATGCAGAGGGAGGCTCGGAGGCTTTTGATTCGGTTCCAAAGTCATCTGTCTCGGTGGAGTGGGGTGATTCAACCCAAAAGTCATCTGTTTCGGTTGAGTGGGGTTCTTTGTCGCCCACTTGTTGGGATGCGAGGACCTGTGGTTCAGATCGGACAGCTCAGGCGTTTATTGGGGCTGGCAATAGCGAGGACAGGGGGAAGGAGAAGGGTTTCAGGGGGTGCTTCGCCCCGCACTTGCCGCTTGAAGTTGCCAAGCAGAGGATCCAGGTACGTCTGTCGTGTGTGAACCTTTACCTGAGACTGGTCATTTGGTCTGCATTATTTAACCTTCACGTGTTCTTGTGCCCGCATCCGTCGATGCTCGTTCCATTTTCCTGCTTTTCCAATACTGCCCTTCTTTTGTTTTCTTTTGCTGCAACCTTATCATGTTAATTCTCGTTCGCTTCTGTTCTTTTTCCACTTCTGCAGGACGGCACCCTTTTTGCTGCATCATTCAGGGTCAACGCACGGAATCGATTTGAGGTGAGTCCTCCTTGTCTGCGATGGTATCGCTACCCATCTTGTCTGTCAACAATTGTGAAAGCAACATTTGCGGTTGAAAGTCAGCCCAAAAGTTTGCTCCATCGCTCGCAGTGCGCTCTGTGTGCTGCTCTGGGTAGTGTAAGATAAAAACATTTATTCAGTTGACTCGGGAGTCTTTTGTTGTTTCTTCGGTGCCTTCTGTGATGCATCTTTGCTCATGCTTTGATAAGGTACCGTGGTGTTCCTCGAGGCATATGTGACTGTGAAGGGAGTTCTGCACACTAATCATGCGTTGCTGTTTCTTGCTTTCCCTTCAGGCGTATGTGACTATAGAGGGAGTTCCTCGGGATGTCCTGATTTATGGTCTCAAGGCACAGAATCGAGCGGTAAGTTTCTTTCGAAAGTTTTGATTTTCTTTCATCCAATTCCGGCGCTTCCCCTTTCTGTGCGCGATCCATTCAATGGAATCGACCTCTAATCTGTAGTGTTTTTTCCGTCTTATGCTAAGACGCTGTAAAAACTCAGCCTTTTTCATTTCTGTGTTTCCTGTCCATCGAGTCAAATTGAGTCAAATGATGCTGACGTGTCTGCGCCTCTGTGCCTCCGTGCCTGCAGGTTGAAGGAGACACAGTGGCAGTGGAGACCCTCTGTCGCTGGAACCCAGTCATCCACAGATAGGCGCCACTCAGGAAGAGAATGGCTCTTTGAACACTTGTATCTTTCTACACCTCTGTGCCTGCAGGTTGAAGGAGACACAGTCGCAGTGGAGGTAGACCCTCTGTCACTGGAACTCAGTGATCCACAGATAGGCGCCACACAGGAAGAGAATGGCTCTTTGAACACTTGTATCTTTCTATACCTCCGTGCCTGCAGGTTGAAGGCGACACAGTCGCAGTGGAAGTAGTCCCTCCGTCACTGGAACCCGGCGATGCACGGATTCGCAAAACTCATTCACCCTCACCCCTCTGTGCCTCCGTGCCTGCAGGTTGAAGGAGACACAGTCGCAGTGGAGGTAGACCCTCCGTCACTGGAACCCAGTGACCCACAGATAGGCGCCACACAGGAAGAGAATGGCTCTCTGAACACTCACTGCGCGCCAAGCACTGGTGCAGCGACTGGAGTTGAGGCAGGGAGAGGAGGGAGAGGAGGGGGAGGAGGGGGGAGAGGGGGAGGAGGGGAGAGAGATGAGGGGAGTAGGCAGGGGGGAAAGGCGGAGGCAATAGAGAGGCTGGCGCGGGTAGTGAGGGGGAATCCGGATCTGCGGCTGACGGGGCGTGTGGTGGCGATTGTTCATTGGTCGGCGCGGAGAGAGGCGGTGGTGGGGCGGCTGGAGCTGCTGCCAGCTGCAGGGGCGCAGATGGAGAAGGAGAGGCAGAGGCGACGGGCTGTGGAGAGGAAGAAGCGAGTGGGGGAGAAGCAGCAGCGGAAGCAGGAGAAGCAGGGGCAGCAGGGGCAGCAGAAGCAGCAGCAGCAAGAGAAGGAGCAACAGCAGGAGCAGCAAGGGCAGCAGGCGGCAATGGGGGGGAATGCGAAGGTGAATGGGAGCGGGGTTACTAGCGGAGGTGATGAGATTGAAGAGGGGGAGGTGATTGGAGAAGAGGAAGAGGGGGGAATGGTTCTGGAAGAAGGGGAGGTGGTTGGGGAAGAGGAGGGGGAAGTGGTTCTAGAGGAGGGGGAAGTGGTTGGAGAGGAGGAAGCGGTATTCCTCTCTATGGAAGCTGGTGATAGGGAACCGTCTTCCTCTGCTGTTGAATTGAAGGATTCTGTTGTTGGTGCTCATACTGCCCCTGCTAGTGCTTTTCCTGTTGACGCTCCTGCTCCTGCGGCTGCTGCTGCTGCGGCGGCTGCTGCTGCTGTTGCTGGTAGCAGCAGTGACAGTATCGGAGTCAGCACAGCTAGCACAGGGCTCGAAGTGCAATCAGCGTTGCCAGTGCCAAGTTTTGCAGACTTCGGTATAGTCACGTTCACTCCAGTGGACCCTCGGTTCCCCCGCATGCTAATCCGAATTAGTACTCTACCCAAGGAGATTAAAGACCTCGTCTTAGCAGCCTCCTTAGTCTCTGACACGCGTCAGAAGGCTGACAGGACGAGGACCAATAAGAGCGGCCCTAGCCTGGCACCGATAGAAGAGGTTGCTTCTGTCGCTGCTGATGCTACGGATGCGACCGGGGCTGATGCGACTGAGCCTGTAGCGAGTGTGACTGTAGCGGAGACAGCTGTAGCGGCGTCAGTAGCAGCCGCAGATGAGGCGGCAGCGGCTGTTGCAGCAGCAGCGGAGGTGAGGCAGATGCTAGTAGCCGCCAGGCTATCCCGCTGGTCTGCAGGCCAGTTCCTGCCCTTCGGTATAGTCACACAGAGCCTGGGGCCGGCAGGGGACGCTGAGACTGAAACGAGGGCGATTCTGGCCCAGTTTGGAATCCATGGGGCGGATTTTTCGCCGGAAGTATTAGCAGAGTTGCCTTGTGGGGCTGGTGGGACGAGGGGTGATAATGATGGTAAGTGTGGTGATAGTAGCGAGGGTGCTACTAACAAGGGTGTAAGCAGTAGTGGCGTGGCCGGGGGCAGTGGCAGCAGCGGCAGCAAGGGGGGCAGCAGCAGCATTGGCGGCAGCAGCAGCAGTGGGTGGAAGATTCCTGCAGAGGAGATAGCAGCTCGCAGGGACTTTAGAGGCATGCGCGTGATCACTATAGACCCGCCCACTGCTCGAGACCTGGATGATGCTCTGTCTATAACGAGGATAAAGGCTGGGGGGGCAAAGGGGAAGAAAAAAGGGAAGGGGAAGGGGAAGGGGGAGCAGGAGCAGGGAGAGGGGGAGAAGGGGAAGGGGGCGGTGAAATGTGTGAAGGAGGGTGAGGAGGAGGTAGAGGAGGAAGAAGAGGAGGAGGAGGAGGAGTTGTACCAAGTTGGAGTTCACATTGCTGACGTGTCATACTTCATACCGCCCGGATCCGCACTAGATGCCGAAGCCGCCCGGCGGTGCACGACAGTGTATCTAATCCAGCAGGCCATGCCGATGCTCCCCCGCCCGCTGTGCGAGGACCTCTGCTCGCTACAGCCGGGGGTTGACAGGCTGGCGTTTTCGGTGGTGTGGGACGTGACTGTAACGGGGGAGGTGAGGCGGCAGTGGGCGGGAAGGTCTGTGATTCGTCCGTGTGTCCAGCTGGCGTATGGGCATGCGCAGGAGATGATTGATGGGAGGTTTGGGGGAGGGGAGGAGGTGGCAGGGTGGGGGCGGGGAGGGGGAGAGGGGAAGAAGGGGAAGGAGGTGAGGGAGGAGGGGGATGATGAGAGTGGGATTGGGAGTGTGAGTGAAGGGGGGAGTGAGGGGGCGGGGAGCAGAGGAGGAGACGGAGAGGGCGGAGGAGGCGGAGGGGGCGGAGGGGGAGGAGGCGGTGGAGGGGTGGGGAAGCTGGACGGCAGAGTGAACGAGGACTGGCGGCCGGTCGTATACGGAGGCCACAGGTGGCACGATGTGATTGGAGACGTGCTGGCGCTGCACCGTATGGCGCAGAGCCTGAGACGGGCAAGGGAGGAGAGGGGTGCGCTCATGCAGCTGCAGACATCCAAACTGAGGTTCTCCTTTGATGCAGAGGAAGGGGAGGAGGGGGAGGAGGAGCTGGGGGGCATTGGGGATGTGGGCGTGGGTAACAACACCAACAACACCAACACCAACACCAACACCAACACCAACACCAGCACCAGCAGCAGCGGTGGCGGTAGCAATGGTAATAAGTGGAGGCCTGTGGGTGCAGCAGTGGCGCCGGCAACAGCAGCAGCAAATCATCTGGTGGAGGAGCTCATGCTTCTGGCCAACACCACCGTGGCGAATATCATTTCTCGCGCCTTCCCTTCCGATGCTCTGCTCAGGTACTGTCCAGTAGGCCTTCTCTCCTTCAAATATGAAACTTCCAACTGCAACAGGGAACCACCTGGTGGAGGAGCTGATGCTGCTGGCCAATACCACCGTCGCCAACATTACATCTCGAGCCTTTCCTTCCGATGCACTGCTCAGGTAATGTCCAGTTGGCCTCTTACTTAAACACAGCATCCTTAAACAAGAAACCTTAAACACAGCATCCTTAAATAAGAAACCTTAAACACAGCAGCAGCGAACCATCTGGTGGAGGAGCTGATGCTATTGGCCAACACCGCCGTCGCCAACATTATATCTCGAGCCTTCCCCTTTGATGCAGTGCACTGCTCAGGTATTGTCCAATACACCTTGTCCCTTAACCTGAAATATAAAAATCACCAGCGACAACAGCAGCGGACCATCTGGTGGTGGAGGAGCTGATGCTGCTGGCCAACATTACCGTTGTTAATATCATATCTCGAGCCTTCCCTTCCCATGCCCTGCTCAGGTACCGTCCACAGGCGTGCTCCCTGCAGGGTTTCATGCCTTACCACATCGTCATCTCTCCTGTGACTTCTCCCCATGCTCTGTGCCCCGTGCCCGTGCCCGTGCCCTGTGCAGGCGCCACCCCCCTCCGAACGCCAAGAAGATGGGCGCCTTTCTTCGCTTCGCATGCCAGCAGGGTGTGCTGTCAGTAGGGTGTGCTGTCAGCAGGGTGTGCTGTCAGCAGGCTTCGTGTGCCTCCCACATCATCGTTGTCAACACTCCTGCTCCTTTCCCACCCTGTGCCCCGTGTCTCATGCCCCGTGCAGGCGCCACCCCCCTCCGAACGCCAAAAAGATGGGCGAATTCCTGCGCTTCGCCTGCCAGCAGGGTGTGCTGTCAGCAGGTTTCATGTGCCGGCACTCTCCCCTTTCCCCTTTCCCCTTTCCCCCTGTTCCCCCTGCCCCGTTGCCCCATGCAGGCGCCACCCCCCTAGTAACGCCAAGAAGATAGGCGATTTCCTGCGCTTCGCCTGCCAGCAGGGTGTGCTCTCTGCAGAGTTCATTTGCCTTCCACATATAATCATTATCATCTCTCCTCCGCTTTCCCCCCACACTGTGCCCCATGCCTCGTGCCCCCGTGCAGGCGCCACGCCCCTCCCGACGCCAAGAAGATGGGCGATTTTCTGCACTTTGCCTGCCAGCAGGGCGTGCACTTAGCAGGTTTCATGTGCTGGCACTCTCCCCTTTCCCCTTCCCCCCTGTGCCCCCTGCCCCGTTGCCCCGTGCAGGCGCCACCCCCCTCCCAACGCCAAGAAGATGGGCGATTTCCTGCGCTTCGCCTGCCAGCAGGGCGTGCTCTCAGCAGAGTTTTGCAAGAAATTGGTGCGAGAGTGCCCAGAACTGAAGCAGCTTATAGCGGGTACAGGCGGGGGAAAAGGGCCAGGAGGTTTGGAGGAGGAAACAGAAGGGGAGACGGAGGGAGCCGGGGGTGGCATGGATGGAGTGATACCGTCCAAAGTGCTGAGTGAAATACTTAACGAGGTGGGGCGGGCGGTGGAGGATCCAGGGGAGAAAGCGCTGCTGCTGCTGATGGCGACTAAACCCATGCAGCTGGCTCAGTACTTCTGCCGAGGACAGTGGGGTGGGAATGATGGTGATGGTGATGATGGTGATGATGGGGATAATGGTGGGGATTGTGCATGTGGTGGGGACGACAATGATGGGTTTTTCAGGGGTGGTGGATTTCGGGGAGGTAGATCTGGGGGAGGTAGATCTGGGGGAGGCAGGTCTGGCAGGGGGGGTAGGTCTGGTGGAGGTAGATTCGGGGGAGGTATATCTGTGGGAGGTAGTTCTGGTGGGAAAGCAGGTATATCTGGTGGAGAAGGCGAGTGGACGTCTCATTACGGGCTCGCTCTCGACCTATACACGCATTTCACCTCCCCGATCCGCCGCTACGCTGACGTCATCGTGCACCGCCAGCTGGCGGCCGCGCTGGCGGCAGAGGAGAGGCTTATAGCGAGGATGGGGCTGAGCAGCAGTGTGAAGTGGGAGAAGAAGGGATTGGGTGCAGGAAGGGGAGCAGGAGAAGCAGGAGAAGCAGGAGAAGCAGGAGAAGCAGGTGGCGCGACAAGTGAGAAAGGAGAGAGGGGTGGAGCAGAAGGAGCAGGAGGGAATAGGCATGAGGTGAGTGGTGATGTCAACGTTACGCTGCTTAGGAAGCTGACTGGGATAGCGGCTGGAGGTAGGGTGCTCACTGCTGTGGGGGATCCGCTGGGGCTGCTGGCAGGGTGTGGAAGGAGTGGAGGGAGTGGAGGGAGTGGAGGGAGTGGAGGAGAGGGGAAGGGAGAAGGGAGGGGAGAGTTTGCAGGGGAGGAGGGTATGCAGGGAGGGCGAGGTGGGAGAGGAGGGACAGGAGGGAGAGGAGGGAGAGGAGGGAGACGGGGAGGGAGAGGACGGGGAGGAGGAAAGGGAGGGAGAGGAGGAGGAGGGGCGAATGAAGACAAGAAGAGCCTGTTACGTCGCGAGCTGGTAACCGCAGTGCGGCACGAGTGCCAGCTGGTGCACAAGGAACGAGCGATGCCGCCCGCCGACACCGTCGCTGACGTGGCGACGCGGTGCAACGAGAGGAAGCTTGCCGCCCGATACGCGCAGGAGGCGAGCGAGCGGCTGTTCCTGTGCCTGCTGCTGCGCCGCACCCAGGGGTGCCTTTCCAACGCATGGGTGACGGCGATCGGGCCGCGTTACATGAACGTCTACATCGAACGCTTTGGGGTGAGTAGATGCCGGGTGTTTACTGGAAGGGTAGATGCAAGCAGGAGGCGAGCGAGAGGCTGTTCCTGTGCCTGCTGCTGCGCCGCACCCAGGGGTGCCTTTCCAATGCCTGGGTGGTGAACATCGGGCCGCGCTACATGAACGTCTACATTGAACGCTTTGGGGTGAGCTTGCTGCCTGTTCTTCTCCCCCCTCCCCACTGTGCAGATGAGGCATCCCATTCGCGTCATCTCTACCTGCCAATGGTTATTTATCTCAATTGTTATTCTTTTCCACGCTCCCTCCCTCCCTTCATGCCCTGCCTTTTTTCTCCTCCCTCCACACCCTACAGATGGAGTTACCCATTCATGTCATCCCAATTCCCAACACCACCTGCCAATGGTGCTCCAGCTTGGGTGCTTAAGCTCATTGCCGTGCTCCCTCCCTCGCTTCTTCCCTCCCTCTCTGCCCCGCCATGCTCTCTGCCCCGCCGTGCTCTCTTCTCCCCTCCTCTCTTCTCCCCTCCTCTCTTCTCCCCTCCTCCCTCCTGTCTGTGCAGATGGAACGACCCATCCACTTCAACTCTATCCCCAACACCACGTGCCAATGGGTCGCTGCCACTAGCACTGTCATCATTAGCGCCAAGCCTCCTCCTTCCGAGGCTAACTCCAAGGCTCGGAACGGAAAGGTTCAGAAAGACCAGGCTCGGAACGGCACGGCTGGAACTGCTGCAGAGTGCAGAGCAGCAGCGGCGGTGGCAGATCTACCAGCAGATGATTTGGCCCATCTGATTTCGCCAGCAGCGTTGGTTCAGAAGAATGGCGGGGATACAATCGGTAGTAGCAGTGATAACGAGGAGAGAAGTGGCCGTGCTGTGGCAAGTGGGGGTTCGGAGAATTCTACTGGAATTTCAGGCCTGGCTGCAGATGACCTTGCCCGTAGCATCTCGCCTGATTTGCTTGAAGGAGATGATGACGCAGACGGTGGAGGAGGTGGTACTTATAACGAGGATGACAGTATCTTGCTGGTTGATGGAGCGCTGGCAGCTGCGGCCGAGGCAGCAGCGGGAGTGGGGGACGAGGGAGAAGGGGGTGTGCTGCAGCCTGTGGTGCTGCAGCCTGTGGTGCTGCCGCTGACTCTCCGTGTCATGGCTCAGGTGCCTGTGTTTGTGCATACCACAGGGGGTGGCAAGCAGCTGATGGACATTGGGGCTCGCTTGTACATTGGCTGACCGAAAATGGACTGCATAGTTGGAAATGGTTGATGAGGGGGGGGGGGGGGGGAGTGTTGCAACCTGTGGTTTTGCCGCTGACGCTTCGCATCATGTCTCAGGTGCCTGTGTTTGTGCATACCACAGGGGGTGGCAAGCAGCTGATGGACATTGGGGCTCGCTTGTATGTTGGCTGATTGAAGATGGTGGGTGGGGGAGGAGACGGGGTGTTGCAGCCTGTGGTGTTGTCCCTTACTCTCCGTGTCATGTCTCAGGTGCCTGTGTATGTGCATACCACGGGCGGTGGCAAGCAGATGATGGCTATTGGGGTTCGTCTGTACGTTGGCTGACCGAAAATTGTGTGCATACTTGGAAATGGTAAATGAGGGGGGGGGAGTGAGGGGAGGGGGTGGGGGGGGAAGGGGGGGGGAAGGGGGGTGTTGCAGCCTGTGGTGTTGCCGCTGACGGTTCGCATCATGGCTCAGGTGCCTGTGTATGTGCATACCACGGCCGGTGGCAAGCGGTAAATGAATATTGCAGCTCATTTGTATGTAGGCTGATTGAAAATGGTGGATGTGTACTGGTTGCACTATATGAGAATAAAAACATATCCATTGCAATTAAGAAAATGCTTCTTTGCTCTTCTACAGCTGGGCGTGTATGATTTTTTATTGTATGGACCAATTGGTTCTATACATACAGAGCACCGTCTTGTCAATCATTCGAGGTGGTCTGTTCAAGACGCAGGCTTAACGCCTGGCACATTACACAACATGAGATTCCTGGGAAAAGTAATTTTCACTTTGGAGTGGAAATTGATAGTTAACAATTGAAATAACAGAAATATGTGAGGTATCAGGCCATTTGTTGCGATGCATGTCTAGGCGCGTACGCTGTCGTTTCTGAACAAACACCTCGTGGATCTGATTATCCCGCCAGCTCCTAGTTGGGAAGACCTCGCCCAAATCCCTCCGAGGACCCCCTTTCGCCCTGTCAAATGTTGTAGCCTGTAGTGAGGTTTGTCTTAGGGGGTACAGAAGTTAGGGTTTGTTATATGTACCCCAACCAACATTAATGGCATCATCATTCCTCATTTTGACATGGTATCAGCTAGGTTAGGATCCTGTGGGATCCCGTTCCTCCGTTCTCCGTTCGTCCCTCCCGAGCCTGATCCTACCTCTCGTTCGTACCGGTTCCGTTGTTACCGCGCCTAGTACCGAGCCTAGCGCCCTCTCCCCCGTCGCTTAGCGCCCTTTCTCCCCGTCGCCTAGCGCCCTTTCCCCCCCCCCCCCCCCCCCCCGTCGCGTCGCGCCCTTTCCCCCCGTCGCCTAGCGCTCTTTCCCCCCGTCGCGTCGCGCCCGTTCCCCCCGTCACGTCGTGCCAGCCCTTTCCCCCCCGTCCCGTCGCCCTGTCCCGTCGCGTCGCCCTGCCCCGTCCCGTCGCCCTGCCCCGTCGCGTCGCCCTGCCCCGTCCCGTCACCCTGCCCCGTCGCGTCGCCCTGCCCCGTCGCGTAGCCTTGCCCCGTCCCGTCACCCTGCCCCATCGCGCCGCCCTGCCCCGTCGCGTCGCCCTGTCCCGTCCCTACGCCCTGGCCCGTCGCTCTACCCTACGCCCTGGCCCGTCGCCCTACCCTACGCCCTGGCCCGTCGCCCTACCCTACGCCCTGGCCCGTCGCCCTACCCTACGCCCTGGCCCGTCGCCCTACCCTACGCCCTGGCCCGTCACCCTACCCTACGCCCTAGCCCGTCGCCCTACCCTACGCCCTGGCCCGTCGCCCTAGCCCGCTCTTCCGCTGCGACTGAGTCCCCTTCCCACGTGAACCCTAATTTGCCTCTTCTCCCCAGTTGTTACTCGCCTGTTCGTTCGCGTTAGTTCTCACTATGGCGACTCCGCGAGTTCTTCGTTTCGACGCTGACGGTAGACCACTTGACTTTTCCGTCTGGCTTCTTCGCGCTCGCCGTCTGTTAGAGAGTCAGGTCCAGGGGGGCGAGACCCTCTGGTCGCACGCTACTGGTGACCTCCCCGAGCCCCCCGAGCCTACAGCTTTAGGCTCTGCCCCTGACGACGCTGCTACGGCTCGCTTTGCCCGTCAGCGCGCTGACCGGACGGCTTGGACGTCGCGTGACGCTGCGGCCTGCATCGCACTCAGCAGCCTCCTCCCTGAGTCAGAGGAGGTCCACTTTACTCAGGTTCGCACCGCTGCTGCGTACCTCACTGCGATTAAGGCCCGCTACTCTACTCCCGCTACTGTCTCTCTTGGCCGTCTTTTCCTCCCGTTCCTGTTTCCTTATCTCGCCTCGTTTGAGCGCTCTGCTGACTTGATCGCTCACCTCCGCTCGCTCGACGCTAGTTACCGCGCTGCTTGCACTGAGGCACAGCTTGCACTGCTTCCTCCCCCCATGGCGATTACTGTCTATTTCATCGCCACTAGCCTCCCTGACCGCCTAGCCTCCGTTCGTGACGCGCTTCTGCTGAAGCACCCTAGTGAGCTGACTATCGAGGTCCTTGAGTCTGCACTCAAGGACGTCGAGAGCAACCTTCGCTCGGTAGCTGCCGCCTCTGGTACTGTGTCCCCCCCACTCTTCCACGGGTGCACAGTTCCGCAGTTACCCACCTTCACTACCTCTCTCGCCACTGCCGCTACTGACGCGACTGCGGCTGCTGTTACGACTGCGTCGCGGTCCCGCGGCAAGGGGGGCAAGAAAGGTAGTTCTGGTGGAGGTGGAGGTGGAGGTAGCGGAGGTAGTGGGGGTGCTGTTGCGACTGGCGGTGGTGGGAGTGCAGCGTCTAGAGAGACCCCTCGTGCAGCGGCTGGTGACTCCACTGCGCCTGCTGGTGGCGGCGACCCCCGAGCTCGTCAGTCGCCTCCTGTACTGCCGACCCCGCTAGGTGGAGCAGCGGCGTGGTACCAGGCTCAGCGTCAGCAGCACCTTCAGCAGCAGCAGCAGCCCCTTTCCTCCCGCCAGCCTCAACAGCAGCAGCGTCAGCAGCTGGCTCCGGGGTCGGGGCTGCGTCAGCCCCAGCGCGGTGCTTCTTACCCTCCCTGCACCTATCAGGTTCTGACAGGTCCTCGTTGGGGCCACCCTTGTGGCCGCTTTCACCCCCCTGGTCAGTGCTTTGCTCAGCTCACTGACACGGTCCGGTTGGCCTACGGGGTTGGCGGTCCTGCTCTTGACTGGCTTCCTCCGGTTCGGCGCTACGGCTCCGCTCTGTGGGGCATGTCTGCTGAGCAGTTAGTTGATCTGATTGGTGCTCCTCATGCTATGTATGCTGTTGTTGACTCTAGTGTTTCTGACTCTGTTTACTCTGGTGTTGTTAGCTTAGGTGCTAGTCTTGCTCAGTTGCCTGTTGCTAGTGTAGGTTCTTGTGTAGACTCTAGACCAGCGACTACCTCAGAGGACGCTTCGCTGTCGTTCACGCTGGACTCTGGAGCCTCACACTGCTTCTTCCGGGACAGCACGACACTTATACCACTTCCTGCGCCTGTTTCTGTGGCTTTGGCTGATCGCACTACGGGACCAGTCACTGCACGTCACACTACCACTTTACCGTGTCCTGCTGCTCCCTCCGGGTCTCTCACTGGGTTTCACGTCCCCTCGTTCTCCCGGAACTTGGTGGGCGTGCGACCCCTCGTGAGTCAGCACGTGGGTGTGTGGTTTGAGCCTTCTGGAGAGACTGCGGTGTGTGTTGACGGAGACTCTTACCAGCCTCTTGCTACCTTTACTGCTGAGCCGGGCTCAGGTCTCTACACTCTTCACACTGGCCCGCGTGCGCCGCAGCAGCAGCCGCAGCAGCAGCAGCAGCCGCAGCCGCAGCAGCAGCAGCAGCAGCAGCTGCACCAGCGGTCGCACCAGCAGCCGCCCCTACTGCCACTGCCCCCGGTTCCCCCCCCCGTTCGGGTCCTCGCGTCTCACCAGGTTGCTTCGTCCCCCCAGGTGTCTGTGTCGTGTCAGGTTCCTACGTCTGCTCCAGTTGCTGCGTCGTGCTCCTGCCGGTCGCTTGCCCACCCCACCGTTCTGTGGCACCACCGGATGGGGCACCCGTCCCTTCCTCGTCTGCGCACTATGTCTAGTCAGAATGGGGTTGCTGAGCGCCGCATAGGCCTGGTCATGGAGATCGCCCGCACCTCCCTGACTCACGCCTGTGCCCCCCATTTTCTGTGGCCCTACGCGGTCAGGTACGCCGCGCACCAGCTGAACCTCTGGCCACGTGTCTCTCGACCAGAGGTTTCACCGACCAGTCTTTGGACAGGGTCCCCTGGTGTTGCGTCGCGGTTTCGTGTCTGGGGGTGCTTGGCTCTTGTCCGCGACACCTCCGCGGACAAGCTCTCGCCTCGTGCCGTCCCCTGTGTCTTCCTTGGTTTCCCTGAGGACTCCTCTGACTTCACCTTTTACCACCCTCCCTCTCACCGGTTCTTTGACTCCCGTGACGTCCGTTTCGAGGAGTCCACTCCGTACTACGTCAGGTACCCCAGTCCAGGTCTCCAGGTTCCTCCTCCCCCCCTCTTCCTGACTGCCGCTCCCCCTCCTGTTCCCCCGGTACAGCCTCCCCCCCCTGGTCCAGCCCCGTCGGGTGTGTCCCAGGCTACCCCTCCTCCTTCGGTAGCCTCTCCGGTACAGCCTCCCTCCCCACAGTCCTCCTCGCAGCGTGCCGCAGGTGCTAGCTCTCGAGAGGTTGGTGCTGCGCCTGTTCCTGTACCGGTTTCTGGTTCTGGGGGTGGTGGAGTTGGAGCTGGAGTTGGAGCTGGAGTTGGAGCTGGAGTTGGAGCTGGAGTTGGCACTGGAGTTTCTGGTTCTGGGGGTGCTGGGGTTGGAGCTGGAGTTGGAGCTGGAGTTTCTGGTTCTAGAGTTGGAGCTGACCCGGTGGGTGCAGAGGACTCTTGTCGTCCGGGAGCTGGTGCTGGTCGCGCGGACACTGGGGGTGAGAGTGCGCCTCCTTCGGGTTCTGGTGAGCCTGGGTCTGGAGCTGGTGTTAGTGCTGCCTCTGGGGGTGGTGCGCCTGGTTCTTCGGGGGTGGACTCTGGAGCTACCGCTGCTTCGGACACTACTCCGCCCCCCCACCCCTACCCGACTAGGCACCAGGCTCGTGTTCGCCGTGCCCGTGACGAGCAGCTGGCGTTGGAGAGAGAGGAGAGGGAGTTACAGCGGCTGGAGGAGCAGCAGCAGCAGCTGGAGCCGCAGGAGGAGCAGCAGCAGCAGCAGCAGCTGGACCCGCAGGAGCAGCAGTCCCAGCAGCAGCCGCTTCCGCAGCAGCAGCAGTCGCAGCAGCAGCAGCAGCAGCCACTTCCTCCTCCTGTCTCGGGTCTTCGGACCCTTGGTCTCCCCTCCCCTTCTCCTCCCTCCTCCGCCTCTCCTCCTGTCTACGGTCCAACGTTTCCTCCTCCTGACTCCTCCCCCGCTGTTTTCCCCAGTTCTCCGCCTTTGTCCTCTCCTCCTCCGTCTCGTTCTTGGGCTACTCGTCGCTCCCCTCGTGCTCGTCCCTCGTCTCCTGTTCCCTTCACAGACCTTCGTACTGCCTTCCTTCTTTCTAGTCCACCTCGTCCGTCTCAGTCTGTGCTTCCGTCTCCTCCTGAGTCGGCCCTCTCTGTGTCGCTCCCTACTCCTGTCACTGACTACTACCGCACGTACCGTCCTGTTCTCTCTCGTGTTCTCGCCTCTCTTGTTACTCACCCTCGTGCCTCTGTGTCCTCTGTGTCCGCTCTTACTGCCGCAGTTACTGACTTTGCCTCTACCCGCCGCCTTGACTACGCCACCACGCTTGTGGCTGCTCCTCCTACCAGTCTTCTGGCCGTCGGGGGTGTGTCTGCCCTTGGCTGTGACGCCCTAGAGGACAGGCAGTTTGAGCTAGAGTTCCTGGCGGCCGCTTCCCCTCATCTCTGTGCCATGCTCCTCGCCCCTGAGGGTGACCCCGACGCCTTTGACATTCCGACTCCTCGCACTTACGCTGAGGCAGTGTAAGGGCCTTGGGCCTCTCAGTGGAGAGCTGCCATGGACGCAGAGATGGCTTCCTACAGATCCACAGGCACCTACGTCGATGAGGTTCCCCCCCCTGGGGCGAACGTAGTCGACGGCATGTGGATCTACAGGGTGAAGCGGCCACCGGGATCTCCCCCGGTCTTCAAGGCGCGCTACGTGGCTAGAGGTTTCAGTCACCGTGAGGGAGTTGACTTCTTTCAGACCTTCGCACCTACCCCGAAGATGACCACTCTTCGGGTGTTACTACACATAGCAGCACAGAAAGACTACGAGTTACACTCTCTCGACTTCTCCACTGCTTTCCTTCAGGGCAGCCTACACGAGGAGGTCTGGTTGCGTCGTCCCTCGGCCTTCACTGGCACCTTCCCTCCTGGGACCCAGTGGAGGCTGAGGCGACCTGTTTACGGTCTTCGCCAGGCCCCTCGTGAGTGGCACGACACTCTGCGTTCTACCCTCTCTGACCTTGGGTTCCAGCCGTCTTCTGCCGACCCGTCGCTGTTCGTTCGTCGTTGCTCCACACCGTTCTTTGTTCTGGTTTACGTCGACGACCTCGTTTTCGCCACTCCGGACAGGGTTGCTTTGGCAGACGTGAAGTCCGAACTGCAGAAGAGACACACGTGTACTGATCTTGGTGAGCTGCGCCACTACCTTGGCCTGCAGATCACCAGGGACAGAGCCGCTCGCACCATTACACTCTCACAATCACACATGGTGCAGCAGGTCCTTCAGCGGTTCGGGCTTCAGCACTCCACCGTACAGCGCACACCTCTCGCTGTTGACCACAGACTCACTGGTCCCTTTCCTGACAAGCCGTTTGAGCCTAGTGGTCCCTACGCAGAGCTTGTGGGTTGCCTCATGTACCTGATGACTTGTACTCGCCCGGACCTTGCCTTCCCTCTCAGCATCCTTGCACGCTTTGTTGCGCCAGGGAGACACCGTCCTGTTCACTGGACGGCAGCTGTGAGGGTGGCGAAGTACCTAGCGACTACATCAGGCGTGGGGCTAGTTCTTGGAGGGCAGCAGTCTGTCGTACTCACTGGTCACTGTGACTCCTCTTACGCTGACGACGCTGAGACTCACAGGTCTACTCAGGGGTACTGTTTCAGTCTGGGTTCTGGAGCTGTTTCCTGGCGTTCCACGCGCTCCTCTTCTGTCTCGACCTCTACAGCTGAGGCTGAGATTTACGCTGGTGCCATGGCGGCACAGGAGTTGCGTTGGTTGACCTTCTTGCTCGCCGACCTTGGTGAGCGGCCGAGCTCTGCACCGACCTTGTTCACTGACAACAAGGCGTCGATCCTCCTCTGTCGTGAGCCGCGACTGGAGAGCAGAGTGAAGCACATTCACGTCAGGTACTTTCTTCTGCGAGAGTTGCAGAGACGTGGACAGGCTCGCTTCGAGTTTGTGGAGTCCGAGGCCAACACTGCAGACATCTTCACCAAGGCGCTTCCGCCTCGTGACCACCAGAGGTGTTGTGTGCAGTTAGGCCTTGTTGACACAGGTTCTAGTCATGTGTAGGCTTGAGTTTATTGCCTGCTTCGTCTGTACTCTTGCTATATATACTTGTGATCTCTTGGACTGGCCTTGTGGCCACTGTTGCTTGTGCTCAGAGAGTGTGGTGACGTTGTGATCCACCCTGAGCTTTGTTTTCTTTTGGACTGGTCTTGTGACCGTACTCTTTTTTATTTTGCTAGACACCCCTCACTTAGGCTATGGGGGTGTGTCAAATGTTGTAGCCTGTAGTGAGGTTTGTCTTAGGGGGTACAGAAGTTAGGGTTTGTTATATGTACCCCAACCAACATTAATGGCATCATCATTCCTCATTCTGACACGCCCCTACGGGTTTCCCTCGGAGGGATTTTCGTTTTCCCTCTGTCGCGTGGCGGGGCACGCGAGGGGCGGGAGCCAGCCTACACGCCCGCCCGAAACGAGCCACGTTAGCTCGGAGTGACGCGAGGTGGTCCTCCTCGCTCGAGCTAGCGTTGACCCCACGTCCTCCCCCCGGTCTGCACCAACCCCGCCTGCACCAACCCCCCTGTCCGTCGAGTAAATCCACCTCCGTCGACGGATTCCGTCTCGTCCCGACGGAAAGTGGTGCAGAGAAAAGCGCGGCAGAACGCACCACAGACCAGTTCGATACAGAGCACAGCTGACACTGAAATAAAAGCGTATACCTAAACAAATAAATACATAAACTGCAATGGGCAAACTTGATAAGGAATAGGAGGCACAAAAAAGGGGGCATTCCCTACAATTCTCATTAATACGTAATCATCAATTTTAATCTTATTCATGCGCAGGTGCCAGGTAGAACACATGTCGACGGTTTCGCTCGCTACCCGTGCTCCGTAGAGCAAGTGAATATGAACTTAATGAGAATGCATTCTTGTACCACCGGGGCCAGCCTTTCTAGCACGCTGCAGGGACCGACTCGGGGGGGGTGCGGGGCACGTGCCCCCGGTGTGCCGCGGCTGGCGACGGGGCATGGCCGGGGCGGGGTCGGGGCCGCAAGTGGGCGGGGCCGCAGGTGGCATCGGGGCCGAAGTGGGCGACGGGGCCGCAGGTGGCGACGGGGCCGCAGGTGGCGGGGCCGCAGGTGACAACGGGGCTGGGGCCACAAGGAGGCGACGGGGCCGGGGTCGCAGTTAGGTGACGAGGCCGGGGCCGCAGGTGGGCGACTGGGCCGGGGCCGTAGTGAGGCGACGGGGCCGCAGGTAGGGGACGGGGCCGCAAGTAGGCAACAGGGCCGGGGCCGCAGGTAGGGGACGGGGCCGAGGCCGCAGGTAGGCGACGGGGCCGGGGCCGCAGGAAGGCGACGGGGCCGGGGCCGCAAGTAGGCGACGGGGCCGGAGGGCCGCAGGTAGGCGACGGGGCCGTAGGGCCGCAGGTAGGCGACGGGGCCGGGGCCGCAGGAAGGGGACGGGGCCGGGGCCGCAGGTAGGCGACGGGGCCGTAGGGCCGCAGGTAGGCGACGGGGCCGTAGGGCCGCAGGTAGGCGACGGGGCCGTAGAGCCGCAGGTAGGCGACGGGGCCGTAGGGCCGCAGGTAGGCGACGGGGCCGTAGGGCCGCAGGTAGGCGACGGGGCCGTAGGGCCGCAGGTAGGCGACGGGGCCGTAGGTGGCGGGGCCGCAGGTGGCGACGGGGCCGCAGCGGGCGACGGGGCCGCAGGTGGCGACGGGGTCGTGGTGGGCGACTGGGCCGCAGGTGGGCAACGGGGCCGTAGCGGGGCCGTAGCAGGGCCTAAGCGGGGCCGGAGCATGGCCGTAGCGGGGCCTGACGAAGGGCGGGCGACGACGGGGCCGCTGAAATGGCGGCGACGAGGCCGCTGAAGGGCGGCGACAGGGCCGCGAAGGGGCCGCGAGGGGCCTGAAAGGGCGGCAACGGGGCCGCTAAGAGAAAGTTTAGGGGCACGCCACGGGGCGTGCCGAACACAGAGTAGCAGCGGAAGCAGTAGGGCGGGTCCACAGGCCAGGACCTATCACTCTGATAGCATGTTAAAATTCTAGCAAGGCTTAGGAGCCATGGCTAGTTAGATCGAGTGAATTGAGTTCGAGAAAGTTGAAAAAGGAGAATGAGTGGTTTCACTATAGGTTCAAGGGTACAAATATGAGAGAACAAGCAAGAAAGGTGCACCACCTGTTGAACAAGAATGAATGAACTAAGAGTGAAATGAGTACAAGTATCAAAACCTAGGAATGTGTACCCCCTATAGGCTAACCCACTGTAGCCTAAACAACTACAACAACATATATAATGTTTGACACACCCCCATAGGCGAAGTGGGGGAGAACTAGGGGTCACAAGACCAGTCAAGTAAAGCAAAACAAAGCAAGCTCATGGTGGATCACAACGTCACCACACAATCCAAGCACAAGTGCAAGGCCACAAGGCCAATTCACATGCACGAGTACAGATATATATAAGACTAAACAAGCAAGAGCAGTGATATATATATGTAACAGTACAAAGAGGGTCAAGAGGAGAGCAAGTGAGGCAAGACAGACACAAGACCCAGCTGGGTACAGCAGCGCTGATGATCACAAGGCGGAAGTGCCTTGGTGAAGACATCAGCAGTGTTGGCCTCAGAGGCCACGTACGCAAGTCGCAACTGACCACGCCGCTGTAGCTCACGAGCAAGGAAGTAGCGGAGAGCAATGTGCTTTGTTCTGTGCTCCAGTCTCTGCTCCCGACACAAGGCCAACATGGCCTTGTTGTCGACGTACAGGACTGGAGGAGAACGAGGCGACTCTCCAAGGTCGGTCAGCAGGTAGGTGAGCCAGCGAAGCTCCTGAGCAGCCATGGCCCCTGCGTAGATCTCAGCCTCACAATTGGAGCCAAGAACAGAAGACGAGCGAGTAGCCCGCCACGAAACAGAGCCGGAACCAAGGCTGAAGGTGTAACCCTGTGACGACCGCTGTGTAGCCTGGTCGTCAGCCCAAGAAGCGTCTGCGTGTCCACTGAGGACCACTGGACTCCGCCCTCCAAGCACTAGCCCCATGCCCGACGTACTGCACAAGTAGCGCAACACCCTCTTCGCTGCAGCCATGTGCTCTGGTCGGTGTCTCCTAGGAGCAACATAGCGTGCAAGAATGCTAAGAGGGTATGCAAGGTCAGGTCGTGTGCAGGTCATCAGGTACATGAGACAGCCAACAAGCTCTGGGTATGGGCCACTCGACTCTACAGACTCATCCGAAGGCAGAGCTGAGAGCGAGTGGCGAGTAGACAGAGGAGTGGCCTGAGGCGAGGAGTACGTGAAGCCGAAGCGCTGAAGGACCTGCTGCACCATGTGTGACTGAGTCAGGGTAATGGTGCGGCGTGCTCTGTCCCGGGTGATCTGCAAGCCAAGGTAGCTGCGCAGTTCACCCAGGTCAGTGCACGTGTGTCTCTTCTGCAGCTCGGACTTCACGTAGGCGAGTCCAGTAGTGTCAGCTGTGGCAAAGACCAAGTCGTCGACGTACACGAGGATGTAGAACGGCGGCAGAGAGGTGTCGGTGCGCAGAAACAGCAACGGGTCGGCAGTAGACGGAGCGAACCCAAGAGCCGCAAGCGTAGTTCTCAGTGTGTCATGTCACTCACGTTGCGCCTGGCGGAGACCGTAGACTGGACGCTGGAGACTCCACTGGGTACCAGGAGGGAAAGACCCAGTGAAGCCAGGTGGGCGGCGCAACCAGATCTCCTCGTGCAGGCTGCCCTGCAGGAAAGCTGTGCTGAAGTCGAGAGAGTGCAGCTCGTAGTCCCGTTGAGCAGCAACGTGCAGCAGTACCCGAAGAGTGGTCATCTTCGGGGTGGGGGAGAAGGTCTGAAAGTAGTCAACTCCCTGTCGCTGACTGAAGCCACGAGCCACGTAACGCGCCTTGAAGACAGGCGGAGAACCCGACGGCCGCTTCACCCTGAAGATCCACATGCCACTGACGATGTTCGCCCCAGGAGGGGGGACAGCGTCAACGTAGGTGCCTGTGGACTTCCAGGAAGCCATCTCTGCATCCATAGCTGCCTGCCACTGAGAGGAGTAGGGACCCTCTATCGCCTCCGCGTAAGAGCGCGGAGTCGGGATGTCAAGTGCATCCGGGTCTCCCTCAGGGGTAAGCAGTACGGACACGAGATGAGGTAAAGCAGCTGCCAGACACTGGAACTCCTCCTGCCTGTCATCAAGGACGTCAGTACCAAGGGCACACTCACCCCCGACGGACGGAGGGCAGACAGACTCAGACTCAGCGACAAGACTAGCAGCGTAGTCTAAGCGACAGCGAGCAGCAAAGTCGACGAGCTCAGTAACGAGAGCAGACGCAACAGTAGACTCGAAAGAAGGGTCAGTGACAACAGTAGCAAGGAGACGCGTGACAGTAGGACTGGCAGCACGAAGAGAGTCCGACTCAGGGTCGGCGAGAGCAGGAAGAGAGGACGCAGGAGGAGAAGGCAAAGGGGCACGCACAGGTGCAGTAGACGGACGTAGAGACATCCGGTGCGTGCCAGGGGCAGGAGGAGGACGCTGGCGCGAACTACGATCACTAGCGCTAGCAAGACGGACAGGCGACGCAGGACGAGACGCAGACTCACGACGCTTAGTAAGACCGCCAGTAGGACAAGTGTAAGGAGAAGGAGCAGGTAGTGGGGAGGCCGGCTGCAACTGTAACTGTGACGGGACAGGCTGTGAACACGCTAAGGGAGGAGGACCAGGAGGAGGCGAGAGACCAAGAACCTGCTGAAGGAGCGGAACGAAGTACGGCTGAGGGGGCGCGGCGACCCCAGACACAGCAGGGACAGCCCCTGTACCCCTAGCGGCAGTACCAGAACCAGCAGCAGCTCCAACGCCCAGGTCCTCAGTACTAGCCTCAGCACCAACGCTCGAGTCCTCAGCACCAGCAGTGGCTCCAACACCAGGGTCCACAGCACCTGCCGCAGCTCCAACGCCCGGGTCCTCAGCACCAGCAGGGACTCCGACACCAGGATCCACAGCACCAATCGCAGCTCCAACGCCAGGGTCCGCAGCACCAGCCGCAGCCCCAACGCCCGGGTCCTCAGCACCAGCAGCACCTCCAACCCTCGGGTCCGCAGCACGAGCAGCAGCTCCAACGCCAGGGTCCGCAGCACCAGCAGCAGCTCCAACGCCCGGGTCCATAGCACCAGGGGCAGCCGGGTCCGTGAGACGAGGCGCACCACTCCGAAGTGTGCAACGGCGCTCGTACCACTCACGGATCCGCTCACGAGAGGGGAGCTCCCGACTAGGAGGAGAAGTACCAGCCCTAGTCCCTGTAGTGCGCCTGGTCCCAGAGGTAACACTCTGGAGGCTGCAGTACTGTAAGTACCACTCACGCAACTGCTCCGAGGAGAGGTCGCGTCCAGGTGTAGCACCCTCAGGCCCAGCACCGCAAGGCTCAGCACCCCCAGTCACTGCACCCCCAGGCTCAGCACCCCCAGGCTCAGTACCCCCAGTGTCCGCACCCCCAGGCTCAGCACCCCCAGAGTCCGCACCCCCAGGCTCAGCACCCCCAGAGTCAGCACCCCCAGGCTCAGCACCCCCAGTCTCCGCAACCCCAGGCTCAGCACCCCCAGCAGGACGAGAGTCGACAGCAACCTCAACAGGCTCGACTGGGTCTACCTGAGACACACCTGAGGGAGCGGCACCCTGAGGGGGGAGGGGGTCTACGACAGCAGCACCTGGCGCGAGGAAGAGAGGCGGGGGTGGGAGCGGGGCAGTGCGGTAGGGAAAGAGGCGGTAGTAGGGGACAGACTCGTCAAAAGTGACGTCCTGAGAGGGCAAGACCCGGCGCGAGGTGGCGTGGTAAAACTGCCAACCAGGCGCGTCCGGAACAAAGCCGAGGAAGACGCAGGGAACAGCACAAGAGGAGACCTTGTCCGCAGACGAATCGCGGACAAAAGCTCGAGATCCCCAGACCCGGAAACGTGACGCATCGCCAACCTCCCCCGTCCACAGCAGTGTGGGCGAGGTCTCCGGCAAGGAGACACGGGGCCAGAGGTTGAGCTGATGCGCAGCGTACTGGACCGCAAACGGCCCCAGAAAGTGGGGGGCAGCCGCATGGATCAAGGAGATACGAGCGACCTCCATGACCAGGCCAATGCGGCGCTCCGCAACCCCATTCTGCTGTGGAGAGGCCGGAAGCGTGAACGACTGCTCAATGCCGTGCTCAGCACAGTAGGCTGCCAAGAGGTCGGAGGAGAACTCACCACCTCTGTCAGAGTGCAAGCGCAGGACAGGAAAGTCCGAGCGGAAACGCTCGCTGAGCTGGAGACGAGCTCTGCGGATCCAAGGGATCAAAACATCAGGGACCTCACCCTTGGCTCGCAAGGGGAAGACCGTGGTGTAGCGCGACTAGTCGTCAACAACTATCAGGAAGTACCTCTCCTGACCCTGACCACGGACGCGGGCTGGGCCCCACACGTCCATGTGGAGCGTCTGCAAAGGAGCAGTCGTCGGGGGAAACGAGGAGGAGTGAGGAGCGGCGCGCTGCCGCCCCTCGACACAGGGAAGACAGGGAGGAGCAGGCGAGGGTGGGAGGGGAGGGAGGACTCTGGGAAGACCAGAGACAAGGTACCGGGAGTGCATGGCACGAAGGCGCTGCACAGACGGGTGGCCCAGTCGGTGGTGCCAGAGGAAAGTCTCGTGCGCTAGAGAGCGACACGAGCAGGGGGCGGACAGCTGACCTGACGCGGACGCAGACGCAGACGCAGCGACGTGAGGGGGGGCAGTAGACAGTGTGTACAGATCCGACCCCGGCTGCCGGGTGAAGGTAGCCAAGTGGCGGCCTGTACGGGCACACGTGCAGTGTCTGACACGCTCGTAGGCAGGGGTGAACTGGTGAACACCCGCGTCCTGTAGGGCACAACCTGCCACCAAGTTCGTAGAGAACGAGGGGAGGTGGAGACCTGACAGTGTGCCCGACGGGACCGCAGGACAGGGAAGGACAGTGGAGGAGGTCGCAAGGACCGGACCCCCAGAGGGGTCAGCGAGGGAGACAGCAACTGGCCGAGCAAGGGGCTCAAGGGCAGTGCGGTCACGAAAGAAACAGCGAGAGGCACCTGAATCCAGTGTGAAGGTGTGCAGTGCTGCACTCGACACAGTACTAGGGGGGGCAGACGTACACGCACCTAGAGCAGCAGCCTCACCAGCACCTGGGGTAGCAGACACGCGAGTACCTGGAGCGGCAGACGCACTAGTCCTAATGCCCGGGTCGGGCGGGACACTCAGGTACTCAGCACCCTCTCCACTAGTAGACATCACATACATGGCAGTGAGAATAGCATCAAAGTCTAGAGCATAAATATCAATCCCCTTCTTCAGGAGATCAACCCAGCGGGGAAGCTCAGTGGCCTGAGGGAACTGAACACGCCAAGCGTCGTTCAGACGAGCGAAGCAACGCTGTGTGGCGTGCGGTCCCCCACACGGCTGGCCAGTGCGGTCACCAGTGCGAATGACGTACGTGCAGCTAAGGCCACCCCCCCCCCCCCGTGCTGAGAGTACCACTCACGGACCTCCTGGGGCGACGGAGTGTGCTGCTGGCCCTGGCCACCGCCAGCGCCTCCACGACCACCACCGCCGCTACCACCTCCTCGACCACCCCAACCCCGGCCGCTGCCTCGTCCACCGCCACCCCCACCACCTCCTCCGCCCCGGCCACCTCCCCCGCCGCTGCCGCCACCCCCCCCACTGCTGCCACCTCCCCCACCCGCGCCACCCCCCCCACCACCACCACCTCCCCCACCACCGCCACCCCCGCTGTCACCACCACCGCCCTTGCCCCCCTTGCCCTTGCCGCTGCGGCGCCCACTCGAAGCAGACGCAGTCCCGACCTTCTCAGCACCAAGGAGGTCGACAGCAGCAGCAGAGGCGACAGAGGGATGAAGGGGGGAGGGAGAACACCCCTCAAAGAATGGGGTACGAGGGTCACCGCGAGAGGCACCTACAGCGACTATGCTAGCCTCAGCTGCAAGGAGTTCCTTCTCGAGGAGGGCAATGGTGAGCTCGGTGGGGCAGCGAGCTAGGAAGTGGTCCCTGACTGAGTGCAGAGTGTCAGGGAGGCGCGTGACTAGGTGGTAGAGAGTGAGCCAGAGCGGGGGTGGGTTCTTGGCAAGGAACTCATCAGGCATAGCGGCGCGGAAGCGAGCCTCACTAGTGCGGAGGTGGGTAATGAGATCAGCGACAATGTGGAAGGAAGCTAGGTCGGGGAACAGGTAGGGAAGAGAGAGACGGCCTAGAGCGGCAGAGGCCAGCGAGGAGTAGTGGGCAACGACAGCAGTGTACAGTGCCTGTGCAGTCTTGTGCTGCCCAAAGTGCTCGCGCTCATCTATCGGTAGAGAGTTGCGAATAGCGAAGCGAGTATGGGCGTCACGAGTCTGCCACTGTGAGCGGGCAGTGCTGTCAGCAGTAGCAGCAGGAGCAGTAGCGTGGCCTAAGGCATGATCGTACAACGAGATGTCTTCCTTGGCAGTGAGCTGTAGGAAGAGGTGTAGGTCATCAAGCCAGGTGTCGAACTTCACTGGGCGGCCCTCAGTATCGAAGGTTAGGACAGGAGGGCTAGCCATGGTAGCAGCAGTAGGAAAAGCAGTAGGAGCAGTAGGGTAGGTAGGGCGGCACGGCTCGGTACAGGTAGGGCGGCGCGGCTCGGTATAGGTAGGGCGGCGCGGCTCGGTTCGGGCGGCTCAGGTCGGGCGGCGCGGCTCGGTTCGGGCGGCTCGGTTTGGGCGGCGCGGCTCGGTTTGGGCGGCTCGGGTCGGTTAGGGCTGGCGGCTCGGTTCCGTTAGGGCTGGGCGGCTCGGGTCGGCTCGGTTCGGGCTGCTCGGTCTGGGTGGGGCTGTTCGGGGCCGCTAAGGGCGAGCGCGGGGAGCGGGTGGGGCCGTGAGGGACGAGCGCGGGGCCGACGTGGGTGCTAAGGGCGAGCGCGGGGCCTATCGGGGCCGTGAGGGACGAGCGCGGGGCCGATCGGGGCCGTAAGGGACGAGCGCGGGGCCGACGTGGGCCTCTAAGGGCGAGCGCGGGGCCTATCGGGGCCGTGAGGGACGAGCGCGGGGCCGATCGGGGCCGGTAAGGACGAGCGCGGGGCCGACGCGGGCCTCTAGGGGTAAGCGCGGGGCCGATTCGGGGCCTCTAAAAGCGAGCGCGGGGCCGACCGAGGCCTCTAGGTGCGAGAGCGCGGGGCCGACGGGGCCTCTAGGGGCGTGAAAGCCGAGGCGCCCTAGGGCGCAGGTAGGTAGGTAGGTAGTGGTGGGCCCTAAAAAAAAATCGGTCCTAGGAAGGACCTGCTCTATACCATGTTTAACAAGAATGAATGAACTAAGAGTGAAATGAGTACAAGTATCAAAACCTAGGAATGTGTACCCCCTATAGGCTAACCCACTGTAGCCTAAACAACTACAACAACATATATAATGTTTGACACCACCAAATAGGAAAACGCTATAACTACAGTAACCAATCCTGCAGGCAGTTACATATAGAAAATATTAAATTATATTTTCCGACAGCTGCTTGGTCGAACAGCATTCGCTGAGACCAGCTCGTCGAGCACAGCACGCCGAGCAGTGCCCATCAAAGGGTTTCGTCGACCACTAATGTGCATTAGCAATGCACGTCGGCGTCGTTGTCAGAGGTCCACTGGTGATCCCCGATTGATCCTAGGGAAGGGTTACAGGCACGGTTGCCTGGGGGGTTATGGGCGCACTGACCCGCTATTTAAACAAGCCCTTTTATCCCAATGGTCTAGTGGTTGGGATTCTGAGATGATATCCAGAGCGAAGGTTCCGGGTTCGAATCCCGGTGTGTGCACTTCGGGCATCCCAGTGAGGGGGGGTGTCAGAGGTCCACTGGTGATCCCCGATTGATCCTAGGGAAGGGTTACAGGCACGGTTGCCTGGGGGGTTATGGGCGCACTGACCCGCTACTTAAACAAGCCCTTTTATCCCAATGGTCTAGTGGTTGGGATTCTGAGA